>CM074722.1:405574450-406774450 GCA_037306005.1 Rhinophrynus dorsalis | reverse complement strand
TTCTTCAGACTGGCTATGTTTTTCCTACCAAAGGTTGTTTGCCTTCTGTCAGCTATTAATAATGTCATCTACATTTTTTTTCTCATTGATGTGCTTCTCTGAAGTAACAGCTAAGGCACTAACGGCCATATGTACAAAACAGAAGAGTCATTCAAGGGCAAACTAACACCAAAACTTCCCACAGCTCCTATTAATTTAAATGGGGCTTTTAACCATCTGAATTCTTGAGTTCTCCAGAGTATAGTGAAGCAATGCAACAGAGACCTTCCTAGCATTCAACTGGTTAAAATCCATTTAAATCAATAGATATTTTTATTTGTTACCTACAGTGTAGTTGGTTTGTCCCAGACTTTACTACTCCTATAATTTTTGTATATGGCTCTTAGTACATAGAGTAATCAAAGTATAATGAAAAAAGTAATCCATAAGTTCCATGTACACAAAGAAAATGGGAGCAGTTCTGGTGCGGACCAAGAGCACCATAGGTAAGACCTAAAACCCACTGATTTAATTGGGGCTTTTAACCTTAAAGCAGGTATGTCAAACATTCAGCCCGCAGGAGTGTTAACTTGAGGCAAACTATATAAATGCCTTCTGGTCCAGCGTCTTCCCCCTCCCTCCTTACCCTAGCCTAGGGTTTCAACCTGTCTGTTTTTATGACTTCTATCGGGATTCACTGGTCCTGAAACACATAAAAAAAGAATTCTGCAAACTTCTGGAATGGTCCACAGGCATGGCATTATGGTAGTGTCTGATTCTAGTGAGCTAAAATACCTTTAACATCCCCCATCATCATGAGACCACAGTTTGGTGGGAAGAGGGGGCATAGTAAGATGGAGTTGGACCTGAATAAAGCAGGAATGGAATATGCAGAGGTGCACGTGGGTGCGGGTCAGATCACATAATTTGGGGCTTTTGTTTCCCCGGTATTGAATAATTGGTGTATACGGGTGCTAGAGCAGATCATTCTGAGCACTTTATTCCCTAAGATAATGTGTGTGTTGTGGACGATACCTGTGGTTAAGTTCTGTAATGCCACTGGGGCTGATGAACTGAAAAAAATGGTAGAATTCAAGTGCAATCCAAGTGAATCATAGGGAATAAATAAAAATTCTCCAAATGACCATTGATTTAAATGGGACTTTCAACCTCTTGAATGCTAGAGGTCTCCAACACACTGCAAATCAATGCACTGGACTCCTCTAGCATTCCATGTATAGTAATGGGTGTTTTATTTGTTGCCTATAGTGCACTTGGTTTGCCCCAGAGTTTGGTTAGTACATCAGCTTTCATCCTTCCCAAAACAAACTGTGTGTGTGCCTGTCTGTCTGCCTTGGTGGGGGGGTTAGTATGTGGTCCTCAATTATATTGGAGTTTGACATGTCTGCCTCAAGAGTGCTTGAGAAAACTGCACTACTTTGCTTCCTTGGAGGCTTCTTCAATGACTTAAAAACATAATTTAAATATATGGCCTTTTGGAAATTGTTGTGAGTCCACTATAGTGCAGTTGGTTCAGCTCAAAATATATCTTCTTTTGTTTAGCGCATAAAGAAATACAGCTACAGTAAAGGATAACAATCCATGTCAGTGGAAGTGGCTATGGCTGTGCACCTCTCTCTATCTGTTCTTTTGTCTTGCAGTTTTTTTCTCAGATTCGCACTGTCCATGCTCTGTTGTCTTAATATGTCAAATGTCTCTAATTTTCTTCTTCCTGTCTGATCCCTGCTTGTCTCTTTATCTCTGTGGTACATGGTTGTCTCTGTCTTGTCTTTGTTTTTCTTTCTCTCCCAGTTCATACCTTTCAGCAGTCAAGGAGTGTGAATCCACAGCGCAAGACATACAGTGAGAAAGCTAAGGAGCCAGATGAGGGAAAGAGGCAGGGGGAAGGTGAGAGGGAAAAGACATGGAAGGGAGGAGAAGATGACAAGGGATCAGGGAAGATAGAACATGATATATAAAGAGTCAAATGCTGTACACTCATAGGAATACGAAATTCAGCATTTGACTAGTATAAATATTGTATTATTTTATTGTATCTGGAGCACCTGTGGTCATAGATCACAGAGTGTGAGTGCCTCTTCTGACATATATATTTATATCTGGACTAGAGGAAGAATATGACAGAGATACAGGAGAGTGGTGAGTAGTGGACGCAACACACATTGGAAGAAGAATGGGATAGAGTGAGAAGAGGAAGGCAAAGAGAGAGGGATGTAGTGGCAGGAGGAAGGTTAAAGGTGGATAGAGTGGTAGTTGAGAAGTGAACAGAGCGGCAGGCCACAGGGGGAAGGTGAGGAGAAACAAAGACGGATAGAGTGGTAGGAAACAAGTAAAAAAGTGGAGTTGGATTGAATGTCAGGGTTTCCTTTTGAAACGTCGCCCACTACTGGGCGATGTTTACAACAGCACATTCAACATGTTGCAGGATGAAAATGGCAATGTGAGAATCTCACCCACATCAAAAGGGCCAGATTCTCATGTCACAGGCAGGAAGATGAAAAGAATAGATAGCATGGCAGAAGGGAGGAGTGACCAGGGACTGAGTGAGTTTTTGAGATGTGCCATTCTTTTGTGCCTTAGTGCAGTTTACATGTCAACTGGGCGCAGTTGTAGAGGGTGGCATTAAGGGATTACTAATTTACAGAGTGTACTAGAGGATTTGTGCTAAGTCTTCTGTACATAGTCATAGAGCTATAAAAATGAATACATGCTCAAATCCGACTCAGTGTTGTGTAAAGAGTGAGTGGTAGGAGATGGGTGGAGAGTTAGGATGGTTACAGGTTTTTGTAGTAACTAATGTCTCTCTCGCAACAGACTCACCAGATGCTGAGACTATTGGTCAAAATGATATAGAAACAGAGGAGCCGACAACCAGTACTGGTAAGATTTAATGCTTCCATGTAGTTTACTTCCCCTCAACATCTTGTAGCACCGTTGTTATAAAAACTCACTATGTTGTAACAACCATATACATGAATGGAAGTTTTTACCCTAAAGAGCTTTCAATTTACACCAAGTCCCATTACAGTGGGCACCCTATAATTAGAGTAGGCTGCCTCTTCCTGTGTCTGCTTTTTATGATGTTGCTTGGGTCTACCTGACACTTCCTACCAGATGCAATTCTGGAGCATACCAATTGCCCCATCGGGGTGGGTTTTAACCCACTGAATGCTAGAAAAGCAGTATATTGGATATCTCTCCAGTATTCGAGAGGTTAAAAGCCCCGTTTAAAGCAATGGGAATTATTTGTTCCCTGTGGTGCAGTTACGTTCCAGAACTGCTCCTCTTATTCTTTCTGCACAATGCACAGATGTATTTGTTTTTTCATGTGACTTATTTACAACCTCCTTTTAATTGACATTATTTATTTTGTGTATGAATGTATTTTAAATTATTGTAATACTCTTTTTAATGTGTATAAACTGCAATGATGCCAAATTCATTTGCTGTGTGATTTATACTTAAAAAGAATGATATCCTCATTCTCTGAAAGGGAGAAAAATCGATGATGAGTTTGATGATGACCCACAGAGCTCTACAGACCTGGACACAGAAACACAAGGGGCTACGGACACTGATATGTCTTCACAGGCCGATCCACACACCTCTCCCATACTGCTCCGACACCGCAGCGCACAGAGCAGTAGCCATTGAGAAGGGTGTGGTCTAGGACAGTCACACTTCCACCCATTCCATATGCCATTACAGAGAGAGAGGAGTGCAACAATTTGAAGGGATGGAAGAGAAACCGGGGCAGCAGGTCTCTAGTTGAGGGGAGCAGCGCAAGAGAGTAGCCTATGAGCAATTGCCGTGCAGAATACATAAGCCTGAATATTTGAGTTTTCAGCATGTTAGGATTACTCACTGGAGACATGATCGCCATCTCATCTCTTTAACCTCTTGGCATTCAAGGGGTTAATACCGGCCCCTTATGAAAAATGCATACTACATGTCTTATACAGACCATTGTAGCCCCAGAGCAGGGGTGGGTAACCTTTGGCTGTCTTACTCTGTTTGGAGTATATCTCCCATCAACCCCAGCTGCCCTTCTTGGAAGAGATGCACTAAGATGTGATAAAGAGGTGATAAAGTGAAGATAACTTCTCTAGAGGGAGACATCTTAGTGCATGAGCTCCACAGAATAACATAGGAACTGGAAGTGAAAACATTGGAGAACCGATTTCCACTTTATCACACCTTAGTGCATAATCCCCCATGTCTTGTTGAATTAGACTGTTGTCTTCTACTATTGGCTAGATGAGAATGAGAGTTGTACAACAGCTGGAGAGGCAGAGGTTATGCAGAAAAACAAAAGTGAAGCAATTCTGGGCAAGCCTGCTGCACCTTGGGAAGCATAAGTATTTCCAAAATTCATATTGATTTAATTCCAGAGGTTTCCACACACTGCTTTGAATTAGTATGGTTGAGAAAAAGACTCCGTTACGTTCAACCTTTCCCTAATCTTCTTTATTAAAAGTCTCTTGAAATCAATGGGATTTTTATTTATTCTCTGTGGTACAGTTGATTTTCCCCAGAATTTCTCTATTTTTATCTTTGCATATTGCCCCAGGACTGTAGTGGTTCATATGCAGCCCTGCAGTATGCATCTTTTATAAGCAGTCAGTATTAATGGAATGAAGTCGCGACCCTAACTAAGAGGACTGCAAAATCTTATAATGAAATATCATACTGTGTTTTGTTATTTATACTTGTATATAAAGCTGGGAGACTCAAAATTGTTTAGTGTTAATTGTCATTATCTTTCTCTGTTTTTATATCTGTCTATTTCTGACTCTGTTCATTTATTGTTTTCATGTTGCTCTATCCGTTAATCCTTTAAGGACCATAGGAGTGTGCAGCGTAATGAGTTGCACATCCCTCTAGTTCTTAAAGGGTTAATCGCCTTCCATCTGTCAACCCTTATGTAACTTTCTGTCTCTAGTAATTTCCTCTCTAAACCTCCCCATTTCCTGACAGCACCCCTATCTACCTTCTGTCTGTCATTTTCCCCATCTTTTTGTCACGGATTTCCTGAGCTTGCCCCACAACCTAGCCGGGGAATATTCTGCTTTATGAAATGGTGACCACACTTCCTTCCCCAGTACTCCTGACACACAGATGCATGCCCAGAACATCTCCCCCCCACACACATGCACACACGCACAGTCCAACAGCCTCATTCTTTCATATCTCTGAGGCTTGCATTCTGCCTCCCGTAGCGCTCCTTCTGGCACCTTGGTATACTGATGATGATACACCCAAAACATATTTAAACAGTCATACCTGAGGACATGGGTGTTGAAAGGGCATTATACCATAGGAATAAGTGGCTCTTAATTTGTTTAATAGATTAATTTACCTAGTTAGGTGAACTTCGTTCAGGTTTGTGTATCTGTATATTATATTTTTTGCAGTACATCTTCAATTCCCTCTATAAAGCTATTTCTGTTTTAAGTCTGTCTAGATCAGGGACACGCTAACCTGTCCTCAAGCTTCCCTAACAGTGCATGTTTTCAGGATATGTTCAGTTAACCATTCACTTAGGCAGATCCTTCAGAGTGACAATAGGCTACAAGTCCCTTGAATGGTACAGCTTTCAAATTGAAACGATTAGTACTAGACTACAAGAGAGATCAAATGCACAAAAATATATAGATGTATCAGACTGGTGTATGAAGGGATATCTACCTAGGTAAATAATTCTATTAAACAAAATAAGAGCCACTTGTGGTATCCCTTTAACCGTTTGAGTGCCATAGGGCTACACAATGCATTGCATAGGGTTAAAGGGATAGTAATACTTCGTTTTATCTTTATTTTATTTTGTAGGCATTAAAAAAACATGAAGAACAATATAAGTCTTATTTCTCAAACCTTTATGTTTTGAGATATTCACAAGCAAAGTTTCCCCTCCTGCCCCTTTTACCTAGTGTAAGCCATCTCTTCTCAGATGTGGAATGCAGTCCATAGACCAGACAGATAACAGCAGGGGACAATCTTCTTCCTATGAGAACAATGAAAGCCCTGCCCCCCTTGACAAGTTTTTCAGGTTTTTCCCTTATCTTAATTGAAGATTGTCCCTCTCTGCAGTCTGCCTGGGCACTTCCCTTCTGATCTGGCTGAACAGTGTTACATCTGTAAAAGGGGCAGGAGGGGAATACTTTGTCATTGAATTACTCTTGAACTACAAGTCTGACAGTATTGATATAACACTCTCCAAAGTCCAAATACTATGATGATTAATTAGAGCCGCTTTTATTATGAAACATTACTATCCCTTTAAGAGCTGCCATCTCTGCCTTTTAATACCAGCCTTGAATAAAAGATGCCCACTGCAGTTCTTCATAGGGACCAATGTAACCTCTCACTGGTGGTTGTTTGAATACAACTTCTATCATCCTTGACTGACCCAAGGATGATGGGAATTATAGTCTAACAGCAGCTGGAGGGCCAGAGGTTGCCCACCTCTGCATTAGAGCTGCAATAGTTCACACTCAGCCCTGCAATGTGCATATTTCATAAGAAACCTGTATTAAAGCAATAACATGCAATTAAGATACGCCTGGCACCCACAGACAGATGTATGAGTTAAAGGAACACTAACAACTAAAAATGAAAGTAGTGTTATTTAATTCTACATACCATGTACTTCCAAATACCATCTGTAAAAATTAGCTATGTTAGATCCCTAAAATCTAATTATTAACTTGCAATACAAAAAGAAGAAGAAAGGAAAGGTACTTATCAACGGAGCTGTACATCAGTGTGGGAGAGCCCTCCACACGAAACTCCGTAGTATTGAGACACAGGTGAACGGACTCTCTTTCATCCCAAAAATGGCTCTAAGCAAAATTGTGTTGATTAAAGGGTAAAATACAGACTACGCCCTTATAGGTATGCAAGGGATGTTTAACACTGTGCATGCGTATGTGCTTGGTTATATAACACTGAATATTGGAGATGGCACTACCTGTCTCTCATAAACACTACGTAAGCTGATATTGCCTGCCCCTCTGCTGTTGCTAACCATGACAGCAGAGCATTAACCCCCAACTGACTGTGAGGAGATCACCAAAAACCATCCCTTACACTTGCTTTTGTTAATACTTGTGTAGACTCTCCTATATAGACACCGTTTGCTTAATTTAGTTTGTCCTGTTTGCAGTGAGAGACAAGACCTAATGCATTTAATGTACTGAGATTAGTACCCACTGCTCTTGTATCCAGAAAGGCTTATATCCGACCTTTCACAGACATTGCAGCACTAGTGCTTCTCAGACACCCATGAGGACGGCAATATTAATGGGTGTCAGGAAGCCCTGAAAAAAGGGAGGAATATCTGCCCACACAGAGCATATGTAAGACAAGATTTTAGGCCTCAGGAAATAAACTGATATTTGTTTCAGATGTTAACATGGCATCTAGGAGTTCTATGTTCAAAAGAAAAGTAGAAGAGTTCTGGCCCAAAAAAATGGTAAAAAGACAACTTAAAATGTATAAAAACATACACACAATATCCCTTGAACCTTTTATTAACTTGTTTGTTTTTTGTTTCTTTAACCATTTTCTAATAAATTTGTCATATCCCTTCACTGTTTCCTGTGTATCACAACTGTTACCTGAACAGGGAGATGGAGAATTTCACTGATGTTTTCTTGCTGCTTTGTGGCTGCCCTCTTACCAGCTATGTATACGTGTAAGTACATTTCTCTGTCGTCCTATGGGGGAAACAAGGGCCATTGGTTTAACTTTGCTCCCTGTAGGAGGCAGGCAGTTTTAAGAAAAGGCACAGGAGGTGGCAGTCCCTATATCAGATAATGATACACCCAAAACATATTTAAACAGTCATACCTGAGGGCATGGGGTGTTGAAAGGGCATTATACCATAGGAATAAGTGGCTCTTAATTTGTTTAATAGATTAATTTACCTAGTTAGGTGAACTTCGTTCAGGTTTGTGTATCTGTATATTTTATTTTTTGCAGTACATCTTCAATTCCCTCTATAAAGCTATTTCTGTTTGTCTGTCTCTAGATCAGGGGCACGCTAACCTGTTCTCAAGCTTCCCTAACAGTGCATGTTTTCAGGGTATGTTCAGTTAAACACAAGTGAATGCCATTCACTTAGGCAGATCCTTCAGAGTGACAATAGGCTACAAGTCCTTTGAATGGCTCAGATTTCAAATTGAAACGATTAGTACTAGACTACAAGAGAGATCAAATGAACAAACATATATTATCAAACTGGTGTATGAAGGGATATCTACCTAGGTAAATAATTCTATTAAACAAAATAAGAGCCACTTGTGGTATCCCTTTAGGAGGCAGGCAGTTTTAAGAAAAGCCACAGGAGGTGGCAGTCCCTCTATCAGCTCCTTAAAGGTGACAGCTTTGGTCCTTTAGATTTAATTGTTTTTCCTAAGTTCAGGGCAGTCTTTGCTAAGACATCACTTCATTTTAATTCATTTTTTTTTTCTTTCTCTTGACTGTCTACTGGAAAAGTGGATTCATGCCTCTCGAAAGGCTAAGTGAGGCCTATGCTCCTGAAGTACTCTATATCAGTTTTGAGTCTTGGCTCCAATTTACTCTATTTGTCCCCTCCAGCCTGGGAACAACACAGAAGCAGACTTTCTTAGTTGACAGCTGGTGGATCCTGGAGAATGGGAACTCAGTCCCATGGTATTCAATTTCATAACAACTAGATGGGTGACAGAAGATGTTGAAATGATGGCAACAAGACATAGCCAGTACCAACATTCTGTATAAGAACAAAACATCCATTGGCCTTAGCAATAGAAGAAATGGTGATTCTGTAGAAATTCAGCATAGCAAATCTTTTTCCTCTATTTCTACTTGCTGTGAAAAATACATATTGAAAAAAAAACACGTGATATTTATGAAACCAAATTGGCCAAAGAAGGCGTCATACTTTGATATGCTTATGCTGGAAATAGACAAAAATTGGCATCTGCCGTCTAGTCAACACACTGTCTTAAGGTCTTAAGATCCAGACAAACTAGCTTTAACTGCATGGCACTTGAGACCAACATTTTAAAAAAAGGATGTTTATTTTTCAGATGTCGTAGTGGGAAACTCTGAGGAGAGCAAGAAAACTGATATAGGCCAAGAGTTTGGTCTAAGTTCTTGCATTGGTTTGAGTAACTATCATCCAGACCTTTTGATTTACCTAGAATATTGAGTTTCCTACAAGCTGGTTTACAGGAGTTAAGGTTTGGATATATCAAAGTTGAAATCTATCCATTAACAGTATATTCAGAACAAAGGGTGTCAGAATAACATGCCTAATCATGGGAATCTCCTCTTATGATTTTTTTTACTCTGATAAAGCAGTGCTTCGGACAAAGAGGGTGTTTTTACCAAAATTAGTGTTCAAATCAGGAACTGTGCACCCTGGATGTAGCAAGATGCCTCAGATTCTATTAATTAATTAATTAATATATAATTTTTTTTTTAAATTAAAAATGGTACTCTGTTTGTCATCCCTGAGGGGACCGAGAAGAGACCTAGCAACTTCAAAACATACTATAGTAGCACATACTAAACCCCAATCCGTCCACTTAGGATCAGCCAATAACAATCTTCTCTCAGCTCCTTTTGTGTCTACAGCCCTGTCTCGTACAAACCTTTTTCTCTCACTGCACCTCGTCTATAGAATGCTCATCCTCCCACCCTGCGCCACTGCACCTTTCTTATGGTTTTCAAGTCACAGTTGAAACTACACTTCCTTAACAAATCTTAAACATACTAGAAGGCACTAACGTTGTACAATAAATGCTCTTTATAACATATTTACTTTATTTATGTCCCTTATCCTAACCAGAACTCTGGCACTGTATTAAGCACTTGACCCTTATGTGATGTCTGCCATTACCACTTTAGATTGTAAGATTTTGGGCAGGGACCTCACTTCCAGGGTTCACTTTGTAACCCTGTATTGTCTAAACCCTTAAATTGTAAAGCTCTGCGTACACTTGCAGAGATATATAAATAAACATATTCATTCATTCATGGATTGACCTTTTTCATGTCATAGGAGGTTAATAAAACATTTGCCTTACCATGCATTGTTTACCCCTCTGGCACTCAGGATTAAGTCCACCATTAAACAAACGCATAAGGCAAGTTCAAAACCAGTCACTTTCCGAATTGCAGTTCGTTCTGCTAGAACAATTAGTGCTTCTTGGGTGTACAAGAACCAAGCATTAACAGAGCAATTGTGAAGACATTGTCTTCACACTTTAAAACAACAGAGCTGATTTTTTTTTTTTTTTTTTTTTTTTTGATTCGGCTGGACTGCATTTTGAGAGAAAAATGTTACAAGCAATATAGATACCAATGATTCTGTTATTTTATGGATTATGTTACCAGATTAACCCCTTAATGACCCTTGACGGTCATAGTACGTCAAGGGTCGATTTGACTTAACGACCGATGATGTACTATGACCGTCATCGAGTTCCGGGCTCCCCCCGCGGCTGCACGCCGTTCGGGGAGTCCGGAACCGAACGGAGCAATAAAAAAAAATTGCTCCGTGGTCGTCAAGTCACTTACGCTTCCGGATTCCCCAGTCGTTAAGGGGTTAATAGTATTTTCTGTTTTGTTTTTTTACCTTATATTTTTGCTTATCATTTTGAGTGCAGAAGTGGTATGTGGTGTTTGACTTTAACAATTTTTTTTAATGGGTTTTTTTTTTTTTTTTTCTCCCTCAAATAATTGTGACAATGTTGGCATGTCCCTGTACCCCCTATAGGACGATACAGAAAAGAGAAATTTTGTGTTGCATATTGATAAATTATTTTCTTTGGGGTTCATGGCTGAGACAAGGCATCCCTCCCAGAGAAACGTTCTGTCCTCGATTTTTATGGCTGGGTATTTGGCAACTTTGAGTTCTCTGGACAGGTGATTTTCCTTCCTTAGCTCCTATCTTGAAGTATTTTAGCTGTCAACTTTCCTGTACCTTGCTAAACAAAAACTGAAAGGGTAGAACTGTCACCTTATAAGAAGCTAAGACTTTGCCTCCTCCAGAGGTTTTATATATAAATATAAAATTGACTTGCCTCCTAAACTTAAATGGATAGTAATAACCCACAAAAAATATTTTTCATATTGTAGTCTTTAAAAAGTTGAGCACAGCACAAAAAATGTATCTCTCAAACCGCTATGGTTTGAGAGAGACAAGCATTTGTTAATGCAGTTAATGATTTCCTGCTGTTAACTGTAAAGCTGTCAGCAGGAGATCCGTGTCGGCCGACATGGATCTCATGCTGACAGCTTTATAGCTGACAGTAGGAAATCACAAACTTTAAATGCATGTGTCTCTCAAACCATAGTGGTTTGAGAGATATGTTTTTTTGTGCTGTGCTCAACTTTTTAAGGACTACAATATGAAACATTTTTTGTGGGACATTACTATCCCTTTAACCCCATGGTCCCCATGGACTCCAGAGAAAAGATTTAACAAGTAACACAAAAATTCTCTGTTGTGCATATTTGCTTATATTTTTAGCAAATCTCTAGTAGAAGGGTGATTCAATACAAACTTTCAACTGTATTACAGGATTAACCCCTTAACAACCAGCGCGCACACACTCGTCCAGCACTTCAGGACCACGGGGCATTTTTTTTTTTTAATGAACTGATTCAGGGCTCCCTGTGCGGTGTGCCCTGAATGCCGTGACGGTCCTGGCACATCAGTGGACATTAATGGGTTAAAGAATAACTTTTCAGAAAGAGTGGAGTACTAGAACGAGAGAGCATGATCTGAGGTTAGAGGGTGGAAATCTCATAAGTAATGTTTGTAAATACTACTTTACAGAAAGAGTGGTAGATTAATGGAATAACCCCCCAGCAGAGATGGTAGGCGTTAATATGGGAAGTGAATTAAATAAATAAAGGGGGATAGAGATAAGCCTGTTCTAAGGACTATGTAAAACTGTACATTTTATCTAAATAGGAAATGTGTAGACTGGGTTGGCAAACATTTTCATCAAAATCGATGGGCCTTATGTATAAAAGCAAACTGGAGCAAGCGGTGAATCATCTGCACAACAGGGCACAAAGAAATCTTCCCATTGATTTAATTTATTTTTTAAACCCTTGAATGCTAGAGAGATATCTCTATCGTTCAGGGGGTTAAAAAAAACCTTTGGATCTTGTGAAAGTTGAGAATGTTTATTTCTTCACATATGGTGTAGTTGTTGTACCAAAGAATTGCTCAAGTTTGCTTTAATACATAAGGGTCATGTGGGGAAATGTATAAAACTGGAGTTATAAAAAAATATGTATAAATGTTTATACACTAAGTGCCAACTCCAGTCAGTCAACTTTAAAAAAAAAAAAAAAAGTGGAGTAGAAATGGGCTGGTCGGTCCAAATAAGAATTGTGTCCCAATGTATTTATAAAGAAATGTGCTAAAGGCAGCGCGTGTATATATGTATATATAGATAGAAGTAGAGATGGGCACTCCTAGACAATGTCACTGTAATGCTAATGCCTCTATGCTATGAATCCAAATACATAATTATAAAACAAGAAATGGAACAATGTCCATGTTGTAAATGAGCACTCACAGGTCTTGCTTGCAGAGTTGCGTTATTGTCAAACAATAAATGCAACTCTGCAAGCAGGACCTGTGAGTGCTCGTTTCCAACATGGACATTGCTCCATTTCCTGTATGTATGTTTATATATAAATATATATATATATAGATATATATATATATATATATATATATATATATATATATACACACACACACACGCGCGCACGCGCAAAAGTCTTAGGCAGGTGTGAAAAAATGCTGTAAAGTAAGAATGCTTTCAAAAATAGACATGTTAATACTTTATTTTTATAAATTAACAGACGAAAGATCAATATTTGGTGTGACTACCCTTTGCCTTCAAACAGCATCAGTTCTTCTAGGTACACTTGCATACAGTCAGGGATTTTGTAGGCAGATAGTCAGGCGTTTGATTAAACAATTACACCAAACCTGTGCTAATGATCATCACTTCAATATGTAGGTTGAAACACAATCATTAACTGAAACAGAAACAGCTGTTCAGGAGGAATAAAACTGGGTGAGGAACAACCAAACTCAGCTAACAAGGTGAGGTTGCTGAAGACAGTTTAATGTTAAAAGTCATACACCATGGCAAGACTGAGCACAGCAACAAGACATAAGGTGGTTATACTGCATCAGCAAGCTCTCTCCCAGGAAAAATTTCAAGGCAGACAGGGGTTTCCAGATGTGCTGTCCAAGTTCTTTTGAAGAAGCACAAAGAAACAGGCAATGTTGAGGACTGTAGAAGCAGTGGTCAGCCAACTAAACTTAGTACAGCAGATGAAAAACACATCATGATTACCTCCCTTCGCAATCGGAAGAGGTCCAGCAATGCCATCAGCTCAGAACTGGCAGAAAACAGTTGGAGCCTGGTACACCCATCTACTGTCCAGAGAAGTCTGGTCAGAAGTGGTCTTCTTGGAAGAGTTGAGGCCAAAAAGCCATACCTCCTATGTGGAAACAAGGCTAAACGACTTAACTGTGCACAAAAGCACAGGTGAAGAAAAATGGCAGCAGGTGCTCTGGACTGATGAGTCCTGACCCCGCCGGGGGGAACCGATGCAGCTTTACACGCCTTTCGGTGGAGGAGAGGGCTCGGCGCAGGAGGAGGGGCCTTTGCTTATACTGTGTAGTGCTGGGCCATATGTTGCGTGCTTGCCCTATACGGCTGGGAAATGCACGCACCTAGGGTCAGGTAGGAGACAGACCCTGGGTGGAATTTCACAGTTCCCAGAAAGACTTCAGGACAAACCGATTCTTGAAGTAGTATTCTCTTGGGCAGAGTCATTGGTATTGGCTTTGGCACTACTGGACTCAGGGGCCGTGGGCTTTTTCATCGATGCAGACTTTGCGGCCAGACACTCTATCCCTTTTTCTGCCTCACTCTGAGCCATTAGCGATTGAGGCCATTGACGGCCAACCCCTACAGCCAGCACACGTTACGCATGAGACTCATCCTTTGTCTCTAAGGGTAGGGGCAATCCACGTGGAGACACAACAGTTCCAGGTCATACAGTCTCCCCATCATGTCATCATTCTATGTTTTCCCTGGTTGCAGACTCACAACCCAAGAGTTGATTGGCAGACTTGCAATGTTCTATCATGGTCTTCTCAATGTACAAAATCTTGCCTCTAGCAGCCTACCAGGATATAGTGTACCTCTACCTCCTTACCTGCTGAGTACCAGTCCTGCAAAAAGGTATTTAATAAGGTGGAGACCAGTGTGTTACAGCCACATAGGCAGTACGATTGTACTGTTGATCTGGTGCCAGGGGCCAGACCTCCTAAGGGCCGAGTATACCCCTTATCAGTGGAGTAGAACAAGGCCATGGAGGATTATGTGGCTGACGCTTTATCTAGGGGCATTATCCGGAAGTCCTCCTCACCTGCGGGTGCAGGTTTCTTTTTCGTTAAGAAAAAAGATGGGGAACTCAGACCATACATTGATTTCAGGGGTCTGAAGAAACTGATGGTAAAAAACACTTACCTGATTCCATTAATCAAATTGTAAATTTTCACGAAACTTGACTTGAGGGCCGCATACAATTTGGTACACATAAAAGAAGGTCATGAGTGGAAGACAGCGTTTAACACCCGGAGCTGGCACTATAAATATTTGGTGATGCCTTTCGGATTGTGCAACGTTCCTGCTGTCTTCCAGGAATTCATTAAAAATGTGTTGAGAGACCTACTATAGAGTTGTGTTGTGGTATATTTGGACGATATACTCATCCATTCTCCTACCTTGGAGGCACGTAGGACCAGGACTACGTCTGCTCTATAACTGTTCAGGGAGAACAAAATTGTTCTGCAAGCTAGAAAAATGTGAATTTCACAAATCCCAGGTGACATTCCTAGGGTACGTTATTTCATCCTCTGGCCTAGCCATGGACCTGCAAAAATTGTCTGCCGTATTATTATTAGACCCACTTCCAGTGGGTCTAAGGTCCATACAGAGGTTTCTGTGCTTCACTAATTACTACAGGAAGTTCATACGAAACTTCTCCACTGTAGTCAAAACTCTCACGGACAAGACTCAGAAGGGAGCTAATGCTTCAGACTGGTCACCTGAGGCCTTGCAGACATTTGAGGATTTGAAAGCAGCTTTTGCTAAAGCTCCGATATTGTCCCACCCGAATCCCACCCTTCCTTTCACCCTGGAGGTTGACTCCTCAGAATCCAGAGTAGGCGCATTGTTGTCCCAGTGCACAGGCCCTGGGAAACCTTTGGTACTGTGTGGTTTCTTCTCTAAAAAACTGTCTAAGACTGACAGTTTATACGATGTAGGCAACCAGGAGTTACTCTCCATTATCCTTGCCCTGAAAGAATGGCGATATCTGATGGAGGGTCCCTATCCTGATACTAACAGACTACAAGAATCTAACGTACTTGTTGGAGGAGAAGAGGTTGTCTCCACTTCAGGCCAGATGGGCCCCTTTCCTCTCGAGGTTTAATTTTGTGGTCTCCTACCTCTCTGGTACAAAAAATATTTGAGCATGTGCTCTGTCTTGACAATTTGCGGCTGAATCCCAGGAGGAATCTCTTCCGGTACCTATCATTTCTCCTAGCATCTTGGCTATGATACATACCAGTATTACATCTCCATTGGGGGAGGAGATTTTGGCTGCTCAAGCTTCCCCCCCAGCGGATAAGCCTAATGGAAAATGTTTTGTGCCTGAATCCCTCCATACCAGGCTGCTTGAGACCTACCATTCCTCGAAGGCTGCAGGGCACATTGGGAGAGACCAACTAATATGGTCTATTACTAGACTCTTTTGGTGGCCCAGCCTGAGGGTAGATTGTTCCGCATTTGTTTCTGCCTGTTCCACCTGTGTTCTGACTAAGACCACCAGATATCTTTCGCTTGGTCTCCTTCAACCCATTCCCAATGGGGAGCGGCCTTGGTCACACTTATCCATCGACTATATGGTAGACTTGCCTGTCTCAGAGGGTTTCACGGTCATACTCATGATTGTGGATAGATAAGATGGCCCATTTTCTACCACTCAAAGGACTACCTTCCACCAAGGAGTTGGCTGAGATCTTTGCCAAGGAGGTGGTTCATCTCCATGGTATACCCAAGGTGGTAGTCTCAGATCGTGGGAGCCAGTTTGTGTTGCGTTTTTGGAAAGCATTCTTTGGTCAGATGGGCATCCAGCTCTCGTTCTCCTCAGCTTACCATCCACAGTCTAACGGTGCTGCAGAAAAGTCTAATCAGGCGCTGGAACAGTTCCTCCGTTGTTTTATCTCGGACAATAATGACAATTGGGAGAAACTGTTACCGTGGGCAGAGCTGGCCAGAAATAGTGCAGTCAATTCCTACTCTCGGAACTCACCATTTCTGATTAACTACGGGTTCCAACCTTCGCTGCTGCCAGAGTCTTTCGAGGCTCAGAATATTCCTGCTCTGGAGGAGCACTTGAGAGCACTTAGCTCCACATGGGTACGGGTTCAGAGATCCCTTCCACATTGCCCTATAAGAGACAAGCAGACCGTAGACTGCTACCAGCTCCAGTGTTCCAGGTGGGTGAGAGAGTATGGATGTCCTCATGCAATCTCCATCTCCAGGTGCCTTGTAAAAAGCTGGCTCCCCAATTTGTGGGCCCCTTTCAGGTTCTCCATAGGATTAACCGTGTAACCTATGCTCTTGAACTCCCTTCTAATATGCACATCTCTAATGCTTTCCATGTGTCGCTACTAAAACCATTGGTCTGTAACAGATATACTACTCCTGTCTGTCCCAGACCTATCCAAGTGTGGGACCATGAGGAGTATGAGGTACAAAGTATTTTGGACACTCGCAGGGTTAGAGGCCAGGTACAATATCTAGTTCATTGGAAAGGTTATGGACCTGAGGAGCGTTCCTGGGTAGCTAAGAGAGAACTACATGCTCCAGCCCTTCTCTGTGAATTCCACTCCCGCACCACCTCTAGTACTGGTCCTCTTCCGTGGGGGAGAGGTAGTTAAGGGGGGGGGGTACTATCACAGTCTCCCTTGTACTATCCTGTGCTTCCTTACCTCTATATGGCCTCCGGCCACTTCCTCATTGCTACATCAACAGGCACTAGCCCGGACGCCTGTTTATGGGCCTATTATGGGTGGCCTAATTGGGTCCTGCCTCTTTCTTCTCCTTCATAAACCTCCCTGGGCCTAGGAATCATTGCCCTTATGTGGTGTTTCTCCATTGTGTTTTGTGCTCCTTTGTGACCCGTGCCTTATCTGAGAATCCACTCCGTGTATGACCCCGGCTTGTCTCACTACCCGGATCGGTTCTGACCTGTGGCTGTGGCTGACTAACTTGCTCTGTGTGTGACCCCTTCTTGTCTGACTACCCATATCGGTTCTGACCTGTGGCTCTGGCTGACTACTCGGTCTGTGTATGACCCCGGCTTCCCTGAACAGTGGCCCTGGTTACTACCCACTCAGTGCAGCCTCCGGTTGCCTAACTTGTGGGCCTGGTTACTTTCACTCCTTGTAGTCCTTGGTTTGCCTAACCAGTGGCCCTGGCTCCTACTCATTCAGCATAGTCTCCGGTTGTCTGACCAGTGGCCTGGTTACTCTCGCTTCGTGTAGTCCTCGGCTTTTATGACCTGTAACTCTGGCTGCCTACTCGCTCCCTACACTACCTACTTGCCTGACCTGTAGTCTAGATGCCTCCTGGCTTTGGTCTGCTTTCACTCTCTGTTGCCTCCGTTCGCAGACCAAGTGGTGCCTTACACATATTCTACCATTCTCTGTTGTCCCACTTGAGCAGTGCAGTGCACAGCACAGTGTGCAGCTCCAGAGGAACCTTGAGTCCTATTTGCTTGTCTGGGGTTGTGTGGGCTATACTATTATTGCTGTATATTATAAATAAAGGTGGTTATATTTCATACAGTTGTGTCTGTCCTTCTTTTGCCTGCACACCGTGACAGTTTGCCTGAAGGGCTGGAGAGCAGTACAAGAATGAGTGTGTCTGCAGGCAAAAGTGAAGCATGATGGAGGTTCCTTGCAACCTTGAGGCTACATTTCTGCAAGTGGAGTTGCAGATTTGGTCAGAATTAATGATCTCCTCAATGGTGAGAAGTACAGGCAGATACTTATCCATCATGAAATATCATAAAGGAGGTATTTGATTGGCCCCAAATGTATTCTGCAGCATGACAAGGAACCCAAACATATAGCCAAAGTCATTAATGGGTTAGTTATACCCGAATTTACGTTTAATACTGTATGGTAGATTTGAAACAAAATAAAGTATATGGAGAAAGTCCTATCTCTCAAACCTTTGTGGTTTGACAGATATTCACCTCTAAAGTTCCCCCTCCCTTCCCTTCTCCTGACGTCAGCGCTGTACTGACAGCAGGAATCCCGGTCCTGGGACCAGCTGGCAGCTCTTCAGCAGAGCCGAAAAAGTGATCTTAAAGGGATAGTAATACTTCGTTTTAACTTTATTTTATTTTGTAGGCATTAAAAAACATGAAGAATGATATAAGTCTTATCTCTCAAACCTTTATGGTTTATGAGATATTCACAAGCAAAGTTTCCCCCTCCCGCCCCTTTTACCTAGTATAAGCAATCTCTTCTCAGATGTGGAATGCAGTCTATAGACCAGACAGATAACAGAAGGGGACACTTATTCCTATGAAAACAATGAAATCCCTGCCCCCCTTGACAAGCTTTTCAGGTTTTTCCCTTATCTTAATTGAAGATTGTCCTTCTCTGCAGTCTACCTGGGCACCTTCCTTCTGCTGTAGCTGAACAGTGTGACATCAGTAAAAGGGGCGGGAGGGGGACACTTTGTCATTGAACTACTCTGGAACTACAACTCTGACAGAATTGAAATAACACTCTCTAAAGTCCAAATACTATGATGATTAATTAGAGCTACTTTTATTATGAAACATTACTATCCCTTTAAAATAGGATTTTAGTCTTACCTGTTAAATTCTTTTCTCTTAGTCCATACAGGTTACTGGTAACTTTGGGTAGGCGATCAGCCCTTTTAATAGGCAAGAACAATTCTGAGAAGTGACTGCTGGGTGGAGCCTATCTCCTCTCCTTAGCTTGCAGCTAGCCAATCCCCAACCAGTAAGATTTGCAGACTAACTATTGACTGGGTAGTAAGAGGGTAAAGGAAGACGCCTGTGAGCATGAACCCGAAAGGACCCCCACGTTGTGACACAGGAGAGACAAGCATGGACCCTTGACCGGATGGGAGACCAGTAACCTGTATGGACTAAGAGAATAGGTTTTAACAGGTAAGGCTAAAATCCTATTTTCGCCGACTCAAGGAGGCTCTTCAGCAGAGCAGAAAATAGGATTTTAGTCTAAGAGAGAAGGATTTAACAGGTAAGACTAAAATCCTATTTTCTCTGTCGTCCAATATAGGTTACTGGTAACTTTGGGCTGTCCAACCATTAAATTCCCCAGGGCGGGAGGAAAGGCAAGGACCAGACGCAGGTCTCCAAAGTCACCAGAGCACCAATGAACCTACAGATCATAAATGGCTCAATACTAACCGCAAAGTGCCAACGGACACTGAACAGGTGTAAAAACAAACCCCATGAATTGTTGCACAGCACACTGAACTAGAGCCAACAGGGCTCAAAAGTGAAAGAGTATTGAGAGACTAAAGAGATCCTAGACAGGCAAGGCTGCCTCCAGGATCTTTCTCCCAAAGCTGGCATCAGCTGATGCTGGCACATCCACATGATAGTGTTTAGAAAAAGTGTGCACAGATGACCAAGTGGCCGCCTTGCACAACTGATCAGCTGAGGCCTAGTTCTTGTAGACCCAAGAAGCCCCAATCGACCTCGCAGAATGAGCCGTGACCCTAAAGGGAACAGGCTTCTTCCAAAGTTCGTAAGCCTTATGAATAGTGGACTTGATCCAAGAAGCTATGGGTACCTTGGAAGCAGGCTTCTCTGCCCTAGGACCCTCAGGAATGACAGAGTGTGAGACTGCCTCAAGGACTCATTGCGATTCACATAGAACTTGAGACAACGCACATCATGCAACAGAATATGATCCCTCTCTTTGTCAGAAGTTGGGTTAGAACAGACGGAAGGGACCACAATCTCCTGATTAATGTGGAACTCAGACACCACCAAGCTCTTGTGAGGTGTGACGCACCGCCTTGTCCTTGTGAAAGACCAAAAAGGGCAGTCTACAAGACGGGGCATGCAGCTTCACAACTCAGCGAACACGGGCACTACGCATAGTAGCCACCACTCCAGAAGAAAATCCTTTCTTCTTCAAAATTGAGGATTCAATCTCCATGCCGTCAAAGCCAGGCGATGAATGTCTTCCTTCCAGAAGTAACCCCGTAGAAGAAGGTCTGGACGGGGGGGAGTTGAAAAGAGACGCCTTTTCAAGGACACTATTCAGGCCCTGCTAGACAAGGCAGTCCTGGAGCCAGTTCCCCCTCAGGAGAGGGGCTTGGGATTCTACTCCAACCTCTTTGCGGTTTCCAAGAAGGATGGGGGCTGTCGCCCCATTTTGGATCTGAAGGATCTCAACTCCTTTGTGGTCAGGTCCCAGTGCCGCCAGGAGTCTCTACGCACAGTGATAGTGGCCATGTCTCCTGGGGAATTTCTGGCCTCTCTGGATCTTCAAGATGCCTATCTGCAGATCACCATTCATCCAGAGAGTCAGCAGTATCTCTGCTTTGCCTGCGACCGAGGGCACTTCCAGTTCTCTGCCCTGCCCTTTGGCCTGACCACAGCTTCTCAAGTGTTCAACAGAGTCCTAGGAGCATTGATCTCTGTCCTACATCGGAACAGCATCAGGATGACTCCATACATGGACGACCTCCTACTGAAGGCCTCGTCTCCGGAACTCCTTGACCAGCAGGTGCAGGACTGCATTCATACTCTCTCCCATCACGGGTGGATCATCAACTTGGACAAGTCAGACCTTGTTCCTTCTCAGAAGATGTCTTTCTGGGCCTCCTCTTTGACACTCAGAGAGGGATGGTGTTTCTGACAGACGAAGTGGCTCATCAGATAGCACTAAAGGTCCAAGCTATCCTGTCTCAGGATCCGGTTCCAGCCAAGAAGTTGTCTTCCTTGGCGGGAAGTTCATTTCCACCATAGAAGCAGTTCCGTTTGCCATGGCTCACACCAGGGAACTTCAGAGGTTTCTGATCCTGGCCTGCAAAGGCCGTCCAGATCGCCTGGAAAGATCCCTGTCTCTCCCTCTTCAAGTGGAGTAGAGTCTCTTGTGGTGGCTCAACCTGAACAATCTCCTGAAAGGCAGACCCTTCCTGGTGTTCTTCTGGACCACAGTGACAACGGATGGCAGTCTCTCCAGATGGGGAGTGGTGCTGGGGCACTTGAGTGTTCAGGGCCAGTGGTCTCAGGAGGAATCTCTCCTTCCCATCAACGTCTTGGAGCTTAGGGCAATATTTCATGCCCTACATCACTGGATACGGCAACTGGAGGATTGCCCGGTCAGGGTATAGTCGGACAACGCCACAGTGATAGCCTACATCAACAAGCAAGGTGGCACAAGAAGTCTCGCAGCTTGGCTAGAGGTCAAAGCTATTTTATCTTGGGCAGAGCAGCACGTCCCTGCCATTTCCACAGTTCATATTCCTGGCGTAGACAACGTTCTGGCAGACTTCCTCAGTCAACACACAGTGGACAGCGGAGAGTGGCATCTGCATCCAGAGATGTTCAACCTCCTCATCCAGCAGTGGGGTTTTCCATGCATCGACCTGATGGCAACCAGGCACAACAGGAAGGTACCAATGTTCTGCTCTCGCTGGACAGATCCCATGGCTCTGGCACTGGATGCCTTGTCGATCCCATGGACGTTTCCTCTGGCTTACATCTTTCCTCCTGTTCCCCTGTTGAATAGAGTTCTTCAGAAGCTGTGACTGGAGCGCTGCCCAGTCATTCTGATTGCTCTGTATTGGCCCCGACAGGCTTGGTTTCCAGAGCTTCTGGACCTCTCAGTGGCAGAACCTCTTAGACCCCCCCCCCCCCGTCCAGACCTTCTTCTACAGGGTTACCTCTGGAAGGAAGACTTTCATTGTCTGGCTTTGATGGCATGGAGATTGAATCCACAATTTTTAAGGAGAAAGGATTTTCTTCTGGAGTGGTGGCTACCATGCTTAGTGCCCGTAAGCCTGTTTCCTCTAAGGCCTACCATCGAGGTTGGTCTACCCTTCTGGTTTGGTGTTCTTACAAGGACCTGTCTCAGGATTTTGACCTTCCTACAGTTCTTTCCTTCCTCCAGGATGGTGTGGATAAGGGTCTCAGTCTGAGTTATCTTAAGGTTCAGACTTCTGCTCTCTCTGTCTTTTTTCAGAGGCATCTTGCTATCATTCCTGATGTCAAGGTTTTCTTCCAGGGTGTTGCTCGTACCCGTCCGGTGTTTAAGTCCCCTGCTCCTCAGTGGGATCTTAACCTGGTTCTGGGAGTACTCCAGCGTCCTCCCTTTGAGTCCTTGGTTACCATTCCTCTACGTCTGCTGATGTGGAAGATGGCCTTTCTCCTGGCGATTGTTTCTGTTAGCTGAGTCGCAGAGCTGCATGCCTTATCTTGTAGACAGTGCCTTTTTGATCTTTCACAAGGACAAGGCGGTGGTTCGCACCTCACAAGAGTTTCTCCCGAAGGTGGTGTCTGAGTTCCACATTAACCAGGAGATTGTGGTCCCTTCCATCTGTCCTAACCCTACTTCTGACAAAGAGAGGGATCTTAATCTGTTGGATGTTGTGCATTGTCTCAAGTTCTATGTGCATCGCACTGAGTCCTTGAGGCAGTCTGACACTCTGTATGTCATTCATGAGGGTCCTAGGGCAGGGAAACTTGCTTCCAAGGTAACCATAGCTTCTTAGATCAAGTCCAAGATTCATAAGGCTTACAAGCTTCGGAAGAAGCCTGTTCCCTTCAGGGTCATGGCTCATTCTGCGAGGTCTTTTGGGGCTTCTTGGGCCTACAAGAACCAGGCCCCAGCTGATCAGTTGTACAAGGTGGCCACTTGGTCATCTGTGCACACTTTTTCTAAACACTATCCAATGGATGTGCTGGCATCGGCTGATGCCAGCTTTGGGAGAAAGATCCTGCAGGCAGCCTTGCCTGTCTAGGATCTCTAGTCTCTCAGTACTTTTGCACTTTTGAGCTCTGTTGGCGTTAGTTCAGTGTGCTGTGCAACAGTTCTTGGGGTTTGTTTTTACCCCTCTTCAGTGTCCGTTGACACTTTGCGGTTAGTGTTCAGCTATTTATGATCTGTAGGTTCATTGG
Organism: Rhinophrynus dorsalis; assembly: GCA_037306005.1. Taxonomy (NCBI): domain Eukaryota; kingdom Metazoa; phylum Chordata; class Amphibia; order Anura; family Rhinophrynidae; genus Rhinophrynus; species Rhinophrynus dorsalis. Next base: position 406,751,140 of record CM074722.1, on the reverse strand, counting down.
TGCTCTGGTGACTTTGGTGGCTTGCGTCTGGTCCTTGCCTTTCTTCCTGCCCTGGGGAACTTAATGGTTGGACATCCCAAAGTTACCAGTAACCTATATTGGACGACAGAGAAAATAGGATTTTAGTCTTACCTGTTAAATCCTTCTCTCTTAGACTAAAATCCTATTTTCTGCTCTGCTGAAGAGCCTCCTTGAGTCGGCGAACTCGAATCTCCTGCTGTCAGCTTTACAGCTGACATCAGGAGAAGGGGAGGGAGGTGGGGAACTTTAGCGACGAATATCTCTCAAACCATAAAGGTTTGAGCGATAGGACTCTCTCCATATACTTTATGTTTTTCAAATCTACCATACTGTATAAATGTAAATTAGGGCATTACTATCCCTTTAAGAACTATCTTCAACATAAAGAAGAACAAGGAGTCCTGGAAGTGATGGTATATCCTCCCACAGAGCCCAGATCTCAACATCATCAAGTCTGTCTTGGATTACATGAAGAGAAAGAAGCAACTGAGTCTGCCTACATCCACAGAAGAACTGTGGTTAGTTCTCCAAGATGTTTGGAACAACCTACCTGCTGAGTTCCTTAAAAAACTATATGCAAGTGTACCTAGAAAAACTGATGCTGTTTTTAAGGCAAAGGGTGGTTACACCATATATTGATTTAGATTTTTCTTCTGTTCACTCACTGTCATTTTGTTAATTGATAAACAGCATTTTTCACACCTGCCTAAGACTTTTGCACAAATATTTTCAGCTGCAAATTTTCTTGGAATATTCTCAGACAGACTTATTTATAAACTTGACTTTACTTGTATGTAAATATGACCGGCCATTGCTGTGTGTTAAAAAAAAAAAAAAAAAAAAAAAGATGAGTTCTGGGGCAAACCATTTGCAGTATAAGGGAGAACAAGAAAAATCTAAAATTTCCCATTGATTTAAAGCGGAATGTTCACCTAAAAAAAATTTTTGAGCTTGGGCTTTAATGCATAATAATTAGATTAGCGCTGTTTTTTTTGTTTTTTTTTAATTTTTACTCATCTGGTAGTGGAGATATTTAGTCTTCAAATCGGGCACTTCTGCATTCTGCAGCACCCTGTATGTGCCATAGACACCACAGGACTTCCCTGCTACCCCAGGGAGCGCGTTCACACTTCCCTTCGTAGCTGTATTACTGTGGGCTAACTTTACAGCAAACTCCGTTTACAATGCTACTGAGGTTGCATCCTCAGTAGCATTATAAACGGAGCCTGCTGTTATGTTACCCCACAGAAATACAGCTACGAAGGTAAGTGTGAATGCGCTCCCTGGGGTAGCTGGGAAGTCCTGTGGTGCCTATGGCACATACAGGGTGCCGCAGAATGCAGAACTGCCCAATTTGAAGACTAAATGTCTCCACTACCAGATGAGTAAAAATAATAATAAAAAAAAAAAAAAAACGGCGCTAATCTAGTTTTATGAATTAAAGCCCATTCTCAAAAATTGTTTTTAAGTGAACACTCTGCTTTAAATGGGGATTTATACCCCTTGAATGCAAAGTAATGCGTTGGAGACCTCTCTAGCATTCAAGAGGTTAAAAGCCACATCTAAATCAATGGGAATTTTTAGCTCTCCCCTACAGTCAAATGGTTTGTCCCAGAATGCCTCCACTTTTCTCTTGAAAACAGATCCCTTAGAAGAATGCTTTTTATACATCTTCCCCTATATTTCTATGAATGGAGTGCTACTGCAGGGAGCTGCTTTTGCAAGAGGGCATTCTTCCAAGAACAGTGGAAAGAGCAAAATAGGGCAGGCATTAAAATGTAGAAGTGCACTGAACTGATAGAAGAAATATGTGTTATAAGTAAGTCATAATTAGCATTACAAATTGTAGTCTGAGAAATATCAGAAGAATAAATGATTAATAGATTCAACATACCGTAACTATTATAGATGAAAAAATAATAAGTGTTAATGGACTCATGGCGTATTCATGAAAGCATGGAATAGCTGGCTAACATTGTGGCACACAGCCAGGGCTGTCACCTTCTCCCTTTATTACAAGAAGTGTTTCTCAATGTTAACCCTCGGGGCACACTAACAGTACATGTTTTAAGAAATCCCTGCATAATCACAGGTGAGTAATCGGTAGCTCGGTGAGTATAATTAATCCGTTTGTGCGTAAGTAAGCATATCCTGAAAACCAGACCTGTTGGTGTACCCAGAGGACTGGAACTGAGAACCACTGATTACCAGTGTGCTAGCCTAGAATAGAGATAAGCAACCTTTCATGTAGTTGTTGTACTACAAGTCCCATTGAGCTCAGCTGTCAGATCGTTGTTATAGTCCAGCTACTGGTTGGAGACTGGCTGAGGATGAAGTGAGTTGTAGCCCATGTACAGGTGGCGATCCAAAGGTTGCAACATATGGAAGAACAAAACAATACATTGATTTAAATGGGGCATTTCACCCCTTGAATACTAGATATGAACATGATTAGGTTGACCATATTTCCTTGAGACAAAAATGTGTTGGGGTGTGGGACAGACAGACAGTGGGACTCCGTCACTCTGAGTCTGATCATAGTAAGCTGAAAGCAGCAAGAACACGTTTTCTCCATCTCTTACTAACGGTGCACTCTCTCACTCTCTCTGGCCAAAAAACCTGCCCCTGAAGTAAAGTGTGGAACTTCCTCTTCGTCACTCACACTAGTGGTTTTATTGTGTTTACTGTACGCATTGATTACCATAGAGTCTTATGACACGTCATATCACTGTATAAGAGACGCCATGTTAATTTACCATAGACTTGAGAGTCTTAGACAGTTATGACTCACTCAAGTCATAAGACTCTATCTTAATCAATGTGTACAGTAAAAACACTAGTGTGATGAAAGGTAGTTCTGATTTACTTTATCTTATGAGAAATAAACAAGCCGCGTTCAGTTTTTTACAAAAAAAATAAAAACTATATAGGGACAGAATTTATATTAAAAAGACAGGACGGTCTGGAAATATGAAAAAAAACAGTACTGTCCCATTTAAAACGGTACATATGGTCATCCTAAACATGATGTAGGAGGTGGGATTAGGTATAGGGCTATATGTGGAAAAGAAAACTACTGCAATTCTGGAGAGAACCACAGGGACCCTGAATCTTATTACTTCAAATGGGTCTTTTAACCAATGGAATACTGAAGAAATCTACAATGTATAACTTCTCAGTGCTCTAAAGAACTAACACTCAGTGGGTTACAAGCTCCATATACATAAATGGAAATTGTGGACATTTGGATAAAGAGCAGCAATTATGTGGCAAACCAACTGCACCAGAGGGGATAAATATAAAAATCTACATTGATTTAAAGTGGGTTCCAAAACATTACATGGGTTAAAAAAAAAAACTAATTTAAAAGAATAGTAATATATATATGTTGAAGCGTTTATCCCCCTGAGTAAAACAAGGGTACTCCCACTGCTGAGAGATAGTTTATTAAAAAATAAGAGATCAAACTTTAATTTTTTAGGTGCAATATCACAGTGGTGTGAAAATTTACAGTGGCGCTGTTGCTACACCATCCTATGGACTGCTCTGGTCCATAGACCATGAATCTCCATAGGATGGTGTAGCAACAGCGCCACTGTAAATTTTCAGGCCACTGTGATACTGCACCTAAAAAATTCAAGTTTGAGCTTGTATAATTTTTTAATAAAATATCTCTCAGCAGTGGGAGTACCCTTGTTTTACTCGGGATAAACCCTACAGCATATATTTTTTTGCATTTTAAGTATTACTATCCCTTTAAGTCAATATAAGTTTTTAGTTCTTCCCTGTGGTAAAGTTAGTTTGACTCAAAATTACACACAAAATTACTACCTGTAATTTTGATCATTCTTCCGTTTATTTTCAACATGGAGGTTCAATTTGATCTGGCAATTGAGGGTTTAGCTGGGAGTGGGGGTGAGGAATGTTTTTGGCATATAATGGATCAGGCATGAGGCTAGGGGGCTATTGTCTCCTAGTTTTCTCTACTTGATCCAGTCCATGGAAAGCGGCTGATGTTCAGTTACTTGTTTTGGGGTAGTGTTGAGATCCACCTAATAATTGGTTAATTCCAAAGTGAGAGAAGAAATAAAATGTAGACTTTGGGTTTGATTCTATTACCAGTGCTAAAAACGGCGTTACAAGAAAAACAAGTAGCGTGAATTTTGCAAACATATGTTACCTCGGTATTCTATTGCAGAACCATGGTAAAACAAAACTGGCGTAGACAGCACTTTTCAGAGTAGTAACAAAACTGACGCTGTCTGCTTTTTTTCAACTACTGCCTACAAAAAACACACAAAATGTCAAACTCCAAGGAAAAAGTTGTATATTTGACGACAGAAAGATTAAGTTCAGTGTTAGATGTGTTCTCCACATGACAAAATCTGACAGAGTGCCCCCTTTTGACATATTAACCCCCCCTTTTAAAAGTCGACTACAGTGCTTTCTTTCACCACATTAATTTGACAAATATTGTTCATAGTCGACAATTTAACCCTTCCCCTTCCAAATCAGACTTACAGTACTTTCTTTCACCATATTAATTTGACGAATATTGTACATCCGACATTTTAACCCCCCCCTTTGAAAAGTCGACTACAGTGCTCCCATGACTTTCTTTCACCATTTAAATCCGACATTTTTCTTCTCCTACTTTTTTCGACATGCCCTCATATTTTGTATTGCAAGATTAACTCTATGAGTACCAGAGGTAGCAACACATTGCAATGTGTTTGCTACCCCTCTGGTACTCATAGGGTTAACAGGCAAGTTGTGGCAAGTACCTTGCTACCCGCTTCCTCCAATGCCTCTCTCCCCTCCACCAGCTTCCTCCAATGCCTCTCTCACCTCCAAGAATATGTCCCCAGCCTTCTTGATGCTACGGGCTTTACAGCCGCCCGCAGCACCAATAAATGAATGCATTTAGTGTGTACACATTGGAATTGCCCTTTTCTGCTTCATAAATTGAATCTCATTCATTCCTAATTCCCTACCTACTTTGTCCTGTTGCGATTACCACTTTTGCTCCACAAACAGAGAGTGGAGCAAAAGTAGCAATCGCAAGGGGACAAAGGAAGTAGGGAATTAGAAATGAATCAGATGTTACTAAATATTCCATTTCTGAAGCAGCCCTGTGCTCTGATCACTTAACCCCTTAAGGACTATGTGACGTGCTTTAATCAGTCACCCGATTTGACCCGGGTAACTGATTAAATGAAGGGACCACAGAGCTGTCATTCATTCATTCTTGTTGCTGCCGGCTGCTGTAAAGCTGACAGCTACAAGAATGCTGTAAATACCTTTGAGGGTTGCCCCATGTATCAGCTATCCTTTTGGATAGCTGATACATGGTAGAGGGGCTATCAGGAGAAGTCCAGGTGCCCCCCATTGAGATCTGATTGTCGAATATCGGCTTTAAAGCACATATAGACTATATGGAACATAGCCTATATGCGCTTCATGTTTTTATAGTACAAATGTCGGCCTCATGTTAGGGGGGTGTCATGAGGGTTCATGACACCCTCTTGAGGTCTGTTGTGTATATATTTAATTTAAAACAGTTTTTTAATAAAAATATATTTTTCAAACACACACACTCACATATACAGGCAAGGTATGTAGTCCATGCCTTGCCTGTTAACCCTATGAGTACCAAAGGGGTAGAAAACACATTGCAATGTGTTGCTACCTCTCTGGTATTCATAGGGTTAATCTTGCAATACAAAATTTGAGGGCATGTCGAAAAAAGTAGGAGAAGAAAAATGTTGGATTTAAATGGTGAAAGAAAGTCATGGGAGCACTGTAGTCGAATTTTAAAGGGGGGGGGGGGTAAAATGTCGGCTGTACAATATTCCTCGAATTAATATGGTGAGAGAAAGCACTGTAAGTTGGATTTGGAAGGGGAAGGGTTAATTGTCAACTATGAACAATATATGTCGGATTAATTTGATGAAAGAAAAAACTGTAAGTTGTCGAGGGGGGGCACTTTATGTCAGATTTCTATGCTGTATACTGTATTATACACTGCTTTTGTTCGAACAACGATGGTTTTGAAACTGTCATTATGGCTTCTACGCCTCAACCTCTGAGGCGCATAATTTCTGTCTTAAATGTAACCACAAAACAGGCGTTAATACTGAGCGTGGGTAATAGGATACCAATTGCACATTGTTTTTAGTTGTTTCCTATGGGCTTTTTTCAGACTGGCGCTAAGTATAATTACTGCTGATTTTGCTTTCACAAGTCGGGTAATAGGATAGCAAAAACTGACTTAAAAAAAACCACCTGTTTTATTTTTAGCGCTGGTAATAGAATTGAACCCTTAGTCTCTTGCGTTGCATTCCTCTCTGGCACTAAGAGAGTTAAATGAATAGAAATGTTCATGCCCCCCGTGGTACAGTTGCTTTGCTCCAGAATTGCATTTCTTTAACCCCTTCAGGACCCTTGACTGTCCTGGAACGTCATGTGTCGGAGAGCCATAAGGGACCCATGCCAGGACCGTCAAGGAATTCAGAGCTCCCCATGCAGCTGCACGCCATTCGGGGAACCTTGAAATGGATGAGCATACAAAAAAAACGGTCCATGGTCTTTAAGTGACGTTCGCATGCGCAGTCAGCCGTCCTTAAGGGCTTAACACAAAGATGAGGCCCCTAACGTTTCAATTATGTCAACATTCTTCTAGATTGTAAACTCGAAAGGACATGACCATCCATTACGTATTTCAGTAAGACTTAAATGCATGTGTCTCTTTTTTTTTTGTAATCCTTGTTCTTCTGTATTGTACAGCTCTGAAGAATATGTTAGCACTTATAAAAGATAATGATAAAATGTGGTCTTCAATGTAATAAGAGCAAAGTTTTTTCATTTTTTTTAACAGCATATTATATTTGGGAATTTAAAGTGGAACTGTCACTTTATAAAATCGGCTATCTATGTTTTGATAACTATTTTTATTTAAAGCAACAGTGTATGAGATTTTAAATGTATTTGTTATTTTATGCAAATTTGCTAGTACTATCTGTCATAGCTGTGCTAAATGCTAACATTCACCATTACTCTCTCTTCTACCTACCTCTCCCTCATGAACTTCCTCATTCCCCTCTCCCGTGCTTATTTTGTAATTGGAGAGAGGACTGCCGTGTAACTAAATAACAATGTAAGTTTCTTTGACTGAACTGAAAAATAATGCTAAATATCTCATAATCTGTTGTTTTGAATAAAAAAAATGCTAAAATACCACATTCTCTGCCCTCTCCCATCTCAAACTTTTTTCACTTTCTGTTCCCTGCCTATGGGACTCCATACCTCTCGCCCTATGTGTTTCTCAACTCCTGCCCTCAGGACCCACTAACAGGCCAGGACTTAGGGATTTCTCTGCTAGAGCACAGGTGTGGTGATCAATGGCTCATTCACATTGATTAACTCACCTGTGCTCTAACAAGGAAATCATCAAATCCTGGCCTGTTAGTGGGTCCTGAGGACAGAAGTTGAGAAACACTGGTCTAGAAGAATCCCCTCTGTGTTTAACCCCTTAAGGACCCTTGACGGTCCTGGTACGTCATGGCTGGATTTGCGGTAAGGACCAATGACGTACCAGGACTGTCATGGCTTAAATGATAGCAGCGTGCCTCCGTGCATGCTGTTTTCATTGTCGTCCAATACAGGTTACTGGTACATTGGGAGGTGATCCGCCCCTTTAAGTAGGCAGGAACATTTCTCTAAATATATGCAGGGGGTGGAGCCTCCCCTCCCTCTTAAGCTGCCCTCAGCCAGAACAAGCCAGAATGATTTGTTCCTGCGTGCTGTGCACATCAGGTGGAGAACATCTCTCAATCAACTTTAGTTTTTTTATTGTTTTCTTCAAATATGGAATACCACCATTAGGCGGGTGACCATGGCTGACAATTGCCCTCTCCAAAGTGGCTAGCGCAGCTTCCAGGGATTTTCTGGTGGACCTTATGCCCTGATGAGGGAACAACTTGATTCAAGTAGCTTCCCTGGTGGGGATTATCCTTTGGCTAATTCCCTTTTCACATGGTTACCTGAAGACAGAAGTCCTGCAGAAAGGTGAGCCACCCTTTGAGTGCTGAAGGTCCACTTGTCCCACAGTGTCCCTTCATTGGGCTTGTATTTGGGAGTTCTCATTATGCACTCCAGCACTCATTGGGTGTTTTTCTTTATATTGCACTGTATTTCTGCAATGTCTGTGTGTATGCCCTGGCTTTTGGAGCAGTTTATGTGGGTTTTAACCTTTTCCCTGCTGGTTTCCTTATTGGGATATTGTTTTATCATGTTTTACATGTGTTTGATATGTGTTTTTTAACTTTTTCCTGTCAGGGTAACTTTATTAAAAATTTATGTTCTGCGCCTTTAAGCGCGCTTTTCCCGCATAGACGCCATTGCTCCTTCACTCTCTATGGGTTTACACAGCGTGGGACATATCTCTGGAACCGCTTGTCACAGCGACTTCAGTGTGGGCTCAAATTGTTGGTCTTCCCTTGCTCTATCATCCGGTTGCATGATTCGGTGTGTTGGGGGTATTGGGGGGCCTCGGGCTCTGTTTTGGGGTACTTTTGAGAAGAACTACATTTCCCATGAGCGCTTGTTTCGCGCCCGTTTTCTGATTGGTTCCCGTCGCGGCAGCCATTTTGTGAGTTCTTCTCAGCGAGTATACTACGCAGGGACCGAGCCTTCTCTCTCTGCTCCTCAGATTAACCCTTCGCTTGCCAGATAAGTTTAATTTTAAGCATTTCTGGGGTGAATATTTAATCTTTCACACTTCAATTGGGTGATTCTTGTCAGTGGAGTATATCTGACGCTGTGAGCATGTCTACTCCACTGGAGTCAGGGGCTAGACCCAAGACTAAGGAGGCTGGGGTGTCAGTTTCTCCCATTGCGTTTTGCTCCTCCTGTCACTCCGGGCTACCTAGAGAATTTTCTGGTCATTTGTGCCCAAAATGTGCGGAAGGCCATGGCAGCAACCCAGGGCTTTCCAGTCACGCTATTGAGCCAACTTGGGTGAAAGAGTTCAAGGCTGCAACTAGGGATCTCAGATCCACTCTTCAGCTCTTTCCCTCTCAGGTTCAGGGGGCTCTTCAGGTTTGGCAGACCCCATCCACTATCAGGACCGCCCTGCCCAAGCCACAGGGTGCTCCTGACGTGTCTGATTCTTCGGAGGAAGAATTGTTGCAGGATTCTGATGTTGAGGAGGGCACTTTTATTGAGTCTACCAGGTCCATTGGTGACCCTTATGAATGTGACCCTGAACTCTCTGCTGAGGGTTTGATCAGGACTGTGCTAACCACCCTCAATCTTCCCTTGAGTCAGGAATCTACTCATGACCCAACGGATGTGTTTCAGAAACCTTCTAAGACTGTTATATGTTTTCCTACTAATCCTACTCTTGCACGTTTAGTCTCTGATGCGTGGAGAAATCCTAATAAATCTTCTTCAGTATCAAAAAAGTTTGCTAAACTTTATCCCTTTCCTGAGACTGAACTGGCTAAATGGGTTCATCCCCCTAAAGTGGATGCTCCAGTTTCTAGGTTGTCTAAATCTACTGCCTTGGCGATATCTGATGCTTCTGCCCTACATGATTGGACGGATAAAAAGTTAGAAACTTGTCTTAAGTCTATTTTTGCCTCTATTGGCACTGCCATGCGTCCAACCTTTGCAGTGGCATGGGTTAACCGGGCCATTGCGGTCTGGACTGAACAGCTTACTGAGGCGGTTCGCCAGGATGCGCCAGTGTCTGAGCAGTTACAACTACTTGCTATTATATCCGAAGCTCAGAATTACATTTCTGACGCTGCTTTTGATGCTGTGCGCATGATGGCGAGGGCCTCCACTTCATCTGTGGTGGCTAGACGGGCTCTTTGGCTAAAAATTTTGTCTGCTGACACCGCTTCTAAGAAAGCTCTGCTTTCTTTGCCCTTCCAAGGGACTTCACTGTTTGGATCTGAGCTTAAGGAAATGATTAGTGAGGCTACTAGCGGTCTACCATCAGTCTTCAAAAAGAAGTTTCCAGCCAAACGCAATCGGTCCTTTCGTTCCTTCCAAACTGAGACACGCTCAGCGTCCCAGGCGGGTCCGCCCTCTGCGCGCTCCTCCTCCAAGCCCAAACAGTCCTGGAAGCCCAAAGTTGCCCCCAAGGCCAAGACCTCCAAGACTGCTTCGGCATGACTCTCCGAACCCGGGTCCGCATCCGGCTGTTCGACGACACTATTCAGGATCTTTTGGACAAAGAAGTCCTGGAATTGGTTCCTACAGAGGACACAGGTTCAGGATTTTATTCCAACCTGTTCGTTGTGGCCAAAAAGGACGGGGGCGCCCGTCCTATTCTGGATCTCAAAGATCTCCATTCCTTTGTTGTGAGTACCCACTATCGTCAGGAATCCCTGCGTACTGTGATAGCTGCTATGTCTCCGGGGGAATTCCTTGCTTCCCTGGACCTCCAGGATGCATATCTGCACATCCCTATCCATCTGGAGAGCAGGCGGTATCTCAGGTTTGCCTGCCACATGGGCCATTTTCAATTTTCGGCTCTTCCCTTTGGACTGACTTCAGCTCCTCAGGTTTTTCAGAGAGTCTTGGGGGCTTTGATAGCTGTGCTTCATCGGGATGGCATCAGGGTGACTCCCTACATGGACGATTTACTCCTGAAAGCTTCATCTGTGGAGATCCTTCACCAGCAGGTTCAGACGTGCATCCAGACACTCAATCGCCACGGGTGGATTGTGAATCTGGACAAGTCAGACTTGGTCTCATCTCAACAGATCCTTTTCCTGGGACTCCTGTTCGACACTCAGCAGTGCATGGTGTTTTTATTGGAAGAAGTGGCTCATCAGATTGCTCTGCGAGTATCCATGATCCTGGATCTCGAGATGGTTCCAGTGCCGAAGTTGACTTCTCTGGTGGGGAAGTTCATTTCCACAATAGAGGCGGTGCCATTTGCTATGGCTCATACCAGGGAACTTCAGAGGTTCGTCATTCAGACATTCAGGAATCATCCAGACCATCTGCATCTGTCAGTCTCTCTACCTCCTCATGTCGAGCTGAGCTTGGAATGGTGGTTGGACCTGTCTCATCTCCTGAAAGGGAGGTCCTTTCAGATTCCCTATTGGACCACAGTCACGACGGATGCCAGCCTCCTGGGGTGGGGGGCAGTGTTGGGTCGTTTCAGTGCCCAGGGGAAATGGGGACTGGAAGAATCTCTCCTCTCTATCAATATTCTGAAACTTCGTGCCATCTTCCTTGCCCTGCGACACTGGGAATCTCAGCTGGAGGGTTGTCCAGTCAGAGTCGAGTCCGACAACGCCACCGCAGTGGCCTACATCAACAGACAAGGCGGAACAAGAAGTCTCGCCGCGTGGTTGGAGGTCAAGGCCATTCTATCCTGGACGGAGGCACATGTTCCCATCATTTCTGCAGTGCATATTCCAGGCGTAGACAACGTCATGGCAGACTTTCTCAGTCGTCACACAGTCGACAGCGGAGAGTGGGCTCTTCATCCAGAGGTGTTTCACCTTCTCACCCAGATGTGGGGGGTACCTGTAGTGGATCTGATGGCTACCAGACACAACAGGAAGGTTCCAGTGTTCTGCTCTTGGTGGAGGGACCCACTGGCTCTGGCGGTGGACGCATTGTCAATCCCTTGGGAATTCTCCCTAGCCTACATCTTCCCTCCTCTTCCTCTGTTGATCAGAGTCATCCAGAAGCTGAAGGTGGAGCGTTGTCCTGTCATCCTAATCACTCCGAACTGGCCTCGTCAGTCCTGGTATCCGGACCTGCTGGCTATGTCAGTGGCGGATCCCTTTCCGCTCCCTGCCCGTTCAGACCTGCTGCTCCAAGGCTACCTGTGGAAGGAGGATGTTCAGCATCTCCATTTGATGGCTTGGAGGTTGAATCCTCAATTCTGAAGAAGAAGGGGTTTTCATCTTCTGTGGTGTCTACGATGCTTAGGGCTCGCAAGCCTGTCTCCTCCAAGATCTATCATCGAATATGGTCAGCTTTGGTTGCATGGTGTGCTGATAGGGATCTATCGCTTGATTTCCATCTTCCCACTGTCCTGGCCTTTTTGCAGGATGGTGTTGAGAAGGGACTCAGCCTGAGTTCTCTCAAGGTTCAGACTTCTGCTCTGTCTGTCTTTTTCCAGGAACGCATTGCCGTTCTTCCTGATGTTAAAGTTTTCTTCCAAGGTGTGGCTCATGTTCGGCCTGCTTTTAAGAGTCCAGCTCCTCAGTGGGATCTCAGTTTGGTGCTGGGGGTTCTTCAGAGACCCCCGTTTGAATCTTTAGCTTCCATTCCTTTATGTCTTTTGACCTGGAAAATGGCCTTCCTTTTGGCTATTGTATCAGTTCGCCGGGTGGCGGAGTTACAAGCCTTGTCTTGTAAACCTCCTTACCTGGTGTTCCACAAGGATAAGGCTGTGCTTCGCACTTCCAAGGAATTTTTACCTAAGGTTGTCTCCGAATTCCACATCAATCAGGAGATTGTGGTGCCCTCTTTCTGTCCTAACCCTTCCTCTGACAAGGAGAGGGATCTTCATTTGTAGGATGTCGTGCGTTGTCTCAAGTTTTATGTTCATCGCACTGAGTCTATCAGGAAGTCTGACGCTCTGTTTGTCATTCCTGAGGGGCCTAGGGCAGGGAGACCGGCGTCCAAGGTGACCATTGCATCTTGGATAAAATCTACCATTCGTAAAGCCTACGAATTGAGGAATAAGCATGTTCCCTTTCGGGTTACTGCTCATTCCACCAGATCAATTGGGGCCTCTTGGGGCTATAAAAATCAAGCGTCTGCTGATCAGCTGTGCCGGGCGGCCACTTGGTCCTCTGTGCACACATTCTCGAAGCACTATCGTGTAGATGTGCTGGCCTCGGCTGATGCCAGCTTTGGGAGAAAGGTCCTGGAGGCAGTTTTGCCTGTCTAGGATCTTCTTCTTCTGAGGTTCTCAGTGCTTCCTTACTGTTGAGCCCTGTTGGCTCTGGTTCAGTGTGCTGTGCTAGTTCAGGGGGTTCGTTTTTACCCCTGGTTGGTGTCCGTTGACACTTCTGTTGTTGGGCTCTATGATTAATTGGTTCATAGGGGTTCTGGTGACTTTGGGGCCTTGCGCTTGGTCCTTGCCTTCTTCTCGCCTCTGGGAAAACTCAATGTTTGTACATCCCAATGTACCAGTAACCTGTATTGGACGACAGTGAAAATAGGATTTTAGTCTTACCTGTTAAATCCTTTTCACTTAGTCCATACAGGTTACTGGTCTCCCACCCTGTCAAGGGACCATGCTTAGCTCTCCTGTGGCATTCAGTGGGAGACCTTTGGGGCATGCTCACAGGAGTCTTCCTTTTCCTTCTTATCTCTGGTCAGTATTAGTGTCTCAAATCATTCTGGCTTGTTCTGGCTGAGGGCAGCTTAAGAGGGAGGGGAGGCTCCACCCCCTGCATACATTTAGAGAAATGTTCCTGCCTACTTAAAGGGGCGGATCGCCTCCCAATGTACCAGTAACCTGTATGGACTAAGTGAAAAGGATTTAACAGGTAAGACTAAAATCCTATTATCATTAATGCCAGGCTGACACTGAGCGCTCTGAGACTGGGGCATTCAGTCTCAGCCCTTCTTGCTTGTGCCTGTTCATGTGATCGCCATAGCAGCGATTACATGTACCGTCATAGTGAGAGACAGAGGCAGCACAGAAAGCATGCTGTCTGTGCGTGTCTCGTCTGCCTCTGTCTCCCTTGCTATCAAAGTAAGGAAAACAGAAGTAGACAGGAGACACCTAGTGGCAAACGAAAATACAGCAGCTGGGGGTATTAACCCCTTCACTGCTGGTGCCAGAGGCCTGCTAAATGCAGGTCAATTTCTGACCTGCAATGATTTTTTTTTTTTTTTTTTAAACACAACACACTTTTTTTTTTTTTTTTACAAAAATATTTTATTTAAAAAAAAAACATCTCATTAAACAATATTGGAAGTGTGATTGTTGTGGAGCCATGTAATACACTTATACACACCGCCAAATGTCACGGATAAAAAAGTGTCAAAATAGGGTGGGAAAAAGGGACATGGGGATTTTCACCCAAGGGGGGCACAGTGGCCACTTTAAACTGCACATTTTGTAGGTATGACTGACCGGTCATACCTTTAATGCAGTCGCCATAAAATTTAACCCTTTGTGCCCAACTGATCCCAAGGGAAAAAACAAAAATTGTGTTTTTTTACTTTTTTTTTTACATTTTTTTAATTTTAATAAAGTAAATGGTGGGTTATCCATATAAGTGGGGTATCAAATGAAAGCCCTATTTGTGCTTAAAAAAACAGTATATAATTTATGGGGGTGGGATAAAAGACTTAGAGGGAAAACACTGTTGAACAAAGACATAGTCAAAAAGGTCAGAATTGCTCCGATCCTTAAGTTTATTTATTGTAACATCTATTGAAAGGTGCTGCATACACTGTGTGGTGAATATAAATAAAGATACACATACATACATACACAGGTGATTCTGTGTTGTTTTTAAAAACACCTAAGTGGTTGTAAGGTTCTGCTTTAACCCCTTAAGGACCCATGACAGTCCTGGCACGTCATGGGTCCAACATGCGATAAGGACCCATGACGTGCCAGGGCTATCATGGATATCAGGGCACCCTGGACGGCTGCATGCTGTTTGGGGACCACTGAATCGGATAAGCAAAATAAAAATGCTCCGTGTTTCTTAAGTGCCAGCCGCTTGAGCGAGCAGCCTGTCCTTAAGGGGTTAAATAATGATTTATTTGTTTTAGGTACACATCTGTGCTCACACACAGAGTGAGGCTGGTGTACTAAGAACTGGAGCAAACCAAGTCATCAGAGGAGACCATTGAAAATTCCCACAATTCCCATTTATTTTAAGAGGGTGTTTACCCATATCAATGCTAGGAAGACCATGGAACTCTTTCTAGCATACAAGGGTTTAAAAGACCCATTTAAATCAATTGAGAGGTTTATTTACCCCATGTGGTGCAGCTGGTTTGCCCAATATTTGTTCCAAGGGGTTATGCAGGTGATAAAGATGGGATTACTTTTCCTGTGATATCAATTCTCCAATTACTGTGTTATTCTATGGAGCTTATGCACTATGATCTCTCACCAGAAATCTTTGTGGATAAAGTGGAGTTAATGTCTCCAGTGATATCACTTCTCCAGTTTCTATGCACTAAGATTTATTGGGGGTGGAGGAATCTTAGTGCATAGGCTCCATAGAATAACATAGGAAATGGGGAAGTGATATCACTGTGGAAGTCCTCTCCACATTATCACACCTTAGTGTATAACCTCCATAGAGTAAGTAACAAAGACATTGGAGATATCACCAGATATGTTATCTTCTCATTATCACACCTTAGTGCATCTCCCCCCTGGTCTTTATAATACATCAGCCTCAGTATCTAAGCACACCATAATATTGTAACTTGGACAAAACCTGAACATTCCTTTCTGATTATCTGAACAGATTACATCTCCAAACAAGTATAGAATTCCCAGTGGCACACCCTTTATAAACACATCCTGTTTGCACATCTGGAGAGCTTGGAGCTAAGCATGCATCTAGTGATTTCCACACCCGTAGCTGGAAGGTGAACTTACTCAACCTCATTCCTAACAGTCCTTCCCCTCCTCCCCCTGTTATACTTTTTTTCTCCCCCAGTTTCTGCTTTTTCTCTCTCCACTCCCACATACTCAGCCGGTGATTCAGGGTCCTACTCAGGAGTTACATCACAGTGCTAGCTCGTATAAAGAGGCACACAGGGGAAGAACCACACAGAATAGAGAAATGCGCAACTCAGGTTAAAGAAATCACACAGAAGTCTTCAAGAGGAAGAAACAGACCCAGAAAGGCCACAGGATACAAAGCCAAACAGCAGACTGTTTCAAAGAAGTTCCAGTTTTAAAAAAAAACATATACGAGAACATCCTTAAGTTATCCTTGGATATTACAAGCCATTCACAAAAGTCCCAGGAAAGTGTTACGTGGGTTAGAGAAGAATGTGTATCTCACATAGTGGCATTAAGGTGAGTGAGAAACAGCAGAAGGGATGTGCTAATATGATGCTGAACAAAACTAGGTGCTGTAACAAGTTTCTTAGTTCTATTTGTGCCTAACACCTGTTTACAAAGCTGCTTACTCTAAGATTCTCCTGTGTTCACTGTTTTCACCAAGGACGTGGCAGTATGAAAGTGTCTGGATGTGGCCTTGTCCCTGTGCATTGTTTAACTCTATGTATTAATGAGACACAGAGGAAAGTGTTGTGACTCTTCTCCATTTTCATCTGTGTGCTATGGAGCAGAGGTGGCCAGTCCTGGTCCTCAAGAGCCATCAACAATGCATGTTTTCAGGATATCCTTGAATGATGACAGGTAGACCAATTAACCCCTAATCAGAACAGTGTGCAATGTATTGCTTTGTAATATGTTGGGTATCCATGTGGTCCTTAAGGGTTTAAGATGACTGAACCACTATATAGTCCACCTGTGTTCCTGAAAACATGAACTATTGGTAGCTCTTGAGGACTAGTGTTTCTCCTGCTATCTTTCTCAACAAGTCCCCCTACAGTTGTAAAGAGTACCCCCCTACTCTGTTGAATTATAATGAATTAATATCTATGTACAAATTAGAAAAGCATCATCTTGACTGGAGTAAGGGAGAGACAATAATATTAAAACCCAAGAATGCAATCTCAGGAGAAACAAACACATAAACAAATTTATATAATGACTCGCGCACCCAGTTATACACAATATACTAAGGTACGATAAAGAGATTGCTTCTCCAATGTTATAAATTCTCCAAGTCATATGATATTCTATGGAGCCTATATACTAAGATCTCTCAAGTTGGAGAAATCTTAGCGTATTGCTCCATAGAATAACAAAGGAACTGAAGAAGTGATCACTTTATCATATCGTAATGCATCTCGTCCATGCTGAAAGCACTTCTACATTATGAACAGATTCTAACTGTGAGAAGTGCCCCTGCACGTGTGCGAAGTACTCCAAAGGGGGTATTTGTACCACTCAGCATGAGAAACGGCTATAGAGGAGGCATTTGATGCTTGCTCATAATAATGTCTTGGTGGAAAAGCATTCACACACTCTAGTTCACACCCTGAAGTGCTGCTGCATCATTTGAAGGCAAATGCCAAAGAAGCTGGGCTTGTAAAGTTGGACAGTTGCAGCAACATCTCAGATAAATCAAAAGATGCAATTTTATTGCATCAAATCAATGTTTCAGCCAGCATTCTGGGTCATATTCAAGAAAATAAATAATACTTTCTAAGATCAAAACAATTGCACCATAGGGAAAATGCACATTTTCTATTGATTGCAAGCAATTCTTTGGAGACCTTTTTTAGCATCCAAGGGTTTAAACATGAATGAATAATATGGCTCCACATAAAAAAGTGATCTTTGTAGAGATTTTCCTTCTTATTTAGAACAGGGGTGCTCATTCATATTTACAAGGCATTTTAATTCATCATGGACCGCACATATCTATTTCATTAATGAAATTAAAAATTGTGATCTCGGATTGGTTGATAACATGCTACTTTGTGCATAAGCCACCAGCTGCCACATGGGAAAATCCAGTTGAAGTAGCAACATTGTAGGGTGTTTTTCATCAATTTAAGTTGGTCTTTTAAACGCTAGTGAGGTCTTCAATGCATTACTAAGCAATGTGCTGGAGACTTTTCCAGCATTCAAGGGGTTAAAAAAACATTTAAATCAATGGATGTATTGGGAATTTTATTTTTATGATGCTGTTGGCTCTGGTACTACCCTAGTTTTTCTTTTTCTATATATTATAAAGTGCTAGCCTGCGAAGCTCCCTGTGTGCGTAACCACACATGCGCAGTAGAGACTGGCCGAACACGCTGTTCTGGAGCGAGGAGCTCAGAACGGCTCACTGCCTGTCTCTGCTCCTGGTTCCCGGTACACAGGCTTTCATACTAGTGTGTGTGTATATATATATATATATATATATATATGTATATATATATATATATATTTTATAATATCAGGGCTTACAATTTTAAGTCCTTTGCTACTAGCCAGACCTGAAAAGTTACTTGCCACTGCAAGACATAACATACCCACCAGGGCTGAATTTCTACTTGCCAGGGCTAAATTTTCACTCGCCATTGGCTAGTGGTGAGTGGAAATTTTGAGCCCTGATAATATAATATACCTTGTTGCCATCATATATTCCAAGTACTGTAGCTGCAATGACATTTAAACCCTTTGCATTAATTTGTAATGTCTTGCGCTGCCCTCTTATACTCAAAGGTTAAAAAACAAAAATAATAATAAAGGAACTATCTTACCCACAATTAAATCTGATTTATATGCATTTAAATATATGGTACAATTATCTGTAAAAAAAAAATTCTACTTCCTAAAATGTAATGCTAAATTTGCTTTGATAATACAAGTGTAGACAGCTGACTGTTCTCAGCATTCAACTATTTCACTTTTTTCTTTGTTCGAACTTAGAATGAGTGGTATAAATTAGTGCATTTACTTTATGGAGCAGTAGTATACTTCAAACATGTCCTCAGTGGCCACTAACAGGCCAGAACTTGAGCTTTTCCATGCTAAGACACAGGTGAGGATGATATACGAAGTACAGCTATTCTGGAACAAGTCAACTGAACTGCAGAGGAGAAATATTATCTTACCTCTGATTATTTAAAAACAACATTTCCCTATCACTTCTGAGACACCTAGCAAGACTGCTAGGCTAATTGGGTCTGGGAGCTCTGCATAAAGTATGTATAGATTCCTAATTTCCTCCATATTGCAAATTCATATGTTCCAGCATTTCCCAAATGGGAAAAGGATGAATCACAAATGTCATAGACTTTATACAGAGATTTCTTTATATGGCTTGAATTTTTTCTGCTTTGTAAATTTATTCTCTTTATATTGTATTTTTGGTCACTCTTGTACATACCTGAAAACTCTTTAGATCTGAAAAGTTATTATACGTCAAACCAGGTCACAAAACTTCTTTAGGCAGTAGTTCAAGAAAAAACCCCACAGAGTGTGCACTTTTTGTTCCCTAAAATAGCAAAAATTAAAAACCAGAAATTCTAAATAGATTGGGTGCAAAGGTATAGAGTCCAAACCTGCTGACCCTAAAGGCATTATTAGTAAAAAGTATAGAGGATTCCTCTTAATAAAGTCTTCTGTCCATAATA
Source organism: Rhinophrynus dorsalis (assembly GCA_037306005.1). Classification (NCBI taxonomy): domain Eukaryota; kingdom Metazoa; phylum Chordata; class Amphibia; order Anura; family Rhinophrynidae; genus Rhinophrynus; species Rhinophrynus dorsalis. The sequence continues at coordinate 406,731,886 of CM074722.1, read as the reverse complement.
TCAAGGAATTCTCCGTTGCCAAACTTGCCTGTTCCATTTTTTTTTTCTTCAGATTGCACTGAGTGGTATGTAACGGTATTGCTATTTTGTAATAATATGTTCAATGCGCTGTATGGCTGAAATGTTTGTTTTAGCACACTTAATTTCTGAGCATATCACTTCCATTGTTGGTATGCATAGTTCTATGTTAACCTTAGTTCTTCATAGAAAAACTATAGCAATAGCTCCACCTAGTGGTTAAATTTTGATTAAAAAAACTCAAAAAAGTTTGAACTATAGTACATATTGAATGAAACATCCCCATGGAAAAGGTAACTTTGTTTTACTCAGTGGGCAAGCCCTACAATATAATTGTTGTTTTAATACGACAAAGGGAAAAGGATGTGGTTTCATCCAACAGTGTTCCAGGAGTGGTGGGTAATCTAGAACATAAAATAAGTTAATAGAAAATACACAGACTGTACCCCAATGGATGTTAGAGCTTCAGTGCATCGTGAACTCAAAGATTATGACAATAGTAGTTCTTACCAGATGTATATGTAAAGGTTTCTGTATCATGACGCCTTAAAGGATCAGTAAACGTTTTTGTAAAACGTGAATATTCCCACTGCTGTAGTTGCTTTATTCTAAAACTATATCAGTTTAAATCTGTTATATTCTTTGGAAATAGATATCCAAGGTGCTTGTTTCCTGAAAGTTCAAACTGACTGGAAGTGACTCAGCATTATTATCATAGTTTATTGAGAACTGTTCTCTCCCATAGAATGCTAAAGAATAACTGTTTAATCTGCAATAACTTAGGGCATCTCTCAGTGTAGGAGTACCCTTGTTTTACTCAACATGAAAAGTTATACAATATATGTTGTTTCTTGGGGGGGGGGACAAAACAAAACAATGTTTACTGCTCCTTTAAATTATGCTGAGATGTTGGTGCTGTTCCTCAGCAGTTTGTCACAGGCCTTTTGCTTGAACTTAATTCTTCCTTATTGGTCAGAGACGGTGATGTACTCCAAGTGGTGAAGTTCTGAAGCAAGCTAACTATGCTATGGGGTACAAATAAACTTTCTCAAAATTTCCCCTAATTAAAATGAAGAAGCAATGCGTTGGAAACGTCTCTAGCATTTAAAGGCTTAAAAGACGCATTTAAATTAATTGGACATTTTATTTGTCTTCTGTAGTGTAGCTAGTGTGCTGCCCAATTTCTCCACTTTGGGTTAGTACATCAGTCTAAATGACAGGGTACAACATGTTTCATATTGACAATATAAAAGAATGAATCTTATAATATTGTATTTCAAATAATAGCATTCTTTACCTTCTGCAATGCGTTGCATATCCCTCTGGCACTCAAAGGGTTAACCCCGTGGATGGTTTGTGATGTATTGGGGTTGATGTGTTTAGCATACAAATCTAATGAATTTAGAGGCATTGGAACAACCCTGGAACAAATATAAATTCCCTTCTATCTTAATGGGGCTTTTAACACCTTGAATGTTAGTGAGGTCTCCAATGCTTTGCAATGCACTGGCTATTTTAAAATCCCATTAAAATCAATGAGAATTTGCAGATTATATTTTATTCGTCCCCTATACTGCAGCTGGTTTGTTCCATCATTTCTCCATTTCCTCTTAGTACATCAGACACAGATTATTAGAAAAACACTTGGCTGATGTTGTAACATGCAATGTTAATCACCAATCCTCTTTCCTCCTTTATCATTCTCTGCTGCACTCTGCTTTCTTCCTGCTTTCACTCCATCTCTTTGACCTTCTCTCTTCCATACTCTGTTTTCTGTTTCTGCCCTTCACTCAACCCCTCTTTATTACCTAATCCATATCTTTAGATGTCTCTCCTTTCTTCCCTCCTTTGGCTGCTTATGGCACCCTGCCTATTTACTACAGGAACGTCAGAATCACCCACTGAGAGGAACAGCAGCATCCAGGCAGACAGCAACAGTACTGAATTACTGGTCAATAACACCGACCCTCCCACCACACTTGCCACTGGCTGGAGCAGCATTCAGTCTTCTATGGCTCCTCTCCCTGGGATCACACGAAATCGCAGAAGCACCCCAGAGCACATCCAGTACATCACTGGTGGGTTTGGGGAGTATTATGATTATGATGATGATAACAGTGAAGAGAAGACAATTACTACACCTCCCCAAGCCCCTCTTGGCCCCTGTCCATATGATCGCTGCAAACATCTGGAGCCTGAATGTGACGAGATACAGCGGAAGGCAGGGGGCAATTGTCTTTGCCCTGGTCTAACTGGACCCAACGTTTTACCAGACTCCCCCCGCCTGGGGCAGGTAGTTGCTGGAGACAGAGTGGCAAGTGTGAGCTGGTGCTCTCCTATGTCCACTGTTCAAGGTTACATTGTAATGTATGGGACACCTGAGGGCCCACTAGAAAGGGGACCTATTCTTAATGCTACCTATCGCTTCTATTCCATAGAGGGTCTCCTCCCAAATACCCCTTACAAGTTATGTGTGGTGGCATTTAATGATGCTGGGGAGAGCACTGTGACTACTGCCGAGGAAGACGAGTCTGGTGGGTGGGAGAGGGGCATACCACGACCCTGCGGGGTCATCCGTACCTCCGGCTCTCAGTGGTCACATATTTACCTGGGGGTAGGGGTGAGTCTTGCTATCTTGACTGGGATCGTGGGGTTGGCTGTGTTGGGGTACCTTTTGTGGAGAAGAAAGGGTGTTATGCGCATGAAGGAAGATGGAGGGGAAGAAATGGGGGTACAAAATCAATCTTATAAGGCAGACAGTGTAGAGCAGTTGTGATTGAAGACTATGCTTGCATACTGACATTGAAGGTACACATATAGTGTTGGTATGTCGGTATATCGAGGTGTCTGATCAGTATGTAATTATAATAATATGTTTTATTGTATGTCGCATTTCACTATTCTAATATTTATTTATTTATTTCGAATAAAGTCTATTTTTATATAACTGTCTCTGTCAGCAGTGTGTGCGTGTATATCTGTATGTATTAGCATCAATGTGCAGGCATGAAATCCATTGGCAGTAGAAAGTTATTTGCCATCAAAGCCTTGGCCCCACCAACTATATAACCCAACCCACTCAGAGTTAATTGCTCCGTTGAATCCAAGAGTGGCAACCTGCAGTCTTCAGCTGTTCTAAGACTATAATTCCCATTATCCTCACCTGGCCAGTGATGATATTTGTAGTCCACCAACAGCTGGAGTACTGAAAGTGGCCTGCTCCTGCTCTAAGCTGTCGAGGGACTGTTATATTATTTCTCTAAAATCTATATTTTGGGTAGACAATGTTTGGTTCTCCAGCTGTTGTGAACTACAACTCCCTCCATCCCTAACCCGCCACTAGCTGGTTTTAGATTATGGAATTTGTAGTTCACAACAGTTGGAGAGCCAAAGGTTGCCTACCACGGATCTATATGTATCATAACAAAAATGTATGTAAGAAAGGAAATAAACCATCTAAACCTAATGTAACAATTTGGTGGTAAGAGCTGGGTTAATGGGATTGCCCCCCGCCCAGCCAACCAAAATGGTGTTTCTTAACCTCCTGTGAATCAGCATTAATGGCTGCTATTTACTAAGGGAATTAAATCTCCTTTAAACCAAAAATATGGGATAATGGAAATATGTTTGCTTATTTCCTATTTTATAGTATTTACTAATATACTTTTTTAATGAAAAATATATGTTATAATGCTTTTCATGCAGACTAAAATGACTGGGAGATGTTCCAATCAAAGTTTATTACAGTCCAAACCTACATTTTATACATTAACCACTTTTGCTGCTAAAGACATTTTGGGCAATGTCCTTTGCAGGACATCCAAAACTGCTATGGATGTCACTGACTTCAACTCCCTGAAAAAAGGGACGAGTACAGTGGAATATAAATACCAGACTTCTATATGGGATCCTAAGACATAACCTCTATTAAAGTAATTAAAAAGTCTACCCTATATTAATCCAGAGTTGTAATAAAACAATAATTAAAATAATAGTGGGAGATCAGTCATATCTAGCTACAATAAGTTCAATTTATATGATGATGTTGACCACTGTTCTTGGGAGTTCTGTGTCTTCTACAGCCTGCCACCCAGGACATGCCAGATCACATCTCATACAGGAAATGGACAAATATTAGGGGATATATTTGTCACATAACTTGGAGAATTAACACCTTTGTCATAGATATTTTGGGCTGTATTATCTGTGGTGGAGAGAAATCTATATTCAGGGGATCTATAAGAAAAAGAAGTGCAAAGAGGACAGAATCTAAAAGCAGTGTTTATTCTTAAAAACGTCTCACATGCAACATATAAAATCACACTTGCGAGATATCCCAAGGGTATATGCTTATCTCTCTCCTGGCGTTGTAACCCTTTTGGCTCCAAAGCCGCCACCACTCATACAATAGATGTCCATCAGATATTGGTATCAGCTCCGCCTCGAACTCTTCACTGTATATGCCTTAATCCATAAGGAATCAGTGGCTATATCCACAATTCACAATGAAAAAAAAATAATAAAGTAGTATATTCTGCACGGAGCGGGACACTATAAACACTGAGTTAAATCCAGATGTCGGGCGTACGCTAAATGGCCAGGGCACTAATCAGGAGGGACTAAGTATCCAAAGGGCTTAATCTTCTAATACCCTCTGTGTATCATGGGCCTATCTACCCCAATGAAGCAATAAAGTGTAAATACCCGAGTCCATGTGTCGATCCGAAGAGTTTCATGGTATGCACCTGACCTACGTAGTCATGAAGCCTCTTGCTACCTAACCTAATATAAAATTCCATGGTTTTCAGCGATTTCTGTTTATTTGAAAGAATGCATATGATTTTTATTATCTATATATATAAAAGAATAACCCTCATTGCATAATTTATGGTACCTCACACACAGAACATAATTTATGTCTCCTCAGAAAACAAACACACATTGAACAGAATGCCTCATTACATAATTTATGTCTCATTAGGAGACACAACTCCTATTGGGTGATTCAATGGGAAATTTACTGCTCCCATTGGGTGATTCAGTGGGGGCATGTTTATCATACATGGAGTTGGCCCGCCCCCTCCAGCCCGCCCACCACTATCCAACTGACAAAAAAGAATATAGCTGCCACTGGCTCCTGAAGTAGGGGATATCAATAACTTCTCCCGGTCCACTCACACTCTCACTCAGGATCATGACCCTACAAACACACTGTGTCACCTCCCACAGATAACCCTCCATACACTCTGTTCCAGTACGAGGGTGTAATGTTTCCATAGAATACAACCTCAGGGATAAACTCTTTTATTTAACTCTTTTAATCTCTTCAGTCAACTGTCTGTTTTCAGCTGTCACTCCTCCACTTCCTGCTTCCCGCCTTTTCTCCTTAAAGGGAGAGAGGTGCTTTGCTGTATGTTACAGAGAGCAAGCCACAAACACCACTTTCTATTTGTTCCCTCAGCATATTGCTACGTTGCTTCAACTGAAGAGCCACCATGTGTTATATTGGTATGTTACCATAACTTCTTAACTCTCTGAGTACCAGAGGGGTATGCCACGCGTTGCAAAGCAATGCATTGTGTACCCCTATGGCACTCAAAGGGTTAAGTAAAGAGGAGTTACTGCTCTCATTGCGTGATCCAATGGGGGAGTAATTTAAATCATGCAGGGAGTTGGCCTTCCCCCACTATCCAGCCCGCCCACCACTATCCAAGTAACTGAAAAAACAAAATGGCTGCCACTCGCTCCTACACCACAGACACAAACACATCAGACAAAATACACACACACATACACACTCAATCACAGTCTCACTCTCTCACTCACATTCAATCACACACACTCACACACACTCTCTCACACACACACACACACTCACTCACACTCACCTCACACTCTCATACATCCTCTCACTCACACACTCTCTCAATCACACACACTCACTAACACACTCACGCAATCACTCACACGCAATCACACCCCGGGAGCCAGCACGATCCACCTTCCACCATAGTCTCACTCACACCCTGGGAGCCAGCACGATCCACCTTCTACCATAGTATGTGCAATTACCACAAGCATTTAAAGGGATAGTAATACCTGAAAATAAGTTTATTTTATATTGTAGCCCTTAAAAAACCATGAAAGATGATATAAGTCTTATCTCCCAAACCTTTATGGTTTGGGAGATATTCATATGTAAAATATAGTATAGTTCACTTTTCCTTGCTGTTTCAGCCAAGTCTGCCATCTTGTGGACAGATTTGGAATTCGGTCCACATAGCAACAGGCAGCTCTTTAGCAGTGCCGAGATCACGATCTTTGAAAAGAACTACTTCATTGGAACTGTGTACAAAGTGTGCCTGCCTTGAAAGCACACTTTGTAGACCATTCCAATTAAGAAATTCTTTTTAAAGTTGGTGATCTCAGCACTTCTGGAGAGGAACTGCTGGTCAAGTGGCCGGATTCCAAATCTGAAGGGTGGAGCAATGACATCACTTCAGGGGAAACTTTACTTCTGAAATAAGACTTATATCATTTTTCATGGTTTTTTAAGGGCTACAATATAAAATAAACTTATTTTCAGGTATTACTATCCTTTTAACTACATGAATGAATGTCACTCACTCACACACATTCATTCACACTCACTCACTCACACCCCGGGAGCCAGCAGCACGGTCCACCTTCCACCATAGTATGTGCAATTACCACATGCATTTCAACTATATGAATGAATGCCACAGTGGAGGCATAAGTACAAACACAAACTCATTATGACACATAAGTCACCCCTTATGATTCACCTCTGTGTGTGTGTGTGCCTGTGTGTTCCTCACCATGTGTGTTGCATGTCTGTATCACACTCTATGTGTCTGCATGTTGTGCATTGCATGTATGTGTGTATGACTGTGTCGCTCTTTATGCATCTTTATGCAGAGACACACACACAAATGCACACGCATGTACTTTGTGTGTTTGTCTTGCATCCATGTGTGTGCATTAATTCCCTATATATCCTGATGGGCAACGCCATCCCACATTGCTAGTATATATATACACTAGTTGAACAGCCCGTTACACGGGCCACAGTGCCACTGCCACCCGGTGGCGACTGCCCGCGCCACGGCTGATACAAAGCCGAAAGCGGTCAGTCTCTACTACGCATGACTGCATCGTGACAAACATCCTAGCAAATTATTATATAGGATATAAATTAGGCTTAGAGTAGAAATACAAATTATAAGTCCTGTGAATGGTATTTTGTGTGCTTTTAAAATATATTTAGCATGTAGGGTTACATGGTTTAGTATGAAGCAATGCATTGGAGATCTCTTCAAGGGGTTAAAAACAAGATGGCTGAAGATGGCACCTCATAGGTTGTTAACTTAGATGGCAACAAAGATTCCATAGATCACAATTGTCTTCATCACATGGTAGAATGGTCACTCACAGATCAATGGCTGCTTGCAAGAATGCTATACAATCTCAGTACAATTACAAAAATTATAAAATAGGAGCAAGGTATAACCATGCATATCATACATGGGGTGCCCATAGTCCCATAAAGACATATTTTAACCAAAGGAAAAAGAAAGACCTTAAACAGGCACTCAACCTAAGTTCAAAATAATAATAACTGCTCTAAAAGTACAAAATATTTATCAGCATAATATCAAAGATTATATATATATATATATATATATATATATATATATATATATATATATATATATAAGATAGGACATAACAGTTATCTAAAACCCATAGTATCCCACTGCACGATCTACACCTCCCAGACCAATCCTCAAAATTACAATAAAAAGGGGAATCAACTACCCACACCCTAAAAACAAATCTACACTGGTGCCAGTATATGGAAAAAAAGAAGAAAAAAAAAGAAGAAGAAAAAATAAGCAAACAGCTGTAGATAAAAAATAACATATGCATATGAAATAATCAATATCGTTCCTACATTAAAGATAATGAGGTCACTAATTTCCGGTGGAGATCTATATCATAGTTATATTTCAGCACAATGTGCATATATAGTCAGTGTTCTGTCACATTCATGTTGCAATTGATGTCACATACAACAGTGGAGATGATAGTGGAATAACAGGTAACATAATAAACACACACAGATGATGGGTTAGCAACTGAGTATGGCATAAGTTACAAGTGCATTATAACTTGACTTCCATATCACGGTGATATTCATACATCCGTTCGTCAAATACCTTCCAGCTCTATTCCTCCGAGCTTACCGCCACTCACAAATTGCTCTCCTGCAGCAGGTCCCACTCCGTTTCCTGTGTTTGCATAAGATTCCTTCACTTCCAATCTCCAACCATGCAGCTCTCACCAAATAGATCATTTCAATGTTATATCCACTGTGCAATGAATCCTCCTTTTCATTTTCATTTCTATAAATATACCGGAATCAGTGAATATCAATCAAACGCCAATGCATTTCGTCAGCGTTACCGCGGACTTTCTTAAGACGAGTCTTTGGTTTAAATATGCTATGCAATCTACCTGGTCTAGGGATGCCTAGGATAAAAATCCAACCCTGCAGACACCAAAGAATTATAAAAAGGGAACATTTTTTCCTACTTACTGTTATTTTCCTTTCCTGGTTATTTCCATGGCAGCATTCACCAAAGGTTTAAATGTCCTCTTCAACCAATCTGATAGGAAACAACAAAACAACCCAAAAGTATGAATCTCACCCATACAGAAATCCCAAACGTCTAAGTTATCAAGCCAAAGCGAGGGCAGGAATCTGGTGAATACTGCCATGGAAATGGCCAGGAAAGGAAAATAACTGTAAGCAGGAAAAAAAATTCCCTTTTCCTGGCCATCCATGGCAGTGTATTCACCAAAGGGTAGTACCCAAGCAAGAAGAAATAATGGGTGGGACAAAACTGGAAAACATATCAAAAATGTATTAGTTAAAACAAGAGCTTATAACTCAGTGAGCAAATGCTGATGCCTTTCTCGCATTGATGTCCATTTTGTAATGCTTCATAAAGTTAGAGAGAGGACCAGGATGCTGCCTTACAGATGTCATCACTTGGAATCCCTGCTTCTGCCACCCAAGATGTAGAGACTGCACGTGTTAAGTGCACCCTGATGCCCTGAGGTATTGGTAACCTCTGATAATAGCCAAGACAATCCAACGGCTAATTGTAGAGACAGAGGTTTCCTGACCTTTCCTAACTCCAGCCGGAATAATAAATAGTCTAGCAGATTTTCTGAAGGGACTCACTAGAAACCTGGATACATCTAACCAAGTCCAAATTTTTGCCTTCGATGCCAGTCTGCTCAACACCAGATGGACTGAACAGGGCCGGCCCATACATGGGTCCCGGTGGATTCAAGGGACCCAGGCGGCACTTTGACAGGGGCGGCAACTTGCCCCAAGAAAAGGCGTAGTGGAGGCCCCAGCAGAGCATATTTTCTTCCCCCACCCATGAGTGGCTGCTATGCTGCACCTGCGCCTGCTCCTGAACAGTCTCCCGAAGGCAGGAGGTAAAGAAACACAGGCTACACAACCGCACATTACACTGGCCTCAAGTAGCTGCATGGGCTGCTTAAATGGTGTTGTACTGTCCAGTACTGTGAATGGATGCTATCTTGAAGCAGTCTACTCAACATGACCAGCAGAGAGGTAAATCGTGGGTCATTGCAGACCATAACAAAGTGGGCAGATCCTTCTGTACATTAACTGTTTGAGTGCTTTGCAATGCGTTGCGTACCCCTCTGCCATTCAAAGGGTTATGAGGCTCATTTTCTCACTTGAAAGTAAGGGTATTTTTTACCAGCACTTTTATCTGCTGATATTAACTACATGTTGTGATTTCAACGATTCCTTGATTTAATACTTGCCTGCTCCAGCTTTATAAAAGTATGAGTACACCTGTACAAGCTTTGTTTTACCCTACTAAATTATTGTTTATATACCATTATTCTTCTTCATCCACTGCCAGGCTATAATATTGCCCCATTCAGTCAGTATGTGTGGTCTGTGACAACCCTTTCAGCAGGCTGTGTGTGTGTGTGTGTGTGTGTGACAATCTATTTTGGGTGATGTGTGTATGTGTGTGTGTATGTGTGTGACAGTTTATTTTGGGTGGTGTGTATGGCAGTATATTTTTGGTGATGGGTGCGTGTGACAGTCTATTTTGGGTGGTTTGTGTGCATGTGGCAGTCTGTTTTGGGTGGTTTGTGTGCATGTGGCAGTGCATTTTGGGTGGTGTGTGAGTGTGTGTGCGTCAATAGCTTAGCTGCGGGCTGCGGATGTCATTCCCCCACCTCCCATAGCTGCTCGAATGCATGCTTCGTGGAGCATCTCCTCCTACTGCCGGTATCGTATCCCACGATTGGAGGTTAGGCTTTCACATGGGTGTGAGGTCTCATGTTTTATTGAGGTTTTGAGGGGCAGCATTTCATCCTTGGACCCAGGCAGCACTATGTCTTGGGCCGGCCCTGGGACTGAAGGCAGGCAAAAGAATATCCGGTGAAAGATGAAAGGATGATACCACTTTAGGAAGGAATTCCGGAGCTGGTCTCAAAACCACTCTATCATGCAGAAACATGAGGTAGGGTTCTTCAATGGAGAGAGCCTGTAATTCTGATACCCATCTAGCCAAGACCATAGCTACTAAGAGGCAGAGTTTTAGGGAGAGCAGTCCCATAGAAATAGAATCGATAGGTTCAAAGGGAGAAGATGTGAGTGTCTCTAGAACCACAGGCAAGTCTCAACCTGATCATAGCATGGAAGAACCCAATGACTAAGTCATTAGTAGCCCATCTAATGTTGGTAAGAGTTGAAATCGCAGACACTTGAACTTTCAATTTGCTACAGCTGAGACCCTTATTGTAACCCTCAGTGAGAAAGAGCAGTAGTTGAGGTGCAGACAGAAAGTCAACCAATATACTATTAGCTTGAGCCCATTGAGAAAAGACATACCAAATTCTATAGTAGGCATTGAAGGTAGAAGGCTTCCTAGCCTTAAGGAGCAGAGAAACTATTTCGTCTGGAAGACCCAGTTGTATCAAATGCATCCTTTCAACTTCCAAGTCGCTAATCGGAGTGAGACTGGGTCTGGGTGCAGAATTGGACCCTGGTATAAGAGATCTGGAAGCGGAGGCAGCATCCAAGGATCCTCCACCGCTAAAGACATCAGAAGAGGGAACCAAGGTCTTCTTGGCAAGGAAGGGATGATTGCCACTACTTGAGCCCTGTTCATAGCAATCTTCTTCAATACTTTGAGAATCATTGGAAAGGGAGGAAAATGTATCCGGTCTTGTTCGCCAAGCTGTGGGCTAAGACATTAATTCCCAGGGCCGCCGGGTGAAAGACCCTCGAATAGAATCTCGGTACCTTCCTGTTCTCTGAAGAAGCCATTAGGTCTATCGAAGGTAAACCCCATCTGTTCACAATCTGAAGAAAGATCTTGCATTTCAACCTGGATCCAGAGTTGATCTGCTGAGAAAGTCTGCTTGTTTGTTCTGAGGCCCTGGGATACATATGACCGTGATTTCTACAAGATTTTCCACAGCCCAAGATATGATAGGCGCCACCTCTGCTAGAAGCTGGATACTTCTTGTTCCCCCCTGTCGCCTTATATAGACCGCCGCTGATCTGTTGTCCACCTGGATCTTTAAAGACTTGCCTTTTAAGTCATCTGCAAAATAGAATATGCCTTAAACAACTGCTCTGAGTTCTAAAATATTGGATGGCATGCTTGAGGAGGGAACCGGCCATAATCCCTGAGCTGATTTTTCTTAATGGATGGCACCCCAACCCGTGCCACTTGCGACTGTGGTTAAGACTGACCACTGAGAATCTCCCAAAGGCATACCATGGGAAAGGTTGATTCTGTCTTCCCACCAAAGGAGTGATTCCAGAACCTGAGGCTGAAGACGAACAGGGTGGTCCATATGATGTAAGTGGCTGGACCATTGCTCTAGAAGAGCCTGTTGCAGAGGTCTGAAGTGCCATCTGGCCCACCTAACGGAATTGTCAAAGACATCAGACCTAGCATCCTCATTCAAAGCCTGGCAGTATGATGGTTTTCTTTTCTGAACTTTGAAACCTGGCTCATCAGATGAGAGGCCTTGTGGGATGGAAGGAAGATTTGTGATACTTCTGTCTTGAATTCGGCACCTAGAAATACCAGAGATCTCTTGGGAGACAGATGGCTCTTGTCTAGGTTCAGAAGCCAACCCAAATGAGAAAGGAGATGCATCGTCCACTGCAAGTGTAAGGATAGCGTCTCCCTGTCCTGATGGAGGATTAGCATATAGTCCAGGTAATGATGGATACGGACTCCTCTCAACCTGAGTTCTGCAATTACCGGCAGAAGAACTTTGGAATATGTTCTGGCTGTATCACGGTTCCCATGATTCCTATGTCAGTCTCTGCTGTGGTGCTTTCTCATTGGCGGAGCTTGATTGGCCCGCCCAGGGTGTCCCTTCATATACTGGGCCTCTGGCACCTGTCAAGTGCCCTTTCGTGGTGTTCCTGTACCTGTGCATTTGTTGCTGTGTTCCTGCTTTCCTGTGTACCGATTCGGCCCGTCTGACTATTCCTGTTGTTCCTGCTCCATGATTGACCCGGCTTGGCTGATGTTCCTGCTCCGTGATTGACCCGGCCTGGCTGACGTTCCTGCTCCGTGATTGACCCGGCTCTGGCTGACGTTCCTGCTCCGTGATTGCTTCCAGTGTTCCTGCGAGATTCTGTACTCTACGCCTGGCGACATTCTGAACTGTGCTTTCAGTGCTGTACTGACTGATCACTCTCTTTACATCAGCAGCCTCCGTTGCTGAGCCTGTCCCTGAACACTTGCTGAGCTTGTTGCCTCCGTTACCGAGCCTGTCCGAGAACATTTGCTGAGCTTGTTGCCTCCGTTACCGAGCCTGTCAGTGTACACTTGCCAAGCTTGTTGCCTCCGATTCTGAGCCCGTCATTAACACTTGCTGAGCTTCTTGCCTCCATTACCGAGCCTATCCGTTAACACTAGCAGAGCAATTGTGACCTTTATTTACGGTGCCTTCTCCTTTCCCCCTTGCAGTCGTTGCACCGCGTGGTGCTATTGGGCATTCCATTAGCTCTTGCAGTGTGTAGCTCCATTTCGGCACCGGAAGGGTGTCTTGGCTCTGGTCCCATTTGCTCGTAGTGTTGTACCATCATACCGTACCGATGAGTGCGATTGGCTCACGTTACATTCGCTTGTGCAGTGTCTCTGGCTCTGTTACCGTACCTCAGTGGTGCTATAGGCTCCGGCCCAGTTTGCTCTTGCAGTGTCTCTCTTCCGTTACCGCATCCAGGGGGTGCTATTGGTTCCGGTCTCATTGGCTCTTGCAGTGTCTCTCTTCCATTACTGCACCTAAGGGGTGCTATTGGCTCTGACTCTAGTCAGCCCTCGCTATACAATTGGGCATATTACAGAACTTCCGATCTTGTAGTGATTCAGTTCAGTCGCACTTATTTATTGAAATAATAAATTGATAACGTAGGATGGCAAACACATACATACAGATACATACAGAATATAACAAGACAGAATGCAGACTCTACCGGTCCTGTCAATATACTGGACAGGACAGTCTGAAGAAGCAGAATGTTAGGCTCTACCGGCCTTGCCAATACCGGGTAAGGCAACCTGCAGATGGAATAGCATAACGGTTCTACCGGCCTTACCAAATTACCGGGCAAGGCAGCCTCAAAAGATTCACAATGTAGGCTCTACCGGCCCTGCCAATACCGGGTAAGGCAACCTCAGATGGAATGTGGCAAAAGGTTCTACCGGCCTTACCAATACCGGGCAGGGCAGCCCAGAGATAGTAACAGCAGTCAGATGGTAATGGCAAATTGACAGGATCGTAAGCAACCCAGTGTACACACACTGAGACCAACAGGGAGTAGTAAAGCCGCAAGACTTTGGAGCAAACCAGTGACCGCACACTGGTGTAACAAGCGAGTTTGTATAGCCGCAAGGCTTTGGAGCAAACCAGCGTCCGTACGCTGGGACCAACACAGGATTGTATAGCCGATAGGCTTTGGAGCAAACCAGTGACCGCACACTGGTGTAACAAGCGAGTTAGTATAGCCGCAAGGCTTTGGAGCAAACCAGCGTCCGCACGCTGGGACCAACACAGGACTGTATAGCCGATAGGCTTTGGAGCAAACCAGTGACCGCACACTGGTGTAACAAGCGAGTTTGTATAGCCGCAAGGCTTAGGAGCAAACCAGAGGCTTAAGAAGGGACACATGGAACACATTATGGATACGCATGGATGCAGGTAGGTCTAGTGCATAGGAGACAAGGTTAATTTTACAAATAACTCTGTATGGACCAATAAACCGGGGAGCCAACTTATTAGACGGAACCTGCAGCTTGAGATTTCTGGAGGAAAGCCATACTCTATCCCCAACCTGAAAGGAAACCGCTGGAAGCCTTCTGCGATTAGCATGGCGCTGATGACGCTGAAATGACTGACCAAGTGCCCTCTGAACTTGTGCCCATGTGGAACGGAGTTGCTCGATATGCTCATCCAGAGCTGGAATCTGTTGCGTCTGAAATGAATCTGGAAGCAAACAGGGCTGGAACCCATAATTAATCAGAAACGGAGAGCTCCCAGACGAAGAATTGACCGCACAGTTCCAGGCGAACTCTGCCCAAGGCAACAAGTCGGACCAATTATCATGATGGTCAGTAACGAAACAACGGAGAAATTGTTCCAAGCCCTGATTAGCTCGTTCAGCGGCTCCATTGGTCTGGGGATGGTAGGCAGAGGAGAAGGACAGCTGTATGCCCATCTGTTGGCAAAATGCCCTCCAAAATCTAGACACAAACTGGCTCCCCCTGTCAGACACCAGTACCCTAGGCACTCCATGCAACCGAAATACTTCTCTGGCGAACACCATTGCCAATTCCTTCGCTGAAGGAAGGCCACGGAGGGGCACGAAATGAGCCATTTTAGAAAACCTGTCCACCACCATGAATATAAAGGAGTACCCCTTGGACATAGGCAATTCTCCCATAAAATCAATGGAAACATGAGACCAGGGGCGTTCGCCATTAGGCACCGGTTGAAGCAAGCCCACTGGGAGATGTCTCGGGGTCTTAGCGCGGGCACAGGTGGCACAGGCATTCGTAAATTCGGCACAATCGTTTCTCATGGAAGGCCACCAAAATAACTGAGAAAGGGACCATAACAATTGGTCTCTACCAATATGTCCCGCAGCCTTAGAGGAATGGTAGGTTTCAAGCAGCCTAGTACGAAATGGTTCAGCGACAAAACATTTGCCCACTGGAGTTTCATGGGGAGCGGACCCCTGAGAGGCCAGGATCTCCTCCCCTAAAGGAGAAGTGATACTCGTGCGTATAGTAGCCAGTATTCTATCAGGTTGGATGATAGGTGCTGGTGCTTCCACTCTGTCACTGTCGGCCTCAAATTGTCTTGACAGTGCATCAGCCCTGATATTCTTTGACCCCGGTAAGTATGATACAATGAAATTAAATCGAGACGGGAACAGTGCCCACCTGGCCTGACGGGAGGACAATCTCTTGGCCTCCGAGAGATAAGTCAGATTTTTATGATCTGTTAGGATTAATACAGGATTCTTAGTACCTTCAAGCAAATGACGCCATTCCTTAAGAGCGAGGATAATGGCCAATAATTCTTTGTCACCTATCTCATAGTGGCTTTGAGTGACAGTCAACTTTTTAGAGAAAAACCCACAAGGTCTGAGAGTTCCACCTCTATCGTGTCGTTGCGAAAGTACTGCCCCGACCCCAATATCTGAGGCATCAACCTCTAACGTAAATGGAAGTAGAGGATTGGGGTGGGATAACACAGGAGCCGCAGCAAATGCCAGCTTCAAATTCTCAAAGGCATTCTCAGCAGATACCGGCCAACAAGAAGGATTAGCACCCTTGTGCGTAAGATCGGACAGAGGTTTGACAATGGAAGAAAAGTTCTTAATAAACCTCCTATAATAATTAGCGAAACCCAGGAAATGCTGTATGGCTTTAAGACCCTTGGGTTTTGGCCATTGTAAGACAGCTGACAACTTATCTTTGTCCATGGCAATGCCATCATTGCCAATTATGAACCCCAAGAATGGCACACTGGTTCTATGAAACTCACATTTTTCCAGTTTACAAAATAATTTGTTCTCACGGAGTCGTAGCAATACTGCCGATACATCTTTGATGTGCTGTGCCATGTCTTGAGAGTAAATCAATATATCGTCAAGATAAACCACAACACATGTCTGTAACATATCTCTCAGAACATCGTTTATCAGTTCCTGGAAAACTGCGGGGGCATTACACAGCCCAAATGGCATTACTAGATACTCGTAGTGCCCAGCTCGAGTATTAAAGGCAGTCTTCCACTCATCACCTGCTCGAATGTGCACCAGATTGTAAGCGGCCCGTAGGTCCAATTTGGTAAAAATCGAAGCGCCATTAAGCCTGTCAAAAAGCTCGGTGATGAGTGGTATTGGGTATGCGTTTTTTGCCATTAGTTTATTCAAGCCCCGGTAGTCAATGCATGGTCTTAATTCGCCATTTTTCTTTTTTACAAAAAAGAACCCAGCCCCAGCTGGAGAGGTAGATTTTCGTATGATCCCTCTAGCAAGGGCATCAGAAATTTAATCCTCCATAGCCTTATTTTCCTCACAAGGTAATGGATAAGTGCGTCCTTTCGGAGGTACTGCCCCAGGCTGCAATTCGATGCAACAATCATAAGGTCTATGCTGGGGTAGCAAACTGGCCTCTCCTTTGCTAAAAACATCACCAAACTGTTGGTACACATCCGGTATAGCCGAGGAGGTGCACAGGACCTTAATAGGCTGGATGACGCACTTGTCCATACAAAACTGGGACCAAGCAGCAATTTCACACTTTTTCCAATCAAATTGTGGGTTATGTAACTGTAACCACGGAAATCCCAATATTACCGCATGGTGCGGAGAATTAATCAGTTGAAACTGCTGCTCTTCTCTGTGAAGTGCCCCAATAGTCATAGACAGTGGCATAGTTTCAAATATAACCTGAGGCGGTTCTAAGGGTCTGCCATCACTCGCTTCAATAGTCAAGGGATTTTCTCTTTCAATGCGTGGAACTCCGTGCAATTCAGCAAAGGTATTATCCATAAAATACCCTGCTGCACCAGAGTCAACCAAGGCCAAAACCTCCACAGAGCGTTGTGCCCAAGATAATACCACCTGTATGGTGGGTTTCATTGTGCCCGACACTGGGGACGATTGTACACCACCTAGGGCCTGTCCCCCGAGGTACCCTAGGTGTGTGCGTTTCCCGGATGTACCGGACAGGAATTTAGCAAATGCCCTTTTTTACCGCAGTATAAACACAACCCTTGTCTTTTGCGATATAGTCTCTCAGCCTTGGTTAGTCTAGTGAAGCTTATTTGCATAGGTTCACTTGTCTCCCGTACAGGTTCAGTAGACTTCAATGCCAGGGGAGGGATGGGTGGGCAAAACATGCTACTAGGCTCATTATTTTTTGACCGTATCTTACGATCTCTGGCAATTGATCTCTCACGTATTCTGGAGTCAATTATCATAACATATTCAATGTAGTCATCTAGATCAATAGGTAGATCTTTAGAAGCGATTTCGTCCTTAATGTGGTCATTCAGGCCTTGAGAAAAAGCTGCCAATAATGCCTCGTTATTCCAACCTACCTCTGCTGCCAATGTGCGGAATTCGATGGCGTAGTCGCCTACTGTACGCCTGCCCTGATGTATCTCCATAAGGCGTTTGGCAGCAGAGGTGGTTCTACCAGGAGGCTCAAACACTCTTCGAAAGGATTGCACACATTCTCTAAAGTTCTCAGTACAAGGTTTAGCATTCTCCCACAAGGGGTTAGCCCAAGCCAAAGCTCTGCCAGTGAGCAAAGATATCGTAAACCCCACTTTACTACGATCATTGGGAAATGCATGTGCCGTCAATTCCATAAAGATTTCGAGTTGGTTGATGAACCCTCTGCAGAGACTAGGGTCACCATCATATCTTAGCGGCAAGGGTGCAGAAGCCGTTAACCCTTTAACAGTACCCCCTAGGGGTCTGGTATCAGTTTCCGGTGTCTGACTTGGCGAGACCACCGGGCTAGAGCTAGATATGTCAGCAAGTACCGTGCGTTCAAGGATCGTTTGAATTGCAACTGCCAACTGATCCAAATGTTGCTCGTACACATCCGTCCTCCAGTGGATATTCTGTGCATTACCTTCACCTTTGCTATCTGAGGTCATGGCCCTTTCGTACTGTCACGGTTTATTATGACTCTCAGAAACAAGTTTTAGGTAAAAATCAATTTTATTGAAATAATAAATTGATAACGTAGGATGGCAAACACATACATACAGATACATACAGAATATAACAAGACAGAATGCAGACTCTACCGGTCCTGTCAATATACCGGACAGGACAGTCTGAAGAAGCAGAATGTTAGGCTCTACCGGCCTTGCCAATACCGGGTAAGGCAACCTGCAGATGGAATAGCATAACGGTTCTACCGGCCTTACCAAATTACCGGGCAAGGCAGCCTCAAAAGATTCACAATGTAGGCTCTACCGGCCCTGCCAATACCGGGTAAGGCAACCTCAGATGGAATGTGGCAAAAGGTTCTACCGGCCTTACCAATACCGGGCAGGGCAGCTCAGAGATAGTAACAGCAGTCAGATGGTAATGGCAAATTGACAGGATCGTAAGCAACCCAGTGTACACACACTGAGACCAACAGGGAGTAGTAAAGACGCAAGACTTTGGAGCAAACCAGCGTCCGCACGCTGGAACCAACACAGGATTGTATAGCCGATAGGCTTTGGAGCAAACCAGTGACCGCACACTGGTGTAACAAGCGAGTTTGTATAGCCGCAAGGCTTTGGAGCAAACCAGCGTCCGTACGCTGGGACCAACACAGGATTGTATAGCCGATAGGCTTTGGAGCAAACCAGTGACCGCACACTGGTGTAACAAGCGAGTTAGTATAGCCGCAAGGCTTTGGAGCAAACCAGCGTCCGCACGCTGGGACCAACACAGGACTGTATAGCCGATAGGCTTTGGAGCAAACCAGTGACCGCACACTGGTGTAACAAGCGAGTTTGTATAGCCACAAGGCTTAGGAGCAAACCAGCGTCCGTACGCTGGGACCAACACAGGATTGTATAGCCGATAGGCCTTGGAGCAAACCAGTGACCGCACACTGGTGTAACAAGCGAGTTTGTATAGCCGCAAGGCTTTGGAGCAAACCAGCATCCGCACGCTGTGACCAACACAAGACTGTATAGCCGATAGGCCTTGGAGCAAACCAGTGACCGAACACTGGTGTAACAAGCGAGTTTGTATAACCGCAAGGCTTTGGAGCAAACCAGCGTCCGCACGCTGTGACCAACACAAGACTGTACAGCCGATAGGCTTTGGAGCAAACCAGTGACCGCACACTGGAGTAACTAACAATGTCGCCGACGCGACCGAGCAGGAGGTCGCCAGGATACAGGAGACAGGCGATGAGATGACAGGAACCAGCAACGATCAGTCAGGACAGGAAAGAGCAGAGAAGAAGAACTGCAGGAACTGCAACACCAGAGACTAGGCCGGAACCAGGACTGGAACAACTCAGCAGGCAGGAAACACTGGAACAGTAGAGATCAGGAACTCAGGAACACACGAGATCAGGAACTCAGGAACACTGGAACAGAGGCCCAGCTAACACTAGCATAGTGATAGCAAGAAGGTCAGAAACAACACGAAGGGGCACCCAAAGGGTGCCCAATCCAGGTTTAAATAGGCAATGAGAGGCGGGCTATCTGCAGACAGCCAATAGCAGCCCCCTACTGGTGACAGACAAGGAACTGCAGCAATCACGGGCACCGTGATAGCAACAGGATCTGTCCGTAGACAGAGAGGACACCGGATGACAGCCCCAAGCCGGATATCGGATGGGACCGCAGGAAGGCTCTGATACACAGAATAATGTTCGCCAAAACCGGTTCGGTACACAGGACAGGAACTTCAGTCAGGCCGGGTCGGTACACAGAGCAGGAACGTCAGCCAATCCAAGTTGGTACACAGAGCAGGAACGTCAGCTGGGCCGGGTCGGTACACAGAGCAGGAACGTCAAACAATCTGAGTTAGTACACAGAGCAGGAACGTCAGCCAGGCCGGGTCAGTACACAGAGCAGGAACGATACAGCAGAGTAGCCAGGCAGTCCGGATCGGTACACAGAGCAGGAATGGATACAGCAGAATATTCAGGCAGTCCTGGTCATACACAGAGATCACACGAATAACTGAAACAAGTTCTGGCAACGGAAACACCACGAAAGGGCACCTGAGAAGTGACAAGGCCCAGTATATAAGGAAAAGTACTGGGCGGGGCAAAGCCACATCAACCAATAAGAGGCAACAGGAAGTAAAATTGATAGAATGTCGCCAGCAATAGCACGGGCACCATGATAGGTAGACTGTGATAAAGGCATCTTTAAGCCCTTGAGAAACTGCTTCCTTAATCAATAAAGAGAGATCCATAGAGGAGGTAGAAGGGACTGGGCCAGCCATTTCTTGCCAACAGTCTTGGCAAATTTTCTTGCTCTGCATAGCAGGTTTTCACACGCCACACAGGACTTCATCGCAGCCTTAGATTTTGATGCCTCTACAACGTTGGCAGGGCTGAAATGATAGAATAAAAAAACAGCCTCAATGAGTCCACTATCACTCTTTTTAAAATAAAAATAGGAAAAACTTACCTGGAAAAACAGACTTACCCCCCAGCCTTGGAACGCGGATCTATAGGCACAGGGTCTATGTTCATAACAGCTGCAATGAGCGGCTGCAAAATGATATAAAATCTCACTAACAAAAAGGCGAAGGACCGAAGCAAGAAGCCCAGAAATAAATGTTAGGCGTAACTTACCAGAGAACAGAAATTAATTAGACTGTGCAGCAATGTGCAGAAGCAACCAACTTAGAGCAAAGACTGAAGGGATGATTAAAAAGACAAAAAAAAACAATCCTGTGACCCAGACTCCACAAACTAGCAGTTTAAATAGTCCCAAGAATATATCAGAAACCCAGAAAACTAACCTCCGGATCAGTAATGCGGGAGAGCCTGTAAGCTGCCGTCCCATAACTGACGTTGGTGCTGAGACGCAGGCTGATGATGTGGCAAAGAAGCGCCCGACAGGATACAAACCACATTGGTCTGAAGGCATGGAGAGCAGACACCTTCTTCCACATGCAGCTTATCCCAGAAGGGAGAGACACAGCTTTGCCCCGTCCGCTAATGGGCCTCCCCAACCGTGATGCCCACAATGGGAATGAGAATAGAGGCGCTCCAGCATCAGGGAGTGAGAGATCTGATGCTGGAAAAGAGTCAAAGCGGACTCCAGGGTAAGTCAAAATAAAAAATCTTTCTCCTAAACTTGAGTATCCTATCCAATGGTCAGGAAACAGAAAAAGACGTTTGGGATTTCTATATGGGTAGGATTTATACGTTTGGGTTGTTTTTTGTTTCCTATCTCATTGGTTGAGGAGGACATTTAATTCATTGGTGAATACGCTGCCATGGATGTCCAGGAAAATGGTTATGTTCTAAGCTAAGTGACTTAGGTTCCCATTGCTAGTAAGGCACTGCAAATAGTTTAACCCCTTAAGGACCAGCGGTCCTGTGATGTTTCCGTCCCATAAGGACAGCTTTGATCCTTGCTGATGCGCTGGTACATGTTACCTGTAGAGTGTATCCGCGTGCCGCTTTGGAGCGTGAAAGAGATTGCTCCAGTCTTGGAAATGTCAATTTTAAGCCTCATTTTTACTTACAGCGCTCCCGGTGGAGCCCTGTAAGTAAAAAGTACATGACGTACTATGACCATCATCAGTCCTTAAAGGGATAGTAATGTTTTATAATAAAAGCTGCTCTAATTAATCTTCATAGTATTTGGGTATTGGAGAGTGTTATTTCAATTCTGTCAGAGTTGTAGTTCAAGAGTAATTGATTGATAAAGTATCCTTCTCCTGCCCCTTTTACTGATATAACACTGCTCACCTCAGAGCAGCAGGGAGTGTCCAGGTAGATTGCAGAGAGGGACAATCTTCAATTAAGATAAGGGAAGAAGTTGAAAAACCTGTAAAGGGGGCAGGGTTTTCATTGTTCACACAGTAGAATATTGACCCCTGACGTGAGTTGTCTGGTCTATGGACTGGATTCCACATCTGAGGAGTGGGAGTTTACACTAGGTAAAAGGGGCAGGAGGGGGAAACTTTATCATTCAATTACTCTTGAACTACAACTCTCACAGTATTGAAATAACACTCTCTATGGCTCAATTGCTATGAAGATTAATTGGAGCTGCTGTTTTTGTGAAACATTACTATCACTTTAAGTATTTAAGGACCATGACGGTCATAGTACGTAATGTAGTCCTTAAAGGGTTAAAGGTCCCCCCTTTAAAGCCCTTAACAAAAATGATTGTTCGTCATTGTAGCCTCCATACTGAGGGCTGCAGAATAGTTGGAGGCCTTGAGCAACAGCAAAAGCATCTGTTGTAGGGCCAGCTATACCTATAGGGACATGAAGCTCTTTACTTAAAGTGGCAGTCAAACTCCTTTTTGACTTTACAAATTCTGCAAGTGAATAATATGTACTCAAGTGGCTTCTACTTTTCTCACCTATTTGTTTACCCTTTAATCCCCCTGACAATGAGCGCTCTGAATTTCTGTTTCCAAAGAGCTTTCTGTCAGGCACTGTGAAAGCAGGGAGAGTGAGGAAGAACACACTTGCCAACATTTATAAAAAAAAATTCCAGGGACAGTTTTTGGTGTGCAAACAGCTCTTGACTGGACAAAATATATGATAAAAAATTACAAAAAGACCTTTGAAAGTTAGAAGTAAATAAAAAGGCTAACATTAAAATTCTCACTCAGGTAATCAAAAGTATGGAAATAATGGTTATAGTTAGGAGAACATATGCACCACAACCACTGTGCAATTAGCTCTTATTGATATGAATTATGTAACACACAAAGCATGATGGTAGGTGGGTTGTGGAGTAAAAGTGTTTCATTGACAGCACAATACACAATATGTTTCAATTATTTAATATGTAAAGCTGGTCTGTGATTTACACAAGTAAACTATATAACATCTTACAACTGATAAAGGGATTGGAGGAGCTGAGTTATAAAGAGAGACTAGCCAAACCTGCTTTACTTACATTAGTGAAGGGTTGTCTAAGAGGTCATATGATTACCATTTACAAATATATTCAAGGTCAACATAAAGAACTCTCCAATTAACTATGTACTCAAAGAGCTGAACTAAGAATGAAAGGTCATCCATTGAGACTAGAGGAAAGGTTCTTTCAACTAAAACAAGGGCAGGGATTTTTTACAATAAGGACAGTAAAGTTATGGAATCATTTGCCTTGGGATGCTGTGCTTGCAGATACTATAACTGCTTTCAAAAAGTAATGGATACCTATCTTGCACAGGACAATTTGAGAATTATGACAGTTGGTTCAAAGCAGAGATATTGATCCAGGAAAATACCTGACCGCCATTTGCAGTCAGGAAGAATTTTTACCCACTTGGGGCTCAACTGGAAATTACTTAAATTTTTTTGTGCCTTCCTCTGGATCAGCAAGGATGATTTGCCATGGGCTAGACTTCATTGCCACATCTTTTTTCAGGCTAATCAACAATGTTACTATCTCAACATTTTTTTGCCTGTAAAACCCCAAAAGAGTGCTTTCTTCTGTGTCCCCGACATGGCAGTATAAACAAAATGGGTTGCTCCTCCCTCCAGCTGGCGCAGGATCCAATAAAAAAATGTTTAAAACGGGTCTCCCCGTTCAGTATGTCAGTCCTTTTTTGCGCCAGCTGGAGCAGGAGTAGCGTGTCGGAGCTTACCTTTTTTTATTTTCTTGTCTTCAGGAAGGCCGCTTGTAATGCTGCCGAGCCAGGGCAGGGAAGCCCTGAAGCCCCGTTTTTTTGCCTTGGCCGGCCGGGGGAGCCGCGAGGAAAACAACTTGTGGGGATTCCCCTGGGCAGCCCCAGGTTGTAGAGAGTGCTGCGGCTGAGACGCTGGGAGCAGGTAGAAGCAATCCTGGAGGGACCTTCAAACAGAGGCCAAGGTAAGACTTCCCTTTTTATATAGAAGGCAGTTATGTGGGAGGCCTCTGCGTTCCAGGTTGGAACGCAAGCCAATATCTATTTAAACTCCATGAGTTCTCCATGGCTTTAGGTCTACATAATTTTAATGTATTTATTAAAAGTTAAATTTTAACACTTATTTGATCCACTGCTTATTGTCATGGCTGCCCCTAAGCCTTCCACTACTCCCAGTGCTAAGGAGAAATCTGTGGACAAGGAAGATATAGTCAAACAGAAGACTTGCTTAAACTGTGATGCTAAATTATCTAGTAGTGAATCCTCCAAGATTTGTGCAGAATGCCTGAGGAAAGCAGCAAACCAGGCTATTCCAGACCAGTTCCAGAGTTTCCTGTCATGGATGAAATCCTCCATGCAGGAAACATTTTCAGCTATGCAACAGACGCAGCCGCAAAAGAAAAGGTTAAGAATGGAAGATCCTGAGGAGGGAACCTCTAACAGGATGGAGGAAGCAGATTCAAATAGCATACAAGAAATTCTGTCGGCCTATTCCTCACAAGAAGAAGGAGAAATTACTGAAGAGGAAGGAATATTCAACATTGACAAAATGGACATATTGTTAAAAAATATGAGGAAAACACTGGGTTTGGCAGAAGAGCACAAAGAGCAAGATGTTCTGGATACAGCATTTTTGGGTAACAAGAAGCCGGTACAGGTTTTTCCAGTTCATCATGTAGTTTCAGACGTA
The DNA here is from genome assembly GCA_037306005.1 of Rhinophrynus dorsalis. Lineage (NCBI taxonomy): Eukaryota > Metazoa > Chordata > Amphibia > Anura > Rhinophrynidae > Rhinophrynus > Rhinophrynus dorsalis. The sequence continues at coordinate 406,706,969 of CM074722.1, read as the reverse complement.
ATAAAGGCAGAATGGAGTAAAGGGGACAAAAGGGTATCAACGTCAAAAAGATTCCAAAAAATGTATCCTTTTAAGGAAGAAGATACATTGTTATGGATATCTCCCCCTAAGGATGACGCTCCAATAGCGCAGCTATCAAAGAGGACAATGCTTCCCATGGAGGATGGATCTTCACTCAAAGACGCCATGGATAGATGGATAGATAGTACTCTGAAAAAACAATTTTCCTTTCTAGGCCAGTCTTTGAAAATATCTACAGCACTAACCTGCATATCACTAACCATCAGAATCTGGTTAACAGAACTAGAAGAAAAAATAGAGAATTCAGTATCAAGATCTAAATTAATAAAGGAAGTGTCTTTTATAAAAGATGCAGTGGGATTTACATGCAATGCTTCTATGGACGCCATCAAGCTAGCTGCAAGATCATCATCCCTTTCAGTGTCTGCTCGCTTTGTGCTATGGCTCAGATCTTGGGGAGCGGACACCTCTTCAAAAGCAAAATTAATATCCTTGCCATTCATTGGATCCATGCTATTCAGAGAGCAGCTGGAAGACCTCATTAAGAAAGTATCTGGAGGAAAGAGTCAGTTTCTTCCCCAAGACCGAAGACACAAAGGATCTCCTAGCAGGCCTTCCTTTAAGTCAAGAAAACAGTCTTTTCAGGAAAGCAGGAGGTTTCAACAAGGCAAGTTCTATGATCAGAAAAGACAATCACAGTCCCAAAGTAATAGGCCTAATTTCAGGAAGGAGTACTTTCGAAGAAACCAAGTCAAGAAAGAATCACAATGAAGGTCAGCGGGCCCTGTCTCCGGGTCCAGTAGGGGGCAGACTTCAACTATATTTACACCACTGGAAGGAAAAAACCTCAGACAAATGGGTACTGCAAAACCTAGAAACAGGGTATCAGCTAGAATTCAGCACAAGACCAAGCAAGAACATCTTCAAATCATTTCCAATTCCATTGGACCTAGAGAAAAAGGAAGAATTAATACGCTCAGTTCAATCACTAGAACAAAGCAATGTCATTCAGCCAGTTCCAGACCATCAGAAGGGAAAAGGGATATACTCGATAATGTTCCTGACTCCCAAAGCAAACAGAGGATACAGAACAATTTTAGATCTAAAATACCTGAATCAGTTTATAAAATATCAACCCTTCAAGATGGAAACAGTAACCTCAGTCCTCAGAACAATAAGCCCCGGAGACTGGATGGCGACAATAGATCTAAAGGATGCGTATTATCATATTCCAGTCAGAGAATCTCATCGAAAATTTCTAAGATTCAAATATGGCTCTCCATCATTGGCAGTTCAAGGTGATTCCCTTCGGGCTGTCATCAGCCCCAAGTGTCACGGTTTATTATGACTCTCAGACACAAGTTTTAGGTAAAAATTAATTTTATTGAAATAATAAATTGATAATGTAGGATGGCATTCACATACATACAGATATTTACAGAATATAACAAAGACTGAAGGCAGACTCTACCGGTCCTGTCAATATACCGGACAGGACAGTCTGAAGTAATAGAATGTTAGGCTCTACCGGCCTTGCCAATACCGGGTAAGGCAACCTGCAGATGGAATAGCATAGCGGTTCTACCGGCCTTACCAATACCAGGCAAGGCAGCCTCAATAGATTTACAATGTAGGCTCTACCGGCCCTGCCAATACCGGGTAAGGCAACCTCAGATGGAATGTGGCAAACGGTTCTACCGGCCTTACCAATACTGGGCAGGGCAGCCCAGAGATAGTAGCAGCAGTCAGATGGTAATGGCAAATTGACAGGATCGTAAGCAACCCAGTGTACACACACTGAGACCAACTGGGGAATCGTAAAGTCGCAAGACTTTGGAGCAAACCAGCGTCCGCACGCTGGGACAAACACAGAATTGTATAGCTGATAGGCTTTGGAGCAAACCAGTGACCGCACACTGGTGTAACAAGCGAGTTTGTATAGCCGCAAGGCTTAGGAGCAAACCAGCGTCCGCATGCTGGGACCAACACAGGATTGTATAGCCGACAGGCTTTGGAGCAAACCAGTGACCGCACACTGGTGTAACAAGCAAGTTTGTATAGCCGCAAGGCTTAGGAGCAAACCAGCGTCCGCACGCTGGGACCAACACAGGATTGTATAGCCGATAGGCTTTGGAGCAAATCAGTGACCGCACACTGGTGTAACAAGCAAGTTTGTATAGCCGCAAGGCTTAGGAGCAAACCAGCGTCCGCACGCTGGGACCAACACAGGATTGTATAGCCGATAGGCTTTGGAGCAAACCAGTGACCGCACACTGGTGTAACAAGCAAGTTTGTATAGCCGCAAGGCTTAGGAGCAAACCAGCGTCCGCACGCTGGGACCAACACAGGATTGTATAGCCGATAGGCTTTGGAGCAAACCAGTGACCGCACACTGGTGTAACAAGCAAGTTATTATAGCCGCAAGGCTTAGGAGCAAACCAGCGTCCGCACGCTGGGACCAACACAGGATAGTATAGCCGATAGGCTTTGGAGCAAACCAGTGACCGCACACTGGTGTAACAAGCAAGTTATTATAGCCGCAAGGCTTAGGAGCAAACCAGCGTCCGCACACTGGTGTGACAAGCAAGTTTGTATAGCCGCAAGGCTTAGGAGCAAACCAGCATCCGCACGCTGGTGTAACAAGCAATGTCGCCGACGCGACCAGGCAGGAGGTCGCCAGGATACAGGAGACAGGCGATGAGAACACAGGAACCAGCAACGATCAGTCAGGTCAGGAAACAGCAGAGAAGAAATTCAGCAGGAACTGCAACACCAGAGACTAGGCCGGAACCAGGACTGGAAGTACTCAGCATGCAGGAAACACTGGAACAGCAGAGATCAGGAACTCAGGAACACATGAGATCAGGAACTCAGGAACACCGGAACAGAGGCCCAGCTATCACTGGCATAGTGATAGCAAGAAGGTCAGAAACAACACGAAAGGGCACCCAAAGGGTGCCCAATCCAGGTTTAAATAGGCAATGAAAGGCGGGCTATCTGCAGAGAGCCAATAGCAGCCCCCTACTGGTGACAGACAAGGAAATGCAGCAATCACGGGCACCGTGATAGTACCCCCCCTTCAAAGACCCCCTCTCCTAGAATAGGGTCTAGGTTTCTGTGGGTAATTGGCATGAAAGGCCCTAGTTAGCCTAGGTGCATGAAGGTCCGTACTATCCATCCATGATCCATCCTCAGGACCATACCCTTTCCAATGTACCAGGTACTGTACCCTTCCTCTAAGCCTACGGGAATCAATAATGCTCTGAACCTCGTACTCCTCCTGGCCCTCGACCTCAACAGGTCCTGGCACCACAGGTGTGGTAGTATAGCGATTGCAAACCAGAGGCTTAAGAAGGGACACATGGAACACATTATGGATACGCATGGATGCAGGTAGGTCTAGTGCATAGGAGACAGGGTTAATTTTGCGAATAACTCTGTATGGACCAATAAACCGGGGAGCCAACTTATTAGACGGAACCTGCAGCTTGAAATTTCTGGAGGAAAGCCATACTCTATCCCCAACCTGAAAGGAAACCGCTGGAAGCCTTCTGCGATTAGCATGGCGCTGATGACGCTGAAATGACTGACCAAGTGCCCTCTGAACTTGTGCCCATGTGGAACGGAGTTGCTCGATATGCTCATCCAGAGCTGGAATCTGTTGCGTCTGAAATGAGTCTGGAAGCAAACAGGGCTGGAACCCATAATTAATCAGAAACGGAGAGCTCCCAGATGAAGAATTGACCGCACAGTTCCTGGCGAACTCTGCCCAAGGCAACAAGTCGGACCAATTATCATGATGGTCAGTAACGAAACAACGGAGAAATTGTTCCAAGCCCTGATTAGCTCGTTCAGCGGCTCCATTGGTCTGGGGATGGTAGGCAGAGGAGAAGGACAGCTGTATGCCCATCTGTTGGCAAAATGCCCTCCAAAATCTAGACACAAACTGGCTCCCCCTGTCAGACACCAGTACCCTAGGCACTCCATGCAACCGGAATACTTCTCTGGCGAACACCATTGCCAATTCCTTCGCTGAAGGAAGACCACGGAGGGGCACGAAATGAGCCATTTTAGAAAACCTGTCCACCACCATGAATATAAAGGAGTACCCCTTGGACATAGGCAACTCTCCCATAAAATCAATGGAAACATGAGACCAGGGGCGTTCGCCATTAGGCACCGGTTGAAGCAAGCCCACAGGGAGATGTCTCGGGGTCTTAGCGCGGGCACAGGTGGCACAGGCATTCGTAAATTCGGCACAATCGTTTCTCATGGAGGGCCACCAAAATAACTGAGAAAGGGACCATAACAATTGGTCTCTACCAATATGTCCCGCAGCCTTAGAGGAATGGTAGGTTTCAAGCAGCCTAGTACGAAATGGTTCATCGACAAAACATTTGCCCACTGGAGTTTCATGGGGAGCGGACCCCTGAGAGGCCAGGATCTCCTCCCCTAAAGGAGAAGTGATACTCGTGCGTATAGTAGCCAGTATTCTATCAGGTTGGATGATGGGTGCTGGTGCTTCCACTCTGTCACTGTCGGCCTCAAATTGTCTTGACAGTGCATCAGCCCTGATATTCTTTGACCCCGGTAAGTATGATACAATGAAATTAAATCGAGACAGGAACAGTGCCCACCTGGCGTGACGGGAGGACAATCTCTTGGCCTCCGAGAGATAAGTCAGATTTTTATGATTTGTTAGGATTAATACGGGAGTCTTGGTACCTTCAAGCAAATGACGCCACTCCTTAAGAGCGAGGATAATGGCCAATAATTCTTTGTCACCTATCTCATAGTGGCCTTGAGTGACAGTCAACTTCTTAGAGAAAAACCCACAAGGTCTGAGAGTACCACCTTTCTCGTGTCGTTGCGAAAGTACTGCCCCAACCCCAATATCTGAGGCATCCACCTCTAACGTAAATGGAAGTAGAGGATTGGGGTGGGATAACACAGGAGCCGCAGCAAATGCCAGCTTCAAATTCTCAAAGGCATTCTCAGCAGATACCGGCCAACAAGAAGGATTAGCGCCCTTGTGCGTAAGATCGGACAAAGGTTTGACAATGGAAGAAAAGTTCTTAATAAACCGCCTATAATAATTAGCGAAACCCAGGAAACGCTGTATGGCTTTAAGCCCCTTGGGTTTTGGCCATTGTAAGACAGCTGACAACTTATCCTTGTCCATGGCAATGCCATCATTGCCAATTATGAACCCCAAGAATGGCACACTGGTTCTATGAAAGTCACATTTTTCCAGTTTACAAAATAATTTGTTCTCACGGAGTCGTAGCAATACTGCGGATACATCTTTGATGTGCTGTGCCATGTCTTGAGAGTAAATCAATATATCGTCCAGATAAACCACAACACATGTCTGTAACATATCTCTCAGAACATCGTTTATCAGTTCCTGGAAAACTGCGGGGGCATTACATAGCCCAAATGGCATTACAAGATACTCGTAGTGCCCAGCTCGAGTATTAAAGGCAGTTTTCCACTCATCACCTGCTTGAATGCGCACCAGATTGTAAGCGGCCCGTAGGTCCAATTTGGTAAAAATCGAAGCGCCCTTAAGCCTGTCAAAAAGCTCGGTGATGAGTGGTATTGGGTATGTGTTTTTTGCCATTAGTTTATTCAAGCCCCGGTAGTCAATGCATGGTCTTAATTCGCCATTTTTCTTTTTTACAAAAAAGAACCCAGCCCCAGCTGGAGAGGTAGATTTTCGTATGATCCCTCTAGCAAGGGCATCAGAAATGTAATCCTCCATAGCCTTATTTTCCTCACAAGATAATGGATAAGTGCGTCCTTTCGGAGGTACTGCCCCAGGCTGCAATTCGATGCAACAATCATAAGGTCTATGCTGAGGTAGCAAACTGGCCTCTCCTTTGCTAAAAACATCGCCAAACTGTTGGTACACATCCGGTATAGCCGAGGAGGTGCACAGGACCTTAACAGGCTGGATGACGCACTTGTCCATACAAAACTGGGACCAAGCAGCAATTTCACACTTTTTCCAATCAAATTGTGGGTTATGTAACTGTAACCACGGAAAGCCCAATATTACCGCATGGTGCGGAGAATTAATCAGTTGAAACTGCTGCTCTTCTCTGTGAAGTGCCCCAATAGTCATAGACAGTGGCATAGTTTCAAACATAACCTGAGGCGGTTCTAAGGGTCTGCCATCAATCGCTTCAATAGTCAAGGGATTTTCTCTTAAAATGCGTGGAACTCCGTGCAATTCAGCAAAGGTATTATCCATAAAATACCCTGCTGCACCAGAGTCAACCAAGGCCAAAACCTCCACAGAGCGTTGTACCCAAGATAATACCACCTGTATGGTGGGTTTCATTGTGCCCGACACTGGGGACGATTGTACACCACCTAGGGCCTGTCCCCCAAGGTACCCTAGGTGTGTGCGTTTCCCGGATGTACCGGACAGGAATTTAGCAAGTGCCCTTTTTACCGCAGTATAAACACAACCCTTGCTTCTTGCGATAAAGTCTCTCTGCCTTGGTTAGTCTAGTGAAGCCTATTTGCATAGGTTCACTTGTTTCCCGTACAGGTTCACTAGACTTCAATGCCAGGGGAGGGATGGGTGGGCAAAATATGCTACTAGGCTCATTATTTTTTGACCGTATTTTACGATCTCTGGCAATTGATCTCTCACGTATTCTGGAATCAATTATCATAACATACTCAATGTAATCATCTAGATCAATAGGTAGATCTTTAGCAGCGATTTCGTCTTTAATGTGGTCATTCAGGCCTTGAGAAAAAGCTGCCAATAATGCCTCGTTATTCCAACCTACCTCTGCTGCCAATGTGCGGAATTCGATGGCATAGTCGCCCACTGTACGCCTGCCCTGTTGTATCTCCATAAGGCGTTTGGCAGCAGAGTTGGTTCTACCAGGAGGCTCAAACACTCTTCGAAAGGATTGCACAAATTCTCTGAAGTTCTTAGTACAAGGTTTAGCATTCTCCCACAAGGGGTTAGCCCAGGCCAATGCTCTGCCAGTGAGCAGTGATATCGTGAACCCCACTTTACTACGATCATTGGGAAATGCGTGTGCCGTCAATTCCATAAAGATTTCAAGTTGGTTGATGAACCCTCTGCAGAGACTAGGGTCACCATCATATCTTACCGGCAAGGGTGCAGAAGCCGTTAACCCTTTAACAGTACCCTCTAGGGGCCTGGTATCACTTTCCGGTGTCTGACTTGGCGAGACCACCGGGCTAGAGCTCGATTTGTCAGCGAGTACCGTGCATTCAAGGATCGTTTGAATTGCAACTGCCAACTGATCCAAACGTTGCTCGAGCACATCCATCCTCCAATGGATATTCTGTGCGTTACCTTCACCCTTGCTGTCTGAGGTCATGGCCCTTTCGTACTGTCACGGTTTATTATGACTCTCAGACACAAGTTTTAGGTAAAAATCAATTTTATTGAAATAATAAATTGATAATGTAGGATGGCATTCACATACATACAGATATTTACAGAATATAACAAAGACAGAAGGCAGACTCTACCGGTCCTGTCAATATACCGGACAGGACAGTCTGAAGTAATAGAATGTTAGGCTCTACCGGCCTTGCCAATACCGGGTAAGGCAACCTGCAGATGGAATAGCATAACGGTTCTACCGGCCTTACCAATACCAGGCAAGGCAGCCTCAATAGATTTACAATGTAGGCTCTACCAGCCCTGCCAATACCGGGTAAGGCAACCTCAGATGGAATGTGGCAAACGGTTCTACCGGCCTTACCAATACCGGGCAGGGCAGCCCAGAGACAGTAGCAGCAGTCAGATGGTAATGGCAAATTGACAGGATCGTAAGCAACCCAGTGTACACACACTGAGACCAACTGGGGAATCGTAAAGTCGCAAGACTTTGGAGCAAACCAGCGTCCGCACGCTGGGACAAACACAGAATTGTATAGCTGATAGGCTTTGGAGCAAACCAGTGACCGCACACTGGTGTAACAAGCGAGTTTGTATAGCCGCAAGGCTTAGGAGCAAACCAGCGTCCGCACGCTGGGACCAACACAGGATTGTATAGCCGATAGGCTTTAGAGCAAACCAGTGACCGCACACTGGTGTAACAAGCAAGTTTGTATAGCCGCAAGGCTTAGGAGCAAACCAGGGTCCGCACGCTGGGACCAACACAGGATTGTATAGCCGATAGGCTTTGGAGCAAACCAGTGACCGCACACTGGTGTAACAAGCAAGTTTGTATAGCCGCAAGGCTTAGGAGCAAACCAGCGTCCGCACACTGGTGTGACAAGCAAGTTTGTATAGCTGCAAGGCTTAGGAGCAAACCAGCATCCGCACGCTGGTGTAACAAGCAATGTCGCCGACGCGACCAGGCAGGAGGTCGCCAGGATACAGGAGACAGGCGATGAGAACACAGGAACCAGCAACGATCAGTCAGGTCAGGAAACAGCAGAGAAGAAATTCAGCAGGAACTGCAACACCAGAGACTAGGCCGGAACCAGGACTGGAAGTACTCAGCATGCAGGAAACACTGGAACAGCAGAGATCAGGAACTCAGGAACACATGAGATCAGGAACTCAGGAACACTGGAACAGAGGCCCAGCTATCACTGGCATAGTGATAGCAAGAAGGTCAGAAACAACACGAAAGGGCACCCAAAGGGTGCCCAATCCAGGTTTAAATAGGCAATGAAAGGCGGGCTATCTGCAGACAGCCAATAGCAGCCCCCTACTGGTGACAGACAAGGAACTGCAGCAATCACGGGCACCGTGATACCAAGGGTGTTTACGAAAATCCTGGCAGTATCCTTGGAACAATTAAGAAGAGAGGGAATAACAATCATCCCTTATCTCGACGATCTATTGCTCTTGGCGAACAATCCCAATCAAGCAAAGCAACAGGTGATCAGAACTCAAGAGTATCTACAGTCCTTGAGATGGATTATGAACAAGGAGAAAAGCCAGTTGAACCCGTGCCAATATCTAACTTTTCTGGGACTCAAGTTAGACACCTTCAACAACAAAGCAATATTGTCTCACCAAAGAATCCTCAACATCTCTTCCAGAGTATGGAATTTCAGTTCAAAGTCTATCCAGACCTCACAGGATTGTATGAGTTTATTGGGGACCTTAGCTTCATCCATACAAGTAGTCCCTTGAGCTCGGTTTCACATGAGGCCAGTCCAAAGATGGTTCCTAAAAAATTGGAACAAGAATTCAATCAACATGTCTCAACAGATCAGGCTGACTCCAAAAGTAAAGAAACATCTAAAATGGTGGACATCCCTAAAAAACCTGAAGAAAGGCTTTTCCTTCCTGGATCAGAAATGGGAAACAGTCACCACGGATGACTGTCATTGGAAGGAGTTTTCAGTACAAGGAAGCTGGAAGGAGCCAGAAAAAAGATTACACATAAATATTCTGGAATTGAGAGCAATTTTCCTCTGCCTGACAAGCCTGAAGAAGTACTTGAGGAACAAGTCAGTCAGGATTCAGTCAGACAACATCGTGGCAGTAATGTATATCCGGAATCAGGGAGGACTGGGAAGCCCATTGCTGAGCAAGGAAGCAGAGAGAATCCTGAGATGGGGGGAGTTAAATCGAACACAATTATCGGCATCCCACATTCCAGGGGATCAAAACATTACAGCGGATTTTCTAAGCAGAAACATCCTGGACCGAGGGAATTGGTCCTTGAACAAGGAGGTCTTCAAAGAAATTGTGAAAAGATGGGGTCAACCATCAATCGACCTGATGGCGACAAGCGAGAATACAAAATGCAGTGCATTTCTCTCACGCAAATACCATCCAGTAGCGGAGGGGGTAGATGCTATGTCCGTAAGATGGGATTTCGGTCTAGCCTACATATTCCCTCCAATACCGATGATTCCACTGGTCCTAAAGAAAATAAAGAAGGATCAGGCCAACATAATTATGATAGCCCCGGATTGGCCAAGGAGAGTCTGGTATTCGGAGTTGAAGAACCTCTCGGTGGATCATCCCTGGAAGCTGCCAAACAGACGGGATCTTCTGCATCAAGGTCCTATTTTTCACCAGAATCCAGGATTCTTCAGATTGATGGCATGGAGGCTGAAAGGACATCATTGAAGTTGAAGGGTCTATCAGACTCAGTCATCAGCACTATAATTGCTGGAAGGAAAGCATCCACATCTAAAATCTACTTCAGGATATGGAGAATCTTCAGAAGGTGGTGTATCAGAAAAGGACTAGATAGATTATCTATTTCTACGTCAAGTATACTTGATTTTCTTCAGGATGGCTATGACAAAGGATTAAGGCCAGCCTCATTAAAGGTTCAACTATCAGCTATATCAGCCATACTTGCACAACACTTTGCTGAAGAAGATGTAGTTAAAAGGTACATTAAAGCTATAAGTAAAACCAGACCTAGAATAAAGAGTATTATACCCCCCTGGGACCTGGGGCTAGTACTCAAGCAATTAGCGGTCTCCACAAAGTTTGAACCATCGGATAAGATTCCAGTCAAGAACCTTACATTAAAGGTAGTATTCCTAACAGCCATAACCTCAGCCAGGAGGGTGGGTGATTTGCAAGCTTTATCTTCAAAATCCCCATATCTAATCTTGCATCAAGATAAAGTGGTTCTAAGAACACGTCCTGGATTCAAATCTAAAGTGGTATCAGACTTTCATCTGAACAAAGAAATAGTGTTACCATCATTCTGTCCTGACCCGCAGGACACTGACAATAATCTGCTACATAACTTGGATCTAGTAAAAAATATCTCAATTTACCTGGAGAGGATGAAAGAATTCAGGAAATCAGATTCCCTCTTTGTACATCATCAGGGTCAATTCAAAGGCACAGCAGCCTCAAAGGCCTCAGTAGCCAGGTGGATAGTAGAATGCATAAAAATGGCGTATTTGGAGGCAGGGAAGACCCCCCCAAAAAAACCTAAAAGCTCATTCCACCAGAGCCATGGCAGCATCCTGGGCATCGAAGGCCGCGGTATCTCCAGATGAGATTTGTAAGGCTGCTACATGGTCCTCCATGAACACGTTCATTCGTCACTACCAGCTTGATGTCCAAGCATCGGTAGATGCAACATTTGGGAGGACAATTCTACAGGCAGCCACTAAGGTAATGGGTAAGATTTACTACCCTAGTTATGTTCAACTATTGCTGATTATAAAGCTTCTTTAGGAAGCAGGGTGGGATGCTAGAGCTACCTTAATGTTTATCCCCACCCGGATGGGGTACTGTTCTGGTATATCCCATTTTGTTTATACCGCCGTGTCGGGGACACAGAAGAAAGGGAGAAATTTACTTACCGATATTTCCTTTTCTTCTGTGTCCCCCCACGGCTCTCCCACCTGTGTATTAACCTCTCTATATTATATTTTTCAGCTTTGACAAAAAGTGGACTGACATACTGAACGGTGAGACCCGTTTTAAACATTTTTTTATTGGATCCTGCGCCAGCTGGAGGGAGGAGCAACCCATTTTGTTTATACCGCCGTGGGGGGACACAGAAGAAAAGGAAATATCGGTAAGGAAATTTCTCCCTTTTTTTGCAGAGCACTAGAGGCATTGGAATTTGTATATAGAACATGTTTTTCACCATATTTTTTTCTAAATCTTTATGGCATGTGCCGTAAAGTGGAACTGATATTTTTTTAACAAATATGTGATTTTAAAAGAAATCTTGGAAGCAACTATTTGTTATCCATTTTTTAAATTTAAAACTAGAGATTCAAATATATTTAGCTTTATTTTCAAGTAATGCAAATCTTGAAGGCATTAATGGCAGATAGTAGCATTCCACTAAACCACTTCCTACCAGCCAGTACTGTCTTAGCTGCCTAAACTGACAAATAAATGAATTTAAATATCTCATAAGCCATACCTGCCAACATTTCAAGTGGTCGAAGAGGGACACTTTTGTTTTAGGTAGTGTTTCTGGGGGCGTGGCATTTCAAATAATTTTTATGTTATTTCATGGCCTATTGACACCTCTTTGCGAAACTGAATAAATAATTTTGTGCAAGACTAAAGTATTTTATTTACACAGACTAATTTATAAATATATATACTGAAGTTTAATGTGAGTTTGGGTCTCAAAGAGGAACTGCCCCGGCCCCCTCCCAAAGAGGGACATTTGAGAGGTATGCATAAACTACTGTTTGAAATTAAAACACAGCTATCATAAATCTCATGATTTTGAAAGCTATTTCAAAACCACATATTTTAACTGTCTAGACAGTAGTGTTCTCCATCACAAAACCTCTCTTGTATCCAGTAAGTTATTGCACTCGTTTTCAAATGATTAATCAAAAAACAATTTTTACTCTTTGAATGCCAAAGAGCTGGACCAGTACAGCTGCAGAGGAATGCATTGCTTACCCCCTGGCTATAGAAGGGATGACTCGATTGCCAGGACCAGGTTTTTGTTTTACATAGAACGATTTGTCAGCCCGTGTATACTTTAGGCTTAAAAACTACACTATTAATACTGTGAGTTGCAAAAAGACTAATATATGACTATCTTTCAAATCATCACTAAACTATTTTCATGTCTGTACATATTACAATTTTTTAGATTATTAAACCATGAATCATAGGGGATTACAAATGCAATATAATGAGCACCCCTACACACCCCTTGAAACGCAAAAAAACACATGGCGAGATTGCAAGCAGGTGAATATATACATATCCATTTAGGCAACATGTAGGATTTTTATTGGCTAACACTGAGAAATTTTATTTTATTCCATTAGATGGCGTACATCCCAAAACAATGTATATAAATAATGGGAATAGGATTGATTATCGTTGCTACAGCAACAGGTATATCCGGTACAGTCTCCGTAAAATGAAGGAGGGACTTCCGGTTTCTGGCCTCCCGGAAGTTATTGGAAGTGGTAGTATACCGGAGGAAATATGGCGGCCGAGGAATCTGAGCGGCAGCAGCAAGGGGATTGTGATGGTGAGTGAGTGCGACAAGGTGATCAGTTTATATGCACACCGGGAAACGTTTACATCTTGTATTAATGAGCTTACATATAAAGATTTCATGAATCCGTATGTATACTGACTCGTTTGTTAGTCCATGCATATGAACACCTATTGTGGGCTTCTGTTAGCATGTATACTTCCACATGTTTCTATGCCATGTGCATGCATCAGTCTGCAGTGCTTGCTACTCTGTTTACATATACACACTCACCATTAACTCTTTGACTGCTAGAGTGGTACGCAACGCATTGCAAAGAAATGTGTTGAGTACCACTCTGACACTCAAAGGGTTAAGTTATGTGGATTAAATGTATATAATAAGGAAATATCCAAGCAAAAAAAATACTTTACATAGTTACTTACATAGAAAATGAGGCCGAAATACAGGAGTTCAATTTCATTATTTTCCAGATATCCTTTGTTGATCAGAAGCTGGCATATCAAACTCAAATACAGTTCAGGGCTGCAAGGTTGTCATATATAGATAGACTAGTGTAAAAACCCGTGTACACGGGCCAAGGTCCAGGTAATGTTTGCCCTTTGGTGCCAGAGGGGTATACAACAACACATTGCTTTGCATATCCCTCTGGCACACAAAGGGTTAAGTGTCCGCTACCTCACTGCTCCAAGCGATGCATTGCATGAGTGATGCAATGCAAGACTGCAATCGTGCAGTAGAGACTGCTCGAAAGCGAGCAGTCTCTACTGTGCATGACGGCTTCTGACAAATAGCCTGTTATTCTTTATTTATATAGCGCCAACTTAATCCGCAGGACTGTACAATAGGGAATAGACATACAGGCATAATAAATAGTAAATCATATGTGAAGAACAGAAGGATCAGAGGGCCCTGCTCGTGAGAGCTTACAGCCTAGAGAATTATTATTATGTAGAATACACACGCACTTCTGCAGAATGCTGTCACTCACAGGTTCCTTTTTGCAGGTGACTTACAGATACAGTTATTAACCCTTTGAGTGGCAGAGAGGTTCAGTGCATTGCATATCCTTCTGGCACTCAAAGGGGTAAACCGACTCCTGGCCGAATCATTGGTTTAACCTGCAGAAAGTACTCTGCCATCTCTGCCATTATTCTGCAGCAGAACATTATATGTTATCCTATGAACTATATATAATAATCTTCAGCCATTGTCGAGCTGCTGCAGGATGAGGGAATCCTCAGCAAGTGTCCAACAACTTCAGTCTTGTGCTTTTTGTTGACCCTGTGTACCAACAAATTTGGTAATTTAATCTACCCATTGTGTCTTTCTTCTTAGTAATTAGTGGAATCCATTCCAGAATGTGTTTGTCCCATCTACTGTCAGGTCTTCTTCCTATGTGGCATGTCCATTTCAGGTGCTTTACTCTTTCAACAATGTCATAGACCTTTGTTTGCTGATGAATCCATGCACACTTTTTTGTTTTTTTGTTATGTTCAGAATCCAACGCTCCATAGTTCTGTGTAACATTATGTTTTTGTATGGCTTTGGCATTTACTGTCCATATTTCATGACCATATTTAAGAACTGGGAGAACACGTTGGTCAAACACCTTTTGCTTGAGGCAGAGATGTACATTTGTCTTAAAGACATTACGGTTTTCCAAATGTTTGCCATTCAAATGTTATTCATCGCTCATTTTCCATCTGTTGATATTTCCTGTCCGAGCTAAACAAAATTGTCCACTTCTTGTCCATCTACTATGATTTTTCCTTAGCATGGTAAATTTCTTAAATATGACTTGGGTTTTGTGGACATTCATCTTCAGACCCCAATTTTTTCTTTTCTGTTGTAGCTGTTCAGTGCGTACAGAATCTGATTTTTGGTGCGGAGGGGAATCTGTTATACTGTTTGACATGTCAGACTCATTTTACTGTCCAGTGGAAGTGACAGAACCTCATAGACACTGTCTGACTCCCCAGCCTTGTACCACTGATGGTTCCAGAGCCACACATAAGCTGTATGAAACCCTGGTCTTGTTCCATTGGTGTCACATATTTAGAAATCAGGCTCTTCCTTACAAGCAGGTCTTCTCCACTCAAAAGCAGGTATCAAACAGGTCTCCCTAAGCAGTCTCTAACTCCCCCAACCAGGACATTCTCTTCCTCCCTCCATCTCTACTCTAGCCAGGTCTCACTTTGATGTCTTCTAATCATTGTTCTCTCCTTGTCCCTCACGCAAGTCTGTTACCTCTTCATCCCAACACAAGTCTGTCCCCATGAAATGCAGCCTCTTTCTCCATCTCTCAAGGTCTGTGTCTCTTCCAGCCAGGGGTTTCTTCTCTAGCAAAACACAAAGCACACAGGGATAACGCACAATGGTGTAATATTGTTGGGAAACTGTTGTTTCAAATAAGTAATAATAAATGTACTCACATTTATCCAATGTCAGCAACAGGGGATATTCTGGGCTGACTTCCATGCTTATGAGGAAATCTCACTGTTCTCATTCAGTGTATAACACGTAAATATATATCGTAAATAAAATCAACAACATCGATGTTGTATTAAATAATATATAAAAACGGTGTGCCGCGTAGCCAGTTTTTATATATTTTTTTTTATTACAACATCAACGTTGTTGATTTTATTTACGATATATTTGGAATAAATATTTTTGGAATTTGAATTTGTGGATGTCCTGTTACGTGTGGAGTGTTTGGAGCAGTGCTGTGTTATACACTGAGTGAGGACGGTGAGATTTCCTCATAACCGTGGAAGTCAGCTCAGAATATCCCGTGTTGCTGACATTGGATAAATGTGAGTACATTTATTACTTATTTGAAACAACAGTTTCCCAACGATATTACACCATTGGGTGCTATCCCTGTGTTCTTTGTGTTTTGGAGATTCTTGTGCCACTCGGAGGCAGTGTGAGGAGGATTGGCAGCCCTAAGAATATTGAAGGTCTACCTGTGTCTGGGGCAGGTTCTGACCCAGTCCACATATTTGCTGTTTATCATATATTTGATCAAACAGCCACTATATTTGTGAGTGGGTTGTTCTTTATGGTGATGGAACAGATATCTTGGATTCATTGCACTAGGGCGCTCCCTATTGCTCTTCTCTCCTGTTTTTTTTTTTTTCTTTTTTTTTTTTTTTTCAGTTCTCATCTAGCAAGTCTCCCCATTCCATGCCCTCTTAAACCAACAATCAAAAATCATTCTAGGTTTTCCCTTTCACGTAAACACAGGTGACAGGTACCCATTCTGTCAACACCCATAGACTCTCATTACTCAGATACAAAAAAAGTGGGTGCCCTTTCACAGCACCCACATTATCCGGGCATAAAGGGCTCAGGATTATTTTCTTGAGCACGAAAAGCACCAGTTCCATGGTATGTGGGGGGAAAAAACAGCCCCAGATCCATTCCCCTTCCATCCCTGCTTTCTTCAGCCTGCAGATCATACTCTGTTCTTGTATTCCCAGCACACTGTGGTTACATGACTAGTGATGTCAGCAAACATCCTTTAGCCCACTATAATCTAGCCACTACCATAATACAGGCTTCATATCATGCAAGCATCCTGCAGATTGTGTCTGGGTTTAAGGACAAGTGAAACCCGGACAGAAGCCAGAACATCAGACTGGTGGCAATGCGTTGCATACCCCTCTGGCACTCAAAGGGTTAACATCACCCGGACCTCTCTTACACTAGTAGATAAATATAAGGTTATACATTTGGGTTGCAGAAATGAGCATGCTACATGTAAAATAAATGGTGAAACTACATGTGGATTATTTTTAGCTAAAAATGTAGAC
The DNA here is from genome assembly GCA_037306005.1 of Rhinophrynus dorsalis. Lineage (NCBI taxonomy): Eukaryota > Metazoa > Chordata > Amphibia > Anura > Rhinophrynidae > Rhinophrynus > Rhinophrynus dorsalis. Next base: position 406,690,198 of record CM074722.1, on the reverse strand, counting down.
AGACTTCATAACATTGTGTAGGGTCACCCAGCTGCTGCAAGAGCTAATAGGATACTATCATGTGTAAAAAGGGTTTAGATGCTTAGGATGGGAATGATTACCTTTTTTTATAAATCCTTTAGTAAGGTGTCTTCTAAAATATTGAGTGCACCAGTTCTTTTCCTTTTTGAACTGGGGAAAAAGTATGGAGACTTGGCTGTTTGTATATAAGATTTGCATCCTGTACACAAGGCTCATTTACATTCTGTATAATGGCAGCTCATGCACAGATCTGGATTTATACATTCCTCTTTTAATAAGGTTAAACTATGAAAAGTCATGTTATGATCTCAAAGTTCAATTATAAAAAAATGCCTTTTATAGGTTGCAGCTGTTACTTTCTTTTTACATGTACAAATTCTAAGTTTATAGTTAAACATATTGGGATAATGTCCTCTGCTTTTATCAGGTAATTAAAATCCTTGGTAATATCTGGGTTTGTTTAATAACGGCTAGGGTTGCACCAATACTGGTATCAGTGCCGATACCGGCATTTGCGAGAGTACTTGTACTCGCGCAAATGCGGCCGATGCCAGCACCGATACCCTGTGTCAGGTGCTGCAGAGAGGGAGCCCAGGGAGCTGTTCACAATGCTCCCCGGTCGCCTCTCTCCCTCCTGCAGCGTTGGAGCGTTTCTGTGGGTTACCATGATGCTGACCTCTGCTGGGGCTCGCGAGAGAACAGCGAGCACCCGGCAGAGGAGGGTAAGGCAGGCAAAGGGGGATCAAGAGCGGGTGGTGAAAGAGGTAGAGGGGGGGGTCAAGAGGGAGAAAAAGAGGCAAAAGGAGGAAGGATCAGGAGACAAAAGGAGGGGGGATCAGGAGGGGGAGAGAGGCAAAAGGGTGGGATCAAGAGTCAAGGAGGGGGAGAAAGGGGGATTAAAAGGGAGAGAAAAAAAGCCAAGGCAAAAGGAGGGGACTCAAGAGGGGGAGAATGAAGCAAAAGGTGGGAATCAAGAGGTGGTGTGTATGTATGTATGTATGTATGTATGTGTATATATATATATATATATATATATATAATATGATATTTCAAGCACTCACTGATGCCAATTACCGATACTTTTTTTTTTTTTTTTTGCGGTCATTTGCCGGTTTTCCAAGTACCTAAAGCATATATGGTGGTACTTGGAAAACTGGCAAATGACCGCAAAAAAAAAAAGTATCGGTAATTGGTATCGGTGAGTACTTGAAAAAAGTATCGGTACTCGTACTCGGTCTTAAAAAATTGGTATCGGTGCATCTCTTATAACGGCAGTTAGGCTGTGGAATTTTCTGCCTTACGAAGCTATCTTTTTGCAGATACTCTAGTGATTCTGCACCAGGGTGCCCTGGCACTTTGGTGTGCAGAGGACAACCAATTAGGGTGTCCCCTATTTTCTGGTAGACTATGAATGCTGAGTTTCAAATGTACATTTACGGACATTTTTATGCACAATGTTTGTTTGTTTTTGTCAATCTGACTTTGCGATTTAAGAATAACTACATATTACCTATTTGTACCCTTCGTAAAGCTCTTGACAAATGACATGCAAATCTAGAAAAAACATTTTTTTAGTGGTGCCCACAGCAAAAAAAAAAAAAAAAATTAGAACCACTGTTTTAGATCCTCTCAAAGTATTGGATGCATTTTTAGCTAAGGACAATATTTAGAATTGACATCTGGTTTCAGTGAATATAGGATGTTGATACAAGTAGATATCAGATTGCCTTTTGGAGTCAGAAGAAATTGCTAATACATTTTTAATTTGTATATGTGAACGTACTATACTGAACTGTGTACTCTTCTGTAGGTGTGAACTGTCTCACATATGATGAAGCAATTATTGCTCAGCAGGATCGTATTCAACAGGAGGTAAGGCACACTTGAAGCTTAGAAATGTTATGTGAGACAAGCAAATGTAATAAAAATAAATAAAATCATCAGGAGTTAATTTACTGGTTTATGCCTACACAGCAAATTTACATAAAATACCCCGCAAGTTTGGAGCTAGAAGTAAACCTTTCAGAATCCCGGACTTCCAGGATTTATTCATTCTTAGATGAACTCTGTAAAAGGGTCTTACGGATAGGATCTCATTCAGTCATGGACTTTCTGACTCTTGCATCAAGGGTACCAACAATGCAGGTTTTCCAGAAATCTCTTCTTCATTTTATGTAGATTACTAGCAATGTGGGACGGCGCTGCCCGTCAGGATATATAGGGAATTAATGCACACACATGGATGCAAGACAAACGCACACAGACACACATGCAAATGCACACGCATGCACTGAGATGCATAAAGAGCGACACAGTCATACACACATACATGCAGACACACAGACAGGCACGTGCACACACAGACACCAAGGGGGGCTTGAGCACCTGCCCTTTTTGTGTCGCCGGGTCTTCTCTTGCCAGGGCCGGATTTACTAAGAGGCCGACTAGGCACTGGCCTAGGGCACCCGATTTTCTGGGGCTCCTGGCAGTGGCCCAGTCAAGACCCTTTTTTTATTATATTTATTTTCTGTTACGCTGATTACCACGGTACAATGTGTACCACCCTTTGTAAAGTGCCAGAGTGAATGGTGGTGCCTCTTTTGCTGGCCAGTCCACCCCCTGTCACACACAGTGCTTCACTCTGCCTTGCTGCCAGCGCCAGCCAGAGTTTCCACTCCCCGGTTGCGACTGGGTGGAAGGTAAGTGACGTCACGTGTGATGTTCTGAAGGACCACAACTGCGCGGGCTAGCTAAGGGGATGGGCTGGTGGCATTATGAGCTACGCACAAAGTTTGCTATGTGTGTAGCTGGGTGCTGGCTGTGGCTGGGTCTGGCTGGACAGCTGGACTGTCTGTCTTGAGTTGGAGTCAGACAATTTGGCCAGCCAAGAATTGGAGAAAAAGGAGAAGAGCTTGGAGAAGAAGTCAAGCAGCAGACAGAGCCAAGGAGAATCAGCCATGTGTACAATTATTATTTCAAAGAGGCCTAGGTAAAAGAGAATATTGTATTTCTTTAAAAACTCATATACAAATATGCCTATCTAGAGAGTAGTTGCTCCTAATATGCTCCACTCTTCTCAAACTAGATGTCACACGTGAGGAGATATATACACTAATGAGCAATATCAAAGCAAATGTGTCCAACTTCAGATTTTAGTGCTACACTTTAGGTAAACAGACAATGCAAAAGTGAACCAAACTGGTAGGGGACTCACCGGCTGGGAAACGGGGTGCCTCTTGGAAGCATCACTCCACCGCTGCTGAGCCAATTCGAAAGTGAACAATACAAAACAGTCTCCGGGGCACTCTCCGATCCACTGGATGAATAACACAAATCACGCTAAACGGGCCAGTGTTGGTAAAAAAAAACAACAGCTTTATTGTAACAAAATTAAAAAAAACTCCATAGATCAGGCGTTCCAGATGACAGATAGAACAGGGCTCAAATGCAACAGTACGCTATGATAGATCAGAACCCGTCTGACATGTTTCGCGCTATCCGCACTTAATCATAGACCAGGTGTGTCAGCCAAGTGAGGTCATTTAACCCCTCCTAACTATTCTCATTGGACAACATTGTTAAAACGACAATTAACTGGCATTGCGACTCCTGAAGGATGGATGTCCATGCGTATATTGTATAGGGACATCTGGATAGTTGTCTACTTTCTCGTATACTGGAGTACATCCACGAATCAAATATATGCACTTTTATGGTTCTGAGTACTTTTCTTGCAGTAGGAGGGCATTGTGACACCATTAGGGTTCCCCATAAATAAAGAAGATGATTAGGGTTGTTTAAGGATAAGCAAGTGGCTTGGGGATACCCTTCATGTTCTGTCATCTGGAACGCCTGATCTATGGAGTTTTTTTAATTTTGTTACAATAAAGCTGTTTTTTTACCAACAGTGGCCCGTTTAGCGTGATTTGAGTTATTCATCCAGAGGATCGGAGAGTGCCCCAGAGACTGTTTTATAATATCAAGGCAAATACCTCATTGATAGATTGCAATACGATCACAAGATTAAAATGCTAAACTGAGGGAGCACTTCCTAACAAAGAACGACGCAGTGTCATCCAAACCCCACCTCACCCTATCATTTATACAGAGGGAAGGTAGACAATGGGTCACACACGCGGCAGTACAATAGTTAAAATGTATGAGCTGGCTACTGTCCAATACAATCTATACAGTTGTGGTCCTCTGACGTACATACCAAACTGTAACTAATGTCAATAAACCAATGGACTATCCACACCTGCCTAGATGGTAATACTATATATGATAAACACCCAACTCGAAACAACTGTCACAATAGTTGGTATATCTCATTCACGTTATATACACCCTAAAAAAATTGTGATCAATTCAATATTGTGTATACAACATTCAGTTAATATGTCCAATCAATAAAATGAAAAGTGTGCAAATTGGTGAATAGTTCCAATCCAAAAAAAGTCCAAAGCACAGATGATGAGTGTTTATATATATATATATATATATATATATATATATATATATATATATATATATATATATATATATATATGATGAAATAAACAGTAAAAGATACTGCTGATATCAGTTCATAAACTGAATCCATTCACATATATCTCAGTGTGAACAAGAGGGTGTGGTTAAGTGAGGGGAGTGGTTTGTGGTGGGGCAAAGGCAGGACTAGGGGCGCCAGAGGGTGTTGTGCCTAGGGGCACCTGAGATGTAAAGCCGGCCCTTCCTCTTGCATATTGGATCTTCTCCGCTTATGCCTTGCGCGCTGCATAGATGCTGCCATTGGATGTGATAGGGCTGGTGAAGTGCCCTTTTTTCATTTGAGCCCCTGCCCCCCAAAATGTCTGTGCACGTCCCTGCACACAGAATGTGGTACAGACGAGGAACACACACGAACACACACGAACACACACGAACGAACACGAACGAACACGAACGAACACGAACGAACACGAACGAACACGAACGAACACGAACGAACACACGAACGAACACACGAACGAACACACGAACGAACACACGAACGAACACGCGAACACACACGCGAACACACACGCGAACACACACGCGAACACACACGCGAACACACACGCGAACACACACGCGAACACACACGCGAACACACACGCGAACACACACGCGAACACACACGCGAACACACACGCGAACACACACGCGAACACACACGCGAACACACACGCGAACACACACGCGAACACACACGCGAACACACACGCGAACACACACAAACACACACACACACACACACACACACACACACACACAAACACACACGAACACACACAAACACACACGAACACACACAAAAACACACAAACACACACACACACACACAAACACACACACACACACACACACACACAAACACACACACACACACAAACACACACACACACACAAACACACACACGAACACACACAAACACACACACACGAACACACGAACACACACACACGAACACACGAACACACACACACACACGAACACACGAACACGAACACACACACACACACGAACACGAACACACACACACACACACGAACACACGAACACACACACACGAACACACACACACACACACGAACACACACACACACACACGAACACACACACACACACGAACACACACACACGAACACACACACACGAACACACACACACGAACACACACACACGAACACACACACACGAACACACACACACACACACGAACACACACACACGAACACACACACACGAACACACACACACGAACACACACACACACACACGAACACACACACACACACACACACACGAACACACACACACACACACACACGAACACACACACACGAACACACACACGAACACACACACACGAACACACACGAACGAACACTTGAAGTGCATGTGGTAATTGCACATACTATGGAGGAAGGTGGATCGTGCTGGCTCCCGGGGTGTGAGTGTGTGTGAGGGAGTGGCATTCATTCATGTAGTTGAAATGCATGTGGTAATTGCACATACTATGGTAGAAAGTGGGTAGTGCTGGCTCCCGGGGTGTGAGTGAGTGCAAGAGTGAGTGAGTGCGTGCGTGTGAGTGAGTGCAAGAATGAGTGATTGCGTGAGTGTGTATGAGAGTGCAATGAGTTGCTTACCCCTCTGGCACTCAAAGGGTTAAGTTATGGTAATATAGCACACGGTGGCTCTTCAGTTGAGGCAGGGTAACAATATGCTGAGGGAACAAATAGATAGTGTTGTTTAAGGCTTGCCCTCTGTAACATACAGCAAAGCATCTCTCTCCCTTTAAGGAGAAAGGGCGGGAAGCAGGAAATGGAGGAGTGACAGTTGAAAACAGACAGTTAGTGAGCTTGACTGAAGAGAAGAAAATAATTAAATAAGAGTTGCTATTAAGTTTATCTGAGTTTGTATTTTATGGAAACATTACACCCTCGTACTTAAACAGAGTGTATGGAGGGTTACAATTATCTGTGGGAGGTGAAAGTGTGTTTGTGGGGTCATGATCCTGAGTGAGTGTGTGTGTGGACCGGGAGAAGTTAATATCCCTTACTTCAGGAGCGAGTGGCAGATATATATATATATATATATATAATTTTTTTTTTTTTTTTTTTTTTTTTTGTCATTTGGATAGTGGTGGGCGGGCCAACTCCCTGTATGATAAACATGCCCCCATTGAATCACCCAATAGTTGTGTCTCCTAATGAGACATAAATTATGTAATGAGGCATTCTGTTCAATGTGTGTTTGTTTTCTGAGGAGACATAAATTATGTTCTGTGTGTGAGGTACCATAAATTATGCAATGAGGCTTATTCTTTTTTATATATATATATATATATATATATATATATAGATCAGTAACTTGTCACCATAACAGCTCATCTGATCCTGAAGTGGGCAGATCCTGAAGACCTGCACTGTTGGTAGCTTACAAGAATGAGAGTTGGCTACCCTTTGTATATATCCCTTGGTGCAGTGGTTCTCAAACTATTTCCAGTGATGAAACCCTTTAATTTCACTGAATCTTGTGTGGAACCCTAACAACTTTTAACCCCGGGGATGTGAAAGTCTCTAATAATTGCATTGCAAGACAGTTGAGGCTTTACTAGTATCAGACGTTAAGTTGGTATCAATTTAAAATGTTTCAGAATGCAAATTTGAACAAAAATTAGCACCACAGCTAATTTATTAGACTAAAGTTTCATGTATCCATTAGAGGGGATCTATCATCCCTATACAAGTTTCTTAAAATTTAGGTTATATAGTGAATAAGTGCAATAATGTATTAATTTATTTTTTAAAATTGCTATTTGGCCAAAATTCAAGGAATAAGTACTGTTCCCTACTTCTGGACAGACTGCGTTTACCAGTTCTGTACTGCAGTCTGTCACTCTTGCTCTGCTCCCCTCCCTCTATCCCGCCTCCTCTGATGACGGAGGCTTTCTGCCTGTAACCTGGAGTGATCGCTGTCCAATGAGAGTGCTCCAGCTTACATTCAGAAAGCCCCCATCATCAGAGGAAGCTGGATAGAGGGAAAAGAGCAAAGGAAGAGTGACATACTGCAGTACATAGCTAGTAAAAACAGTCTGTCCGGAAGTAGGGTGCAGGGCAGTATTTATTTGTTGAATTTCGGCCAAATAGAGATTTAAAAAAAAAAATAAAATACATTATTCCACCTATTTTCTATATAACTTACATTTTAAGACAACATTCCCTATACAAACTTATGTTAAAAGGGGATCTATGTCCACTGGTACACGTGGAGGCACAAAAACATTGAGGCTAGTGGATTAAGAGTGGAGCAAACCAGATGTACCATAGGGAACAACTAAAAATTCCCAGCCTTCCAGCTGATTTAATGGGACTCTTCATCCCAGGAATGCTATCAGTCTCCATCGTATTGTGGACCAGTGTGTTGGAGACCTCCCTAGCATTGCTACACTTTTCTCTTAGTACCTTGGCCTCATTGTTTGCCTCCACACTCTTGTTCCATTGTGCACCATTACAAAGATTTGTTCCATCGAACCCTTAGTTCATCTTGGAACACTTGCATTCCACGGAACAAAGTTTGAGGGCATTCAATGCAACGAGAAAAATGGAAATATATATATTAACCAATCACTGCCCAATGTAAAACAAAAACAGCTAATTATAAAACAAATGAGGGTCTGGGTATATTTCACTGTCTCACTCTCATCCCTGCTGTCACAGAGTTCTAGAGAGAACTACTGATGGGAGAAACACTTCCCATTAAAAATAAATAAATAAATAAACAAGCAAAAAAAATGGTATATATATATATATATAGGGAGACCTCACCAGAAGGTGTTCAGGAGTTGACACTAGGACACCCCGATATTTAAGATGGGAGCAGTTGGTTATTCAAAGTCACACCCGCCGCAATCAAAATAATATTTATTTAGCATGCATTCACTGTTACTTTGGTGGAGCATTGGACTTCTAAGCAGACATGTTGTCCAAAGTACAACTTCTTAAAGTTAAAGCAAATGATTAGGCTTGTTTTGGTTATTTTTGTTTTTAGCCTCCCCAGTAAAATTAAATTTTCTCCTCCTCAGATTGCTGGTCAGACTCCACTGCTCTCTGATCGTCTGGATCTGTCTGTACTGTACCAGGAATATGCTCCAGATGACCAGGTGTACCAAGACAAGATAAAGGTATTAGTAGGACTTGCTTAGGATCATACCCATTCAAGAACATCTTGGCAGTGGTTTTATCAGCTCTTAATAGGGACTGCCAAAAGTTCAGTCATAAAGAATATATTTCCTTGATGAGTTGCATCAATCTGAGGCTTTCAGTTCAATGAGTGCCCCTGTGTACAAGGTGGGAAGTACAGTACTAGCCTATTGGTGTCCTTTGGTATTGATCTGGGAACCTGTGCTATAGGGATGAGTAGATTGATGATACATTTTTTAAAGGGTTATTAATGGCCGCTTATAAGTCGATGCAATATTGTAGATTAAAAAAATAATAATAATAAAGTATCTGGAGTAAGTCCCATTTCTCAAACCTTTATGGTTTGAGAGATATAACATTTTAAAGTTCCCCCTCCCTCGTCTTGCACTGATGTTAGACAGAAAGTGATCCCAGTCCTGGGACCCGCCAGTGGCCCCTCAGCAGGGCCTAAATTGTGATATTTAAAAAGAAATACTTCATTGGAACGGTCTACAAAGTGTGCCTGGTTTGCAAGCACACTTTGTAGACTGTTTCAATGAAGTACTTCTTTTTAAATATTGCTATTTTGGCTCTGCTGAAGCGCCTCCTCGGGTTGGCCAACATGGATCTCCTGCTGTCAGATTTACTGCTGACATCAGGGAAAGAGGAGGGAGGGGACTTTAAAATGTTATCTCTCAAACCATAAAGGTTTGAGAGATGGGACTTGCTCCAGAAACTTTATATTTTTTAATCTACAATATTGCATCAGTTTATAAGCAGACATTACTGTCCCTTTAATAACTGAGTCTGGGCACTGGGTGGACATGGCCAAATGTTTCTATAGTTGTCAATATTCTTTTCTTAGGATTTGCACAGAAGATACACTCACATACGTCGGACACGACCCGATGGGAACTGCTTCTACCGAGCGTTTGGCTTCTCTTATTTAGAAGCCCTTCTTGGAGGAGGACCTGAGCTTGTGAGGTGAGAGTGTGTAAGAATATGCATAATATGGGGCAGGGAGTCTGGGAACTTGAATGTCACAAATGATAAAAGGAGGTAGCATGTAAACTATGATGTTGGGTCTTCTCAAGAAAGAAACATTTATGTTTCTCTTCTCCTCCTCCTTTCTACCTTTTTTATCCATCACTATATCCCCCCCCCCCCTACCCCTTAATCCTTCTTTGTCTTCACTGTTCTCAACCTCCCCCATGTTTCCTCTTCTTCTGCCATGGTTTTACTTTTTTCCTCTTCTACAGATTTAAGGAGGTCTCTCTGCACAGTAAGGACAATCTTATCAGACAAGGATTCACAGAGTTCACTATAGAGGATTTCCACAACACTGTGAGTACTATGAGCCAGTGGTTCTCAAAGCTGATATTAAAGACCAGTAAAATGGGCATGGAAACTGTATATGTGACTGGATCTGATAACTCCCCATGTGCTGGAAAATATTAAAAAGGAAGGCTATAACCATTCCTATCCCCCCCCCCACACACACACTTACTTACCTTACTGTGACCTGAAAATCTTAATGGCTCCTGTGAATTTTTCCATCATTTTTACACTTGTTACATCCTTTTCTAAGCTGGTAGATTACCCTTTCAGGGTTGCAGTACTCCATCCACTACATGACATGAATCCAGCATTGCGGTGAGCCTTTTTTTTTTACATTTGTTTTATGCATTAAGCTCTACATAGACACTTGAAATCCTTGTAAGGTAGAGGTCGTTCACCCTCAAGTCTCAGCCTGTTAATGGTCACTGAGGATGGCTTTGAGAACCACTGCTCGACACCTTGCAGTGTGTTTAGCTTCTGATTACTGTTTTTTTTTTTTTGTTTTTCCTGGTGGAGAGACAACCAGAGATTTTCATTTGATTCTCTTTCATTCTCAGTTCATGGATCTAATTGCTCTTGTGGAGAGGCGCCCTGCAGTCTCGGAGCTCCTAGCTGCTTTCAATGAGCAGACTGTTTCAGATTATGTGGTAGTCTATCTACGCCTCCTTACATCCGGTCACCTGCAAAGAGACAGCGTCTTCTACCAGCACTTTATAGAGGGAGGAAGGAGCGTCAAAGAATTCTGCCAGCAGGTAATGACGCCGCTCATATGCAGGCAAAATATAAATGGCCAAAGCTATGGATTATGACTGGCCAAATCAAGTAATAGATTATAGTATCTTATGTTTATGGAAAGGAAGTATATGTAGAAATGAATTGCACAATCTCATTCCTATACACTTGAGGTGTGTTCAGTAAGCTAAAAAGGTGCAATTCTTGATCAAGCCAACTCCATTACAGGGGGCAAATAAACCTTTCCAAACATCCTATTGACTTAAAGGGATAGTAATACTTCGTTTTAACTTTATTTTATTTTGTAGGCATTAAAAAAACATGAAGAATGATATAAGTCTTATCTCTCAAACCTTTATGGTTTATGAGATATTCACAAGCAAAGTTCCCCTCCCCGCCACTTTTACCTATTGTAAGCCATCTCTTCTCAGATGTGAGTCTGGTTGTATGACAGTACAGATAACAGAAGGGGACAATTTTCTTTGTATGAAAACAATGAAAGCCCTTCCCCCCTTGACAAGTTTTTCAGCTTTTTCCATTATCTTAATTGAAGATTGTCCCTCTCTGCAGTCTACCTGGCCACCTCCCTTCTGATCTAGCTGAACAGGGGGGGATACTTTGTTTGTGAATATCTCTTAAACCATAAAGGTTTCAGAGATAAGACTTATATCATTCTTCATGTTTTTTTAATACCTACAAAATAAAATAAAGTTAAAATGAAGTATTACTATCCCTTTAAGAGGTTTTAACTCGCTGAATGCTAGAGGTCTACAGAGCATTGCTTCATAATGTACTGAAATGCTTTAGCATTCCAGGGCTTAAAAGCCTGATGTACATCAGTGGGAGTCCTGGAAATGTTTCTCATCAGTGTTAGTGCAGTTGGTTTGCTCCAGACTCTTCGTAAATCAGATCTGTGATCAGTTTTGAGGGGATAATAAAGGGCTACAGGAATCTGTGCTAATCTCACACAAGGGATATTGTCTATAAAGGCAATATGGAAGAAACCAGTTGCACTATAGGGGAAACCTAAAATATTCCCCTGGATTTTAACTTGGGCTTTTAATCCATTAAAGGCTAGAGGTGTTGCCAGCAGGTTTGCAGTGTTTTTGAGGCCTCTAGAATTCAAGGGGTTAAAAGTACCAATGGAAATGTTTCATTTTACTACTTGCCTGAAAAATCCAGTCAGGTCTGTACTGAATGGACATTCTTTCTTAGGGCAGTACTAGGCTGTGAAAGCTGCTGTGGGGCTATTATTGTGACTCTACCCATTAGCATGTGAATAACCATTTTGTCTTAAAAGAATAGTAATGTTTCATAAAAAAAAGCAGCTCTAATTAATCATCATAGTATTTGGGCCTTGGAGAGTGTTATTTCAATTCTGTCAGAGTTGTAGTTCAAGAGTAATTGAATGATTAAAGTATCCCCCTCCCTCCTCTTTTACTGATGTAACGCTGCTCAGCTCAGAACAGCAGGGAGGTGCCCAGGTAGATTGAAGAGCGGGACAATCTTCAATTAAGATAAGGGAAAAAGCTGAAAAACCTGTCAAAGGGGGCAGGGTTTTCATTGATTTCACAGTAAGAAGATTGTCCGTTGGTGTTATCTGTCTGGTCAAGCACTCAGATTCCACATCTGAGGTGAGCCGTGTTACACTAGGTCAGTGGTTCTCAATCTATTTTTGTTCAGGGCACCCCTAACACATAATCTAGAACATTCTGGGCACCCCTAACATATTTAATGTACTTTATCAAGGGCATAAGAAGGGTACAATACATAAATATACAGTTAGTATTAGTTCTTACTATCACAGTAACAAAACTAAACATTGTGCATAACAATTTCTATTGATCTTTATTTAAAAGTCCATTTTTGTTAATCTTCATAGAAAATATGGGGCACCCAAAAATGATGTCCGTGGCACACCAAATTGCCATGGCATCCTGGTTGAGAATCACTGCACTAGGTAAAAGGAGCGGGAGGGGGATACTTTATCATTCATTTACTCTTGAACTACAACTCTGACAGTATTGAAATAACACACACTATGGCTCAAATACTATGAAGATTAATTGGAGCTGTTGTTTTTGTGAAACATTACTATCCCTTTAAATGTGACCTTTAACTCTTCGAATGCGAATCAATGTGTTGGAGATCATTCAAGGGGTTAACTTCTCCATTTAAATCAGTGGAATTGTGCAGAATTTCCACTTCTCAAATGTGGGGAAGATGGTTTGCTACAAAAGACACGTCTCTATTTAACGGGATAGGAATGTCTCATGCTGAATTAAGCTTTGTTCCTTATATTTTGTCATCTGCTCGGTACCGTTTTTTTTTTTTTTTTTTTTTTTTTTTTTTTTTTTTAAATTGGTCTACTTAATGTGTAATTTTATTTAAAGTGTCCCTCCTACCATGCCTTTAACTTATGTCAAGCAGCTTCCCATTGTCTGAAATCCAGAGAGATCTGAGGGAAAGTCTTCCTTCTATCGGTATAAGGAAAACCCTGCCCCCTTGACAAAGGAGGACAGGATTTATTTATTTATTTTATACTGACAGAAGATTGTCCCTCATCTTGATCCGTCCGGACCAGCTTTTTGATCTGGAGACATAAGATTGACATAAGTAAAAGGGCTAGGAAGTGGACATTTTATAATAAAAATACACATGAAGTAGACAGATTAGAACATTGTCATCGTGCTCTGTACCGTTACAAAGTATAAGGGATCAATGAAGCTTAATTTGGCTTGAGACACTACTATCCCTTTGAGTGCCAGAGGGATGTGCAACACATTTCTTTGCAATGCATTGCGTACCCCTCTGGCACTCAAAGGGTTAATTAAATACAGCTCATAGTTACATATAACGCACATCACTTTCCTCTCCTTGTTTTTTTTTTTTTTTTTTTTCCCCTAAATGATAGAGGTATCCAATACGATTAGTTGGAGAACTTTCTAGAATTCACGGTATTAATAGACCCATTTAAAGGGATAGTAATACTTCGTTTTATCTTTTATTTTGTAGGCATTAAAAAAACATGACGAATGATATAAGTCTTCTCTCAAACCTTTATGGTTTAAGAGATATTCACAAACAAAGTTTCCCCCTCCCGCCCTTTTTCCTAGTGTAAACCATCTCTTCTCAGATGTGAATCTGGTTGTAAGACCAGACAGATAACAGCAGGGGACAATATTCTTTGTATGAAAACAATGAAAGCCCTCCCCCCCCCCCCCTGACAAGTTTTTCAGCTTTTTCCCTTATCTTAATTGAAGATTGTCCCTCTCTGCAGTCTACCTGGGCACCTCCCTTCTGATCTGGCTGAACGGGGGGTGGGGATACTTTGCTTGTGAATATCTCTTAAACCATAAAGGTTTGAGAGATAAGACTTGCATCGTTCTTCATGTTTTTTTAATGCCTACAAAATAAAATAAAGATAAAACGAAGTATTACTATCCCTTTAAATCGAAATTGATGTTTTTTTGTTAAGTGGGAACTATACCCTATTCTTTTTTGTTTAACAGTATAGCTTCTCTAGATAGGTGTCTTTAAAGAGGAATGATCACTCAAATTAAAGTGCCCCCCCCCCCCCAAATCATTATACATATGGTGATTTGCATATCCATACTAGTATTATCCTGGATAGGTTTGGCATTATTGAGAAATCTAACTAGTTGCGAGAAGCACAGGCAGGCATCTTACTATACTGGCATCTGTGACCCTGCTCTTCCAGTCCCTTTCTGTACCTTAAGGTACAGTGCAACTCTTACCGGGATGGCAGGATGTCTGCACTGATGCTCAGTAATGCCGGACTTAGTCAGGATAATACTACTATGGATGCGCGTATCGCTATATCATACTGATTTGGGGTGTACTTTAATTTGAGTGATAGTTCCGCTTTAATACAGCAGTCAGGTACATCCTCATAGGCATTTCTACAGTATGATAAATTTGTAATTCGATGCTAGTTGTTCCTGTTATTAATCATTAAAATTTATTCCAGTCTATTGGAGCGTATTGTTTTGAGGTGAGGAGGTAATACCTAGGGGCAAGATAGAAAAGAAAGTACTATAAATCGGGAACTACAAATATTCATAGTATCGATGCACTGAAATTTCAGTAGCCAAAATGTTTTTGGCCAAAAATGGCTTTTTGGCAAAAAAAATAATAAAAAAAAAATGGCCGAATATCCGTGGCGGCAAGAAATAGTAAGTACCTTCACCGAAGCTGTGGGCAAGCCGGCAAAAAAAGTGCTGGCAGTTCAGGCATATTGCTCAACAGTTGATCCGGATGACATCTGGATCTGTCATTCTCCCTGTCAGAGGTCATGTTCCGGATCCCGCCTCCCTTCCGGCTCCAATATAATGCAATTATCCCAAAACACTATTTTAAAAAAGGTGGGTAGAAAAAAAAAAAAATTGTTTTTGGCCAAGTGCATCCTGATGTTTCATTTTTGGTTCTGAATTTTTATTTTGGTGCACCCCTAATTCATAGTGCATACCTTACTGTTGTATAAAGAACACCTGCCTAGGTGAATGAATCGGTTAAATAAAAAAAAAAATAAAATAATAGGAACCATATTATTCTTGATACAGTTATACTTTAAATGGGAAGTTGATATGGAAAATAATGAACTGCTCATCTTAGTCATGAAGGTTTATTGGTTTCCTTTTTGGCCAAATGTTAAATTTGATGGACACTTTTCTCAAATCCAACACTGAAATCACAATTCTATATCTACAGACTCCATGTTTAGCATTTTGTATACACTTAGACACTTTTTTTTTCCCCCATGCCTAATTTGTCTTCTTTATCACTCTCTTCCCTTTCAGGAGGTGGAACCAATGTGTAAGGAAAGTGATCACATACACATTATTGCTCTCTCCCAGGCATTAAATGTCTCCATCCAGGTTGAATACATGGACAGGGGTGAGGGGGGAAGCACAGTCACCCACGTATTCCCCGAAGGCTCAGACCCACCGCAAGTCTTCCTGCTTTACCGGCCTGGACACTATGACATTCTTTACAAGTGACTTGCTCACACTACCCTGCACGATTTCACTAAACCCCCCCACTGTTTTCCCCTCCATACCTAGTGCTCCTATTTCGCCATCTTCTCTAATATGTTTTAGCTCAGTGGAGCAAAATAAATTAATAAAATCCAACAGCAGTGTATGTTTGAGTATCGGCTTGGTCAAAGGTGTTCACTGTAATGTCATTTTGATTTGGACATGTTTGTTTGTGATTAATTGCCTAGTAGGCTGTAGAGTTACTGGCATTTACAGAGGTGCTATTTCAGTTGTTTATTTTTTTCCCGTACGTTAACATGAGGGACTAAGAAAGGGGAAAGGGATAGAACTAGAGACAGAAGAGTCTGAATTAATCAATGGCTCATTCATTTTGGCTCACTCACCTGTGCTTAATCAGGGAATTCCTTACATCCTGGCCTGTTCGTGGCCCTTGAGGACTGAACGTGGACAGCCCTGCTCTGTTTGTTTTTTTACTCAAGGGACAAAAAGAATTGAGGGCAACTTGCTGCTAAAGAAAGTAATGCGTTAAAGACTATCCTGAGCAAAATAAGGCTTTATACTATCTATTATAAGCGAGCCATAGCTAGGCAAATAATTTACTTTATGCTATATAAATGTACATAAAATCATTCAGGGGGGAAGGAGAATGCATTATTGTACAGGACATATGGCATGGAAGGGGAGGCACTGGGAATGTATAATATGCATGAGTTGTAAATGGGTGGAAAAAAAAAAAACCAGAAACCAACAAAACACCAATATGGAAGTACACAGGACAAAAGCAGATACTTTGGGTTCAATTTGGACATTTTACAATTAACTTATGTGATTGGAATTGCACCATAATAACGCTATTGATTATGCTGCAGTGATGGCAAATTTATTAAAGTCGAATGATACTTATTACCCAAAGATAAGTTCATTTTAAAGAGAAATCTTGCCTATGTATTGAAATTGAGATAATAAGTTATCTTTTATTTATTGGTAACACATTGGCACATTATTAGTTTTATGAGCAGGACCACAGTCTGCTATGAATGAACTGAGGGATACGTTTGACCTTGAACAGAACTGGTCGGTATAACGTGTCACAATGTGCCATCCAAATATAAAAGTTTACTTCTCAAACTTTATTTTACAGAACGCTGGCCAGTATAGTATAAGCAGACTTTGATTCTCTGTAAAAGAAACTATGCTTGTCTTTGGGTGACAGGCTCACTTCATCTTTGTCATCAGGATTGTGAGGGAGATAGCTGACTGTTGACATTACAAGTTGAAATGAGCCTGCTGGGAACCTATCATGGCGTCCTCCAGTAAATGGATCAATGAATGAATGAACAGAGGACGTTAAAAGAAAATATAGCAGTTTAGCTATAAATTTTAAGTTGGTTAACTTTGGGCATGCTACTATGAGCAATGTGTATGAAACTGCTTTCAAGAGTATGTTACAGGTTGTATGCTATGACAAACATAGATTTTCTGATCTTTGTTGAGTTGAAACCCTAGATATTTAACCTGTTGCCTTTGAGTGATGTCTCAAAGTTATAAACAACATATAGAGATGTGACAGGCACTGGTCTCACATGTACATTAAATTCAGACCAACCATAATAATAATGGGGTGCACTCAGGACTAAAATGGAATAGTAAATACTCAATAGGAGAAGGAAAAAGAAAACCAACTCCTAAAAAAGTTAGTCCCTTAAGATAAGAGGCACTCAGGTCAGAAAAATAAAAAACTAATAAACACAAGAATGTGAAAATTGACATATGTCTTTATTAGTGCAAAAGTATATAAGAAAAAAAGAGAGAAACAAGCGCAACTCCTGGGGGTGTTCAAGAAATATATATAGTAGTGATCTAAAATTAGTCACATAAGAATGCAAGACAAATAAAAATAGAAATCTCTAAGGACAATAATATTAAAGAATAGCAGTCCGTTAAAGTATATAAGACTGGACAAACAATCTAAAATCAATTAAAAACCAAACAAACACAAAGCAGAGTGATTCTTATACAATATATATAAGACACAAAGAGAGGTACAAACCACTCCAAATCTAATCCTTAACCACAATAAACATAAAGATAACGAAAACCTCTCGTGTATATGAAAACATACAATATCCATATGTGCCCTCTAATAAATAGATTTAGTAAAAGTTGAAATCCTTCCAAAAATATGGAAGGGCATGGAAAAGATGAAGCCAAACATATGCAAATAAGCAGAAAAAATATCAAAGAGGCAACAACCATATGATGCTTATCCACAAACAAGAAGGTCACTTGATCAAAAAATCACTCTGCCACTACCCGATCCCAATGCGTATCGCCCTCAATCGGCTTCGTCAGGGGATAATTGGGTATAGCAGTTGGCAAGAATTTGAATTCTGTGTGGCCCAATGGGGTATATGTTTGGCTACATCTTTTCCATGCCCTTCCATATTTTTGGAAGGATTTCAACTTTTACTATATTTATTAGAGGGCACATATGGATATTGTATGTTATCATATACACATGAGAGGTTTTCATTATCTTTATGTTTATTGTGGTTGAGGATTAGATTTGGAGTGGTTTGTACCTCTCTTTGTGTCTTATATATATTGTATAAGAATCTCTCTGCTTTGTGTTTGTTTGTTTTTTAATTGATTTTAGATTGTTTGTCCAGTCTTATATACTTTTGCACTAATAAAGACATATGTATATTTTCACATTCTTGTGTTTGTTTTTTATTTTTCTGACCTGTGTGCCTCTTATCTTAAGGGACTAACTTTTTTAGGAGTTGGTTTTCTTTTTCCTTCTCCTATTGAGTATTTATTGTCTCAAAAAGTTATGGCACCTAAAGAGGAAAGGGATAAACTTTTCAGTTAGGGCTGAATATGTCCTCATTCACATAGTAGAAAGCAGTCACTTCCAACTTGTCACCTATAACAAGGGACACAGTCAAACAATAGAGAGGATGTGGCATACTTGCCATTCCATGCTCCTACTGACTCCAAAGTGTAATTGCTGGAAATGAGAGTCTCCCTTTTACATCAATGCCCATCATGCACATATAGCAAACAAAAACAAATGGAGGAATAGATACATACATTATTGCCCTAACTCGACTCCCTATTCCTTTTTGTAGCTGAGATGTACCACTGTTTAAAAAGGCACATGCCAGGTGATCTCTTGTTTGTGTGGCATGTAGAGGAAAAAAAAAAAAACCTATGGTGAGGGAAGTGATCTCCTATCTGATCCCCTTGCTGTTGTAGGTGCATGAGTACCATTGTTTGAAAAATGTAGTCTTTTTCAAATGTCATATTCATGGTGGCCCGTGACAGGTGATCTTTTGATCACTTAGCAGTAGCTAAAAATATAATGGAAATGGAAGTTGGCGGGGGAGGGGGATACTCCCCTCATTTGAAAAAAAAGAAACATTTCACACTATGGTACTCGTGGTGGTAATAATGTTGGATGGTTTCTCAACACTAGTACATGGGTCATATTTATTGGGATGAGTGGTGGGAAGGTCTAACAAAAAGTGCCCCCATCTCAGCCCCAAGTTATACCCTAGTTTTAGAGATGGAATCACACGTTTATTGGGGGTAGGTAGTTCTACTATAATCATATAATCACTCATCATTAGTTATTGGAGTGTAATGAGGCAAATAAAGATTTCCAATGTTATGCATGTCCTGGACACCAGAGGGACGAGTAACTTCATTTTAAAGTGCTACAAACCTCTTGCAAACAAATACGAAAGGCAAATTAACTTTCAGTAGATGTGTTTGGGTGTTTACTTTCCAAAATGTATGCCTTGTCTACAATTTCTTAAAGCAATTGTAATATTTTAAAATAAATGGAGCTCCGATTATTCATCATAGCTGTAGGGCCATGTACAGTGTTATTTCAATACTGTCTGAGGTGTAGTTTAAGAGTAATTGAATTTTAAAGTATCCCCGTATGTATGTATGTATGTATATCTTTATTTATATGGCACCACACAGTGTACGCAGTGCCTTACAATAGACATATGTTACAATAAATAAGAGGGGATGAAATAAGTGCGACATTCATAGAAACAATGGGAGAGAGGTCCCTGCCCTAAGGAGCTTACAGTCTTTTTACCTTTTTTGTAGTGCTGCACAGCCAGACTGTCCAGATGGATTGCAGCAAGGCACAATGTTCTATGAGGAAAAACCTGCCCTCCTTCATTGAGGGTTTTCCTTGTGCTCACAGCCAGAAGATTGTTCCCTGCTGCTAGCTGTCCTGTCCGATGACTGCATTCCACATCTGAGGGGAGGCATGTTATAATAGGTAAAAGCGGCAGGAGAGGGATGCTTTATAATTCAATTACTCTTGAAATACACGTCACACAGTATTGAAATAACACTGTACATGGCCCCAAAACTATGAAGATTAATCAGAGCTACATTTATTTTGAAATATTACTATTCCTTTAATGGCCATAATTGTGACCATTTTAGTGCAGTCATGTAATTTCACAGTATTTGCAGTTTGGTACCCCCAATCAGTATGTCAACCCATAACAATGTAGAATTTTCCTCAGGAAGGCTGTAGTATATTCCATAATTTAGATGTTGAGGACACAAGTCAGTGCTCGTGCAACACATTGTGAGGTACGTCGGCCCCATTCTGTGGGGTACTGTTTTGATCAAGGGTGCCTAGCTATTTAACCTAATATTCATTTCCATGGTTTTCAGAGATGACAGTCCTTGAAGTCACTTTTTTTTTAGGAATACCTACATATGAAACAGTCTCCAAAAGCAGGTTGTGGATGTTCAGCACTGTAGTATTCAAAATATGTAGTTTAACGCGAAAGTACCACCCTTAAAATAATGTTGTATCAAGTATTCCCCCATCTGGCGACTATCTGCTCAGTAACGCTAGTCGCCAGAATTCTTACCTGTTCATAAGAATGAGCCTCTACTCCAGGACTGACAGGCAGGACGGACCGCGGACATCTTTCCCTAGTGATGTGCGCACCTTGATTAGTTTAAGTTTTGGATATCTTCTGTTCCAGGGAACTGTGAATAGAGCTATGTAAAACCCATTTCTTTGCAGTATAGTGGAGATGTATTTAAAGGGATAGGAATGTTTCACAATAAAAGCAGCTCCAATTAATCTTCATAGTATTTGGGCTGTGGAGAGTGTTATTTCAATGCTGTCAGAGTTGTAGTTCAAAAGTAATTGAAGGATAAAGTATTCCCCCTCCCGTCCCTTTTACTGATGTAACACTGCTCACTTCAGAGCAGCAAGACTGTCCGGATGGATCAAAGCGAGGGACAATCTACAGTGAGCATAAGGAAAAACCTGTCCTCCTTTGTCAAGGGGGACAGGGTTTTCCTTATGCTCACAGTAAGAAGACTGTCCCTTGTTGCGAGCTGTCTGGTCAAGCGATCAGATTTCACATCTGAGGGGAGGTTCCTTACACTAAGTAAAAGGATCGGGAGGGGGACACTATCATTCAATTACTCTTGAATTACAACTCTGACAGTATTGAAATAACACTCTCTATGGCCCAAATACTACGAAGATTAATTGGAGCTGACTTTTTTGTGAAACATTACTATCCCTTTAACATCTTGAGTTAAATGTAAAACCTTCAATTAACTAGCAAAGAAACATTGACCTAGATCTACTCCCATTTTGAAATGCCACAGCTGGCATATGTTTTGCAATGTAAACACAATATGGAATATCATGGAGGAACCACTTCCAGGAAAACAGATTAGTCACATGAAAACATTACTCAATACAACAACAAGTTTATGGTGTGTTTATACCCAGTGTTTACCCAGACCGTCATGTTTAACTCTTTTAAGTGCATGGGGGGGGGGGTCTTTGGTGCAACTCATTGTGTTGTGTAACATGGCATTCAAAGGGTTAAAAAGAAAGATGGAGCAATTCTGGGGCAAACCAGCTGTGCACTCAAAGGGTTAAAGGGGCATTTTTAACTCTGTGAATGCTAGAGAGGTCTTAAAGTAATTGGTTCTCAAAGAGATATAAACCACTCCAGTAGTTATGGGGTTAAAAGTCCTGTTTAAATCTGGAATCACATTTTTCCTCTGTAGAGTAGTTAGTTTGCTCCTTCACATCTTTAGCTAATTGAGGCCTGGATTCCATTGCATCTACAAATTTCCCCACAGAATGGGGATCTGTTAGGTAAATCAGTTAAGTTCTCAATGGAATGAATCTAGGCCTGAATAAGATGTAATTCTGGAGCAAACAACTGCAAAATAGTGGACAAATAAACATCCTAAAATTCCCATTGATTTAAATGGGGATTTTAACATCTTGAATGCTAGGGGTTAAAAGTCCCATTTAAATCAATGTTCAAGATTATATTATTAATCAGGCCTATGACACGAACTGCTGAAAAACAAAAATTAATGGAATAGTAGTAACCCTATACAGTCAAATTACCTATGCTTATTTTTTCCATTGCACCAAAATTTTTACACTTATGTTCTTGGCAGTGAGATACCTGGCTCTGTTTGCAGAGCGATCTCTGTCAGGGAACATGAAAACAGGTCTAGAGCTAGAATTAAAAAAAAAAAAAAAAAAAAAAACACACAAAGCATTCTGCCTGGAAGCTGAAATCCATGGAGCTCACTGTCAGGGGCATAAAAATGAAATATATATGTGGATATAAAGTATAGACAGTTTACAAACATGCAGAATATGCATGTTACTATTCCATTCCAAAAATTGCTTCTTCAGCTTTAATCCTTTAAGCGCCAGTAGGGTACGTAAAACATTGCGAAGCAATGCATAGCATATACCTCTTGAACTGAAATGGATAAATACTGCAGACACCTGGAACAAGGACTGGAGATTTAACATCTATACTAAGGTCTAGCACCTTACATATGTAGTAAAATTCACACTTCCCTGATTTAAAGGGATAGTAATGTTTCAGATTACACATAGCTCAGAATGTTGATAATAGTAGTGATCCTCAATGTTCATATGCAGCAAAACTGCTAATTACTGTGTAATATAACGATAAAGATGATCCCTCCCCTTTCCCTGATGTAATGATTTTTGTCCCAGATCCTACAGTGGATCACAATGAGGGACAATCTTCACTCAGTATTAGGGAAAACCTGCCCTCCTGAATGAGGGAAGATTGTTCCTCTTTGTGATCTGCCCCGTCAAGCTGCAGGGGAAGGCAGCTTCACATCAGGGAAAGAGGATGGACGGCTCATCTTTAACATTATATTACACAGGAACTAGCAAGTTTTGTGGCATATGAACATCGCGGAGCACAACTATTATACATGCTCAAGGTCCTAAGCTATGTGTAATCTGAAACATTACTATTCCTTTTATACTCTGTTCTCTAATCACTCATGAGGTGTCCAAGTGGATGGGCCATATGCATAAAATAAAATAGGGTAATTCTGGTGCAAACCAAATGCACCACAGGAAACAAATAAAAATTCCCATTACTTTACATGTGGTGTTAACACATTGAATCAGGATAGCTGTTATGTTCCTAAAATATTTGAAGTGTGAGACAATCTAATGCATTATTAGTGCATTTTTCAGCCCAAATGTGCATGCCCCAAACTGGCAATAAGAACCAGGGCTCCAAGAAGGAGACCTACAGCTTTAGTAGTAGCTAGCAATGTTCCTGTCTCGAATTATAGGAAGGGTAGTGACCTCTTTAGTATTTAGGCGGTTAAAATATTTAAATCAATGTGAATATGGGTAATTTTTATTTGCGTGCTCCCATCCCCCGCATAGTTAGTGCAGGGTATAGATATCATGTGACCCTGGGCAAAAATATTCACGATACCATTAGTCCCCCACACTTCACTGAACCTTTATCCCCACTGGTATAGAAAATACTCAACATAGAAGTAAAAAAAAAAAAAAAGCTGTTAACTCTTTGAGTGCTTGAGTAGCATGCAAATCATTGCGTTCCCCCTCTGGCACTCAGTTAACCCCTTTGCTACCAGCGAGATTGTTGCTTTGCAATGCATTGGAGACCTTTCTAGCAGCCAAGGGGTTAACCCTTTCAATGCCAGAGGCTTGAGCCATTTCCTGTACCCTGTAGGTGAGACACATTTTCAGCATTTTTGCTATCCATCTGTTTAGGCTTGGTTTCTGTTGGGAAACTTCTAGTTACATATGGAAAACTATATAGTGTTGTTTTTTTTTTCTTTCTTTTTTTTTTTTCAGAACAAACTGAGCTTTTTACTTCTGCATTGGACCCCTCCTCACTGTGGCACACACAGGGTTAATTTTTTTTGGCATGAGGACCCCTCCTGATGGACGCATGTCTTTTTTTTTTTTTTTTATTTTTTTTTATTTTATTATAGCCTCATCTACTATGTACCTAAGTAATTAAAGATCCGTCTGCACCAACTCAATGTGATGCAGCATATGGTGCCTCCACTTTCCCAATTTAAAATTACAGTTAAAGTGGGATGTATTAACCCTTTGAGTGCCAGTGGTTTATCTTGTTGGACACCCCTCTAGCAATCAAACGGTTAAGCTTTTGTCCTATGTTACTGAAAGTGGTTAAACACTGCTTAGCACAGGGTGGTCTAGCCACTGAATTTGGGTTTGTATGTTTGACCTCTTGGAATGAATAATTATTCCTTACAGTGCAATTGGTTTACTCCAGAACTGTTCCAGTTCTTAGTACAGCAGTCTGTGTAGATAAGAAACATACAATCAGAGCACTTGTTCATTCAGAACTAAGCGCCAGCCTTTTTCTTGATTTTAAAGGAGCAGTATAACCTCATTCTTTCTAGACTAGATTATTTCAACATTCTGTTTTCTTGTCTTCCTGCCGCTCATCTTTTTCTGCTTCAGTCTGTTCTCAGTTCAGCTGCTAGAATAACTGCCCTTGCTCCCAGATACCTTACCTCTCATCTGCTCCTGAAATCTCCATCTTGGCTTGGTTTCGTATTTCTTACAAAGTTCTTCTCCTCTCCTTTAGCTGCTTTCTTCTTTGGCATCCTCTTACATTTCTGCTCTTATCTCCTGCTACACCTTTTCCTGTCACCTTTGTTTTTCTCAAGGGTTCCTTCTTCCTCTCCTTACACAACTCGAGCTGTATCTTAGCCGCAATCATTTTCATGGCTGCCCCCTCAACTTTGGAATGCCCTCTCTATCATTCACCAATCATACTCATCATTTTCAAGCATCTCCTAAAAATCGGTAATAACTTTCTCCTTGTGCACACTTTCTGAACAAATCTTTCTGAACTTCCTTTTCTTTTAAGCCTTGTACTTGAACTTATGATCCTCCACTGTCTCTGTATATTTTCATGATTTCTAATTAGATTTTAAGCTCTTTGGGACAGGGTCCCCTTCCCAATGTATGATTCCCTTTGCTGCACTCCCCCCCCAACAATGCAATGATCACACTGTAACCTGATGTTCATAAACTTGTCCTGTAATTTTGTATTGTACTATTACTATTTCTGTTAACAACTGTGTACGTGTATGGCGATATATAAAGGTACATACATTCATACACAAATTATGACAAAATATGTTGTACGGATTGTCTTATACAGTAAAACAATGGTACTGACACTGCTTGGAGAGTTGAATGTGTTTTGCAGACAGGTGGTGCTGTTGCTACGTCCATCTATGGGAAGATTATGTCTGCTATATTCAGCGTTTCACAGGCAGTAATAGCAAAACTGCAAAACATCTTGACTTCAAGTTTCAGAAAATGCCAAGTTATCTATTTAACAACTTTTGAAAGAAAGCATTGAAAGTGTCCTTGTTTTACGCTATAGTAAAAACCTTCCAAGGTTTTTTTCCCTAGGGTATACTGCCGCTTTAAGTAGATGTTTTTAAATTAATCTGCTTCCAAAATCTAGCATCTAGGTTAGAAAGTCTATTACAGAATCAGGATATTTAGCCATAATCCTCTATTATATTGTTGGATTCCTGACAGGCAAAGTGACTCAGATAAACACTCCATACCATGTTGTGATATGGATGGTGGTTAGAGCCATTCTATTTCCAGGTCCAACTCTCTTCAAATTTTTCAACCTTGTATATCACACAGAGATAGCATTTTATTTATTCGATGTTTGAGTTTACAGTGTTCATACAAAATAAAACCGGATGTTACAGAGAATGGGTAAGGAAAGGAGGGAGAAACAGTGTAAAGAATAAACAGAATATCAGGTGACGTGACGTACACGCATCATAAGATAAACATTTGCGGTCACATATTAGCTTCATGGGGATTACACATATTTGAGAGAAAAAAGAAACTCTAGTGAAAGGGACAGGTATGCAAACTGGGATAAGGGCCAGAGACCAGGAGGAATAAAGGAGGGAAAGGTAAGCTGGAATGAGAGGAGAAAAAAAAGGAAGGAAAATTAAAAAGGTGGGGGTGAAGGCATGGCCAAAGAAAGTTAATGCAAGAGTAGGTTGCGATGGAAACCAGGAGGGGTGGCGTGTTTTACCCATAGGGACCAAATCCTGAGATAAGAGGTAGAGGAATTGTGAGTGTAGGCAGTCATTGTCTCCATTTTCAAGAGTTACTATATGCAATTTTCTAATTGGGCTGTATCTAGAGGGATAGATTTCCAGTGGTAGGCAATGTAACATCTGACTGCTGCGCAAATTCTATAAATATGTTTATTGGCATGGGCAAACAACGCTGCTGATAGGATCTGTTAAGCAGGGCCTTCAGGGAGCTGGAGTCATAGAAACTTCTAGGGCTCCATCCAAGCATCGGAAAGCATAGGTCCATAATTCAGCCACTGTGGGGAAGTCCCACCACATATGCACATAGGAGCACGTTTGACCGCAACCACGGAAGCATAGGGGTAAAGTAGAGGGATAGATACCATCTAGATAGGACCTTATAGCTATTCTCTTTTATCAAGGTGTATGGGGTTAGATTACAAATGTTGTCTGTAAATTTCTTCCATTCCTCGGGGTCCAGGGTATCACCAAGGTCTGCTACCCAGAGAACGCTGTAAGGGGAGGCTGAGGGAAAGTAATTGATGTGAGGTGAGAGTATATCTTGAAAATAGTTCCTTTACAGTTAGGGTTAGAAGAGCACAGGTGCACTAACAGAATCTTACGTGGGGAAGGGTTGTTTCTAAAGTAAGACTGAATAAAGTGAAGCACCAGCATGAAACAAAATTGTTCATCAAAGGGGGTGTTATTTTTATCCTTGAATTGTTCCCAAGTTAAGAGAGTGTTAACAATGAGCAGATCTTGAATCTGAGTGAGCCCACCATGAATCCACCATTTGAAGTGGTCGGAGCTGAGACCAGCGGGGGATTCAGGATTGTGGGAATAAGGGGCATAGCGGAGTATGAAGCCTGATAAGGTATCCTTATGATTATGTTTATGCCATAAAGACAGAGTATGGTAAAGGTGTGGACTGCAAGACACCAAATGGAGTGGTATCACGGGATTCCACAGAAGGGGCTGGATTCAAATGCAGGTGCTAATTCTATCACTGTTTTTATCTCCAATTATCCCCATAGACTTCAATAAGAAAATGTTTGATAAAACGGGAGGTAACATTTATCTCCTGCATTTGAATCCAGCCCATGGTCTGCCACGGTAGGAGTGCTGCAGAGAGTAACTTCCAGAGTGACCCATCTAGGGGAATTATATTTAAGGTGGAACTGATCTGCCTTGGCAAACTGAGCCAATTTATAGTACGGGACCGATAGGTCGCCGTCCCAGATTTATGTTGTTGTAACAGTGACATTCAAAGACGGGGTTTTCTCGAGGCCTAGATAAACTGAGAAATACATTTGTGTAGGAGAGGATATCTTGTTGCTTAGGTTGGATAGTCAGGGACCTAAATAAATATAAGATTTTGGGCAGTAAGGTAATTTTAAAAGCGTATATCCTGCATAGCCAGGAAATATGATAAGAATCCCATCTCCTCAAGTTGTCATGTACAGTCTTAAATGGACAGTAATACTTCCTTTATGGAGGCTAGAATATAGTAGGTATTAAATAAATAAATCAAAGCATATATGTATTTTTGCAATAACCTTCCTAGTTTAACAGTAATCTCAATGTAAAGTTTACCTCTCCCATCCCTTTTAGATACATCACCACTCTATCTGTCAGACTTTGATTCTGGTCAGCAGACCGGATGGCTCTGGAGAGCCGAAATAGCAGTGCATACAAAGGAAATCTTCATGACAACAGTCTACTGCCTCTGTAGACCGTTGTCATGACGATTTCCTTTGTATGCACTGCAATTTTGGCTCTACAGATGAGCCGTCTGGTCTGCAGACCAGAATCCATGTCTGAAAGCGGTGAGGTAACTAATTGGGGCGGGAGAGGTAAACTTTACATGGAAATTACTGTTAAACTAGGAAAGTTATTGCAAAAAGATGTATATATGCTTTAGTTTATTTATTTTATTTATTTAATTCTAGCCTCCATAAAGGAAGCATTACTATCCCTTTAAGCAGGGGACATAATTACCCTCATAGAGTGTAGAGAGAGAATGGCTTCCAGGAAAAATACAAATTCAGGGCTAGAAGTTTTTCAGTATGTGCAAGGAGGGAAATGTTAACAGCTTCACATTTGAAAAGAGGATTTTAGTCTTACCTGTTAAATCCTTTTCTGGTAACTCTGGGAGACGATCCGCCCCTTTAAGTAGGTAGGAACATTTCTCTAAATGTATGCAGAGGGTGGAGCCTCCCTTCCCTCCTCAGATGCATCCTAGCCAGCTAGCTCCAGAATCATTTGAGACACTAATAACTGACTAGAAATAGGAGAGAAGAAGACTCCTGTGAGCATGCCCCGAAGGACTCCCACGTATTGCCACAGGAGAGCCAAGCATGGTCTCTTGACAGGATGGGAGACCAGTAACCTGTATGCACTAAGAGAAAAGGATTTAACAGGTAAGACTAAAATCCTCTTTTCTCTGTGTCCAATACAGGTTACTGGTAACTCTGGGATGTCCAACCATTGAGTTTCCCAGAGGTGGGAAGAAGGCAAGGACCAGGCGAAAGGCCCCCAGAGTCACCAGAACCTCTATGAACCAACCGGTCAGAGATGCCAACAAAACTGAAGTGTCAACAGACACCAAACAGGGGTAAAAACACCCCAGGAACTGTTACACAGCACACTGAACTACAGCCAACAGGGCTCAACAGTAAGAAAGCACCAAGAACCTGGGAAGAAGATCCTAGACAGGCAAGACTTCCTCTAGGACCTTCCTCCCAAAGCTGGCATCAGCTGAAGCCAGCACATCCATGCGGTAGTGCTTCGAAAAGGTGTGCACAGAGGACCAAGTGGCCGCCCTGCACAGCTGATCAGCAGAAGCTTGATTCTTGTAGGCCCAAGAGGCCCCAGCAGACCTGGTGGAATGAGCTGTGAACATGCTTATTCCTCAACTCGTAGGCCCTACGAATAGTGGACTTGATCCATGATGCAGTAGTCACTTTGGATGCAGGTCATCCTGCCCTAGGACCCTCAGGAATGACGAACAGAGCGTCAGACTTCCTGACAGATTCAGTGCGATGGACATAAAACTTGAGACAACGCACCACATCCAACAAGTGGATATCTCTCTCCTTGTCAGAGGATGGGTTAGGGCAGAAAGAGGGCACCACAATCTCCTGATTAATGTGAAACTCGGAGGCCACTTTAGGTAAGAACTCCTTAGAGGTGCGAAGCACTGCCTTGTCCTTTTGAAACACCAGATAAGGTGGTTTACAGGACAGAGCTTGCAACTCCGCAACCCGGCGAACAGACACAATCGCCAGAAGAAAGGCCATCTTCAAGAGACGTAGAGAAATAGTGGACAAAGAGTCAAAGGGAGGACATTGTAGAACTCCCAATACCAAATTAAGGTCCCACTGAGGAGCCGGACTCCGAAAGGCAGTACGCACATGAGCAACGCCCTGGAAGAAAACCCTGACATCAGGAAGGATAGAAATGCCTTTCTGGAAAAAGACAGAAAGCGCCGAAGTCTGAACCTTAAGAGAACTCAGACAGAGTCCCTTGTCCACACCGTCCTGCAAAAAAGCTAGGACAGTGGGAAGATCAAATTCATGAGACAGATCTCTGTCAGCACACCAATACACAAATATCGACCAGATACGGTGATAGATCTTGGAAGAGACAGGCTTATGAGCACTAAGCATAGTAGACACTTTCTTACTTAAAATCGAAGATTCAACCTCCAGGCCGTCAAATTGAGCTGATGAACATCTTCCTTCCACAGGTAACCCTGCAGAAGAAGATCTGGACGAGAGGGGAGTGGAAAGGGCTCCGCCACTGATAGGGCCAGAAGCTCCAGATACCAGGACTGACGAGGCCAATTTGGAGCAATCAGAATTACAGGACAACGTTCCACTTTCAATTTCTGTAACACCCTTATCAACATTGGGAGAGGAGGAAAAATGTAGGCCAGGGAGAATGTCCAGGGAATGGACATTGCGTCGGCAGCCAGAGCTAGAAAGTCTCTCCACCGAGAGCAAAACGCCAGAACCTTCCTGTTGTGTCTTGTTGCCATCAGATCCACTAGGGGCATCCCCCAGCTCTGAGTTAGGAGTTGAAACACCTCTGGATGTAGCTCCCACTCTCTGCTGTCGACTGTGTGACGACTGAAGAAGTCTGCCATGACGTTGTCTACGCCTGGAATGTTTACTGCGGAAATGACAGGAACATGAACCTCTGCCCAGGACAGAATGGTCTTGACCTCCAACCAAGAGGCGATACTTCTTGTTCTGCCTTGTCTGTTGATGTAAGCCACTGCCGTGTCCTCCAGTTGGGACTCCCAATGACGGAGAGCATGAAATATTACTCGAAGTTCCAGGATGTTGATAGGGAGAAGGGGCTCCTCCATGGACCACTTCCCCTGAGCGCTGAAGCGACCCAGAACAGCTCCCCAGCCCAAGAGGCTGGCATCCATCGTGACCTTGGTCCAGTAGGGAATCAGGAAGGATCTCTCCTTTAGGAGATTGGAAAGGTCCAGCCACCACTCCAAGCTCAATTCTACATGAGGAGGAAGTAAGACCTATAGCTTCTGATGATCTAGTCGATCCCTGCATGTCTGTATCACAAACCTCTGAAGTTCCCTGGTGTGTGCCATGGCAAATGGAACTGCCTCTATCGTGGAAATGAACTTCCCCACCAGAGAAGACAACTTCTGAACTGGGATCCGATCCTGGGATAGAATCGTTGAGACTCTGTGGGCAATTTGATGGGCTACCTCGTCCGGTAGAAACACCATGCACTTCTGAGTATCGAACAGAAGACCCAGGAAGATCAGTTGCTGGGATGGGACAAGATCTGACTTGTCCAAGGTGACAATTCAACCGTGAAGGGTAAGGATTTGAATGCAGGTTTGAACCTGCTGATGAAGAAGGTCCGCAGAGGAGGCTTTCAAAAGCAAGTCGTCCATGTAGGGAGTCACTCTGATGCCGTCCCGATGGAGGACGGATAGCAAGGCCCCAGAACCCGTTGGAAAATCTGAGGGGCGTTGTCAGACCAAATGGAAGAGCTGAGAACTGAAAATGACGTCTGTCGCAGTCAAACCTCAGGTACCGCCTGCTCTCTTGATGAATTGGGATGTGCAAATACGCATCCTGAAGGTCCAGAGAAGCAAGGAACTCCCCTGGAGACATGGCAACGATCACTGTGCGCAGAGACTCCTGACGATAGTGAGTCTTGACCACAAAGTAATTGAGTTCTTTCAAATCCAAAATAGGGCGGCATCCGCTGTCCTTTTTGGTCACCACAGAGAGGTTTGAGTAAAACCCCGAACCCCTGTCCGAAGGAGACACCGACTCCAGGACGTCCTTGTCCAGAAGAGCCTGAATAGCGCCTTCGAATAGACAGCTTCTCTCGACTTCCTGAGGAGAGCGAGAAAGATGAAAGCTAAAAGGGGAAGAGAAAAGAAAGGGATCTTGTATCCTTCTGACACCACCTGTAAAACCCATGGGTCCGACACTGAATCCTCCCAAATCCCGCGAAAGAGGCGGAGACGACCATCCACAGCGGGATGCGGACCCGGGTTCGGTGAGTCATGCTGAAGCAGTCTTGGGAGCCTTGGGCTTAGATGCAGCCATTGCTGCTTGGGCTTGGAGGAGGGACGCAGAGTTGATGGAACTGCCTGGTTCGTTGAACGTGTCTCAGTTTGAAAGGAACAAAAGGACCGGTTACGTTTAAACGGCAACTTCTTCTTAAAGACCGAGGGTAGCAGAGTACTCTTACCCCCTGTGGCCTTGCTAATTAGTTCCTTAAGTTCAGACCCAAACAAGGAAGTACCCTGAAAAGACAAAGAAAGCAAGACTTTCTTGGAAGCAGTGTCAGCAGACCAAATCTTGAGCCAAAGCGCACGCCTGGCCACCACAGAAGTAGTGGAAGCTCTTGCCATCATGCAGACTGCATCAAAAGCAGCAGCAGAGACATAGTGTTGCGCTTCAAAGATATTAGCAAGAAGACGCAATTTCTCCGAAGTAGGCGCATCCTGACGGACAGCCATAGTGAGTTGTTCAGTCCAGACTGCAATAGCCCGGTTAATCCACTCAACAGCAAAAGCTGTACGCATAGCGGTGCCAATAGAAGCAAAAACTGACTTGAGAGAAACTTCAAGTTTCTTGTCAGTCCAATCTTGCAGAGCAGAAGCATCAGTAACAGGTAAAGCAGTAGATTTAGACAGTCTAGATATGGGTGTGTCCACCTTAGGGGGATGAACCCATTTAGCCAGTTCTGTTTCAGAAAAAGGATAAAGTTTAGCAAATTTCCTGGACACAGAAGCAGACTTGTCTGGATTTTTCCATGCGTCAGAAACCAAACTGTCAAGAGTGGGGTTAGGAGGAAAATAAGTAAGGGGCTTTGCAGGGGCCTGAAAAAACATCAGAGGGATCAGAAGGGACCTCCTGAACCAAGGGAATGTTGAGTGTGGTCAATGCAGCCCTGATCAGGCCCTCAGCAGAGGGTTCAGGATCAGACTAAAAAGGGTCCCAAGGGACCTAGAAGACACCAAAATAGTACCATCCTCAACATCCGAATATTGCAACAATTCTTCCTCAGAACAATCTGACACATCAGGTGCCCCCTGCGGTTTAGGCAGGGAGGATCTGATAGTAGAGGGGGTCTGCCATAACTGAAGAGCCTCCAGTATCTGGGATGGAATGAGTTGTAGAGTGGACCTAAAGTCCCTAGTCACAGCCTTAAACTCTTGCACCCAAGCTGGCTCAATAGCATGGCTGGAAGGCCCTGGGTTGCTGTCAGGAACTTCAGAACATGCTGGGCATAAATGACCAGAGAACTCTCTAGGTAGCCCTGTGTGACAGGAAGAGCAATGAGCAATGGGGGATACTGATACCCCAGCCTCCTTAGTCTTAGGTCTAGCCCCTAGCTCCAGCGGTATAGACATTCTCACAGTGTCAAAATAACCAACTGTACAATAAATCACCCAATTGTAGTGTGGTAGATTAATATTTCACCCCAGAAACGCTAAATACAGACTTATCTGGCAGGTGAAGGGTTAATCTGCAGAGGAGAGAAGGAGAGCCCTGCGTAGGATACTTGCAGAGAAAAGCTCACAAAATGACTGCCACGACGGGAGCCAATCAGAAAAAAGGCACGAAACAAGCGCTCATGGGAAATGTAGTTTTTTCCCAAAAAGTACCCCAAAGCAGTGCCCGAAGCCCCCCAACACACTTGAATTATGATAGATGATAGAGCAAGGGTAGATAATTAAAATGAGCCCACTCTGAAGTTGCTGTGTGAAGCGGTTGCAGAGATACGTCCCAAACAGTGTTGACCCATAGAGAGTAAATGGAGCAATGGCGTCTATGCGGTAAAGCGCGCCTTAAAGGCATGGTACACAAAATTAATAAAAGTTAAAATATGAGTTAAAAACATGAGAAACATGCAGGGAACATGTGTGCATATTAAGAAAACACTAACCCAGTAAGGAAAGTGTCAGAAAACCCCACAAAACGTGTCAAACCAGTAGACAAAGGGTTAAGTTACCACATAAACCTGCTCCAAATACCCAACAGACATACACATATATACCCAATGAGTGCAGGAGTGCGCAATGAGAACTCCCAAATACAAGCCCAGCAAAGGGGCACTGTCGGACAAGTGGACCTGCAGCACTCAAAGGGTAGCTCACCTCTCCTGCAGATCTTCTGTCTTCAGGTTACCATGCAGGTTACCATGCAGTAAGAATTACTTCAGAGAGTAATCCATGGGGAAGCACTTGTACCCTAGATTTTCTCCCTCAGGGCTTAAGGTCCACCAAAAAGCACCTGGATACTGAGCTAGCCACATTGAAGGGCATTTGTCAGTCATGGTAACCCGCCTAATGGTGGTATTCCATATCTGACAGAAAAATAAAAAAGACACTAAAACTAACGACAGATGTTCTCCACCTGGTGTTGTCACACCCAGGAACAAATCATTCTGGAGCTAGCTGGCTAGGATGCAGCTGAGGAGGGAAGGGAGGCTCCACCCCCTGCATACATTTAGTGAAATGTTCCTGCCTACTTAAAGGGATGGATCGCCTCCCAGAGTTACCAGTAACCTATATTGGACGACAGAGAAATTATTGATTTTAAACCCGGAGATAGAGGAAATCTTCCCTAGTAGAGAATAAAGGTTAGGAAGAGAGGTCAGGGGAGACGTCAAGGTTAGGAGCATGTTGCCAGTGAAGAGGCTAAGCTTATATTCATCTGCACCCATGGACAGCCCTTTGATATCTGGGTTGAGGCAAATCGAGCATGCCAAGGATTCTATGCAGGGGTGAGAGAGGGTAGCCTTGCCTGGTTCCATTACTGATAGGTATGGCCCATGAGGTAGTACCAGCGATTGAGATCACTGCTGATGGATCAGACTAGAGCCCCTGGATTCCCCTCACAATCGGTCCCTCAAATCCAAAGGAGTCCAGGACCTCCCACATGTAGCCCCAATCCACTCAGTCATATGCTTTTTCAGCATCCAAGGAAAGGACCATCATGTGGGAGGAGAGGACCCGGCCTGCATGAATCAGATTGTGTGCCATATGTTGTCAGGATCCTCAAGGCCCGGTATGAACCCACCTTGGTCTAGGTGTATCAAGGGAACAATGATACAGGCAATTTGCATGGCCAACACCTTGGAGTAGAGCTTAGTGTTCACGATAATGAGGGAGATGGGGCAGTAACTAGCACAAGAGGTAGGATCTTTTCCCTCTTTTGGGATAACCACTATTTTTACAGAGAGCATCTCGGAAGGAGGACACTCACCATTTAAGTATGCATTGAATAAAGAGTCTAGGTGCAGGGGAAGGGTTGTTTGGAATGCTTTATAGTATTGGGCAGTAATGCCATCAAGGCCAAGGGCTTTGGAAGTTTTGAAGGAATGTAGCTCCAATCTGAGTTTCTCAACCAAAATGTCAGCGGCGTTCAGAGAGATAACAATTTATACTAATAAATTCAGGATTTTAAAACAAGACACGGAGGCTCATATTATGCATAAAACTCCATCTTTACTTACTCAGCAGTAAAATTTTTTAAGTATTTAACTGGTAAATAAAAAACAGGTATAACATGTGAACAGTAACTCCACCCTAATCCCATTCCACCAATCACAAATCTTCACAGGTGTACAATAGCATGAGCAGGTAATCAAGCTTCCTCTTTCTTTACTGCTCTGCAGACAGATAAGTATTATACATTTTTTCTCCATTGATATTACAGTCCTAAATAACATTATATTACTGGTACTGGCATTATTTCTTCTGACAATATCTATTTCCATTCCATTTGGGCTACGCTATTCTCATTCACTTTCCACTTGTGGTATATTTTCTTATTTTCCTTGTCAACAAATGGTATCGGTAACGTACCTTTAATCCTCTCTCCTTAACCAGAGGTGCCCTTATTTACCCCGTCTTCGCTTCTTATAACCTTTTTCCAGTTACTGACGTTCGTGTCAGTCCCCTTCCTACAGCCTCTACCGCGCTCTCCCCCTCTTTTCCTCTGCCCGAACGAATCTCTTACTCACTACGGGTGCGCCGTTAACTTCTCGCGGCGGCCATTCCCCTTTTGGCATTTTGCCTTCAATAAGCTCTGCGCATGCGCAGGTTTTTCCCGGGCAGTGAATCACTCGACGGCTGACTGAACTCGTGTCAGGACCTCATATTTTGACTCCTGTCAGTATATTTAATTTACTTAGTGCAAATTAGGATATATTTAATATAATAATATATATATATATCTTATACAATTCCAGACACCTATAACTATTGGGGATTTTGTTGAACTCTTAAAAGCCCATTAATATTACTTTATTATGTCTCACAAAAAATCCATGGTACCCTGTACACCTCTTAAGGGTAACAAAATTCCTCCAAATTTCATTTCAGAGAGCAATGTTTCTGACCAGTCTGAGTATCATGAAGCTACAGCATTCACCTCAAATATTCCTGAGGATCAAATACAGACTATGGTAGATCTTTCTGTCAACAAATCAATCTCAAATGCACTTGCTTCATGTATGAATCAGATGATGGAGACATTGACAAAATCCTTTACTGAGGTGTTTCAACAAAATATTAAAAGCAATTCTGCTTTAGTTCATAATACATTACCCACCATTCAACTTAATACCTCAAATTCATCCCCTGACAGGGATATTCCATGTGATATTGGCCACAAAAGAAAGAGAAAAACCAAACATTGTGTCCCAGAAAGAGTACCTTCCAGGTCTCACCTTGATCAGTCTGAAACGTCAGACATTCAGAATAGTGGTTTACTACCACACCAAAGAACCTCTACTCGGGAGCAGGGCTGGATTTTCCGTAAGGCAGAGTAGGCATCTGCCTACAGGCGCACCCTACAGAGGGGCGCCTGCCACTACAACTGATTTTTTTTTTTTTTTTTTTTTTTGCGCGGCTTGACATGCCGCTCCGAGCCGCCAGCCGCCGCATTGCAAGCTGTGAGCTCTCCCGGCTCTTTAGCAATGCAGAGCGCTGGGAGATAAAATCTCCCAGCGCTCTGCATTACTAAAGGGAAAGCCGCGCGGGAGCTCCAGCAGCTCCATGTCTGTGCACAAGCACAGATCTCTCCAGCCGCTGGACCACCAGGGACATAGGAAACGGATGTGGGGGAGAGAATGAGGCTTAACCCTTTGAGTGCCAGAGTGGTACACAACGCATTGCAAAGCAATGCGTTGTGTACTACTCTGGCACTCAAAGGGTTAATTTGGAGATAATGGGAGCAATGTGAGGTCATTATGGGGATGATCATGGGGGGCAAACGATGTGCTGATGGGGGGGCAATGTGAAGTCAATGTGGAGGTGATGGGGTCAGTGTGGAGCTGATGGGGGTCAATGTGAGGGAAAGTTGAGATGATGGGGCAATGTGGAGCTGATGGAAGGCAATGTGGAGCTGATGGGGGGCTATGTGAGGGCAATATGGAGATATGGAGCATTGTGGAGATGACGGGGGGGGGGGCGCTTCAGATATCTGTGCCTACAGGCTCCTGATATATAAATCCAGCCCTGCTCGGGAGGATGGCAATCCGAGTTTCAGAAAGAAATCCAGGTCAAAACCTGATTCCTTTTGCCTAGAGTCATCCTCAGAGGATTCTACTTTTCATCCAGAGGAATCATCAGATCTTTCCTCTGAAAATGAATTTTCTTCCGAGGAGACACATCCTGATGCGGATGACTCTGGGGAAATGGATGAGAACATCATTTTAGATGAAGGTGGCCAACCAATGTTTGATCCTGGTGCTATTAAACACCCAAGATCCTCCGAATGGGTACCTAAGGATCATGTAGCCAAATATATCAACACGTGGCTCAGAAAATCATTAGATCCAAAAGCTAGAAATAAGCTTAGATCAGAGTGTCCCAGACCTTCAGTGAATAAAACTTGCGAGACTCCCATCATGGATCCGCAAGTAGCTAAATACATAGCAAAATCTGGGAGGGACCCCAAAAAAGGTGTCGAACAATCGCTTAAACAATGTCAAGATAAACTTCTTGACGTAGTGGGCCCTTTAGCTAAAATATTTAATCTGACAGAAGAGGCTATTGCCCATAATTCTAAAATCGATTTAAATACCCTTAGGGGCTGGATTCAAAGATCTTTTTGCCTGTTGGGTAATGCCAACACGGCTTTGTCTACCGAAAGACGTAGGGTGATCCTCCTACGTATCGACCCCAAACTGTCCAATATGGCGTCCTCAGAGGCAGGCCCAGAGGCTAATGGCCTATTGTTTGGAGAATCATTCATAAAGAATCTGGGCAAATTTGTAAACACATTTACAGCCCTTGATAAAGCGCAAACCTCTATAAAAAAGGTGTTCAACAAAAGGGTTTTTACCAAGGCCGGAAAAGGTAGGGGTCGCTTTCCCGGCCGTCCCTCAGGCTCAACTAGACCCCAGTACACAAATCAACAGACTTCAAATCCATACGGAGGAGGATCGTACATCCAGGAACCCAGACAATCTGGTCCTTTCTACCCACCACGTGGTAGAGTCTGGCGATCCAAATCATCAAGAGGATTTCCCCGTTCCAGACCATTCTCAGGTGAGTATCCTTCTTTCCCTTCCTGCCAAGGAAAAAGTGGGTGGCAGACTCACCCATTTTTTCCACAATTGGTCCAAAATCACTTCAGATCGATGGGTACTCCAGACAGTCAGAGGGTACCACATAGAATTCTATTCTCATCCCTACCAGATAAAAATCCCCAATTCTATCCGATTTTCAAAAGAAGATTTCAAATAAGTGGATCTAGAGATTCTAGAACTCCAGGGAAAGGGCGCCATTATTCCAGCCCCCTTTCAACAACCAGGTTTCATAAGCAACATATTTTTGGTACACAAAAAAGATTCAGGAGTTCGCCCAGTCATAAATCTAAAAGAACTAAACAATTTTGTTATGTACCATCATTTCAAAATGGAAGGCATTCATTGCCTCCGGGACCTACTGATACCATCGGATTGGATGGTCAAAATAGATTTAAAAGACGCATACCTTACCATTCCTGTATCTCATCATCAACAACATTTTCTCCAGTTCATCTGGAAAGAAACCATTTGGCAATTCACTTGTCTCTCATTCGGTCTAACTTCGGCTCCTTGGTGCTTCACCAAGATCATGAAACCGATCATTTCCTTCCTAAGAGCCAGAGGTATTCGTCTGATTATTTATCTAGACGACATTCTTCTTATGTCACAAGATCGACACACACTGATGGATCAGCTTCAGTTGACAATCAAAACTTTATCCGATCTCGGCTTTATAATAAATCAGAAAAAGTCGATTATACAACCGACCCAAAAGATAGAGTTCTTAGGTTTCATAGTAGACTCTCAGAGTTCGACTCTTCACCTTCCCCGGAACAAACTAAAAAATATACGCAGAGAAATAAAAATTATTTTAAAAAAGGACTTAATTTCTCTTCGGATGATAGCGAGGATGATAGGTCTCTTATCAGCCTCCATTCAAGCCATCTTCCCAGCCCCTCTTCATTACAGGGCTCTTCAGAGATTAAAAATTTCTCATCTTCAAAA
This sequence comes from Rhinophrynus dorsalis, assembly GCA_037306005.1. Lineage (NCBI taxonomy): Eukaryota > Metazoa > Chordata > Amphibia > Anura > Rhinophrynidae > Rhinophrynus > Rhinophrynus dorsalis. Next base: position 406,650,878 of record CM074722.1, on the reverse strand, counting down.
AGGGCTAGGTTACTCGGATCTCATCCCACTTTCAGTAGATGCAAAAGAGGAACTTCTCTGGTGGTTGAACCACATGGAAGCATGGAACGGGAGGGCAATATTTGGATTGGCTCCAGAAATCATAATAGAATCCGATGCCAGCAATTTAGGCTGGGGAGCGAGATGTGGATCCTTCACCACGGGCGGAAAGTGGTCCCTCGAGGAGAAAGATATGCACATCAATTGTCTAGAACTCCTAGCAGGATCGTTTGCGATCAAAAGTTTTACGAAAGATACTGTGAATTCCAACATCCTTTTACGGATGGACAACATTTCAGCGGTTCAATACATCAACCGCTTGGGGGGCACAAGGTCAAAGACTCTAGCAATTCTAGCGAAAGAGCTTTGGCACTTCTGTCTCAAAAGAAACATAACAATTCAAGCGGAATATCTTCCAGGTCTGTCCAATACCGTTGCGGATTGGAATTCCAGATACCTTTCAGACTCAAGCGATTGGATGCTACACAGGGATACCTTCAGTCAACTGAACGTTATTTGGGGACCCCTAGTACTAGATCTATTTGCATCCAGACTGAACACTCAAGTACCAAAATTCTTCAGTTGGAGACCAGATCCGGAAGCTTTAGCTCTGGATGCCTTCCTTCAGGTTTGGCCATCAGACGGCGGTTACGCTTTTCCACCTTTCGCCATGATCCCCAGAGTTCTCCTTCAGGTCAGGAGACAGAAAATCACTTTGGTCCTAATAACCCCCTTTTGGACATCCCAACCGTGGTTCCCTCCACTTCTCGAAATGTCAGTGGATTTCCCTCGGTATATAATACCATTTCCTCAACTTTTGAGGGATCCGATGGGGAACCCTCACAGCCTTCTTCTTCAAAGTCAATTACATCTATTGGCTTGGCAAATTTCGGGAATAGATGGTCTGGCCATGACATTTCGGAAACAGCTCAATTTCTCATCTCAGGAGCTTGGGCACCAGGTACCAGAGCATGTTACAAATCTTGCTGGAAAACCTGGACACGCTGGTGCTTGGAACGGGACCTGGATCCCGTTTATTCCAATGTAGACTCTATTTTAAACTTCTTATCATCTTGTTTTCAACAAGGACGAGCGTATAGAACGATCAATTGTTATAGATCTTCTATTTCGGCGAATCACGAATACTTTAATGGGATTCCATCTGGTCAACATCCATTGATTTGTAAACTTATGAAGGGTATAAAGATGTCTAGACCCCCTACAGCTCGATACTCAGATCTATGGGATGTTAACATAATTCTCCTATTTTTAGAATCCTGGCCCACTAATGAGGAACTTTCTATTAAACAACTCTCCGCTAAGCTGACTATGTTATTATGTCTGGTCTCTTTCCATCGGGTTTCAGATGTACATGCTTTAGACATTACCAATAGGTTCTTTGAACCAGGTGGGATTCATTTTATAATCTCTAGACGCACTAAGTCCTCTTCTAGGGAAATTTTCTATCCTTCTTTTCCTCAAAACCCTCAGCTCTGCATTGTTTCATGCCTAAAAGCTTATGAAGCCAGTACCTCTAGATTTAGATCCATTGAATCACATCAATTATTAATATCTTTTGTGAAGCCTCATTTACCAGTCTCTACAGCTACTTTGGCAAGATGGGTTCGCTGGATCATGAAGGAAGCTGGTATTGATACTAACCTCTACGGAGCACACTCCTCACGAGGAGCGATGGCCTCCAAATCCCTTCTGTTAGGCGGTAGTCTATCAGATATTTTGAAAACGGCTGATTGGTCCAGAGAATCCACCTTCAAATCTTTTTACTTCAAACCTATTAAACATGTATCGACTAATGTCATACATCAGCTTTAAACTTGCATAATATGAGCCTCCGTGTCTTGTTTTAAAATTCGTAGATTTTCCTAACTTCGTGAAGGAAAGTCAGGATTTTATTAAAGACACGGAGGCGAGTATTATCCCACCCTGTTTTAACCCTACCCTTTTGTTTTTTCTTCTATCTCCGTAGGTTGAGAAATTCTATGGTTATCAGTTGAGTGATAATAAAGGAATTCCACTTCATAATGGTTGTAATCGATTCTACTAAAGCATCTATCAACACAAGTTCTCAGGATTGTATTAAAGAAAGAGGAAGCTTGATTACCTGCTCATGCTATTGTACACCTGTGAAGATTTGTGATTGGTGGAATGGGATTAGGGTGGAGTTACTGTTCACATGTTATACCTGTTTTTTATTTATGTTAAATACTTAAAAAATTTTACTGCTGAGTAAGTAAAGATGGAGTTTTATGCATAATACTCGCCTCCGTGTCTTTAATAAAATCCTGACTTTCCTTCACGAAGTTAGGAAATCTACGAATTTGAAGGACTTTGCTCTCAGCGCATGCAGGGATGGATTTATAACTCAAGCACCCCTTAGGCCCACCTATAGCCACACCCCTCAGTCTATATGACTCCAGCCCTAGGCCTATCCACCTCCTCTGGCATACAAAATACACCTAGCCTGCAACATAAAATCAAAACAGCTCTTAACAATATGGCTAACAAAGAGGTCTGCAATGCGTTGATTCATGATATTTTGGAAACCTCTATCCTCAAGGCATTAAATGGACAATACTGGGGTATGTAAACTGGTAAATTAACCAGCTTTCAAAAACCAGGAATAGGTGTCTAGTGAAGGGTCATTATGATTGTTCTGGCTACAGGCACAATGCTTTGCTGAGGCTCCCCTCAAAGTGTGGTTCTTTAATGGGAAAACTAGTCCTCACTGCATGGCTTGTACAGAGCCCTGGATTAACAGATGGTCAGTATGTCATATTGGACATACAATATCAACCCTTATTTAGCTTCTATCAATCAATCATATTTATATGGGAAGCCACATGGGGATGACAAAGCATCAGTTATCATTAAGACAAGTCCTCATTATCGGTGTTGCATAAGCCTGAATCAAATGTTGTTTAGGGCATGTGAGTGGAGGTATATACACCCTGTTCCAAATTAGTATGCAAATGATATTTTTCTCATTTACCTAAATAATTGATGTAAATAACAGTCAGCATAATTCTCATGTTTTCAACTATTAAGAGTACAATTCAAATTTTATTGAACAAACCTCCTAATGATAACAGTATTTTTTTAAACATAAAAACTTACAATGCACTGTTCCAAATTATTACGCACAGTAAGTTTCAAAACACTTTATAGGTTGTAAAGAACTGAAAATTGTCATTTGTTGTGTTTGCAGCATATTTACAGAAATAAAAAGCTATTTCAATCAAACTTTTAACAACATTTTAACTTTTTAAACATTTCCACAGGTCACATTACATTTCAACATAGGACCCCTTATTTGATAGCAGCTTCACAAGTCTTGCATCCATTGAACTTGTGAGTTTTTGGACAGTTTCTGTTTGAATTTGTTTGCAAGATGTCAGAATAGCCTCCCAGAGCTGCTGTTTGGATGTAAACTGCCTCCCACCCTCATAGATCTTTTGCTTGAGGATGCTCCAAAGGTTCTCAATAGGATGGAGGTCAGGGGAGGATGGAAGCCACACCATGACTTTCTCTCCTTTTATCCCCATAGCAGCCATTGATGCAGAGGTATTCTTTTCAGCATGAGATGGTGCATTGTCATGCATGAAGATGATTTTATTACGGAAAGCATAGTTCTTCCTTCTGTACCAGGGAAGAAAGTGGTCAGTCAGAAACTCCACATACATTGCAGAGGTCATCTTTACACCTTGGGGGACCCTAAAGGGGCTCTCTTCCCATGATTCCGGCCCAAAACATGACTCCACCACCGCCTTGCTGACGTCGCAGCCTTGTTGGAACAGGGTGGCCGTCCACCAACCATCCACTACTCCATCCATCTGGACCATCCAGGGTTGCACGGCACTCATCAGTGAACAGGACTGTTTGAAAATTAGTCTTCATGTATTTTTCTGCCCAATGCAGCCGTTTCTGCTTGTGAGCATTGGTTAGTGGTGGCCGAATAGAAGGTTTATGCACAGTTGCAAGATTCTGTAGGACTCTACACCTTGATGTCCGTGGGACTCCAGAGGCACCAGCAGCTTCAAATATCTGTTTGCTGCTATGTAATGGTATTTTAGCAGCTGCTCTCTTGATCCGATTGTAACGGACCCTAGGCCATTACTTGGCCGCGATTTATAAAACTACGGCAGCCCGCTGCCTAAGGGTCATTTTGGCGGCCCGTGGATCAGAGTCTGACTGTTTGGTTGGGGTTACGTGGAGAACAGCTCCTCCAAAAAGACTGAATTCACGGGTAGAACGGAGCCGTAGGCTGGCTGCTATGCGGGGCAACCTGTACAGAAAAACCCCATAGACTTTACATGGGAAAGTAGACGGCTCCCTGATTGGCCAGTCTGAGTTAAAGGGACTCCATTGACTTTGCATGGGAAAAGTAGGCGCCCCTTGGATTGGCCAGTTAGCTGCCCGCCCACTGGTTCCGATTGGCTGAGACAGCAATGATGATCTTGGCCAGGATTGGCCATCGGATTCCAGGCTCCTGATTGGCCAGGGGTTGAAGCGGAATATTCAAAGATGCTTCAACCCCCTGGCCATTGTGTAAAGATGTGTATTCGAGTCCCTCATCCTTTTGTCACAGTATTTACCCCTCATCAGTCCCTTTGTATGAATAATGTAATCATGTCTGGCCCTTTGTGTTATGTTAACACCATCTGTCACTGTCCATTGTCTAGTATTGTATCTTGATGTGGTTCACCATGTATATAAGACTGGAAGTTTGTACAATAAAGTGTGTGCAGTTTGAACTTGAACTGGCTCCTGTCTCTCTGTTGCTGGATGGTATCAAGGGACTTCTGTTGTCCCCCATCCTAGGAAGAACTGCTGCTGGAAGAACCTGTGGAGCTGCCTACTTGTAGCTGACCTCTGGAGGGAGAAACCTGGAACGGCGGCTCAAGGACTTGGGTATCCGTTACACTGGTGGCAGCGGTGGGTTTGAACTGAAACCAGCCCGGCAGGGGGAGATATAGCCGCTGGCTTGACCCCGGTTTCAGCAACGGTTCGTGGGATTTTCTCTCTCACTCCACTGAAGGGATCCAGACGGTTACCTATGGCAGCTCTACAACCACAGGGCTATTGTGCACCCAACTGGAGGTGGACGGAGGATCTACTGGCGCTGCGCTGGTCACTGTTGGGAGACAATCCGCTCCCGGAGTGGGAAGAGAGTCTGACCTTCTACGTGGAAGAGGAGGTGTATCTACAAGACCGGTACACAGCCTTTCGACAGAAAGCGGAGCAGCATGGCTACAGCTGGGCACCACCCTATGGTGTCCTGGATGGCTATGGATACGGCGGCCCTGGAATAGAATGGGCGCTCTTGTGGGACGACCACAACTTTGGCAGCACGGAGGACGGCCGTTTTTGGGATATCCGGGATGCCCGTGAGGGGATGCTGGGTCTCTATGACGCTCCAGAGCTGGAGGGGGAACTTTGTGACCTTGCGGAGCAGGAGTGGCATCTGGAGAGAGCATACCAGAGTCTGTTCCGGAAGGTAGAAAGGCATGGTACAGGAGAGGGACCACGGACAGCCCACCTGTATCCTGCACCATCGGAAGAGATGTCCATGCTACCCAACCTGCCCTGCCATAGCGGCTCTGTCTCCACAGTTGAACATCCAGTCAAGGAGTCCTGCGATCCGGTGTTGTGGAGGGTGCAGAAACTGCTGCCGTGCCTAGGACCCAACCCGGCGGAAGAAACAGTGGCCCAACTCATGATGGCGGTAGAGCAGCACTACTGTCAAGAACTCCGGCGCTCCAGTAATGACTTTGCCATGGGAAGTGGGACTGAGATCTTTCCCAGTGGCAATATGGATTGTGAACTGGTGAGGGAGGAGGTGTGCCTCACCAGCAATTCTGACTATTTCCCTGCAAACCCTAGGGTGGTGAGTGGAAGAAAACTCATTGACCCCTTGTCAAGGGAGACTGACCTGAGGAATGGGACTGCGGTCTTCCTCGAGGCAGAAAATGGCCCCACGGATGGGGCCCTGGAAGAAGAGAACTCCAGCGGACTGCAAAAGAGCAGTATCGCTGGCGATTGTATTGTCCCTATGGACGGTGAACTGGTGGGTGGGAATGCGTTCCCCACCAGCCCCCCTGTGACCCCTGGCCTGGTGAGTAGGAGCGAGCTCACCAGGGCCTGGGAAACCCCTGCTGCGGTGGACGACACACCGGTCCCCATCAGCAGCCCTGGTGCGTTCCCTGAGGATGTTGCCCTGGAGAAAGAGGGAAGTGTGCTATCCCGGTGCATGCACACAATTGCCAGGAGGATTGGACAGGTGTTCCCCCTTCGAACGAAAAGAGGCCCGGAAGTGGATGGCCTAGCAGAAGAGGAGCCCAGCAGGCCACCCCAAGGCAGGGCTGATAGGGCCCCTAGTAATCCTGAACTGGTGAGAGAAAAGGCATGTCTCACCAGCGACCCTGCATTTTGCCCGGAGAACCCAATACCTGCGAGTGAGGAGTACACTCCTCACCGGTCCTCTGGATGCCCCTACCCTGGGCAAGAGGTCCACCAGTTTTGACAACAGCCCTTTGCATATTGCCTCAACTCAGGAGAGTGGGAGCAGCTTCCTCTCCTGCCACCATGGGGCACTTGCCAAACCAAAATGGGGAGGTGTGCCCATCGTCCCACAGCCTTGTAAGAGCACAGAGAACCCAGTGGCCAGTAGGACTCCTCCGCATGGACTGTTTATGGACCCTGAGCCACTGGCCCCAGACCCAGGAGGACCTGACCTCAGCTCTGTCGGGGGCATGGCCCATGAGAGACCTCCCAACTTGGTGCCAGCCAGGACCAAGAGGCACCGGGTTCCATGGCCCAGGACCAAAAGGCCCCAGTTTAACCCTTGGCCCAGGACAAGGGGCGCATCTGCTGTTTACTGGCCCGGACAAAGGGCCCAACGCTTTCCCTGGCCCGGACAAGGGGCTCCAGCCTTTACCTGGCCCGGACAAGAGGCTACCCTCCTCCACGCAGCAACGTGTCGGACCTCCCAAGCCAGCTTTCATACAAGCTGCCCCTGGCTTGGGTCTCGAAGGGGGGGGAATGTAACGGACCCTAGGCCGTTACTTGGCCGCGATTTATAAAACTACGGCAGCCCGCTGCCTAAGGGTCATTTTGGCGGCCCGTGGATCAGAGTCTGACTGTTTGGTTGGGGTTACGTGGAGAACAGCTCCTCCAAAAGACTGAATTCACGGGTAGAACGGAGCCGTAGGCTGGCTGCTATGCGGGGCAACCTGTACAGAAAAACCCCATAGACTTTACATGGGAAAGTAGGCGGCTCCCTGATTGGCCAGTCTGAGTTAAAGGGACTCCATTGACTTTGCATGGGAAAAGTAGGCGCCCCTTGGATTGGCCAGTTAGCTGCCCGCCCACTGGTTCCGATTGGCTGAGACAGCAATGATGATCTTGGCCAGGATTGGCCATCGGATTCCAGGCTCCTGATTGGCCAGGGGTTGAAGCGGAATATTCAAAGATGCTTCAACCCCCTGGCCATTGTGTAAAGATGTGTATTCGAGTCCCTCATCCTTTTGTCACAGTATTTACCCCTCATCAGTCCCTTTGTATGAATAATGTAATCATGTCTGGCCCTTTGTGTTATGTTTACACCATCTGTCACTGTCCATTGTCTAGTATTGTATCTTGATGTGGTTCACCATGTATATAAGACTGGAAGTTTGTACAATAAAGTGTGTGCAGTTTGAACTTGAACTGGCTCCTGTCTCTCTCTGTTGCTGGATGGTATCAAGGGACTTCTGTTGTCCCCCATCCTAGGAAGAACTGCTGCTGGAAGAACCTGTGGAGCTGCCTACTTGTAGCTGACCTCTGGAGGGAGAAACCTGGAACGACGGCCTGAGTCCAACCCAAGGACTTGGGTATCCATTACACCGATGCATGGATCTGGCAGAAATCTTCCTCAATGTGCCTTTATCTGCACAAACCCGTCTGTGCTCTGAATCAGCCACAAATCTCTTAATAGTGAGATGATCACGCTTAAGTTTTCGTGAAATATCTAATGTTTTCATACCTCGTCCAAGGCATTGAACTATTTCACTCTTTTCAGCAGCAGAGAGATCCTTTTTCTTCCCCATATTGCTTGAAAATGGTGCTCTGCTTAATAATGTGGAACACCCACCTTTAGTAGTTTTTCCTTAAATTGGGCTCACCTGGCAATCTAATTATCACAGGTGTCCGAGATTGTTTTCAGTGATCAAAAGAGCCCTGAGACACAATGCCATCCATGAGTTAAACTGAAAAACAAAATATTTAATCTTTGTGACACTTAAATATCATTTGCATAATGGAACAGGGTATATATATATATATATATATATATATATATATATATATATAAAAGAGAAAGGCTCATTGCATAATTTATGTCTCCTCAGGAGACACACACACCCAGGGGTGGCAATAAGGAGGGGTTAGTGTTCCCATTGGGTGATTCAATGGGGGTGTGATTTTCACCCCAATTGCAGTGGCCGAAGGGAGTTGGCCCACCCCCACTATGCAGCCTGCCCACCACTATCAAAGTCAGAAAAAAGCAATATGGCCGCCACTTGCTCCTATACCACAGACAAACACACACATGCCCCACTCACACAGCACCAAACTCACACACATGCCCCACTCACACAGCACCACACACACACATGCCCCACTCACACACACAAATGCCCCCCCCACACACACAAAAGCCAGAAAGAAATATGGCTGACACACAGTCACTCACCCTGACTCCCAGTGGCCTCAGCAGGACCTGTACTACAGCCACTGAGGAACAAAATGGCACTCAAAGGGTTAAGGTAGGTCCTCATTGATTAATTATTTCTTCACTGTCATCATTTGCCATGCAAGACACAGGACAGAGAGCCATCAGATTCACACTTAACCCACTGACTGCCACAGGGTTGTGTATCAAGTTTTACCCCTCAGGGAGTGTGTTCAAACCCCTCACACTGTAAACTTGCATTTCCCTCCCACTTCTCCTCCTTCCCCAGCCTATTACTAACACTTTTCCACATTTCTCTCGCGATTAAGCCCCGCCCACTTTTAACCCAAATTGCCCCATTGTTCTCTCCACATCAGCACCACATGAGGGACGTCACAAGTAAAAGTTCCCAGGTGTTACACACACATGCCCCACTCATACAGCATCAAAGACACACACACAAAGCCAGAAAGCAATATGGCTGACACACACCCTGACTCCCAGTGGCCTCAGCAGGACCTGTACTACAGCTACTGAAGGGTTCTACAGCACCAGGGGAACAAAATGGCACTCAGAGGGTTAAAATAGGCCCTCATTGCTGAATTACTTCTTCACTGTCATCATTTGCCATGCAAAACACAGGACAGACAGCCATCAGATTCACACTTAACCCACTGACTGCCACAGGGTTGTGTATCAAGTTTTACCCCTCAGGGAGTGTGTCCAACTCCCTCACACTGTAAACTTGCATTTCCCTCCCACTTCTCCTCCTTCCCCAGCCTATTACTAACACTTTTCCACATTTATGTTAAGCCCCGCCCCTACTCGCGATTAAGCCCCACCCACTTTTAACCCAGATTTTCCCATTGCTCTCTCCACATCAGCACCACATAACTCCCTTCCAGGGACTCAACAAGTCAAAGTTCCCAGGTATGAATACACTTCCCACTGCTATTTATCTCTGACATGCCTCTCTATACATTAACCATTTGAGTGCCAGAGGGGTGCACAACTCATGCACGCATGTGTTTCTGCGCATATATGTTGCATGTGTGTGTGCATGTACATCTCTGTTACATATTTGTGTGCATGTGTGCATCTCCGGTATGTGTGTGCATGTCTCTGCCGCTCACTGTGTGTATGTGTCTGCCTGTGTGTTGCATATGTCTTTGTTTATCAGTGTGTCTACATTTCACACACATGCGCCCAACACCGTCCCACATTGGTAGTGCATATATATAAGAGAGAAAACCTGCATCCCTGGCCACACACACCCAGGGGTGGCTGTAAGGAACAGTTAGCCTGCCCCCCAACATCAGTCTTAACCTAGGCTGACCAGACCTCACCTTTAACCGGGGACGCATAGGAAAAATGCATACTGCAGGACTGCTTTCATTTCAGTGACGTACTGCAAAATGGCTATTTCCTATGTGTCCCCAGTTAAAGGTGAGATCTGGTCAGCCTACCTTAACCCTTTGAGTGTCAGAGGGGTACGCATACATTGCAATGAGTACCCCTCTGGCAGTCAGAGGGTTAGCCCTCTCCTCCACAACTCACCTACTGCTACATCACTTCTCTCAACTTAAAACTCCTACAGTAAACAACTCATGGCACAATACTATAACCCACCAACCAGCAGCTCCCATTTTGCTGGGGAGCCACACATTGATTACTTCTTTCAAAGACACACTGGGACACTCAGAGTCAGCTGAACTGGGGCTGATGGACTCACTTTGTTTCAATTTAACCCTTTGAGTGCTGTTGCAATGCCTTGGATACCTCTCTGGCACTCAGAGGGTTAAGCCCATTAACCCTTGGAGTACCAGAGATGATATGCAGCACATTGCTCTGTGTACCTCTGTCACTCAAAGGGTTAATATCTGTTTGGAAAGCTTCCACATTTGGGTATTGTGCAGTCCACTCTTTCCTCACAAGTGGCCCACAGGGTTAAACTGATTTCTTTGAAAATGTCCATTGATTTCAATGAGACTATTAATTCCATGGATGCTACAAACAATGCAAACACATTGCCAAAGCAACGCGTTGGGGACCATTGTAGCATTCAAGGGGTTAAAGCCCCATTTATGTCAACACGATTTTCCTGAATTTTCAATTCAACCCTATGGTGTCAGTTTTTTTGGAGTTGCACCCTTTATCTTGATACATAATGCCCATACAGTTATACTCTTACCCCATTAATTTAAACCCATTTATACTTTTGGCTCTTGCAGCAGCTGACTGTGCACTGTGATCTGTGAGGCTGATGTACTAACACAAAGAGGAACAATTCATCTGTACCATACAGAACAAATACAATGCTTTGCTGACCTCTCTAGCGTTGAAGACGTTAAAACACCCATTTAAATAAATGGGTATTGTTCCCTGTACTGCTGTTACTTTTCCACAAAATTCCACCACTTTCCTTAGTATATGAGCCTTCCTGTTTTGAAGCCTATTAGCTGTTAGGGGTCCCTGTATTGATCCCTTGCCTATGGCCCATGGACAAATAATCCGGTTCTGTCCCAGCTGACCACCACGGCCCACTAATGCAAGGAGCGCCCAACATGTGTCACATATTCCTTTCACTGTCAGAGGACTGTACAACTCATTACACAGCAATGTGTTGCGTACCTCTCTCACACTCAGAGTTAAAGTGCTTCACTCCAACCAACTGCTACACTATGTCTGTATAATGCAGTAACCCTACAGCCCTGTATTTCATGTCTGCTTCACTGTCTATGTATAGTCATTTCTCCCCCTCACCCATTACTTTACTGTAACACTTCACTGTCCCTCCTCTCCTCAATCTCTCATCTCCTCCTCCCTTGTCATCCCCACTCACCTATCCCCTTGCCATTCATCCATAGTCCCAATCTCGCCATTTTACTCCCACATCACTATTACATTATCTATCACTGCATCTGTCACTTAACCCTCTGTCTGCTAACCTATTTCTTCAAATGCACTGCAGTATCCACTGCTGTAATCTAAATTATTCCTTTACTCACAAACATCTTTTCACTGTGACCTTCTACAAGTAACACAGCACACTGATGTCAACTGTAAGGATAGAGGGCCTTATTCATCAAGTAACACAGCACACTCACTTCAACTGTAAGGATACAGGGCCTTATTCATCAAGTAACACAGCACACTCACTTCAACTGTAAGGATGCAGGGCCTTATTCATCAAGTAACACAGCACACTCACTTCAGCTGTAAGGATACAGGGCCTTATTCACCAAGTAACACAGCTCACTCACTTTAACTGTAAAGATACAGGGCCTTATTCACCAAGTAACACAGCACACTCAATTCAACTGTAAGGATACAGGGCCTTATTCATCAAGTAACACAGCACACTGACTTCAACTGTAAGGATACAGGGCCTTATTCATCAAGTAACACAGCACACTCACTTCAGCTGTAAGGATACAGGGCCTTATTCACCAAGTAACACAGCTCACTCACTTCAACTGTAAAGATACAGGGCCTTATTCATCAAGTAACACAGCACACTCACTTCAACTGTAAGGATACAGGGCCTTATTCACCAAGTAACACAGCTCTCTCACTTCAACTGTAAAGATACAGGGCCTTATTCATCAAGTAACACAGCACACTCACTTCAACTGTAAGGACACAGGGCCTTATTCATCAAGCTGAAGAGCTGCAATTAAAACATTTTTTACAAATCTTATCAGCATATCTACATCCCCACTGCGTCTGTCACACACTGTTTACATATGTGACATACGTCCATATATGTGTGTGTCTCTCTCTGTAGGTATGTGTTTCACCTTACACCTTACAACCTTACAGCACTAGTGGAGCTGTCCTTCAGTCATTTAGGCTGCCTTGCCCGGTATATTGGCAAGGCCGGTAGAGCCTCATGCAGATTGTCGTGCCATCCTCCAGGCTGCCTTGCCCGGTATATTGGCAAGGCCGGTAGAGCCTTATTCCTTCAATTGTATCATCCATCAGGCTGCCTTGCCCGGTATATTGGCAAGGCCGGTAGAGCCTTATTCCTGCAATTGTGTCATCCATCAGGCTGCCTTGCCCGGTATATTGGCAGGGCCGGTAGAGCCTCTGAAGAAGTGCTCATAGTTCTAGCACGAAACGCGTCAGAATTTTATCTTGTATATTACTGTACCAGCAAGTGACTTTTTATTATCAATGTCCCTCCGAGTATAGAAGGATATTTGTGCAGCTCTAAAAGCTCTAATAGCTTGTAAGTGAGTTTCCATATATGGATTAAGCCTACATCTATCTTAAGGAAAGGAGCAACACCTGCTACCTGAGCAGGTTACATCATCAGATTGCTTCAGCATACCTGAAAATAGAGAGAAAGATCTTCACAAGTACCCGCTCATAGTCGGGGGGAACAAGGATACCTGCCCGTGTAAAAGGAGTGGAGGGGGAAAAGTCGAGAGGATCAAAAACCTGGCAAGTACATATTTGATACCGGGAACTTTGTTACCTGCTCGCGCCCTGACAGTGAGTCCTAACAGAAGGGTTTGAAGCACATACTGTTTCTATTGAATTAACCATATGTTGCCCTTACCTTCATCTGCTTAATCACTGAATACTAGTGATGAGCGAGCACCCCAATGCTCGGGTGTTCGGGTGCTCTGACCGAGCACCCCCGGAGGCTCGAGTGCTCGGCCGAGCACCCGAGCCCCATTGAAGTCAATGGGAGGACTCGAGCATTACACCAGGCACCCCCTGCTCTGATGAGGGGAGGGTGCCTGGTCCATAGGAAAAGGGAAGAAAATGATGGAAACACCACAGAAATGGTTCAGGGACAGCATAGGGAGGATGTCTGGATGCATCTTGGACTCCAACATCGCTGCTGGGAACGATCTTTCGCCCGTAGTACGCCATTTTTACAGACTGACCATAAAACACACAAAAAGGAAAATAAAAACGACTTTAGGCGAAAAATTGTTACCAAACAATATTTGCTGTATATTTACTAGTATATCATCTGCAAATTCTCCCAAAAATTTCCTTGATTTTCTGAAGTGAGGCCATGATTAAGAGGGAAACGTGCGCAGAGGCAAATTATCCCAAAAATTTCCTTGATTTTCTGAAGTGAGGCCATGATTAAGAGGGAAACGTGCGCAGAGGCAAATTATCCCAAAAATTTCCTTGATTTTCTGAAGTGAGGCCATGATTAAGAGGGAAACGTGCGCAGAGGCAAATTCTCCCAAAAATTTCCTTGATTTTATTGAACTGAGGCCATGATTAAGAGGGAAACGTGCGCTGAGCTGACCATCTAAAACATTATGGGTGAGGGTCTGCTGCAGAGCTGACCATCCTAAACATTATATGCGAAGGCCCACTAGTGAGCTGACGCTATAAAACATTATATGCGAAGGCCCGCTAGTGAGCTGACGCTATAAAACATTATATGCGAAGGCCCGCTAGTGAGCTGACGCTATAAAACATTATATGAGAGGGCCCGCTAGAGAGCTGACCCAATAAAACATTATATGAGAAGGCCCGCTGGTGAGCTGACCTATATAAAAATTGTCAAACAGGGCCCGCTGGTGAGCTGGCCCTATATAAAAATTATATCACAGGGCCCGCTGGTGAGCTGGCCCTATATAAAAATTATAGCACAGGGCATATGGAAGAGGAGGAGGAGGATGAGAAGATTAAGAGTCAACCATATACCCGTTTTTTGGGTGGAAGGGGTGAATGGGAATACAGAGTATTCCCATCATTGTAAATAATATATGTAAAGTGAGTTTATGTTCCCCCGGGGCTTTCCTCCAGTGGAGTGGAGAAGTCAGGGGAAATCCAGGCCTTGTTCATTTTTATAAGTGTCAACCTATCAGCATTGTCGGTGGAAAGGCGGATACGCTTATCTGTTATGATGCCACCAGCAGCACTAAATACCCGCTCAGACAGAACGCTGGCGGCAGGGCAGGCCAGCACCTCCAAGGCGTAGAGTGCCAGTTCATACCACGTGTCCAGCTTGGACACCCAGTAGTTGTAAGGCACAGAGGGATCATTGAGGACGCTGACACGGTCTGCTACGTACTCCTTCACCATCTTCCAAAACTTTTCCCTCCTTGTGACACTAGGCTGCGCATCAGGGTGAGGGTGCTGGCGGGGTGTCATGAAGGTGTCCCACGCCTTGGAGAGTGTTGCCCTGCCTTTGTCGGAACTGCTGTGTGCTCCCCTTTTCTCCCCTTCTCGGTTGGCCAAGGTAGCACGTACTCTGCCGCCAGCGTTGTCAGATGGAAAATTTTGGAGCAATTTTTCGACAAGAACCTTCTGGTATTGCACCATTTTGCTTGTCCTCTCCACCGGAGGAATGAGAGATGAGAAATTCTCTTTGTAGCGGGGGTCCAGAAGGGTGAACACCCAGTAATCCGTGTTGTCTAAAATGCGTACAACGCGTGGGTCACGGGAAAGGCAGCCTAACATAAAGTCAGCCATGTGTGCCAGAGTACCAACAGTCAAGATTTCGCTGTCCTCACCAGGAGGATGACTCTCAATATCCTCATCCTCTTCCTCCTCTTCTGCCCACCCACGCTGAAGAGATGGAACTAAAGTTCCATGGCTACCCTCTGTAGCGGAGGCAACCGTGTCTTCCTCCTCCTCCTCCTCCTCCGCCTCCTCCAATTGTCGCTGAGAAGACGAAGTGAGGGTGCTCTGGCTATCACCTTGTGTAAGCTCTTCCTCCCCCATTTCCACCTCTTCCACATGCAAAGCGTCGGTTTTAATTGTGAGCAGCGAGCGTTTCAGTAGACACAGAAGTGGGATGGTTACACTGATAATAGCGTTATCGCCGCTCACCATCTGTGTCGATTCCTCAAAATTGCGTAAAACCTCGCAGAGGTCTGACATCCATTCCCACTCCTCACTTCTGATTACAGGAAGTTGAACGGAGAGGCGACGACCGTGTAACAGCTGGTACTCCACTACTGCCCTCTGCTGCTCACAAAGCCGGGACAACATGTGGAAGGTGGAGTTCCAGCGCGTGCTCACGTCACACAGCAGCCGGTGAGCTGGCAATTGTAATCGCTGCTGCAGCTTCAACAGGCCGGCCGAAGCTGTAGATGACTTACGGAAATGTGCACACACGCGGCGCACCTTGGTCAAGAGATCATGCACATTGGGGTAGGTTTTTAGAAATCGCTGAACCACTAAATTAAATACATGCGCTAGGCATGGTACGTGTGTGAGCTTGCCGAGCTCCAAAGCCGCCACCAAGTTACGCCCATTATCACACACAACCATGCCTGGTTGCAGGTTGAGTGGCGAGAGCCACTGCTCGGTCTGGTGACTAATCCCCTGCAACAGCTCTGAGGCCGTGTGCTGTTTGTCCCCAAGGCAGATCAGCTTCAGCACGGCCTGTTGACGCTTCCCCACTGCAGTGCTACACTGCTTCCAGCTACTGGCTGATGGGGGAGTGGCGCTGCGTGTAGAGAATTCGGAGGTGGAAACGGAGGAGGAGGAGCCAATAACGTAGGTGCTGGCGGAAACCCTGATGGAGGTAGGGCCCGCAATCCTCGGCGTGGGTAGCACCCGTGCCATCCCAGGGTCCGAGTCGCTCCCAGCCTCCACGACATTCACCCAGTGTGCCGTCAGGGAAATGTAGCGTCCCTGGCCACAAGCACTTGTCCATGTGTCAGTCGTTAAGTGGACCTTCCCAGTAACTGCGTTGGTCAGGGCACGGGTGATGTTACGGGACACATGGTGGTGTAATGCGGGGATGGCACACCGGGAAAAGTAGTGGCGGCTGGGGACCGCGTACCGAGGGACAGCTGCTGCCATCAGGCTGCGGAAGGACTCAGTGTCCACAAGCCTAAATGGCAGCATTTCGATGGCCAGTAATTTGGAAAGGTGTGAGGTTAGTGCTATGGCCTGTGGGTGGGTGGCTGGGTATTTTCGCTTGCGCTCAAATGCCTGGGGTAACGAAATTTGGACGCTGTGCTGGGACAGGGAAGTGGATGTGGTCGCTGATGGTGCTTCAGATGGTACAGGTGCAGGGCGGGAGGTATGCGGGCCTGCGCCTTCGACAGGCGATTTGCCGGCACCGAAAACAGGGGAAGAGGAGGCAGTGGTGTGGCCTGCAGACACAGATGGGCGATCCAGGCGTTCCTCCCACTTACTACGGTGCTTGGATGCCATGTGTCGGATCATGCTGGTGGTGGTGAGGTTTCTAGTGTTCATGCCTCGGCTCATTCTGGTGTGGCACAGGTTGCAAACTACAATTCTTTTGCCGTCCGCACTTTCCTTAAAAAAACGCCATACCGCGGAACACCTACCCTTTGGCAAGGGAGATTTACGCAAGGGGGTGCTCCGTGGAACATTTGCGGGCCGGTTTGGTGCGGTCCGCCTTCTTTCTGTAGCCACACCACTGCCTCTTCCAGCCTGTTGCGGTGCTGCAGATGGCTCACCCTCAGGACTGCTGTCATCGCTCGGCTCTACACCTTCCCAGGTGGGGTCAGTCACCTCATCGTCCACCAAGTCCTCCTCCACTTCCTCACTCTGATCATCCTCCCCATGTCTTGATCCCACCACATACTCAGTCATTGACAACTGTATAACATTCTCCTCAACAAGGTCTTGAGACAGTAATAGTGGTTGATTTATTGGCAACTGTGTCTCATCATCATCATCATCATCCACTACTTCCTTTGACCTTAAATGCCGTTCACATCTGTCATCTTCTTGTGATTGGGTACCCTCTAGAGGTTGTGAATCAGGGCACAAGATGTCATGTTCCTCTGCAAGCGTGCTTGGAGAGAGGGTCAAATGAAGGATTGGTGATGAGACGAGCTCCTCACTATATCCCAGTGTGGGATCACTTCTTTGACCAGACCGTCTATGGTGGGAGGAAGGATGATCAGAGTGAGGATTATGTTGACCAGACTCTTGGCTACTGAGAGTGGACTTGGTGGAAGACAGGGTGGTGCTTAACCGACTGGAAGCAGTATCAGCTGACATCCAACCGACCACCTGTTCGCAGTGGTCGGACCTCGAGAGTGATGTCCTGCGACGCCCTGTAAAATTAGACATGAAGCTAGGTATGGTGGATGTCTTTCTTTCTTGTGCTCTGGCACCAGGCACAGTTTCTCCGCGTCCTGACCTGCGCCCTGAACTATCAGGATCACGTCCACTTCCCCGTCCCTTTTTACCCGCCTTCTTCATCTTACATGGAATATGTGACTTTAATATTTGAGTTTGAAAACTTAACAGTATTTCTTCCTATTCTGCAACTGTGCAGAGTACACAGAATAGGCTGCTAAACTGCGGTGACACACACTGAATGGAATATGTGACTTTAATATTTGAGTTTGAAAACTTAACAGTATTTCTTCCTATTCTGCAACTGTGCAGAGTACACAGAATAGGCTGCTAAACTGCGGTGACGCACACTGAATGGAATATGTGACTTTAATATTTGAGTTTGAAAACTTAACAGTATTTCTTCCTATTCTGCAACTGTGCAGAGTACACAGAATAGGCTGCTAAACTGCGGTGACACACACTGAATGGAATATGTGACTTTAATATTTGAGTTTGAAAACTTAACAGTATTTCTTCCTATTCTGCAACTGTGCAGAGTACACAGAATAGGCTGCTAAACTGCGGTGACACACACTGAATGGAATATGTGACTTTAATATTTGAGTTTGAAAACTTAACAGTATTTCTTCCTATTCTGCAACTGTGCAGAGTACACAGAATAGGCTGCTAAACTGCGGTGACACACACTGAATGGAATATGTGACTTTAATATTTGAGTTTGAAAACTTAACAGTATTTCTTCCTATTCTGCAACTGTGCAGAGTACACAGAATAGGCTGCTAAACTGCGGTGACGCACACTGAATGGAATATGTGACTTTAATATTTGAGTTTGAAAACTTAACAGTATTTCTTCCTATTCTGCAACTGTGCAGAGTACACAGAATAGGCTGCTAAACTGCGGTGACACACACTGAATGGAATATGTGACTTTAATATTTGAGTTTGAAAACTTAACAGTATTTCTTCCTATTCTGCAACTGTGCAGAGTACACAGAATAGGCTGCTAAACTGCGGTGACGCACACTGAATGGAATATGTGACTTTAATATTTGAGTTTGAAAACTTAACAGTATTTCTTCCTATTCTGCAACTGTGCAGAGTACACAGAATAGGCTGCTAAACTGCGGTGACACACACTGAATGGAATATGTGACTTTAATATTTGAGTTTGAAAACTTAACAGTATTTCTTCCTATTCTGCAACTGTGCAGAGTACACAGAATAGGCTGCTAAACTGCGGTGACACACACTGAATGGAATATGTGACTTTAATATTTGAGTTTGAAAACTTAACAGTATTTCTTCCTATTCTGCAACTGTGCAGAGTACACAGAATAGGCTGCTAAACTGCGGTGACACACACTGAATGGAATATGTGACTTTAATATTTGAGTTTGAAAACTTAACAGTATTTCTTCCTATTCTGCAACTGTGCAGAGTACACAGAATAGGCTGCTAAACTGCGGTGACACACACTGAATGGAATATGTGACTTTAATATTTGAGTTTGAAAACTTAACAGTATTTCTTCCTATTCTGCAACTGTGCAGAGTACACAGAATAGGCTGCTAAACTGCGGTGACACACACTGAATGGAATATGTGACTTTAATATTTGAGTTTGAAAACTTAACAGTATTTCTTCCTATTCTGCAACTGTGCAGAGTACACAGAATAGGCTGCTAAACTGCGGTGACGCACACTGAATGGAATATGTGACTTTAATATTTGAGTTTGAAAACTTAACAGTATTTCTTCCTATTCTGCAACTGTGCAGAGTACACAGAATAGGCTGGTAAACTGCGGTGACACACACTGAATGGAATATGTGACTTTAATATTTGAGTTTGAAAACTTAACAGTATTTCTTCCTATTCTGCAACTGTGCAGAGTACACAGAATAGGCTGCTAAACTGCGGTGACACACACTGAATGGAATATGTGACTTTAATATTTGAGTTTGAAAACTTAACAGTATTTCTTCCTATTCTGCAACTGTGCAGAGTACACAGAATAGGCTGCTAAACTGCGGTGACACACACTGAATGGAATATGTGACTTTGATATTTTAGTTTGAAGACTTAACAGAATGTGCTCTAATCTGCAACTTTGCACACTAAACAGAATGTGCTCTAATCTGCAACTTTGCACACTAAACAGAATGTGCTCTAATCTGCAACTTTGCACACTAAACAGAATGTGCTCTAATCTGCAACTTTGCACACTAAACGGAATGTGCTCTAATCTGCAACTTTGCACACTAAACAGAATATATAAAAATTTTTTTTTTTTGTTTTTTTCCCCCCACACAAAATAACCTGCTGCCCCCACACACAGTAGTCCTAAAAAGGACTTTTGGTTCTTTTTTTTTCACAATTTTGCTTTTTTTCTCCCTACACTGACTTTCCCTTCCTATCCTCATCTCTCCCTGGCTAAGACTGAGCCGAACTCGCTGGTCAGGTGCTATACAGCACCCGACCACGGGTTCTGGCCAGCCAATCAGTGTAATGCCAGCAGCCAACATGGCTGCTGGCATTACACCGATGTCAGAGCCTCCCTGCACGTTTATTGGCTGCGCAGCAGCCGCAAAACGTGCGGGGAGGAGACCCGAACATGGCGGGCGAGCACATGCAGTACTCGCCATGTGCCGAGCAGAGCGATGCTCGAGCCGATCCGAGCATCGGCCGAGCATGCTCGCTCAACACTACTGAATACAACAAAGGAACTGGCTTCAGAAGTAATTCACAACAGATATACAGCTGCATGTTATCCTTCCCTTTATTCTCAGTCTGAAGATAGATCTTGATCCTTTTGGGACTTTTTATTATTGTCTAGACATTATTGTCTACAAATTTCTGGTATATTTGCATTTAATATTGTATACTTATTATGTGTAGTTTATAACTATTTTACATTTTTTATTGTTTAAAATAAATATATTTAGTTTGTATCTTTGTGCCATTTATATTTTATATTATATATATATATATATATATTTTATTTATTAGATCTAAGCGCTTACTTCCTTTCTTTCTTTGTTTCTGTCCTTCAGTCATTTAGGCTGCCTTGCCCGGTATATTGGCAAGGCCGGTAGAGCCTCATGCAGATTGTCGTGCCATCCTCCAGGCTGCCTTGCCCGGTATATTGGCAAGGCCGGTAGAGCCTTATTTCTTCAATTGTATCATCCATCAGGCTGCCTTGCCCGGTATATTGGCAGGGCCGGTAGAGCCTTAGTCATATTGTTGTACCATACCATAGGCTGCCTTGCCCGATACATTGGCAAGGCCAGTAGAGCCTACCATACTGTATCTTGTAAAAGCTACTGTTTGAACCTATTTTGTGCATGTTGTATATATGTATGTTCAGGACCCGTGAGGGTTCTTATTAAACTGTTCAATAAAGTTTGATTTTTATCTTACTCTGTGTCTGAGAGTCGAAATAAACCGTGACAGATAGATAGACATAATTTAGAACCTCTTGCCTGGATTATTAGCAGCAGGATACCCCATATGTGTTGCACACAGCAGTCACTGCTGCAAGCGTTCTTACACTGTAGTGTAAAGAGCCATGTGTATCCTTGTTGAGTCTGGGAAAACATCCTGTTAAACTGCAAACATGTAACCAAACCAGTCCCCCCAGTGTCCCTGTGTGCATTCAGCCACGCTCCCCACACTTACACAAGCCCCCTTCCGGTGCTAAGTAGCTTGCAACACATTGCTGTGCAATGCAGTATAAACTTTCTGCCATTGGAGGTCTTAGCAGTGCAAAAGATACATACTCTACCCCAACATCCCCAAGTAGACAAGCTGGGCCCAATATTATCCCCACTACTACCAGACTGGCTGGGAACACACTGCAATCAATGCATACCAGTAGGCCTGGTAATGGAGTGGTTAACTCTTTGAGTACCAGAGGTGTGACCAACACATGGCTTTGCATTGCATTAGCCACCCATCTGGGAAGAAAAAGTTTTAAACTTGGTAAAAATGAAGAATTTTTGGGAAACATAACATCCCCCTATCTCTCAATCTTAAGCAGATCTGGATGGAGAGCTTTTTTAACCATTTGAGCTTCAGAGAGATACCCAACACTTTGCATGTCAATGCTTTGGCTATCTCTTTGGCACTCAAAGGGTTAAAAAAAAAAAGCTGTTGTAGGACCCCAAATTAGGTTATTTCTGTTAAAAGAAGGGTACTTTCATTCTCTCCCTTAACAAATTAAATGGAAAAAATGGGGTACAGTCACCCACATTCCTAAATTAAAATACAAAGCAATAAATTAATATGAGGTATTGTGGGCAAGACATATACTTTAAGAAGCAATTAATGTAAGGGTAGAGTCCTGCATGTGTTTAGACAGTTAAGGGTAGAATCTCATGTGTAAGGCTGTAAGTGTATCACAATTTGTATTTATTGAAAGAATATTGCCTGCTTGTATGAATGTGTGTGTCTGCTCATACATAATTCTAATTAGGCAGGAAAGGCAACAACATAAATGTCATATTTGTAAAAGGTGCATCAGCTTTGTTGGCCACACTTACAGTGCTGAATTATGGGTGTGAGTGACATTGGGATTCAATATCATTGTACCAGATACAGCTGCCCCTGAGTCAGTTCCTCTATTGTGGCTGTTGCAAGTGTGTTGTCCCAGAGATTCTGTCCAGAACATGGGGGTCACCCATAGCTTGCAGCAGGAGGAAGAAACAGTGTAGAACCTTGGAGTGGGTAATATTTCCTCTTTTGGGTGCAGATTATGTTATATGTCATATGACATTTGCTCTTTAATTTAAGTATATTTTTAAGTATAGGTTTTAAAATATAAACTAAATAATAAAATGATTTCATTTATTTTTTCACCATAATAACTTCATAAAAAACTGGCAGTCCTTGTCAATGAAAAATACTTAAACCAAGCATCCCCAAAATGCCTTTCAACTTTTTGTTGGCCAGAACCCTTTGTTGGGGTAGGGGAGGGACAGTGCAAACAACGCGTACTAAGTGTAGTAAGTGTTGTTTGCGCCATGGGGGGCAAAGATCCCTCCATGGATAGATATGAGCAATTTTGTGGCAATGGGGAGGGGTTAACAGCTATTTGAAAGAAAATATTAAATAAACACTGTCACCATACATCACCACTTCCACACAAACAGTTAACCCCCTTTTACACCAAACAGTTTACAAGACACAGCATGTGCTGCAAGCTGTCTGTCATTGGGGAGGGAGGTTTAAGGGGTAATTGTGCATGTGTGGGGAGGGTGTTTGGGTGCATATTGGGACACTGGGGGTTGTGGTGATCATGGCTTTCAAAAGCTGAATAGGCCTATTTCCTAGGCTCAGCCTAGGAAGGCTTATCCAGTTGCACAAGGGAGCCTTGAAAGGCCATTCTGCTACTAAATAATAGAAGAATGACCGTTTTCAGTGCTGTTTTGGGCGATTTTTGTATTTACGGCAACCTGGAAATTCAGCATACATACTGGCCAGAATGCAAAGAAGTAGGAAAAAGCCTTGAAAAAAAAGCCCTATTCCTGTTTTGTTTTTTATTTGCCAGCCATATTTCCATTTCAATGGAATTAAATCCCTGCCTTAGTTTGTATATAGGGTAACTGGAGCATCAAGCGGTGTTTTAGGTCTAGGACCATAACCTCTTTTGTTAAATGGAGTCAACTAATGGCATTGGTTTCTTCATTTTGATGGTGAGGGGCTCTTGAGTAGGACATGTATCTCTTTTTTAGTGGAGGAATGCCAGACTGATTAAGGTTTGTACAATCAGTCCTATGGATGTTAGTTGTTGCCTTTTTTGAGATAACAATAAGTTACATATTAAAGTTTGAGGATCGATTCCTTGTGCTGAAGCCCTTTGGAAGTTATGTCCCCAGATTTAGGTTGTGGATGTTAGTGATGATACCTGTCAAAGATTTCCGGGAAAAAAGAGCAAAGGAGAAAAACAGCGCTATCACTATGTCTCAGATATTATCTGCTATTACAATATACTAATACTAGGTGGATCTTAGAATATGGTTGGAAAAATAGATTAAATACACTGGTTCATTTGCCCTGTTACACTTTGTTTAGTTATCTAGCATAATAAATGGATTTAATCTTTAGTTCCTATATGCTTAAATTTGTGTGGATATGTATACAAAGCCTTATTAATGGAGGTCTGTACATTATTTATATCTGATACTCTTTATGTATTCTTACTCTCCCTTTTCCAGCAATCTCCTTCTTCAAATTTAAATTGGAATTAGAACTTTATTTACTATCTTCAGTAGCACCCCTGTCAGTGTATATATAATGGGAAAGTATGTATAACATTATCTGTTTCGTTGGGATTAATCTATGTGGAGATACTTTTCCTTTGTTGTAATCATTTACCCAAACCTCTTTCATTAATTGTTTAATTACACCATTGAGCGCTCTATATCATGGGTGAAGCAGGTAGCAATCAGTATTTACGGACTCTTGAGAAAGGCGGAAGGTACTGCTGAAATGCGTAGACTGAGTGAATGAAAACTATATAAGTGATTTGATTTGGATACACTAAGTGATACCAGTGCCCGGGATCAAGTACCTGCAAGATTTGAACTGGAACAATGGGGATCGTCATCCACAGGGACAGCAGCGTGGTGGAGCAGCTGGATGGAGTGAGTTCTAGTGGATCATCCACAGGTGTCGGACTGTTTCCATTTCGAACTTGAAGTAAGGGCAATTACAACAGGGGTTTTCTGCTGGATTGGTGTATAACATATCAATATGTCTTTCACTTGTTTTTATTGTATCCAGACACAAATACAGACTTATGATGTAGGTTAGGAAGAGCAACAGCCAATACGATTTTTACTGACATTGTTTTATATATTTTGTTATTTTATTGTCTTTCTGTATAGGCGCACATTACGAGACACAATATGGCCATACTGTAGTCTCCGTTGACATACATGCAACATAGGGTCCAGTTATTTATTTAAACAAAGACCGAGGAGCGGTGCACAACTGATTTGGTGTTGCAGCCACTGTGACTTTGTCACTTTTGATTCAGTATTTTACTTTGATTCTATGTGTCAATAAATGAATACTACACTAGTACGTGTTGTTTGCACTGTCCCTCCCCTACCCCTACAAAGGTTTCTGGACAACAAGAATTTGAAAGGCATTTTGGTGATGCTTGGTTTAAGTATTTTTCATTGACAAGGACTGTCAGTTTTTAATGAAGTTATTATGGTGAAAATGTTTTTAAAATAATAATCTGAAAATAAAGTTGTGGCCTGTTCTTCCCAAGTTATGTGCCATTGTGTTTATTTAAAGGATTATAACCTGCATCAAGATAGACAGGAAATTGTCCTATGTAAAACAATACAGATACACCAAAGGAGCAATGGCTCACTTTGAAAATGAGCGTGCGATATAAGATGCAATAATCATGTCGCATTGATAAAAACAGCTACATGAGTTCGCGACCCTCATCAAAAGCACAAGAGTCTCATTTAGCCACATTAAATGTCGCTTCAAATGTGGCAAGATTATGTAGCATGGAAAGCGAGCTCCATCACAAACACTCAAATTCACTGCCATCAGCCTAATACGGAGGCCGATCCACCTTCTAAATCAGTGCCAAAATCCCCAGCTTGTTGTGGAGATTGTAATAATAGCACACTGGCCGTGACTGGACCAAGGGGCTGGTACAGAACCCATCAGGCCTACCGCAACTGTGAGCAAGCTGTGGAATTTGGCACTGATTTAGAAGGCGGATTGGCCTCCATATTGGGCTAATGGCAGTGAATTTGAGTGCTTGAGATCTCCTTGCTACATTATATTGGACTGATGGCAGTGATTTTGAGTGCCTGAGATGGAGCGCACTCTATGTAATCTTGCCACATTTGAAGCAAAGTTTAATGAGGCGACATGATAATCTCGCACTTTTTGATGCCCTTTTCTTCACGGCGACATGGTAATTGCACCTTTGTCACATGCGCTTTTGGAGCATTGGGGGGTCTCCTTTCAGACCCCTGTTTAGCATCCCATACTGGTGCACTGGGGCTCACAATATAGCCCTGGTTTAATTTACAAGTCCGCTCACAGACAACAAGATATGCCAATAGGTAACTGTCAGAAGATAGACAGCTATGCAGAGAAGCCCAAGGTGCACTGCTGCACTCACATGGGAGAGGTAACAGTTCGAATGGATAAGATGATAGCGCTGACCTCCAAAGTGAAGTCCACAGGAAGTGGGGTGGCCAAGTCCTGTGGCATAATACATTTCTGCACAGTGCACACTAGGCAGGAATTGGTAGCAGAGCACACACATCGGCCAGTTCCTAGCTCTGTAGCGTGTCTTGCTTTCTGCCTGTTACTCTTAATAATTTTGTGGCAGACAGATAAAGTCAGGCTGTGGCATGGCCCATCGGATGACTGAGGTGCGGTCCTGCCTCTGCCTGCAAATTTATTATCGCAACTCAAGGCAAGCTATGGACACCCCCTGAGCCTGAAGCCAGGTATGCCAAGCGTCAAAAAGGCCCTAGGAACAAATGTCTTATGGCACTGATCTGTTAAAAGTGTTAAAACTCAGTGTCATGCAGAAGCATTGTTTGGAGTTTACAGGAGTGGTGGACCTAGTTATTTGACGGCCCTGATGCAAAACAATTTTAGGGCCAGAATTTACTGCAGGCTACTAAAAAATTGTAAACATTTTCTATTTTCATAATTCAAAATGGGTCCTGGTGCTTTGCACCTGCTGCAACAGTGGTAGTTTGACCCCTTTTTACCAGTTCCTTCAGTAACAGGTCCTTGGGTGCATATCTTCTTAATAGAAGCACAGTGTTCTGCCTTTGATAATCTCCTAAATATGTAATTCTCTTCATACAGTGTCACTGAATCTTGACATGACTCTATGATATTTATTTTACAAATTCCTGGATCTCTTGGTCCTTGTAGTGTGAAAGTGTAATTCTGGATCACTGCACTCTGGGGGTCAAATTCAAATTCCCGAAAATTCTTATTGATAGTAAAAGGCCTCTTAACCTCTACAATTTTAAGTGCAAACCCCACCTCTTCTCCACTCAATCGCAACCACCATAATCAAGCCACATCCACTTTATGACAGGACAGAAATCACGCTATTTGACCACTCCTACCCCAAGATCTTAGTGGACCTCACTGTGCAAGCCTCTGTATCTTTGCTCTGTATGTTCAGCTATTATATTTTATTTGTCCGTATGACAGGTGTTTGTCACTCATTCTGAAGGCTCCCTGGCAAAATGACTAGTCAGGCAGTTTAAGGGGAACTATCACCTCCTCTAAAGTAATACTTATTTCCTTCATTGTCCCCAATACAGGTTTAATTTTTTTTTTTCTTTTATCAAATTGCTAATTTTGTGGAGAAATAAGTTTCTAAAGTATTCCCAGGATACGTCACATCAGGCCTTGCTTGCTCTGTACAGCAGGCTGTCAGTCTTCACCTCCTCTGTTGTGTGTCATTCCTTCCTCCTTGTGTGATGCTGGAATTGTCCATGGCAAGAGAGAGTGCCAGGTCACATGGAGGATTCCAGCGTCACACAAGGAGGAGGGAACTGACAGCCTGCTGTACCACAGCGAGACCTGATGTGACATAATTCGGTAAAAGTGTAGAATCTTTTTTTATACATAAAATTAGCGATTTGCAAAAAATTAAAATAAATAATAATTTTAAAAAATTACTCAACCTGCATTGGGGACAAAAAAGGAAATAAGTATTAGTTTATTGGAGATGATCTTTCCCCTTTAAACTGTCTTTGTCAATAATTTGTGGGGTATGTTTTTGTTTTTATGCAGCTTCCAGGGCAAACTAACTGTACCACTAGAAACGTGCATTTTTTTCATTTCCAACACTTCAAAAGTATTGAAATCTTTGATAACTATAGAATTTCTTACTATAATTATTAGCTACTGCTCTTACAAGAAATATGGCCCCGCAATTGTATGGCCCCATGTAATTGTAAGGGGTACCAGAAGCACCAAATACCAACTGACAGCTCTCATTTTTCTTACATTTTTTAAACAAAACTTGCCTGTACTAAAATGGTTGTCCCAACTACAGAAATGAAGAAAAGGTAGACAAAGCGCACCATTTTGGAAGTAAGACAACCCATCACATCACATGAGGGCCATTGCCATTGTTCCATATGGCAAAGTTGTTTTTCTCCAGAATTACATCACTTTTTTTAGAACATTAACCATACTGGCTTTGTGACTGCCACAGAGTTCTAAAAACTAGAAGCAAAACTGCCCATTGGCCGTTCTAACAGAAAATGATGCCCAGGCTGGGCTACAAGAAAATTGCTGTGTAGCTCAAACCCTTAGCTTTGCCTGTTTGGAATCAGGAAGTTAGGTTCAGGTATTCTTATAGCGGTTAGAACTCTGTCATGTTTATCTGTGAGAAATTATATAATTTTAAAGCGGAACTACCACCTGAACATAACTTTAGCTTAAATAACTCCCCATCTGGAGACTAACTGCTTAGTAGCGCTAGTCGCCAGAATTATTACTTTGACAAATAGGTTTAGCCTTTCTTCCATGTCTGACAGCATCACAGAACGCGGACATCTTGCCATAATGACGTCCGTGCGCCTGCGCTCTCAGTCCCAGCTGGGTCTAGGAGGCGTTGCTAGGAGCCATCCGGCTCCAAAAGGGACTGACAGCTCAGACGCATGGACGTCATTATGGCAAGATGTCCGCATTCCGTGATGCTGTCAGCCAGGGAAGAAAGGCTAAATCTATTTGTCAAGGTAATAAGGGCTCGATTCAAATGTTGGCGTTAAAACCAACGTGAAGAAAAAAACTGCCTTCGCTCGTTAAGCAAGACCAGGTAACGTGAGATTCAAATCTTCCTTACCTAGAAAGCCTAACGAGCGATAACCAACAAAATACACGTTAATCTTAAACCTGCGTCGCATAGAAAATCTTACCTAAAAACACACGATAAAAATGTTACCTAGCACCACAGCCAATCACAGCAGTGCAAAGTATCAAGTTCAGTCAGAAAATCCAAAACCCACGTCTCCAGTTCTGAACAGCTTTCTCTGTGCTTCCCTACCCAGCCACTAGGGGAACACAGAGAAGGCTTTCAGCACCATGGACAGCTTTGAATGCCATAGGGATGTGCACTGCTCACCCCTGTGGCATTCAAAGGGTTAAAATCAATAAAACTAGTACACCAAGCACTACACAATGCCCCCTTCCACACCCCCCCCCTTAGTATGTCATATATTGCATATATGTGACATACTAACCCCATCCACATCCACCTCATGGACTTCCATGTAGTGGACAAATCTGTCTTTTATTCCACAATTAACCCTTTGAGTACCAGAGAGGTAGGAAAGCATTGCTTAGCATGTTTCCTACCTCTCTGGTACCCAAAGGGTTAATAGGCAACGTATGGACTACATACCTTGCCTATATATATATGTGTGTGTTTGTGTGTGTTTTAAACTTTTTTTTTAATTAAAATACTATTATTAGACAGTTTAACTTAGATCTCATTCATTGTTAACCCCCTACCTCCTGTGTCCCATTGCTATTAGTACTTTTGCTCCACTCTTCTTCAAACTGAGAGTGGAGCAAAAGTACTAAAAGCAAAGGGACACAGTAAGTAGGGCATTATGAATGGATGAGATCTAAGTTAACCCTTTGAGTGCCAGAGTGGTACGCAACGCATTGCAAAGCAATGCGTTGAGTACCACTCTGGCACTCAAAGGGTTAAATACAACTGAGGGAGCAGGCTGCCCTGTGCTTGCAGCGCTTCCCTCAGCTTTATTTATACATTCTTTATTTACTATTATTCTGCCTGGCGTCGCCTTGTGCAAATCGTCCCTTTGCACAAGGCGTTGTACAATGTTGTACAACGCCTTGTGCAAAGGGACGAATTGCACAAGGCGATCAGGCAGCTGGGCACAATGCCAGCGCGAGAGGAGAGGTATTGGAGGAAGCGGGCAGCAAATACAAGCCTACCACCCGCTTCCTCCAATGTCTCTGTCCCCTCCTCCCGCTTCCTCCAATAGCTGTCTAGTGAACATGGCTTTATTATGCTGCGGGCTTCACAGCCTCCCGCAGCAAGGGGAGGAATAAGAAATAAATAATAATAAGCAATAAAGAATAATAAGAAATAAAGAATAATAGTAAATAAAGAATGTATAAATAAAGCTGAGGGAAGCGCTGCAAGCACAGGGCAGCAATGCGTTGCGTACCACTCTGGCACTCAAAGGGTTAACTTAGATCTCATCCATTCATAATGCCCTACTTACTGTGTCCCTTTGCTTTTAGTACTTTTGCTCCACTCTCAGTTTGAAGAAGAGTGGAGCAAAAGTACTAATAGCAATGGGACACAGGAGGTAGGGGGTTAACAATGAATGAGATCTAAGTTAAACTGTCTAATAATAGTATTTTAATTTAAAAAAAGTTTAAAACACACACAAACACACACATATATATATAGGCAAGGTATGTAGTCCATACGTTGCCTATTAACCCTTTGGGTACCAGAGGGGTAGGAAACATGCTAAGCAATGCTTTCCTACCTCTCTGGTACTCAAAGGGTTAATTGTGGAATAAAAGACAGATTTGTCCACTACATGGAAGTCCATGAGGTGGATGTGGATGGGGTTAGTATGTCACATATATGCAATATATGTGACATACTAAGGGGGGGATGTGGAAGGGGGCATTGTGTAGTGCTTGGTGTACTAGTTTTATTGATTTTAACCCTTTGAATGCCACAGGGGTGAGCAGTGCACATCCCTATGGCATTCAAAGCTGTCCATGGTGCTGAAAGCCTTCTCTGTGTTCCCCTAGTGGCTGGGTAGGGAAAAGCACAGAGAATGCTGTTCAGAACTGGAGACGTTGGTTTTCTACTCTTACTTGTGTGCTGTACTCCAAAAAAAATAGGCGTTAGATTTCTGGAGAGAAATGTTGCAATTTAACGCGAGTTAGCCCTAACTCCAACATTTGAATAGCTTTTGGCGTCGTTTGTACATTATCCTCTATGGGTGAGATCTTGCTGTTCTGGCGACGGGCGATGTCTGTTTCAGAACTGGCGTCGCTTGTTTCTAGTAGAACATTTGCATTGCTCAACTGACGTTAAAACCAGCGTCTCCAGTTTTTTCTGGCGACGCCAACATTTGGATCGAGCCCTAATTCTGGTGACTAGCTCTGCTAAGCAGCTAGTTGCCAGATGGGGAGTTATTTAAGCTAAAGTTGTGTTCAGGTGGTAGTTCCGCTTTAATAATGGCTTTGGAAGATTTGTCGACAATTTTGTTATTTAAAATCATCACTACATACATACTCCCTTTTAGCATGCCTTGAAATAGATAATTTGTGACCAGAATGCCATTGTTTTTTGGGTGTCTGCTTCTGACAGATTCAGACTTCCACCTTTTCAAGTGGGCCTCTCCCTCTCTCTCTTTGTTATGACCTTATCCTAAGATGCCATGCCTCTGGATATCTCTATATCGGATATATTCCTACAACTAGAGTGGGCAAGCTGCTCTCCTTCAGCTGTTGCTGTCTTATTATTCCCATCATCCTCAGTCAGCCAATGGCCTCAGTCATCTGTGGCCAAGAGCCACATATTTCCCAACCCTTTCTCAGTGTGACAGGCCTTCCTGAAACTTCCTCTCCTACAGGTCTAGGATGATACCTCTCTGGGTCTTATGTATGAAAGCAAACTGGAGCATTTCTGGAGCAACCAAACTCCAGAACAGGGGAGGAATTAACATTCCCCAAATTCTCATTGATTAAAATGGGGCTTTTAAACCCTTGAAAGTTGGAGACCTCTCTAGCATTCGAGGGGTTAAAAACCCCATTTAGATCAATGTAATTTTCATTTGCCAAATGATTGCTTCTGTTTTCTTTTATACATGAGGCCCTATGACCCGTGTGTTAAAAAAGACGCATTTTGAACAATTCTGGAGTGAACCAAATGTACACTATGGAACAAACGGCGGCATTCATCAAGATAAAGAGGTGCGATTTTGGGAGCAAACCAATTACAAAATAGAGTTGAGATGAAAACGCCATGAATTCCTGTTGATTTAAACAGGTCTTTTAACACTCTGAATGCATTGTATTGGAATCCTCTTTATCATTCATAGGGTAAATATCCAGAATTATATCAATTGGAATTTTCATTTCTCCCTATGGTGCAGGTGGTTTGCTCCAGAATTGTACCTTTCTAGCCTGATGGATACAGCTCAATGTTCCTAAATTTACATTCATTTGATGGATCTTTTCTTACAGATGAAGCAATCCTTCCTACAAATAACCCACACTTACCTTAAAATTGCCAGAAAATCTTAATGCCCACTATGAATTTTGCCCTTGAGCCTTTGTTCAAGAGAGAACATCTTTATTCAGTCCTGGATGTCATGTCCATGGAAGCAGACATGACATTTGCTGGCATTTTTTTTCATGTCTGCCTCCACAGATATAACAAAAGGGCAAAATTCAAAGAAACAAATAGGATTTTCTGGCCACAGTAAAGTAAGAGGGTGATATTAGGAGTTTCATGCCTTAGAGAACACTCTATAGCATTCAAGGGGGTAAAAGCTGTATTTAAAAAAAATAAAGTGAATGAATATGTGTTTTGTGTGTTACATTTGGTTTAGACAGAATTTCTTCACTTTTAAATTTGTTCAGATGGCCCAAAATAAGATGCTCTTGCAGACATCTCCCATACATGCATCTGCACTCTCACTCCTTTTTTTGTCTACAACAATGCACAGACCTCTGGAACATGTTGACACTTTAAAGTCACATTCAACCTCCTTTTTGACTTTAGATAAGTGCTAGTGCATAGTATGTAATGTCAAATGCCATGTACTTTTTATTATATCTTTATTATATTTTCAACTATTTGTATGCTTTCATATCCCTGACGATCAGCTCCCTGAATTTGTTTCCAGAGATTTTTCTGTCAGGGACCTTGAAAATAGAGAAATTGATACAATGTTGCACTACCCTTGCAGCAAAAAACATACTGCCTCTATAGCATATAGAGCATTCAGGCCTGCAGGGATAGTGCAACTTTGCATCATTATCTGAGCTTTCACAATCCCTGAGAGAAAGCTATTTGGAAACCGAAATTCAGTGAGCTCCCAGTCATAGGACATAAACATATACAAAAATAATTAAACATTAAAATAAGTAGTATAGTCAATTTGACTTAATTTATTATGGATTTGAAGAATATGTAAAGTCAAAAAGGACACTGACTGTAATTTTAAAATGGATGAATAAATATCTCTTATATTTTATGTGTCAGGAACCTGCATATGACAAGTCTTGTACGGTCTTCCTGTGTCTGACAAGTCTCTTGCTCTCTAATTCTCCCCCTCTGGCAGGTATCTGGCTGTCTCTCTGATTAATGCAAGAATAAATCAATAAGTGGTTTTAAGCTCCGCTCTTAATTAAATGATTAGGGCGGCTCTGGCCTCTTTCATTTGTTCTCCAGTCTCGTACCACCTGTTTGGGGTAAATAATCACACTATAAAGGCTCTTGTAGAATTGGCTTTACTGATATCATCACAGCAAACAGGGAGAGAAGGGATGTGAGTAGAATCTATAGGTTCCAAACAAAATCGTACACTTCATAGGCCATAAACCCGGCATCTGTAGGGAAGAGAGAGAGGGAATTTTGTCATTAAAACTGTCAACTTATAGCCCTGGTACTTAACCCCTTGTAGACTAGAGGAGTGTGCAATTGCTTTAAAGATGTTGCACATCCATCTGATCCTTGAGGGGTTAAAGTGGACCCTAAGAAAAGTTTAGTTTGTTTTAAAGAGAATTAACCCTTTGAGTGACAGAAGGGTACAAAACACACTGCAAAGCAATGCACTCAGAGGGTTAAAATATGCCTCTAACCATTTTTCTGTAAATAATTATTTGCATGACAGTGTGTGGCAATTTATGCTAATTCCATGCACAATATTCTAATTAGTTATATTTGAGGCCAAACCCATCACGTGAAAAATATTGAAAAAGCTCCAAATATGACAATACACTTTATTACTTTTTAACTACACTTACAAAACATCTGAAACACACACAAAAAAACAGTTTCATTCTGGTACAGTAATGTGGGATTCACATTATGATCATGGGCTATATGCCCTGGCTAGATGGCATTGCAGTTGTGCCTCTATTCCCATGATCTGTAGCACTTATGTAGGTTAAACCTACATGTTTGAAATGTATACAATGGACTATACGCTGATTTGCACCTTTTACTTCCCACCCTAAACCGCATATTGTATTCTATATATCTGTACCGATGTTTCTTGCTTTGTTGTATTGTATGTCATGATGTTCAATAAAAAACAGATTAAAAAAAAAAAAAGGAATCCTGTAAGATCTCTGCTTCAGTTGTATGTGTTCTTAAAGGGATAGTAATACTTACATTTTACTATCCCCCACCTTGTAGCCCTTAAAAAACTGAATTAAATGAGCCCAGTGGCATCTCTCAAATCTTTATGGTTTGAGAGATATCCGCTTTCGGTGTTTTGTTTTTCCCTCTCCCCTAACGTTAGCACTCTAGCTGAAAGCAGGGGAATCTGGTTCTGGGACCAGCGGAGGCTCTTTAGCAGAGCCGAGATTGCATTATGGAAGAAGAAATCCTTCAATGAAATGGTCTTCTACGTGTGCTTGGTTTGCAAGCTCTGCTGAAGAGCCTCCGCTGGTCCCGGATTCCCCTGCTGTCAGCTAGAGTGCTGACGTCAGAGGAGAAGGAAAAAAACGAAACTTTGAAAGCGGATATCTCTCAACCCATAAAAGGATTGAGAGATGCCTCTGGGCTTATTTAATTCAGTTTTTTAAGGGCTACAAGATGAAGGATAGTAAAATTTAAGTATTACTATCCCTTTAAGTGTTATTTTGTATATTGTAACTGAATTTAGAGCATCAGTGGGGAAAATGTACCAAGTAAAAGTGGTGATGTACAATAGAGGAAAAAAATAAATCACCATTGACTTAAATGGGGCTTTTAACCCTTTGAATTCTAGAAAGGTCTCCAACGTATTGCTTGATATGTTGTCCCTCTCAAGGATTCAAGGTCTTAAAATCTCCATTTAAGTAAATAAGAATTATGGCCATTTTTTATTTGTCCCCATGGTACTTGTTTTGCCTCAGAATGATTCAGGTTTCTCACAATGCATCAGCCTCGGTGTATTGTCATATTTTGACCACTGGGTGGCATGCCAACATTGGTGGATTTCTGAAGTTTTCATTCTTCACATGATTATTAAGCCTAGCTAGGACAGAGCTGTTAAGCACCAGCCATAAATGTAATTTTTGTAAGTATATATTCTTTATTTAGCAGATATTTGAAGCTTCAAAATACACTTATCTGAGCAGAGTTTGGCTTTAACCCTATGAGTGCCAGAGGGGTACGGTATGCATTGCAAAGCATTCTATACCCCTCTGGCACTCAAAGGATTAATCCCTTTATGACCAGAGGGATACCCATCTGGTCCTTAAAGGGTTAGTATTGATCATGCTTATATTTGTTTTGGAACGCACTAAAGCCCTTTCACAAATCCAGGGTATTAAAAGGAAAATATATCCAAAACTAACCATGCGCTATTCAATTTGGCCATTATTTTTGTTCTGCAAAATTCTGCTTTTTGTTTTTGCATATCATCTTTATGAATGCAACCAGTTAGTTTTCTAAAATAGCTTTTCTAATAGCTTTTGAATTATCCTTGGTTTGCTCAGCAGGAATAGCACTATCAAAATAAAATTATATTAGCTAACTGTTGTTTTCTTTTGCTGGTCATTTACAAGGCAGCATTCACCAAAGGGTTAAGCTTCCTCCCCAACTGAGAGGAGAGGAAACAAGTGATAAAGCTCCACTCCAACCAACCCTCTGCTGTCTCAAGACAAAAAAAAAGGCCACAAACAGTGAGAGAATTCAGTGAATGCTACCAGGAAAAGAAAATAATGATAAGCTAATATAATTTGTTTGCTCTTGGTCATTATGGCAACATTTGTGAAAGAATAGTAATCAAGCAGTCCCCAGAATCTGTAAAATATGCCGGGAAGGGAGAAGAAAACAGTTTAGAAGAAAAAATAGTAACCATACTCAAGGCTAATGCAACAGAAAAATATATTTTGACATCTACGTGTAACGGTTTTGTAGGACACTCAGACCAGCAGGTTAGAATAAAACACAGTTTTATTAAAAGACAAGAAAGACTGCCCTCTATAGGCAATACAGAATGACTGGAATAGACAGTAAAGTACAGATGCCCTCTCAGGCCCAGTATACAGGGAAATAAATATATACTGTCACAGGACATGCATAAATAGCATACAGGGTACTCAAGGGTTAAAGTACATAGAAATCAAATCAGTCTCTGTTGTGGTGTGCTTGACACGCCCATAAGTTGGTAAAGGTGCGATATAGTGGTGCTAGACGAGAACACCAGTAAATAGAACAGGACAGAGACTACTGCTTATGCTGAGCAGGGAACTGAGGCCAAAATACTCTGCAAGAGCTTAAGGAGCTAGAGCCACTAGCACCCAACCGGTGCGTGAGCGGAGAGCAAGTGCACTGCAAGAGCTGAGATGTTAAGAGCCAATAGCACCCACCCAGTGTGTTAACAGAGATCAAATACACTGCGAGAGCTGAGGATTATAGAGCCAATAGCCCCCATGGGAGTTGTAACGGAGACCAATTACACTGCAAGAGCTTAGCTGTATGGAGCCAATGGCACCCCCACGGGCGCTGTAACGGAGACCAACTACACTGCAAGAGCTTAGCTGTATAGAGCCAATGGCACCCCCAGGGCCGTTTTAACGGAGACCAACTACACTGCAAGAGCTGAGGTGTATGGAGTCAATCGCACCCAACTGGTGCGTAACGAGACTACTGCGCCCAACAAGTGTAACCGGATGCGCAGGGTAAATCGGATGCCACCATGCTATGCAAGTGTTAACGGGAGGCTCTAGTAACGGAGACACAAGGCTCAGTAAGTGTTAGCAGAAGGCTCAGAAGCAACGGATCTGCAAGTGTTAACGGAGGCTCAGAGAATGGAGGCAACGGCTCTGCAAGTGTTAACGGAGGCTCAGTGAACGGAGGCAACTGCTCTGCAAGTGTTAATGGAGGCTCAGTGAACGGAGGCAACAGTGCTCTGAAGTGCAAACGGAAGGCTCAGTGCTCTGTAAGTGTTAATGGAGGCCCAGAGTAATGGAGGCAACAGAGCTCAGCAAGAGTAAACGGGAAGGCCCAGTACACAGGAGGCAACAACTCAGCCCTGCCACCAGCACAGCGGAAGTCAGAATGACACCCAGACGACACTGGAACAGGCTCTCAGCAGGAACACAGGCAGGGTTATCAACGTAGCCGGGTCAGGTCACGAAGCAGGAACGTCAGCCAGGCTAGGTCAAATCACGGAGCAGGATCATCAGACAAGCCGGGTCAGATCACGGAGCAGGAATGTCAGCCAGGCCGGGTCAAATCACGGAGCAGGAACTAAGGAGCGTAGTCAGACGGGCCAAGTCGGTACACAGGAATGCAGGAACACTGGAACACAGCTACACAGCAACACTGGCTCAGGAACACCAGGAAAAGGCACCTGACAGGTGCCAAAGGCCGAGTATAAAAAGGCCATACTGGGAGGGCCAAACAAGCTCAGCCAATGGGAGCGCACCACAGCAAAGAATGACAGAGAAATATCACGGGAACCATGATACTACGTGGGTCAGATTTAGTTGAACTGGCCAAGGGGATGTTCATATGGTAATGTTTAATGAATGTGGGCATTAAGAACAAAACTGATGCTCTTCAGATGTCATCTGAGGAGGCTCCTGCCTCAGATGCACAACAGGTGGAGGCCACTCTAGAGGAGTGTGCCTTTATCCGTTGTGGTACTGGAAGTTGATTGGCTTAATGCAGGATAGGATCCAGCTGACCAATGTGGAAATGGATGCTGTGTGACCTTTTCTGTAGTCTGAAGGGATGATGAACAGCCTTACCATTTTCCTGACTGCAGATGTTCTTTCCAGGTAAATGTTTAATCATTGAACCATGTCAAGTTTGGATCATGCGCTGTTAGCTCCTTCCTCTGTACGTAGCTGAAAAGAAGGAAGAATGATGTCTTGACATATGTGAAAACTATACAAACATTGAGAGAAAGTCTGGACCTGGTCTCAGGGTCATCTTGTCTTGACTGATTGTAAGGTAAGGCTCTTCACTTGATATGTGATGGCTACTATGAAGTAAAATTTTCAAAGGGAGCTCTAGTCAAAACATCTAATGAGAGATCCCAGAAGGGAGAATCTCCTAGCTGGAGGTTGGATTCTAAGCAGAAAGAGATACTTTTATTTAATTGTGCTAGGTCTTAAACCTTGTTGCATTATTGAAGGATTGCTTGGAGAAACCTCTTCATTTAATGTCTACTGACAGAACACTGTCCAGACTTTATAATAAGCATTGGACATAGATGGCTTCCTGGACCTCACTGGGAGGGACAATTCTCAGTGTTCCTAGCTGCTCAACCTTCAAGCTGCCAGGTGCATGATGTGGATTTTTGGATGGAATATCAGAGCAAGGTCCCTCCTGAATGGTAACACCCATTATGTAACGGGTTGTGCATGGTAAGAGGGTATACCAACGCAGTTGTAGGAACACAAGGGCCCCAGAAGAGAGAGTAGCTTATAATGCTAGGGTGCTAGGCTGGGGAAAATAACCAAGAAAGTCCCTAAGAAAGACCTTGTGGCAGCCCAAGAGCTGGAGATAAAGTTGTTGTCTACAAGGCCGAATTACTGATGCCAAGTTGAGCTGGAGTCAGTACACAACAATCAGGCTTACTATACAGGACAATTAGGCTTGCTAGTCAGGTTCCCAAAACAGGAACACCAAAGGCTACTAAAAGAAAATGGTAATATGCCTTTAAGGAAGAAAAGCTGCAGAAAGACATATACTATAAAAGGCCACAAGGGGAAGGATAAAGAAAAAGGTACTGAGAGAAAGGAGGTTTACTATCAGAATATCATTTTTGCAAATGCGCACGTCAAAATAGCACATTCACAACATCACTGGCATCAAAATGGTGCACAAAAAATGTTGCTGTTCAGAATGTTGCCCTAGCATAACCTTAAGTAGCTTAACCTAAACCACCCCCCAAATCTAACAGATACTGACCCTAACCTAACAGATACTGATCCTAAACCAACAGAGAGCAAACTAACCTAACAGATACTAATGTAACCCTAACCTAACAGATCATTTCTTCCAAAAGGCTTACAGTTAGATGAGCTGTGTTGAATAGGGCTCACAGATATACCACTTCTTTCATGGGGTAAGGCAACTCTTTTCTAGGTTTAGGACTCATGCCAGACGATTCAGTAAATGAATGGCCTGATCTTGGAAGAAAAGGAGAATGCTGCCTAAGTACTAGTCCTTGGAGCTGTGGCTATGCCATAGATTTAGATATGTGATTTCTAAATTCTGATCCCTTACAGCAAACCATACAAAGAAATTATGAGACTTGTGATACAGGAATATGGAGATAGGTATTGTGGAGATCCAGAAAGATCATCCAGTCTTGATGATGAACTTCAGAACTGATAGTATTTAGAGACTCCATCCTGGATTTTCTACCACTAAGGAAGGAACAGAGGGTCTTGAGATCCTTGCAATGGATACAGCTCTCCAGAGGCTTTCTTAACAAAGGATAGGATAGAATATTTGCCCCAGAACCATTTGTTTCTCAGAACACGAGAGTGCCTCCTTCTTGAAGAAGCTATTGTAGGTAGTTCTCTAGTATAATGGTATATCTCAAATAGCTTTTTATTGATTTTATTAGGATTTACAAATAAATGATCTTTTAAATGCTGATCGTTGGCTATGTTATTTGGAAGACAAAAGGCTGTGAAACAGAACCTCTGGAGCGCCTGTACAGGGGCAAGTTTGAAAAATCCCTTGTTGTTTTAAAGCAGTTGTACAGAGTTAAATCATAGCTCTCTAAATTGTGAATAACTACATTATTTCAAATATTGGAAGTCTGTTTTTTGTATGTATTTCGTGTTCCTGTCCTTCTCCCTTCTTCTCCAGAAGGTTGATAACAAGGGAGTTGCTGATCCAAAGTCTATCGGTGTGGAGGGCAGTGTAATATCTCCCTCTTGTCTTTAAGCCACATAGGGTTTCAAATGTGGCCATTATTACATGTGAGTGTATTTGAATATTTTATACATATATCCCGAATCCAAGAGCTTATTAGCTCTATTGAGCACCTCCCTTCTTTTCTTCTTCTTTTCTCCAGTATAATGGGTCTTGCTTGTTCGGAAGGAAATCTTGAAATCTGAACATACTTTTTTCAGGAGAGGACTTGAATTCCAGGTTGTGCATTGAACGTTATTTTTTCTGCTGTGCTGAAGAGCCTTCTCGAGTCGGCCATCATGGAGCTCCTTCTGTGAGATTTACAGCTGATATCAGGAGAGGGGTAAATTTAGTGGCGAATATCTCTCAAACCGTAAAGGTTTGAGAGATGGGACTTTGTTCAGATACTTTATTTTTTTAACATCTACAATACTGCATAAACTTATATAAGGGCATTACTAACCCTTTAATCCCACTAAATTTAACATCACATGAAAATAAACACTTCCCTGTAATCCTGATGTTCAGTGGGGTCTTCAGCACCCCAGTCATCTACTGTCTTCTTCTGTCATCTTCTATCTTCCGTTTTCTTCTTATTGTCTTTCTTCTTATCTTTTCTCTTCTCATCTTCTTTCTTCTCTTCTTCATGCTTGTTTCAAAAACATGGAACTGTGATAGAAAAAAAAAACCAAATTATAGGTGCCCCCCAAATAAATAGCACAAAGACAGGATGGGTTT
This sequence comes from Rhinophrynus dorsalis, assembly GCA_037306005.1. NCBI lineage: Eukaryota > Metazoa > Chordata > Amphibia > Anura > Rhinophrynidae > Rhinophrynus > Rhinophrynus dorsalis. The sequence goes on along the minus strand of CM074722.1, from coordinate 406,610,217 downwards.
AACCCTGTGAGTACTGGAGGGGTATGCAACACATTGCACTGCAATTCATTGTGTGCACCTCTGGCTTTCCAAGGGTTTACAGAATTATGCCACTCCAGTAAGGTAACAATGTATAATACCACTCTAATATTTTAAAGTATACTGCCTGTCCAATAGGTTAAAGTGTCATGCCAGTCCAAGTATGCTGCCGCCACCAGGAATGCTGAGGAACCCCTTCCCCCCCAACCCAGGTTATCTCTCTGGCCGTTTCCCAAGTCATTCTGTGGAAGAATTCAACAGAGACTGGCATTTATATAGCCAGTCTATGTTCAAAATGGTTCCCAGCCTTCCATTGTTTGGGATGTGTGCTTAAGCACCTCCCAGCCAATCAGCTTTTAGTGGTGGTGGGGGGGGGGATTACAAAACCTGCTAGAATCTGATTGGCTGGGAGATGCATAAGCACACATCACAGGCAATGGAAGGCTGGGAACCATTTTGAAGAGAGACTGGCCAGATAAAATCCAGTCTTTGTTCAATTTTTCCACAGAATGGTTCAGGCAACAAGCGAATAGGAAATTTGGGGGGTGGGTTTGAGAGATATTTCCTCACCATTCCTGGCACCAGCGTACTTGGTCTGGCATTATGCTTTAACCTATTGGACAGGCATGATACTTTAGCTTATTGGATAGGCATGACACTAACTTATAGGACTGGCATTATACATCTTTACCTTATTGGAGTGGCATCATACTATTAACTCTTGAAATGCCAAAAGTGTAGGCAATGCATCACAACGTAATGCGTTGCGCACCCCTCTGGCACTTACAGGGCTAAACCCATCATATCTTTGTGCCATTTATTTTGGAGGCATCTATTATTTGGCTTTTTATTTCTATTACAGTGCCATGTTTTTGAAACAAGCATGAAGAAGAGAAGAAAGAAGATGAGAAGAAAGAAGGGGAGGGATGATAGAAGATTACAGCAGAAGACTGACATTGGATGACAGGAAAGTGTTATAGCTCTGGGCTCTGGGTGTCAGGATAGGGTTAGGGCTAGTATTGTTTAATTTTTATGTTATCAATAGTGTAGTTAGTTTTTGGGAAGGTGACAGTGTTTAACTCACGCTCGGTGCTTGTCAGTGAAATGATGTTCCCATTTCTCACACTATTTAGTGTGAGTTTTGTGAATCAAAAACACAAGACGAAAGTTTGGCCAAAAGTCTGGTTGTTTGGCCCAGGGTTCATTGAGGCTTCTGTTGGTAGGGCAATTGAATACCTACTGTGGCACATTGTGTGTGTACCAGTCAGTAGCCATTTTTGCCCAACCGGCTGTTTTCACGGGGCATATTGAATTGAGGCCTTTACTTGATCAGTATCCACAAAATTTACAATATCTTTTCTTTCTGGGTTTTCTTTGAAGAGACAAAATCAAGTTTCCTGTACTTCCTATCCTGGGGCAGAAATGCACTTTTTTCTTCAGAAACCTTTTTGATGATGTTATCTAATTGTTCTCCAAACAGCATAACTACCAAAAAAGGGCAGAAATGATTATACTTTGAACTGTTATCAGTGTTTCACGGGTATAGACAGTGAGCCTTCCTGGCAGCTACCGTTAACAGCATCACCATAGCATGAATGTGGAAAAGATCAATACAAGGGTATGAAATTAATTCAATAGAAAGCTTTAGTTCTGTGAGACAGTGCATAATTACTGATCTAGGCTCTCCCTGCATAATACTTTGCTTGACATTCTCCATCCATATTTTCATTGCTCTGGATATTGAAGTTAATGCCACAGCCGAATGGTAGGAATAAATGCTTCAGATCTTTCCCCGGACTTCGAATCAAATGGTCCCATAAAGAGTCAGCATCATTCAGAGGGAGGGTTGTCTTCCTTGCCAAGAGAACCACAGCCACATGTGCCTTTGCGGCAGAATCAAACAATTCACAATCCTTATCGTAGAAGGGGTACATCTTCACCATAAGTGTTAAAGGTTTGAATCTTCTTTCCCATTTCTTCCATTTAGTCAAAATAATGTTCTTGACCACATCATGAAGAGAGAAAGTTGTGCTCTTGTTGTACAAGGTTCAGAACATCTTGTTTAACATTTTTGGCTGTTGTGACTCTTGCAACTTCAAAGTATGGTGAATGGCATTAGTCAGTGGCTGGACTATGTACACATCAAATCTGGCTAGATCTTCTGAGTCTTCAGTATTCATACATTCTGGCTCAGAATCTTCAGAGGCAAAAATTTCTTCAGATTCATGCAATCTAGGTCTCTTCTTGGAATGGAAATGCACTGATTCCTGCAAACCATGTGCCGCCATCTGCCTGAGGAGTTGTGACATGTCCGATAAAGTAGAAGGAGACTTACAGAACTTCTTCCCTACCATGGAATTCTTGTCACACGTAATACAGTATCTAGACACCAATGGAGTTTCCTGCAGGTGCAATAGGAGATTCACATCTAGAAGGGCAGGAATCCTTCTCTCCAAACCCACACAGCCTGCAATAGTCAATCCAACACTCTGTGACAGTGCCTTCTGCCTTCTCCTATGTCCCCAGGTCTCCTATCACCGAGGAACTTTTGAATTCGATGCCTTTATGCACTAATGATATCACTGCACATAACCCGAGTGCGTATTGAAAGGTGATGCAGGGGTTGATCAGCAGATGCTAAAGCCCATCCCCTATTGGTAAGAGGTGTCTATCAGGGTGCCCGTGTTATTGCTGGCAACATTGTTACTATGCTTCTTCCTGAGTCATTCTTATTGGCTAACATGGTGTTGCTCCACCCAGTAAATACCTTTATATACTGAGCTTTGTCACTTCTGCAGTGCCCTTTCGTGGTGCAGCTTGTCCCAGAATTCGTGTGTTTCCTGTATATGATCTGGACTGCCTGACTACTCTTCCTGAATCGTTCCTGCTCTGTGTACCGACCCGGATTGGCTGAAGTTCCTGCTCTGTATACCGACCCGGCCCGGCTAACGTTCCTGCTCTGTGTACTGACTCGGATTGGCTGACGTTCCTGCTCTGTGTACCGACCCGGCACGGCTGACGTTCCTGCTCTGTGTACCGTTCCGGTCCTTGTCTCTACCCATCCGGTATCTGGTTGTGGGCCATACGTCAGTCTCTCTCTCTGTCCTCGGACAGATCCTCTGTTGCCTCCGTTGCTGCTCAGGCAGCCAGTTACTGTAACCCAATCGGTATTGTGCCTTGTGATATCTCTGGTGTTGCGTGTCCCGCTGTAGCACCACGGTACACTTGACCTATACTGCCCTAGCTGAGGTTGGTCTTCCTGGGCATCTCACGCTTTCTCCATTTGGTACTCAATTCTAGGTCTGAGCGTTCGTTAACCCCTTGTGGGTTGGTGCCTGGCACACTGGGTACAGCTTTAGTAGTCACTGATTGGCGTTACTCCGTGCCAGTCCTCTTCTGGCAGCTCCGGTAGTCTGTTGTTGTCCAGGTCCTTCGTTGCTGTTGCTGCCTTGGTCGCCATTGTGTCACTCTCTGCGTAGAGGGTATATTAAGGGCCACTGCACTATTAGGGTCTACCCGTCCTCCCGGCCTATACTGACCTGTGTCAGTATAGTATTGTGTATATATATATATATATATATATATATATATATATATATATATATATATATATACTGGACCTGTGTGGGTACTGATAACTGAAACCTGTCCTGTGTCAGTATAGTATTGTATTGTATTGTATATTTGTGCTGGACGTGTGTGGGTATTTTGTACTACTACCTGTCCTGTGTCAGTAATATACTGTTGCATACATACTGGACCCGCGAGGGTTATTCGTTCGGTTTTCTTTAATAAAATTGCATTTTACCCAAACCTTCCGTGTCTGAGTGTCAATAAAACTGATACAGTGTCCCACACTGGCCACTCTTACTGGGTGACATGAACTGGGAGCTTCAGACCTGCAGGAAGGTCAGAGATCTGGTGCTGGACAAAGAGACTAATAGGCTTCCTGCAAGCTTCAAAACAATATAATCCACCAAAGGGATGTTTGCTTCCCAGCTGAGGACGGGGAACAAAAATACAGTGGGGGAATGGTAGAGCTGGGCCTCATCATTTTTGAGTCTTGGTGAATGATACCATGATGACCAGGAAAATATATTTCCCCTTATTTTTATTAATTGTTTAAATAGAGCCTGTAGTGTTTTGCGTTGTACACCACTTTATCACTCACGTGATTAATGGCACAATAAAGGGTATGTATTAATATTAAAGTGCATGTTCTGACCCTTTATTACCTCTTAAAAATTCTACTTAAGCTCTGCTTAAAGGAACAGTAAATGACATTTCGTAACTAGCTGAAAACAGTGGCCATGTGTCCCGGACTATTGCTATTATAGTTTGGTAGCTCAGAGTCGCTCACTCAATCCGAAGCAGATTCCTGCAGGGTTGGGTAAATCTCTTTTCTACTTCCTGTATGATCAGCCACTGCATATCTAGTAGCATTTTAAATTACCAAAGAGGGATACTTTTTTCTTAAGTGGTGTTGCTGGGGGAGCAACCAAGAATTTATGGGTTACTTAATGATCGATTGACAGCTCTTTATGTAACTGAATAAATTATTTAGAACAGCGCCAAGGTATATTTATTTACACTAACTAATTTATAAACACATATACTGAAGTTTAAACAAATATTAATATGGGTTTTATTCAGAGGCGTAACCAGAAGCCACCGGGCCCTGGTGCAAAAAGTTGCCATGAGTCCACCCCCTGACCACATTAGTCCCCCAACCACATTGCCCCCCCCAATGGCTATCTCCACTGGACATCTCCACAATGCTTCCTGTGATGGATAACCGTACTCAGACTGAGTAGCTCCGCTAAAAAGGTGCTTCCTTAGCCCAGGACGACACTCAGGAATTCCACCAGCCAGGAACCAGGATCATAGCTCCATTCACCTAGTCACTTAGGCAAAACTCAGTGAAGGGTGAACGCACTCTGGATACAGCAAGCTTACCCCAAGCACCCGGCAACACCAGTGTAGGGGTAACACAAGAACTGATTTATTGTAGAACACACAGGATTTATATACACACATAACGAGGGATCCACACATATTAGAATACAATAGGATACAGGTGACTGCAAAACACATATGGGACTATACATAAGGAATACAATGGGGCAGGTGGTGGAGGGGCACATAATACAAAGAGGCACAATGAGAACAATAGGAACAATACACAAGTCATACAATGGGAGCCTCAGGGGGAACAAAGGACTGTAAACAAGAAAAGGCTTTCAACATGACTACATCACACAGAATCACCTCAACCACATAATTAAATGACCACACCAGACAAGAGCATAATAACACATTGCTCCGTTCCTGTGACAGCCCCCCCCATAGCTGGACAGTCTGTAGGAAGGAGGCTGGCCCCCAGGCCCCTCCAGGAGCCCAGGGCAAGGAGGCTTCTGCGACACTCCCAATCTCTACATTACCCCTTCATCTCCATATTGCCCTCCATCTCCACATTGCCCGCCAATCATCTCCATATTGCCCCTCTCTCCATATTCCCTCCACGTTGCCCCACCAGTGTCAGTTTCCTACCTCCCTACCTGGTAGGAGAGGTCTGTGCCTCCTTCTGCACAGACCTCTATACTGCCGGAGCCCCCACGCAGTCTTCTTTTCTGTAATACAGAGCACTTGGAGATTATGTAACCTCCCAGTGCTCTGCATTACTAAAGAGCCGAAGAGGGCGCTCAGCTGCAAGAGGTCTGTGACAAAGAAGGCACAGGCCTAAGCATGTTGAGGGCAAAGGGCGGGTGGTCGCAGGAGACGTCTTGGCCCATTGAGTGACTGGCCCAGTCGTAGGTGCGACCCCTGCGACCTCTATTGTTATCCCACTGGTTTTATTGCTGTGGAGTAATGTGATACACATATTTGCACATTACACATTTGATTGTCTAAAAAGAGGGACACCACAGCAGGATAGAGGAACAGTGGGATTTGGGTATCAAACCGGGACTGCATCTCCTCAAATAGGCAGGTATGTGACTGGGTAATATAGTGTCTGAGAAGAAAAACTTCTTGACTCTTCAATCAGCATGTTGTACCACTGCTGTTGCAATCAGGAGAAGTCAGGACATTTGTTCTTCTCAGACAGCATTTTACCTAATTGCTGATCAACACACTGGATCAAGAGCGTATTGATCCCGGACAAGAGTAGCAGTAGTCAGGGACACATGGCCACTCTTTCCAGTTAGTTTAGATATATAGTTTGCTTTTCTTTTAATCATACACTTCTTTTGTTGTATATGTTTCTCTTTTTGCACCCATTAGGCATGTGTTGATTTGGACAAAACCACTTGTTCAGAGGCGTAACTAGAAGCCTCCGGGCCCTGGTGCAAGAATTACCATGGGCCCCCCCAACTACAATGGCCCCTCTCAACCACACTGGCTCCCTCCACAGTGTCCCCCAATCTCCACAATGCCCCTCAATCTTCACAATGCCCCCATCTTCTACCTCCCTGGCAGCATGGCAGGAAAGACCACTACGCAGGTTGAGCTCCTGCATGTTCCTCTTCAATAATGCAGAGCGCTGGGACATGATGTCATCTCCCAGCGCTCTGCATTACTAGAGTGTCGGAGGGAGATTGCGGGTGCCAGGTGGAGGGGTGACGGGCTGGAGTGACGGGCCCAGTTGCAGGTGCGACCCCTATAGTTACGACACTGCACTTTTTGCTGTTATTATTCAGAACAGAGCTGATTGATTGTTATAAGGAAGTTTATTTGTAGTTGGGTGAGCAGACTTCAGGCCTCTAACTTTTGATGGACTACAACTCCCTTCCCATCATCCTCAGTTGGCCTACGTGCTCCTCCTCAAACATGCTCATATTCATACACTCTAAAATTTCATGTAAAATGTTTAAGGACTGGACGGGTAAGGAACACATTGTAAAAGCAATGTGTTTCACACCCTTTGGTCCTTAAAGGGCTAAACAACATTCTCATTACTACATGTAGTGTGTGTTAGTTCTTCAATATGCACAGTGCAGCTCCTTACCTCTCAAACAGGGGGCGTCATCTGTCCTAGGCTGAAAAAAAAGAAAGATGTAAGTAGATTCCTGCATTTAACCCTTTCCCTGTTACATCTCCATATTCAATACTAAAATGTTATGCTCTTTTATTTAATGCTGTGTGGGACAGATGTAGAGGGGAAAGAGTAATTTTTTTATATTACAGGGCTTTTTCTACTGAGTACAATGAGGTTAGTCCCACTTCTGGAAGTTCCTTTATTCAACAGTTGAGTTAGTTTAAACTGCCACAACATGTTGAAGCTGTTACTGTGTCAAACTCAGATACAGTTGATAGCTGCATACTCAAGATATATATATTTTGGGAGCTATAGTACACTGTGTGACACCCCAGTCTTGTTCCTCTGGTAGTCACATACACACACATACTCTGTATGACAACCAAGCCATGATCTATTGTCCACTGGTAGCTACAGAGCAGCAGATATGCTCTAGGATACCCTATCCTTATTCCACTAATCAAAGAACCACACATACATTGTGTGACACCCCAGTCTTGCTCCACTGGTAGGTACAAAACCCCACATATGCTGTGTGAAATCCCAGCCTTGTTTCATTGTCTACATGAAGTCACAGAACCACACATATGCTGTCTGTCATATCAGCCATGTTCTATTGTACACTGGAAGACACTCCAACCTTGTTCTACTAATAGTCACAGAACCTCTGACATCCCAGCCTTGTTTCATTGCATGGTTACAGAACTAAAAATACAGTGTCTGACACCCCAGTCTTGTGTCATTGTTCACTGTTAGTCGGAAAGTTAATCATACAATGCCTGACACCCTGGCCTTGTTTCATTGGTAGCCACAGAACGACGCATACACTATTTGCTTCCCCAGCTTTGTTCCACTGACAGCCAAAGACCAACACATACTGAGGCACACCAGTGGGTAAATTAGCAGATGTTTTATTGCCAAAGAATACAGGAACACACTCTGAGCTGGTGGTGTCTCCACCAGTGCTCTATCCCAAATGTCAAGCCCAGCATTGTTAAGTCCCCTCCCACTTCCTGTCTCATGTCTGCCAGCCTGTTCCTATGACACAGAGTCACAAATACACTGTTTGATTCCACATCCTTTGTTCCATTGGTAGTCACAGACCCATACACACAGAATCCAATTCAGCAGCCTTGTTGCACGGTCCATCATATCTGGGAACGTTTTGGTCTGGGAGCCCTGTGGTGATGCTGCTGAGGGGAGAGAAATATCAAGATTCTTGTCGTATAAGGGGCGGGGCTTAATTGCGAGTGGGGGAGGGACCAAGAACAAAACAAAAAATAGCTAGAATAGACCGGGGAAGGAAAATAAGAGGGAGGGGAGTGGGAGGAACAGGTTGGGATGGAGCTCAAGTGGGCAGAGTTTCATCAGAAACTCCCCACATCTGGAAAATCAGACTTCCCCGGGGACCCGGTAATTCAGAGTGAAAACTGGAGTCTCTGGGGCAAAACCAGAGAGTTCCCAGCTATGCTGTCCACTGGTTGCCATTGAACACCACAAACAGAAACAGTCCTGCTGTCATATCCAGGAGCTCTGCATCACTATATCCCACAAGGACTGCAAGTGCTGATATAGAGGTCTGTACTACAGGAAGCACAGACCTCTTGTTCCAGATGTTTGACTATCAGGGCAGAGGTACCCTCCTGTGTCAGGGAAGGCAGGCAAGCAGGAGGGGCCTGTCCTGCAGAGGGCCACTTGCCTGATATGCCTGTATTAAATTGAAGATTTGTATCTCCCATAGAATGCAATATAATAACTGTCTGGATACAAGATGAACTGTTTTGACAGCAGATGGCACTGTTAATATAACAAAACACACACACAAACCACTCCTTTTGTAATAGTTTTGGAACAAAGCATCTCCCTGCAGTAAATGTACCTTTTTACTTTTCATGAAAGCACTGGGTAATTTGTGGACCTCCATTTGTTGTTGGATTATAGTTCTCATCATCCCCAGCTAACCATTAACTGACTAAGGATGTTGGGAACTGCATTCCAACAATAGCTGGAGGGGCTGCAAATTGGCCAACCCCTGACATAACCCCTCGCCTGACAGAACTCAGAATAACAATGCTTAACTCCTCACCAACTAGAGTCTTTCAGAGCATTACTTAATCCCTCTTCCAGAACTCAGGATAACCTTACATAACAATGGCACTCACCAGCTGCAGCGCTACAAAGCATTAACTAATCTCTTTCCTGTCAGAGCCATGCATAGAATTCCTTATAACCTCACATCTATAGTCCTGCAGAGCATCACTTAACCCTCTCTTGCCACTCACCCAGAGGGAAATATTCTGGCAATTTGGCGAGATAAATCTCTTCATCTTTCTCCAGGAAAACACAGATGATAACACGGTCAAACTAAGGGAGAGAAAGAGAATGATGTCCTGTTTGTGTAACTAATTTCACAGAAATATACATAATACAGTCATTTTTACATACACTGACAGATTTTCCATTAAGCAGAATAATCAACTGGCCAGAGCTCCACATTTTTGCTGGCCACACCGTTTTCTGAGTTGTACGTTTGGCCAGAGCAATCCCAATGCCCCAGCTCCAGATATCCATTCTTGGTATAAGGTGCCCTTAATTTAATGCCTTTGATGACATAGGAGTCTCCAATGCATTGGAAAACAATGTGTGCGAACCTCTCTATTAACCAAGTGGTTAATAGTTTTATTGTGCTTGTATATTATGGCCTAAGTGTATTTGCTGTGCCAGGCAATAGTGGATGGGGCTAGGGTCCAAGTCATGTGAAAGGTTGGAGCATGGTTATGGGTGGGGCTAAGGGTTCTTCTACACACACACACACTGATTATAGACAGTCGGCGGCTCTGCAGCAGAGCCGAGATTGAGTTAATGAAAAAGAAATCCTTCACTGAAAAGGTCTTCTACGTGTTCTTGCAAACCAAGCACCTAGAAGACCTTTTCAGTGAAGAATTTATTTTTCATTTACTCTATCTCGGCTCTGCTGCAGAGCCTCCGACGGTCCCCAGAACGGATTTCCCTGCTGTCAGCTACAACGCTGACTTCAGGCAGGGGCGAACTTTATAACCATAAGGGTTTGAGAGATAACACTGGGAGCATTTTTGTTCTTTTTTAAGGGCTACAAAATAGGGATTAGTAATATTGAAGTGTTATTATTCCTTTAATCAGTGGCTCATTCATTCTGATTGGCCCACATATGCTTAAAGGGATAGTAATGTTTCACAATAAAAGCAGCTCCAGTTAATCTTCATAGTATTTGGGCCATGGAGAGTGTGATTTCAATACTGTCAGAGTTGTATAACAAGAGTCATTGATCCCCCTCCTGCCCCTTTTAATGATGTAACACTGCTCACCTCCAAGCAGCAAGACTGTCCTGATGCATCACAGAGAGGGACAATCTTCAGTGAGCATAAGGATAAACCTGAAAAACATGTCAAGGTGGGAGGGGTTTTCCTTATGTTCACTGTAAGAAGAATGTCCCTTGCTGCGACTGTCCGGTCAAGTGACCAGATTCCACATCTGAGGGTAGGTGGTGTACACTAGGTAAAAGAGGCTGGAAGGGTATATTTTATCAATTACTCTTGAACTACAACTCTGACAGTATTGAAATAACACTCTCCATGGTCCGCATACTATGAAAATTAATTGGAGCTGCTGTTTGTGAAACATTATTATACCTTTAATCAGGGAAGTCCTCAAATCGTGTACTGTTGGTGGCTTTTGAGGACTGAACTTGGACAGCCCTGTTCTAGAGCATCTGCCTCACTATTTCTTTCTCCTCATCCCACCGGTCTCTTTCCTACAAACCTTCCATATTATCTGTGAACTGCCCCCCCCCCACAAACAGATATGTACACACAGGCACATGAACACACACATTTATACATATACACACTGACACACAACACAGACACATATACACACTGACACACACACAAATCCCCACACCGCACACATAACACTCCCACACCCAGATATTGTAACAGTTTGTTCGACACACAGACACAGTAGGTTTGGATAAAACACAATTTTATTAAACAATTAAGATCACAATAACCCTCACAGGTCCTGTAATATACACTCAATATAGTACAGCCACTAGACAGGTTATACAGAGGTAAGCCCACACAGGTCCAGTTTAAGTAAACAGTCCACAGAACAATATACTGACACAGGTCAGGCAGATCTTGAGTGAGTCCCAGTATATCGGTACTGCATGGGTTAATAGCAGACAGAGAATGTTGTCAGGCCTTTGTGTGGTAAGGCCTTTTAAGGAGCTCAAACAGAGGTGAGAGCTTTAGTACGAGTAACACCCAAGAATATGGATACCAGACAATTGTGGACTGCCTTAACAGTAACGGATGCTGAGCAACTTGAGCACTGCCGTAGCAGTAACGGAGACTAGGCAACGTGAACACTGCCATAGCAGTAATGGAGACTGGGTGACTTAGACACTGCCGTAGCAGTAACGGAGACCAGGCAACTTGAGCACTGCCGTAGCAGTAACGGAGTATGAGCCACATGAGCGCTGCCGTAGCAGTAACGGAGACTAGGCAACTGGATACTGGCGTAGCATTTACGGAGACTAGGCAACTGGATACTGCCGTAGCATTAACGGAGACTGAACAACTGAGGCGCTGCCATGGCAGTAACAGAGACTGAGCAATAGGGGCACTGCCTTAGCAGTAGCGGAGACTGAGTCACTTGAGCACTGCCGTAGCAGTAACTGAGACTAGGCAACTGCACACTGCCGTGGCCGTAACGGAGACTAGGCAACTGGATACTGCCGTAGCATTAACGGAGAATTGAGTAGCCTGAGCACTGCCGTACCAGTAATGGAATCTGAGCAACTCGCCCTGAGAGGCACTCAACCTGGAACTGTTCGTAAGGCAGACCAATAGGAATGTCGCCAGGGCGACACGGAGGCAACAGAGTCCAAACTGCACAGCTGTACACAGACAGCGAGATATACGCACTACCCTTAACCAGAGACCGGTCAGGGCGCGCAGAGGAGGCAGCAGCCCAACTCGGCGGAGTCACACAGAACAGGTACGTAGAACAATCCAAGTCGGTACACAGAGCAGGACCTCAGCCAATCCAAGTCGGTACACGGAGAAGGAACGTCAGCCAATCCAAGTTGGTACAAGGAGCAGGAACGTCAGCCAAGCCGGGTCGGTACACAGGAGATGAGAAGCAGAATGGTCAGGCAGTCCGGGTCGGTGCACAGGCAGGAAACGACATACAGAGTAGTCAGGCAGGCCGGGTCGATACACCGAGAGCACACAATAATCACGTACAAGCGCTGGTACTGGAACACCACGAAAGGGCACCGGAGATGTGCCAGAACCCAGTATTTAAGGACAATACTGGGAGGAACAATCACAGTTCAGCCAAGAGGTGTAAAGCAGGAGTGTAGACTGACAGAATGTCCTGAATAGCACGGGCACCGTGATAGATATACAGACTGAGACACACAAACACATGCCCATATAACACACACACGTACACACCCACACACATATATATACTCCCACATGAACACATAACACACTCACACACATATACAAGCAGTCACACCCGCATGCACACATAACACACCCACTGACACACATAAACACACACACACACCATAGACACACGCATTACCACATGCATAACATACACACACTCACTCAGACATAACATTCATACACACACGCTCACACACTCACCAACACATAACATACACACACTCAACCACACATAGCATACATACATACATGCACTCAACCACATATTCATATGCACACTCACCCAAACATAACATACACACACTAACTCACACATGACATTCACACACACACAACATAGACACAAACAATCTAGATGCACGCACACTCCCACATGCATACTATACTCACACACACACATATAACATAGACACACACACACACACTCCCACATGCATACCATAACAGAAACACACAACCACACATAACATACACAACTAAAGCACATACTCATTAACATACACACACTCACAGATACACAGTTACCCAACATACAGACACATGTTCTTCTATTTTCTCTCTCCCCTAGTCCTGTTACTACCCTTCGTTCCCCTCTCTCTCACCTTATCTTTGTTCTCCTCCAGAAAGTTCCTCAGGGTCCCCAGGGCCACATCAGCAGCTGCCTCCGCGGGATATCCTGCAAAAGTATATTTATGGTTAGGGGGCATATTTGATACACACACGCCCCCACTCATACTCGCACTTCTGCACTCACCAAATACTCCAGTAGAAATGCAGGGGAACGCCTGAGGAAAGATCATTGTTATACGATTAATTATTATTTCAATAGCACTAGAACATTTTATTATTTTCTCAATATTAACCAACAGGATAGATATGTTCAATTCATTAATAAGAACATGTATATAAAAATATGCATTCACTTAGTTTAAACAAGCATTAAAGGTATATTATACATTTTAATTATAAAGCCTTTCTTGATGTGTAAAACAAGGACCCTTCATTGTTGGGGGATGGAGCACTGAGACATGATTAATCCTTTAAGTGTTAGAGAGGTATCTAACCCATTGCAACACAACCTCTCTATAACCCAAAGGGTTAAACTTTTCAGCACTGGAGACTGGGGTCTAGAGGACATTTGTTTTACTGTTTCTTTCTGTGGGACCGCTTGGTCTAGATTCACTAAAGGTCAATGCTGTGGTGACATGATTTTGTTGATGTGGTCTAAACACTTCGACATTTCGATGAACATACCCACATCAATATATTCACTAAAATTTCTGGATGCAAGGGGAGAGGAGCAGAAGGTCCCTGTTTGCATACAGGATTGATGAAATGTTGTCGATGTAAAAGGGATGCCCTCCCTCCACACATTACCAACACTATGACAATTCTGACCTTTAAGAGCATTTTCTCTGCTGCCCCACTTGGTCACTAGAGGAATGCAAAGAACACTTTCAGCACCATGGACAGCATCACTCCCTTATCCCTTTGAGTACCATAGGGATGTGCATTTTTCACCCCTGTGGCACTCAAAGGGTTAAAAAAGTACACCAGGCACTACACAATTATCCGCTTAGCTCTATATCATATATGATGCATGTTGTACACTCCCAAGGGAACAAGGCTGGGGGTCAGGCAGTATCTGCGAGGATTTGTGGCTACCACTTGTCCACCAGCCTTGTTCCCTTGCCCACTGGTACTCATAGAACCCCATATACACTGCCTGGCCCCCAGACTTGTTCCCTTGTCCATTGGTAGCCAAAAATCCCCATGTACACTGTCTGACCCTCTCCAGCCATTTTCCCTTGCCTACTGCTAGGCACAAATCCTATTGGGCACTGCCTGGGTAAGTGAAGAATGCTGGGGGTGTCAGGCAGTGTATGTGGGGCTAACATACAATGGATATGTTCCCCATGCTGCCCAACAATCGATACCTTCGATATGGTGGCCCCCCTCAGCAAAATTCGACATATACTGTCCCACATAGTTAATTGCCACCACATTACTTTTACTTCTATGTTAAAAAATATATCAGTGTTGTTTAATTAAATTCAGACCTTGCAGGGGAATAAGGAGCCCTTGTGATGCCCACCTGGCATTGATCACCTATTCAATAGGATAGATGATGAATGCGGTGACCAGGAAGGCTATTACTGGCATCCTCTGCTTCTACTTGAGCCCGTTGCTTTTTTAGCAATCATTGACTCGAGTAGGACTCCCTAAGGTGACCACATATCCCTTTAAATCAGGGACAATTATAAAATACACACATTGCAGGGTTGCTTTGATTCCTGTGCTGTCCTGCAATGTGTGTATTTTATAAGTGTCCCTGATTTAAAGGGATATGTGGTCACCTTAGGACTCCCCCTATTGAACGCGGTCATTCACAACAACCCGAGTAATTGATTCATTCAGGAAAAGTAGAGATGAAGAGTAAAATTTACATATTTTTTAACACAGAAGTAAAAGTAATGCGGCTGCATATGTCGGCAATTAACTGTGTGGGGGCAGTATTTGTTGAATTTTGCTGGGGGGGGGCAGCATGTCAGATTTATATGGCATCATATGTCAAATTTTGCTAGGAGGGGCACCATGTCGGAGTTATAGATTGTTGGGCAGCATGGGAAACATCACCATTGTGGTAGCTACAAATTCCCATAGATGCTGCCTGACCCCCAGCCTTGTTCCCTTCAGGATGCATAACATGTATCATATTTTATACATCGCTAAGGGCATAATTGTGTAGTGCTTGGTATACTTTTTATTAACCATTTTAGTGTCACAGGAGTGAGAAATGCTCATTCCTTTGGCACTCAAAGGCATAAGGGAGTGATGCTGTCCAGGGTGCTGAAAGTGTTCTTTCCATTCCCCTAGTGACCAAGTGGGGCAGCAGAGAGAATTCTCTTAAACTTCAGAATTATTGTAGTGTTGGTGATGTGTGAGGTAAAGCATGCCTTCCACATTGATAACAGTTCACACCCCTCCCTGCTTTTGATTGATTGAGGGCTGTTACTGCATACGTAGTACAGGGAGATCCCAACTTCGCTAAACTCAGGTAGGCGAAGTTGAGACTGTGTTTAGTGAATGTGTCAAAGTGACACATTAACATACCAAAACACCCCCTTGCATATGAAACTGTCTCATTATCCTGCATTTCTATATGGAACTGAGTCATTATGCTTCATTTCCATATGCATATAGGCCACTGTCAGTGTGTTGACTGAAAATTCGTAAACCTGCCAGATGGATGTCGATGTGGGCAGATTTGTGTCGGACTGATTGTGATGTGATGTCGAAGACACATTAGTGAATACGATCATTGTGCCTTCGACACTGGTCTGACAGGACATTAACATTTTCAGCCCTCTTTGAACTTTAGTGAATCTAGGCTCTTGATTCTTAGATTAAAGCTTGTCAGAAACATCACTGTTTGTTGACCACAAAATCACTACTGTGTATATATATATATATATATATATATAAATAGTACTGTGCAAAAGTCTTAGGCAGGTGTGAAAAAATACTGTAAAGTAAGAATGCTTATTAGAAACGTTAATAGTTCATTTTTATCAATTAACAAAATGCTTAGTAAGTGAACAGAAGAAAAATCTAAATCAAATTACTATTTGATTTCAAAACAGCATCAATTCTTCTAGGTACACTTGCACACAGTTTGTTAGAGCAGAACTATGACCTAAAACCAAAGTTTTACCATGCGTTTTAATGTTTAACCCGACATTAGTGCTGTGTGTGTGTGTTCTTCAAGTCGCCTGGTAATGGAGATATTTGCCCTGCAAAATAGGGCACTTCCGAGTTCTGTGGGACTCCATGACGTCTCAGGACTTCCCAGCTGCCCCAGGGAGCGAGTTCACGCTTCCCTATCGAAGTTGGATTTCTGTGATGTAGCGTTACAGCAAACTCCGTTTACAATGCTACTGAGGTTGCAACCTCAGTAGCATTATAAATGGAGTTTGCTGTAACGCTACATCACAAAAATCCAGCTTCGAAGGGCAGCGTGGAAGTCCTGAGAAGGTACAGGGTGCCGTAGAACGCAGAAGTGCCCGATTTTGCAGGGCAAATATCTCCAACTTTGGTTTTAGGTGACAGTTCCGCTTTAAGGAACTCGGCAGGTAGGTTGTTCCAAGCATCTTAGATTTAGGCAGCCTCAGTTGCTTCTCTCTCTTCATGTAATCCTAGACTTTGGACCTACTTCCAATGGTAGAATTATTAGAGTGTATTAGCTATTCTGTTCTACAGTGTCACATTAATATTTATGTTACTAAGATATATCCTTCAGACCCATAACTAGTTGCGGCAGGAGGATTATTATTCACATGCCCACACAAGACTTATACACAGTGTATTACTTATTTATGAAACACTGTTCTGTGGGTCATGTGACCGTGTCTAGGCAGGCTGCTCTTGATTTCACCCCCTATAGTGGTTTTATTCTAGTGGACATTAGTCCATATTTAATTTTACTTTGACTATTTCCACAATACATTAGGAGATTTAGTAGGTATGTTACAGTTTTAATAGCGACTAATAAAAGTTAATTTTTAGACTGACTTCCTATACAGTAGGGCTCTGATTGTGCAGAACTGGTCTGATTTACAGCACTTACATTCAGTCCCCCTAATAAGGTAAAGACTAATGTAAGAGTAGCTGGAATTTTTCTGTTTTTGTTCATTTTTGCATTTACAGACTTGCTGCACTACTTACGTCTATTCTTATACACCACCCCATCTGAGTAACTATCCTATATAATTATTCGCTAAAACGTGTAATGATGTAGTCATGCGCAGTAGAGACTGCTGCGCGTGCTGCAGTCATGCATAGTAGAGACTGCCCACTCCACGGCTGATACAGAGCTGGACACTCTCTGTATCAGCCACGTCGCAGGCAGTCTCTACTGCACATGACTGCCCCGTGACTGGCTGGCAATGTATCAGCCGCGGCGTGGGCAGTCTCTACTGCTCATGAGTGCCCCGCGACCGGCTGGCACTGTATCAACCACGGAGCGGGCAGTCTCTACCAGGGGAGGGCTGGCCTGGGGGGCAGGGGGGCAATTGCCCCCTGGGCTAGTCATATGTCTGGGCTGGTGGGCCACTCCCTCTTTTTGCTCCAAATGTAGATACAGTAGTGATACCACAGAGCTTACAAATGAAATGGAGCTACAATCCAAGAGGAGCTACATTAGTTAGCATAACCCATTTCTCTTGTAAGTTCTATGGTATCACTAGTGTAGCTTTACTTACATTGTAAGCTCTGTAGTTGCACCAGTGTAACTCCATTTCAATTGTAAGCTCTGTGATATTGCTTGCCTTACTTCACAACACTAACCCTTTGAGTTAATGGCAAACGGTTAATGGCAGTTTTAACATTAACAAAAGAGGGTGGGCTGGGACAGAGGGCTGGAACGATAGTAAAATCGGGCCACTTGATTGTAGCTGCCCTCCAGGCCACAAATTGCCAGCCCTCCCCTGGTCTCTACTGCTCATGACTGCCCCGCAACCGGCTGGCAGTGGCACTGTGGACCTGAAAGGGGGGCTCCTCTGAACAAAAGGAATGATGGACAGGGTAACAAGGCTGGATATTTGTGGTTACATAGTAAATTAGGTTGAAAAAAGACACAAGCCCATCAAGTATAACCTTTGCCTCATAACCCAGAGACAAGAGAATTATATAGCTTTCCTGCTACCAGATAAGTTAGTCTTTATCAGAACTTCCTGTTTTGTCTACTAATACACAGTATAACCGAGTATATTCCCTTTTGAAAGAAATGTATCTCCAAGTTTGGTCCTCGAGAGCTATCAACAGTCTGGGACTTTAACCCCTTAGCGACCCTTGACGTACCAGGACCGTCAAGGGTAAATGTGATCCAACGTCAAGGGTTAAACTCTTCCATCGCGGCCGCACGGAGCGATGGAAGAGTTCAAGCCGCTTGTTACTAAGTGTCCCGGTATCGGGACACTTAGTAACAAGCGGCAGAAACATTGTTGCAACATGCGATTCGCTTCAAAAGCGAATCACATGTTGCAAAACCTGAATGACAGGGACAGTATTTGTAAATACTGTCCCTGTCAGATCTCTCTGCCTCCCTCCACCTTACATACTGCTGAGGTGGAGAGAGACAGAGGGAGATGGTGTTCCAGTGTGCCTGTAAAAAAAAAAGTAAAAAAAAAAGTTTAAATAAAGAAAATTAACCCTTTGATCACTGTTCTGCAGTGATCAATAAGTGCCCCCCCATCTGATCACTCTTGGAGTGATCAATTTGCTGCAGATCAGTGTTTTCTGATCTGTGGGACACCCCCCATCCCCCTTGAATTTTTTTAGATTTCTTAAAAAATTAAAAAAATTTTTTTTTTTTTTATAATAAATATAGTTTAGGTATTTTGGTAGGTAGTTGGGTAGGTTTAGTGTAGACGTGTGTTAGGGAAAGTTTTAGGGATAGATTTAGGTTTAGGGGAAACCCCCCCCCCCAAAAAAAAAATATATATATAATAAGCGCAGTTTAGATAGGTAGTTCAATTGGGTTAGGTAGGTTCAGGATATACGTAGGTTAGGGTAAGTTTTAGGGTTAGATTTAGGTTTAGGGATAGCGTAAGAAAAATAAAAAACCCAAAAAACCCCAAACCCCCCCCCCCCCAAAAAAAAAAAAAAAATATATAATAAGTGCAGTTTAGATAGGTAGTTCACTTGGGTTAGGTAGGTTCAGGATATACGTAGGTTAGGGTAAGTTTTAGGGTTAGATTTAGGTTTAGGGATAGCGTAAGAAAAAAAAAAAACCCAAAAAACCCCAACCCCCCCCCCCCCAAAAAAAAAAAAAAAAAAAAAAAAAATATATATATATATATAATAAGTGCAGTTTAGATAGGTAGTTCATTTGGGTTAGGTAGGTTCAGGATATATGTAAGCTAGGGTAAGTTTTAGGGTTAGATTTAGGTTTAGGGATAGCGTAAGAAAAAAAAAAGTTTTTTTAGTGGGCAAAATGCAGCGCAGGTACAGCGTTGAAGAGGCATATGCCTTTTTGGCGTCTGACTCTGAGGCAACAGACACTGCGTCAGATTTTGACATAGCGCAGTTTTCAGAAAGTGAGAGCAGCTCTAGTGATGACGCTGGGCCTTCTGTCAAGAAAAGACACACTGCCCCAAGAGCTGCTCTGGCAACTGCCCCAGCACCTGCCAAAAGAACTGCCCAAAGACCTACCAAAATACCTACCCAAAGAAATGTCCCAAGTGCTGCCCCAAGAGCTGCTCTGGCAACTGCCCCAGCACCTGCCAAAAGATCTGCCCAAAGACCTACCAAAGAAATGCCCCAAGTGCTGCCCCAAGTGCTGCCCCAAGAGCTGCCCTGGCAACTGCCCCAGCACCTGCCAAAAGATCTGCCCAAAGACCTGCCAAAAGACCTGCCCAAAGAAATGCCCCAACACCTGCCACTCCGGATCCTAATGAATGGGTATCAATTTATGCCCACAAATCTCAGAATTCACAGGCAACCCAGGGATTCAAATTGATGTGGAAGGATTTACCCATGATCATTTTTTTGATTTGTTTTTGGGGGAAGACATTTTAGGTGAAATTGTTTCCCAAACCAATTTGTATGCAGCCCAGTATACTGCCGCCAACCCTAAGTGTGAAAAACGCTGTTTTTTTTTTTTTTTACTTACGTCATGGTTTACGAGGGATTGGTGGTAAAATGGCTGTGTATAAAATTGGAAAACACACCTAAAACGAGAGCCTGGGGTGTCTACTTTCCAAAAATATACACTTGTGGGGGGAAATCTTAAAAAAAGAGCACTGTTACACAGCCCCAAATGAGACATGGCACCAGTAACGCAAGCTGTGAAGATTCAAAGTGTGAACCTGGAAACGCGCATGTTCCAATTTGGCCCCCGTAGCTCTCCCAAACCTTGAGAAACCTATGCATATGGGGTATTGCCGTACTCAGAAGAAGGAGCTGAACACTAAACAATGCATTTTTAAAAAACTTCACCTATCATGTGCTTGAAATTCACATCAACATTGAAGTGCAAGTGTGAAAAACGCTGTTTTTTTAACTTACGTCAAGATTTACGAGCGATTGGTGGTAAAATGGCTGCGTAAAAAAATTGAAAACATACATAAAATGAAAGCCTGGGGTGTCTACTTTCCAAAAATATATACTTTTGGGGGGAAATCTTAGAGTGGAGCACTGTTACACAGCCCCAAATGAGACATGGCACCAGTGATGCAAGCTGTGAAAATTCAAAGTGTGAAACTGGAAACGCGCATGTTCCAATTTGGGCCCCGTAGCTCTCCCAAACCTTGAGAAACCTATGCATATGGGGTATTGCCGTACTCAGAAGAAGGAGCTGAACACTAAACAATGCATTTTTAAAAATCTTCACCTATCATGTGCTTGAAATTCACATCAACATTGAAGTGCAAGTGTGAAAAACGCTGTTTTTTTAACTTACGTCAAGATTTACGAGCGATTGGTGGTAAAATGGCTGCGTAAAAAAATTGAAAACATACATAAAATGAAAGCCTGGGGTGTCTACTTTCCAAAAATATATACTTTTGGGGGGAAATCTTAGAGTGGAGCACTGTTACACAGCCCCAAATGAGACATGGCACCAGTGATGCAAGCTGTGAAAATTCAAAGTGTGAAACTGGAAACGCGCATGTTCCAATTTGGGCCCCGTAGCTCTCCCAAACCTTGAGAAACCTATGCATATGGGGTATTGCCGTACTCAGAAGAAGGAGCTGAACACTAAACAATGCATTTTTAAAAATCTTCACCTATCATGTGCTTGATATCAACAGTAGTATTGAAATGTAAGTGTGAAAACTGCAAAAAAACAAAATATTACCACAATTTTGAAATTTTTTTCTGGAAAAATAGCTGCATGAAAAACTCCAAAATTCTCCTGATTATTTACCTTATGTTGTGTAGTTTTCAGAAACATATACCTTTGTGGGACATTTTTGGTTCTGGCACCGTCAGCTAAGCTATGATGCTCACATGCCAATTGTTGAGAAATCACAAGTTGGAAATAACGGCAGCCATCTTGTAATATTTACCTTGTAAATGTGAGTAAAGGACTAAAATACTAGGCATATGGGGTATTCTTATATTCAGGAGAAGCAAATGAATATATTTAGGGGTATTTTTTTTTCATTAACTAATAGTATGCAAATCCTGACAGAAAAATGTAAGCAAAATGTTGTTTTTTTTCAATTTTTTTCCTCTTTTTTTCTATTTGAATCAAATTAAACAATGAGGTATTCATATAATTGTGGTATCAAAAGAAAGCCCTACTTGTGCTTAAAAAAACAGTATATAATTTATGTGGGTGCACAAAAGGAATTAAAGAGAAAATATGGTTGAACAAAGACATAGTCAAAAAAGTCAAAATTGCTCCGGTCCTTAAGTCAAATCAAACTCAGATTTTCCCGGTCCTTAAGGGGTTAAAGGGGAACATTCACATGACAAAAATATTTGTTTATGGGCTTCCATCACTGCAACTAGATTAGTGATGTTTTTTTATTTTACTTACCTACTATTGAAGATCTGAAGAGTTAAAATCGGGCACTACTGAAGTGCCAAATTTTAGCTCTTCAGATATTCTATAGTAGGCAAGTAAAATAAAAAAAAATAACACTAATCTAGTGTAGTGATGGAAGCCCGTACACAAAAGTCACGTGAATGTTCCCCTTTAAGGATTCCTCTGTTTGAGCAAGGTTGGCCATTCTAAATGAAGGAGCCACAGATTAACTCACCTATACTTAATCAGGGAAATCCTTAAAGGGATAGTATTTATTCATTTTTGCCAGCAATAATATTGTATGTATTAAAGAAGCAAACCAAAGCATCTATGTATTTTTCCCACAACTTTCATAGTTTAAGAGCAATTGTGTTTTAAAGTTTACCCCTCCCTCCCCTTTTACCGACATCATCGCGCAAGCCGACAGACTTGGATTCTGGTCTGTGGACTGGATGGATTGTCTGGAGAGACGAAATAGGAGTGGATATGTAGGAAATCTTCATGATGATGGTCTACTGCTCAAACCATGCCCACTTTGTAGACTGTTGTCATGAAGTTTTCCTTGGTATCCACTCCTATTTCAGCTCTCCAGATGATCTGTCTGGTCCGCAGACCAGAACCCAAGTCTGATAGATTGAGCGGTGTCATAGATAAAAGGAGCGGTAGGGGTAAACTTTAGAACTCAATTACTCTTAAACTACGAAGGTTGTGGGAAAAATACATAGATGCTTTGGTTTATTTCTATAATACATACAATATTATTGCCTGCAAAAATTAACGATTATTATCCCTTTTATCCCTTTAAATCCTGGCCTGTTGATTGCCATTGAGGATCAAACTAGGACACCCCTGCCTTGGTAAATAACCTCCAAAGTGAGGTTAAATAAGCCTTACTTATAACTCACCACTAGGGGAGCTGTTGTATTGTAGAGGAAGTGATACTAGAGTAATCGAAGGATGAAAAAGAGAAAGCAAGAAAGCAATAGATAAGAGAAAAGAGGTAGGGTTGGAAAAAGTAGAGATTAAAAAGTGTGTGTGTGTGTGGGTGAAGATGGGTGATATTTCAGATAACAGGAATAAAGACATTTAAAAACTTAAACGAGCCAATGTCAGTTTAACCCCTTGCCTGCAAGTCTCAGCTGAAGCAGAAGTAAACATTTTATAATGAAAATATATATTAATTAGTTCTTGTACTTCTGACTAAAACATGGGGATATAAACTACTGGGAGATGTTTAATTCACATTATTACAGCTTAATTTTTTAAATTCGTATCGTATTTCTTACAAAATATTCCTCCTCTCCTGTAAGTCTCTGTGTTCTTCAGCATCCTCTTACATTTCTGCTCTTATCACCTGCTACACCCCTTCCCGTCTCCTACGGTCTTCCCAAGGGTTCTTCCTGTCCTTTCCCTACACAACTCGAGCCATCTCTCGGCTACAAGCTTTTTCACTGGCTGCCCCTCGACTTTGGAATGCCCTCCCTATCACCATTCACCAGTCATCAACAATCATCACATTCAAGCATCTCCTCAAAACCTACCTGCTCTAGGAGGCATCTCAATAGCAACATCCTCATCCTTGCACAACGATAGTGACATCATAATCTTTCTGCACTTCCTTCACCATACCTTGTACTTGCACTTATAATCATCCTCCTACTGTCTCTGTATGTCATCATGAACTCTAGTTAGATTGTAAGCTCCTTGGGGCAGGGTCCCTTTCCCAGTGTATGTTTCCCTTGCGGCACTTTCCCCCCAAAATAATGCAATGATCGCACGTTAGCTTAATGCTCTTAACCCTGTTCTGTATTTTTGTATTGTATTATTTCAAATTCTGTTATGCACTGTGTACATGTATGGCGCTATATAAATAAAGATACATACATACATACATACAAACCACAATTTTCTATTGGGGTCACCAAGTAAGCTGTTCTTGTGACTTGCTACAGTCAGCCGTAGTCTATGACTCAAACTCGTCCATAAAGCGCATTTTTTTTTTTTTAATCTGCCTTTTGGACATCCAGTTACTGCTGTTGCTAAAGGTTTGAGTGAAAAAAACTTTCAACTTTCAATTAAAAAATCTCCTAACAGTGGGAGTTCCATTGTTTTTCTCAGTTGGAAAATCACTGTAACATATTTCTACATTTAAAAAGTTTAAAAACTGGATTCTTTCTGCTCCTTCAGTTTACACTGATACTGTCCTCCTCACCACAGTACGTAGCTTGCCCTCAGCTGCCAGTTTCATGCTATTCTTGTAGCAATTCTTCAACTCTTCCTCCTGGGTTGGTCCAGGCTGACCCTGTGCCACTGGACCCACTGTGTGAATCACACCTGATGGTTGAGGGAGAAACCAAAATGATAAATCAATGGACAGAAACCTCTAGGACAAGACACACATGGGACATTTATAGGATCGGTAAAGCTTTATTATGGAAAAAGCAAATTGGCACATGTTGTAGGGCTTTTCCTACAAGGGTACTTACTACTTCCACTGCTATACTTCAAACTGTCACAAAGTGATGTAGCTTTTACTAAGACATTCAGTGGAGAATTGTTGCCAGTGGCTCCCCTTTCCCATAGAATAACCGTCTGGACAACAGGTGGCACTGTTGCTAACAGTTTAATATAAAAACAAATTGTAATACATCCAATTAATGCTTTTTTCCATACTAAACCTTTACTGTCCTTTTAAGGTTACTAAAGGACAACAGAAGCAGATGCCTCTGCAGCTTCACGTGATACTATGGATAACACAGACAATAAACTCTGGTATCCCTTACACTAGCAAATTATTACTACATTTAAAGCACATAGAGTGGTATCTATATGGCAAACAGGGATGCAGGCACTGGGACCTGTAGGCTGGGCACAGAGCCTGGCATCACCTGGAAAGGTTTTTAAAAACCAAAACCAGTAACAGGGAATCCACCACTGGCACATACATAGCAGAATGCAGCACATCTATGACTGGCATATGTATATGTATAGGTATACTGAGCCAAGCATGTCTAGAACTGGCAATAGAATAGAGCCTAGAACAATTAGGAGCATATGTATTAAAACAAAAGTTTAGCAATTCTGGAACAATCTAATAAACATTCCCCAAATTCCCTCTGGTATAAATGAGAATTTTAAGCATTTGAATGCGATAGAGGTCTCCATCACATTGCTCCTCAATGCGTTAAGACATATTATTAACCCTTTTACTACCATAGAGGTACACAACGCATTGCGTTCCTCTCTGGCACTCAAGGGGTTAAAAACATGCTCCTTAGAAATAAAAAAAAAAACTTAAGCTTTGTCTTTATACATATGCCCCCTACAGCATACAGTACAAAGTCAGCACAGACCATACATCTTATATCAAAACAGAGAAAACACACAGCTCTTCCTTCCAGAACAACATAGTGGTATAGATGGAGAGAAGAGGTATTGTGATATCCCACTAAGATGAGTAGTGGTTAGTAGAGTGGGATAAATGGGTCAATATGATTGGAACGTTTTATCCTATCTCTCCTGACATTAGTCCCAAACAGTACATATCTTAACCCCTTGAAAACTAAAGAGATCACTCTACCTCTACCACTCTACCACTCTAGCATTCAAGGGGTTAAACTCTCCATTTAAACCAGCAGGACATTTTAGTTCTTCCCTATAGTGCAAATCGTTTACCCCAGAACTCCTTCACTTTTCTTTCCAACATATGGCCCTAAGTGTAGTATAGATCAGAATATGCCATTTATTAGGCAAACAAAAAAACAAAAACCAAAAACAAAAACAAATGAGCGGCGATAAATTGATATAAATAAATGAGAGACTCCACAGATTGTCCATACATGTTTGTATCCTCCTATATATGGTACATCTTAGATGTGTTGCTTTTACGTTTATCTACAGTGGTGTTTCAAACAGTGTTTATTTCCAATGTGTTTATTACTGCTCGTTTGTTATTTTTCTGTTTGTCTAATAAAGCTTTTTCTCACTTATACTACACTTAGAGAAATATTTGCCCATACTCACATTTTGCATGCAGGAGGTAACCACAGGTCACTTTAGCTTGTCCAGTCTCACAGCCACCAAGAGAGCTGCATTCCAGCTTCAGGAGAGGTCCGGCAGTCCGGTGTATGCATCCATCCACTGGCGGAGGGGGAGAGAACCAAAGAGGAAAGACGTGAGAAATGAAAAATGGATATTCTGGGACAGAAAAGAGTGTAAGGAATATAACCGAAGTGTAGCTGGGGAAAAAGGAGTTAGAAACGTGAATTATGTATTTCAGCACCATGGAGAGCAGCTGTTCTTACTGGATGCTGCCAGTGTTTCAGTTCCTCATACCATACAAATGTTTAGTACTCTAATGAGTGACTGACACACAACTGGCTATGCTAAACAGAGCAGTACCCCTATAACCTCTCTCACTGTACCAATATGACCTCTCTCTCTGTACCCATATTACTTTAACACTTTAAACTGACTTTCTTTCATGTACACCTTTACAATCTCACTGAATTAGTTTCCTTTATTACTGCCTCTTCTAACTCTATCAGTGCTCTTGCATTCGAAGTCATGACACAATGCCATGAACCCAAAGCCCATTATCTAAGTCAAGAGAAGACCATCCCAAAAGCCTGCTCTCTTTATTAAATAATATCTCAATAACCCACTCTCAATATTATGATCCCTCTCTCTATAGTGTGAGGCCTTGCTCTTTGTTCTGAGGGCTCTCTTTGCAGTATGATCCCTCACTCTAGGTTGTGATCTCTCTCATTCGCGCACATTCTCTCTCTCTCTCTGCTATGAGGGCTCTCTCATTGTGATTCATATCTGTGTTATGAGGCCTCTCTCTGTATTATGATCCCTCTCTGTGTTATGAGGCCTCTCTCTTTGTTATGGTCCCTCTCTCTATGTTATCAGGCTTTGTTCTGTGTTATGATCTCTCTGTATATATCATGGTTCCTCTCTCTGTGTTATCAGGCTTTGATCTGTGTTATGATCTCTCTCTATATATATATATCATGGTCTCTCTCTATGGTATGAGACCTTGCTCTGTTATGATATCTCTCTATGTTAGGATTGCTATATGTTATGAGGTCTCTCTCTATGTTATGATCCTTCTCTCTATGGTATAAAATCTATCTTATGAGACATCACACTATGTCATGATCCATTGCTTTGTGTTATGAGACCTCTCTCTATGTTATGATCTCACTATGTTATGAGGCCGCTCTATCTATGTTATGATCTCTCTATGTTAAGAGGCCTCTCTGTGTTATGATTTCTCTATGTTAAGAGGCCTCTCTCTATGTAATGAGCCCAATTCCAGAGACATGACTAACACCGTGCAGCAGGTGTGAGGCACCATAACCCAAAGTCTTAAGGGGCTCATTATATGCAGTGAATAGTGACATTATATATATTTTTCCAGTAATGTCACATGTATGTAGGGGGCATCGGGATATTATCACACCTGTGTTCCACAGTTCTGCTCCTTCCTTTCTGGTTTTCTATGCAGAGCCCTGTCATTCTCAGTTCTGTGCTCTCTCCTCTCTCTCACTTTGTTATGCTCTCTCTCTCTCTCGCCCAGTGGGACACAATTAAATGTCATCTCATGATTTGGTTCTAATTTAGTAACTTATAATTTAGCTGGAAATCAAATCAACAACACACACAGCACAGGTGACCTCTATATAAGATATATAAACAAGATCAGAAATCAGTGCATATCCACTGTAACACAGCGGGCCCTGTGCACTAAATAAAAGAGGAGAAACTCGGAAGCAAACCATCTGCACCATATGGATGAATTAACCCTTTGAATTCTAGCGAGGTATCCAATGTATTCCCCAAACTCCTATTGACTTAAATGGGGATTTTATCCACTTCAATGCTAGAGAGTTTTACAACACATCATAAAGTAATGAGCTGGAGAATTTATTAATATTCAAGGGGTTATGGCCCATTAAGTCAGTGGTACACTTGGTTGGCTCCATAATTACTCCTCTTTGCTTTGTGAATAGGGCCCATTATTCCACATTCACTTCCTTATTTCTTCTAAAAGAAACTGGAATGATTATGGGGCAAAGCAAAGGCACCATAATGAACAAATAAAGTTCCCACAAGTCCCATTAACCCTTTGAGTGCCAGAGAGTGTGCAACTCATTGCTTTGTACGCAAAGGGTTTATGTAGAGATGGGCTTTTAACAATGTGAATGCCAGAGAGGTCTCTGATGCATTGCAAAAGCAATGTGTCAGAGGCCTCTAGCATTCAAGGAGTTAAAATACCATATAAACCAATTGGAATTGTCATTTGTCTGCTATGGTGCAGTTGGCTTGCTCCTTAATTTTCATTTAGATCAGGGGTCTCTAATATTTTCTTTAATGGGAGCTACTTTTAATCGATGAAACATGTACTGTGCTACACTGAAACATGTATTGAAAATACATCAGTTTCTAACTGAATGTAATAAAACATCCCCAAAGCTGCTCTTACCTATTCTTCGATCCTTCCCACACTTTTCAATAACAAAGTGCTGCACAGCAAATAAGTGACCTTCTTAACAGCTCAATGTGATAAAATTCTGTTACAAGAGGTATCATTTTTAGCAGAAAGAAATACATATTCACTATAGAAGACAAAACCTGTGGCCTGTGGATTTTCCGATTGGTAGTGCCTTCCCATCCTTAACAAGACTATGCCCTATTTACTATACATGTTTAAATTTATTAGAGTGGTTTACTAAAACATTTTATGAAAATAACAGAAAGCTGGCAACTTTTGTTACAATGGGTGAGTGAATATTGACTCACACTGTGTCTTTTACAAACTTTGACCACACCACATATTTCCCACAACATTTATTATATCAGCTGTCTTTGCAAAGCATGCAGCATAATCTTTTAGCAGTGATTATGGGAGTGGGTCAGAAAAACCATGAAACTGCTTTGAATTGCACTATATGCATTACTATCAGCTCTCAGACTAGTGACTGCTGGGTAAAGCAGACAAAAGTTGCTCCTAGTCAGATTGTCTGCAGCCAATTGGGGAGCAGATTTCAACCAATGGACCTGTCGTCTGGCTGGCCAGATAACCTGATACATAACTGGACTGCAGAGAGTTACTCCCTGGTAGCTGACGTACTACCAGTAGCTTGTGGACTACTTGTTGGAGACTTCTGAGCTAGATGTACTACTGGATACTGCACAATGAAAGTTTTTCTTTTTTGTTACAATTACAGCCTTTTACTATATCATATTCTTTATCACTTTTTACAACACACCAACATATTTAGTAGTACTTTATTTGGGGAATCGTATGTAATAAAACGCTAACGATGTTTGTCAGAAGCTGTCATGCGCAGTAGAGAATGTGAGTGTTCGGACAGTCTCTACTGCGCATGACTGCATCTCGTGGAGCAGTGATATAGTGGCTGCTTAACCCTTTAAGTGCCAGAGGGGTATGCAATGCATTGCAAAGCAATGTGTTGCGTTCCCCTTTGACACTCAAAGGGTTAACGTTACCCTGACCTTGGCCTGTGTACACGGGCTTTTACTAGTATAAATATAAGCAAATAAAATCTACAGAAGCGGTGTGCAAACATGTCCTTAAAGAGTTAAAAGATAACTGTCAACTCCTAATGATAATAACCCACTTATCTTACTATGGCTTGAAAACCCTATGAGTTTTGCCCCAGTACTTTTGATCAACAGCTTCTTCACTCAGTCCTGGATGTCATGTCCATATAGCCAGTTACTGGCAATTTTTACAAATTCATGCAGGCAGACTGTATGCGCCTATTTTATACTTTTAACAACCAGCAGGGAGCACCCACTGGTCCTTAAATAAATAAGATCATCATGTGCAATGAGAAAAGTTTGAGGTCCTATTAGCAACTGTCATGTCTGCCTCCATGGAGATGACCATACCTGGGAACTTCCAGTTGAGGGCTACCCGGAGGGTAGTCCTCTGTTCACCAGGGGGGTGACAAAAATGTGAGGGGGGGGCTTAACCTTTTGAGTGCCAGAGTGGTACGGAATGCATTGCAAAGCAATGAATTCCTTACCACTCTGGCACTCAGAGGGTTAAAGGTGTCACACAGAAGGCTGGGGACTGAGGATCAGCGGGAGAAAAAGCGGATGTGGCAGAGTTTCAATAGAAACTCTCCACATCCGGAGGAATCTGCCTCTGCCCCGGAGACCCGGCAAAATTCTGTCAGAACAGGAGTCTCCGGGGCAAATCCGGAGAGTTCCCAGGTATGGAGATGACACCTACAACTGTTTGAAGAGAGTTATCTCTCGAACCAATGAAAAAAATCATAGGAGTCATTGGGATTTTCTAACCCTAATTAAAGTGGTAGGTTATTATGAGACCATTTAACAATGTGTTAGTTCTACTTTAAGTGCCATATAGACTGCAAGATTTAAGGACATTTTTTAGCAAATCATCCCCCCATCTTTATTGTTTGTCACTCCATTGTATAGCTGTGGAATATGCTGGAGCTCAATAAATAAACAATGATGTTAATAATACCCTTGCCCTACAGGTATAAATGGTAATGGAGGAGAAAGCCCTGCTTGTGGTAGTTTGAAATTAACATATAGTAGAAGAAACATAACCCTATTAATTCCTCTGATATGTAGTGTTGCCACCTCATCATTTTAAAATTGAACACTTATTAAAAAAAATTCATGCTGCAGTGTTTCAATGGTTTCTGCCGGTCAACAATAGTTCTCATGTAGCATGCATTTTGTCATGTGAAACACACACTCTCTCTCACACAAGCATGTATACACACACACACACACACATATATATATACTTAAACACACACTGCCACACACTTGCACAATGTCATGCACACTCATTCACACACTCTTACAAACACATACACACTCTCTCACATGCTCACACACACTGTCTCTCTCTCTCTCCAACATTTTTGAAAAACATTATTTTCAGCTTTAAAAATTAAACCCAGTGAGCCCTCCACATCATATCATGGTGACCTCGCAGAGGTCACTACAAGGCAAGAGTAAGAAGGACCACCTGTTTAGGGGTGTGGGGGACCCACCAGATTATTTTTTTTCTGTGATCAAAATACAGCCCATGAGCTGGATATGACCACCAACCAACTTGAATGTATTTTAATCACCCTTTGGCCATAGACTATAGTTTGGATCCAATTGTTTGAGATTATTAGAAACAATTGTTTTTTACAATTGTTGTTTACATCAGTCTTAATTTACATTGTACGTATCACTTATCAGCAGATACTGTACATAAACACATATTTGGGGCTTGGCCACTTAATAAATATATTTTTTATAAATACTGGATAAGAAAACATAATATTTAAAAGGGTAGGAACTCTATTTTCAGGGCATATCCCTATAAAGCCTCTCACACACAGGGGTGACAGAATTGTTCCAGCCATTGTGACAGTTCTGATGTGAGTCAGCTATTCAATATAGGTTGCAATGAGCATCTCAACCTCCAAAGCTGCTCATGTGAAAGGTCTGCAGACCATCCTTAATGCAATTTTATTGTTTTCCAAAGGGAATACAGTTAAATTGCAACATGCTAGATTTTAGTACAATCCCACAAGATGATTGAAAGGTGCTATAGTTCACATGTTGCCTTTCATCACAGATGACAGATCCAAGCACCTTTAGGGGTAGAAGACAATTGTGTTTGAGGACACGAGTCTTACTTAAAGGTGCAGTATTGGTATACCCTGGAACCTTATTCCCCAAATCATAAGATATGTCACAATGTGTACAGGACTTAATTGGGTGGGTAGACTTGAGAAGCTTTCCATGATATGAGCATGAAATTGGGCAGAACAATGTGGGAGTAGATGGAACAGGGGAGAAAGCAGGGGGGTTACCATTAAAAACCAGAGTCTCTTGGGCAAATCTGGAGACTTTCCAGGTATGAGTATAGGGTCAAAGATAGGCTTCTCATACCTTATATTTTACATCTTCTCTCCTGGTCTGCTTTGCATATTAGCAATATCTGCATTAGGCTTCTATAATGAGTAGAGAAAGCTCCCATGAGTGGCAAAGAAGGCTCTGATATCACCCAACTGTGAATATACAGGTGATCTGTATGGATGAGTTATAAGTCCAATAGCTCTGAGGACACTTAGAGTGTTTTATTGAGTCTATATTGCCCTCTTAACCATTTGAATGCACTTCACACCTCTCTGGCCCTCCTTAACCACAATGCTTTATACATTCCTTTGATCCTAAAGGGGTTAAGAAGAAAATATCTTAAAATGTTAAAATGAATGTACTTCAACAACAGACTGCCAAATCATCAGACTGCAATGCTTTTCAGCCTAGTGTAGGGTCCTCAAGTGACCACCTGAGGGATCTTCACTTGAGTAATGTGGTCAGAAAATGTGAGAAAGCTCCATATGAAGAAACCATGTTGAGGTCTGACAGAATACTTGCAAATAGCTGTTATACTGTTATACAGTTTTTGTTTTATTACGTCTAAATGGAAGCAGATGCTTGAGGGAAGTGAAAATCCCAAACCACTCCCTTTTACATCTACTGACTTATCTATCTACTCATGATTTCACTGAGAGTCCAATACTGTTCCATATGAAGGTTTACAACACAATTTTAACAGATGCCATAGTGTATTATAAAAAGCAAAACAAACAGCAGCTTCCAATTTATAGAGACTATTTATTTATCACTCTATTATACTAGATATATTCCTTTATTGTGATTTTTATATCTTTTATGTAAATTATTTTATCTTATCCCTATTGTGCTTTGCATTTTTTTACACTTAGAGTAGCAGAGAGGTATCCAATGTAGTGGGCAGAGCAGGGGGTGTTGCCTCCCCATAAGCACATGCACCCCCCCATATATATATATATAAACACATGCACCTTACAAAGACGTATTAGGGCAGTGCGAAGGGTCTATTAGATTGTAAATGCCCCACTCAGTCCTTTGGGGCCATCCTGAGGGGCCAGCTCCACAATTTGCTTGTCACTTTTTCAGAAGTAAGGTTGCTCTTTCTTAGTGACAGTCTTGTGCAAAAGGAGAAGTGTAACCTGGGAAGAAGTCACACTTAATTTGTTTAGCAAACTGACTTTCCTAGGAACTTGTCTTTCATACAGTAGTCAGGTATATCTATTTATTCACATTTGCATTATATCTGTAGTGTCCTATATTTAGTGATCTCTTTTAAAATATATCTCTAAGTTGCACCTGCTCACAGCAAATAGTAGACTTCAATTGACCTTAATGACTTAATGAAACAGACTGAATCTGAAACAACTAGCAGGAGACTAAAACAATAACTATATAAATAACTGACTGCTTTTTGAATGACCTAGGTAATCCTTTCTAATAAATTAGCAACCACTTATTCTTAGGATATAGTTTCCCTTTAATGAATGACAATGCTTGAAAGTATCATTATTTAAATTTGCTGTTCAGTCACATGCTTTAAATGCAACCCAGAGGGACAAGGCTGAGAAAGCAAGCAGTATATGGGTGTTCTGTGGATATCAGTGAACAATGGAATATGAGAGGGGTGTCAGACATTGCATGAGTGGTTCTGTGACTACCAGTGAACAGTGGAACAAAACTATGGGTGTCAAATAATATGTCATTCACAGATTAATTTTATCTATAAACACACGGACCCTACCATGTAATGTTGCAACTCAGCTTGGACAGAAATGATGAGTATGCAGCTCTAGACTGTATTTGAGGTTGACTTGTCTGTTACAGGGCTTTCCCATGCTCTTTAAAACAAAGGTACAGCCACATGTGTGACATTTCTAATTCAAAAGTTATTACAAATCAAACTTTTTTTTAACATTAAAGTGGACCAGTCACACTAAGGCAAATTTAGTTTGTTTTACAGATAAGTAAAATCTGCCTATATGCGATACTATCCATATTTATATAAAATAAGTAGTTTCTGAGAAATTCATATTTATATTTTGATGTACAGTGTGGCTCTTTATGCTAATTGCCTGAATAATATGCTGGTTATTTAAGGGCAAGCTTATCGCTCACTATGTGTGAATTTATTGACACCCCAAGTGTGTAGGCAGTCTGTGTTAATATTGGCCCAGCATATAATCTAATTAGCATAGAGTGCCACAGTCTGCCACCAAAACATAAAAGTACATTTTTCAAGAACTATTTATATTACAAAATGGTTAGTACAGCATATATGCAATGTGTAATCCTCTTCAAAATTAACTAGACTTATCTTAAGGTTATAGCTCCATTTCAAACAGCAGTTTTTTATTGTGGTCACAAAGTGGTGTTGTTCCCATCACTTATTACAGAGAGTAATAGTCTGTGACTCAAGGGGGCAAGATGCACTAAGGCGTGATAAAGAGGTTATAAAGTGGTGATGACTTCTGCAATGATATCACTTCTCCAGTTCCTATGTTAATCTATTGAGCCTATGCACTAAGATTTCTCCAGCTTTGAAAATCTGAGTGAATATGCTCTGTAGAATAACAATGGAACTGGAGAAGTGATATTACTGGAGAAAACATCTCTTCTTTATCATGTCTTTATCAAACTCTTCTATAGATTGCATTCTGAGGGAGTGCAACGAGTAGGGCACAAAATGAGTAAGGTGTCCAGTGGTAGGGGTGCTGCCTGTTTTTTAATATGAACTGTACTGCTAGACACAACAAGAAACATCTGTACCTGGGGGATGAAATGGTGAAACTATTATTTTTATTGTCTGACAAATGGCATTTGGTGAGCTCTCCTTCTTTGTTTCTTTCTTCTTATAAACAAATGAGCCTTTTGGGCACCATCTGGCTCTGTTGCCAACAGTTTAATTTAACCATCTGAGTGCCATAAAGATATCCAAAGCATAGCATTGATAAATTAACCTTGCTTTAATTAATTAACCTTGATAATTTTGTGGCGCAATGTGGCATTTTCTGCTAATACACAGTATGCTAACCAGTTCTGTTTGAAGCCACTTACGGCTTGCTGTACTATCAGAAATTCCCCCCAGTGAGTGGGCTCTGCCTAAATTCATTCATAGCACAGTATGTTATAATATTGTTCCAGCATATAATCTGATTAGCATAAAGTGACACACTGTGCCGCCAACAAATAAAGATTCATTTCTTATAAACTATTTATATCACAAACGAATGGCTTGTGCAAAATATCAGCAGTTTTTAATCAGCTTTAAATCTAAACTTGCATTAACTATTTAAGGAGGGGGGTGCAAAACATTGCAGTGATTTCACACCCCTCTTGTCATTAAAGCATTAAGGTGACAGGTCCACTTTAACTAAAACTGAAAAAGAAACTGGAGGAGAAGGAAGAGAAAAAATAAAATAATGGAGAAGAGATGGGGGAGACGTTGAAGTGTTAGAGAAGTTGAGATTGGGAGAACCAAGAGGGGAGGATGGGATAGCAAGATGGGGAGAAGCAGGAGGGAGAATGACAGTAAACCATTGTGGAGGAAATGTACATGGTTTATTCATGATACATGAAGTCTGCTTTCAGAGTGAACATGGTTGGATGACCTTGGTTGTGCTTTACCAATTTTCATGGTCTCAGAAATTAAACTGGGTTGGTGCAACTGAGATGACAGAAACATTGTCCAAGATTCCATTCAGCTTGAATGGGTCATTGGTTGGAAAAAAAGCTGCAAAAAGCCTTTTTTTGTTTTTTAAATCTCTTTTTGGACTTGAGCCATAACATTTTGAATTAGGAAATTCAGGATATGCAGAAAACTCAGCTAAAACAGTAATACATAAAATGTACAAAAACATATCTTGTAGTGTTTATTCCCCTGAGTAAAACAAGGGTACTCCCACTGCTGAGAGGTGTTTGATTCAAAAGTTATTAAAGCTCAGACTTGATTTTTTGGAGCAGTATTTCAATGGCCTTAAATTGTACAGTGGCGCTCTTGCAATTAAAGACAGAGGCCTCTGTCTCACATTTAGTTCAGAATTAGGCTCGTACATATGTGGATAAATTTGGGGAGTTTGATTTTAGTAAATTCTCTCCCCTTTTTTCACCCATTGAACATATCGCTCTGCACTGGTGACTTGAAGTGCAATTTGTATTGTAGCAATCCTCTCGGCAACTCACCAATACTTTAATTGCAGAGTGGATACATATGTTGCAAACTATATAATAAGACAGATATTCTAGCAGTGAGTTCAGAGGCAGTTTAGGGACATTGCTTTACTGTAGGGCTTATTAGACCTAATATTCACCAGCATAAGATTTTCTCTCTTCTTTTGTTTTAGCGCAATTTATCATATAGTATTAGATATCAGCAGGAGATCAGTCTTCGGTCAGTTTTCTGTGTGGTTGTATGTCAGAACAGAAATATATTATTTGCAAAACAAGATATTTTGAATATTAGATCTATTAATTAGTAGAGCAGGACTCTTTCTTCCTAAAGAGCTTGTACTTTGATTGTTTAAAGGGATAGTAATACTTCGTTTTAACTTTATTTTATTTTGTAGACATTAAAAAAACATGAAGAATGATATAAGTCTTATCTCTCAAACCTTTATGGTTTAAGAGATATTCACAAGCAAAGTTTCCCCTCCCCGCCCCTTTTACCTACTGTAAATAATCTCTTCTCAGATGTGGAATGCAGTCCATAGACTGGACAGATAACAGCAGGGGACAATCTTCTTTATATGAAAACAATGAATGCCCTGCCCCCCTTGACAATCTTTTCATGTTTTTCCCTTATCTTAATTGAAGATTGTCCCTCTGTGCAATCTCTCTGGGCACCTCCCTTCTGCTCTGGCTGAGCAGTGTTACATCAGTAAAAGGGGCGGGAGGGGGACACTTTGTCATTGAATTACTCCTGAACTACAACTCTGACAGAACTGAAATAACACTCTCCAAAGTCCAAATACTATGATGATTAATTAGAGCTGCTTGTATTATGAAACATTACTATCCCTTTAAAGTTCCATCTTTAAAGCATTTAGAGAGATAATTACACTACCTACCAAAGAATCATTAGTAGAATTTTAATGCCAGCGACTCTCACATGCAGTTGCACTTGAAGATTCTAACATATAATAATATTGACAATAAGCTGATTTCATTTCTCTATGTGTTGGAACGACATGCCCTCTATACCGCATGTCCCATTATATCATTTAGTGATCTCAGTTCGGACTGTGTTTCTTTAGAAACAGCAGCTGAGATCATTCACTCTGTCTTTATAATTTTTTGTGTATATTTTACACTATTGTATTGTGGCAAGCCAGATATGCCCCGGCACATCTTTTTAATATAGATTTAATAAAAGTTAATTTTTAATTGTGTTCAGACATTGGGTACCTAGGGAATATTTAGAGTATTTAAATGTGCTATTTCTGCAGGGTTTTTCTTTCTTTATTTTATTTTGTTTTAATTGTCATGGGCATCAGCTCAGGAAGGACTGGGGAAGTGGCAGATCCCTTTTTTTGTCTTTGAGTAGGTTGTTTCCATTCTATTTTTTTTTTTTTAATTTAATTTTCAAATAAACTTTATTGAGAGTGAACAAATTCAGAAACACAATGTACGTCAGGAGACAGACCACAAATTAGCTAGAGAGAGAGCATTAATCAAGTACAAACTGGCCCTTATACAGTGTCTTGAGCTGGGAAACTCTCAATATTGCCATCAGAACCGTAAATGTATCATTAAAGAAACATGATATATTGTCTGATTTGGAATAAACAAAAGAACTTTGTCATAGAGTATAGTGGTATTAAGAAAGACAAAAATGAATACTATAGAGCAAAGCCATACAAAGAGAGGAAGAGGGAAAGAGAGGAAGAGGGAAAGAAAGAACAGAGGCAAGGATGAGGAAGAAAAAAAAGGAATACAATTAGGAGGGGATAAGGGAAAAGGGGAAAGTTGGAATCATTCAGTCATGAGGCTAAGGTGGCAAGAACTCCCTGTACTAAAGCATAAGGTCAAATAAAGTACCGAATCTGAGGCCCAACACTGAGTTAGAAGGGGTACAAACGTACTGAATCCATTTTAGGGGGATAAAGAATCAGCACGTGCCAGAAAACTGATCCACTTTCCACAGGTGACCTGCACAACATCATGTAGGCCCCTGGAATGCGCATACATCTGCTCCATATCCAAGATGTATTGCACCCTGGACTTCCAGTCCAAAATAGTGGGTGGTGTGGGGGACTTCCACTTGCCCGGGATGCACATCCTAGCAGCCGTGACCAGTAAGTTCCAACTCTTCAAAGGTCCAATGGAAAAAGAGTTCCGTCCCTCTTCCTCAGGAAAAATGCCTAATAATAACACTTCCGGGGTAAAGGGAACAGTTAGGCCAGATACCGAAGAAAACTGGGAAACATCCGAAATGTTACATCTCCAACATAGACTCTGTCCATCTCCCCAGAATTTAGCCATAAGACTGGGCGGTCTGTACCACCTAGCCAACAATTTATAATTAATTTCTCTAAGATTCACACACGGAATATGTCTCTT
The DNA here is from genome assembly GCA_037306005.1 of Rhinophrynus dorsalis. Classification (NCBI taxonomy): domain Eukaryota; kingdom Metazoa; phylum Chordata; class Amphibia; order Anura; family Rhinophrynidae; genus Rhinophrynus; species Rhinophrynus dorsalis. The sequence continues at coordinate 406,571,645 of CM074722.1, read as the reverse complement.
GCAGAGATCAAAAGCAAGCTTCCACTGAACTTCAGTAAATAAAAGTCCCAACTCCTGTTCCCAAGCCAATCTAAATCCACAAAGCACGGAAGGAGGGGAAGTAGTGCCAAAATTCTGCCCGAGGAAGGCCATAGTCAGTACAAAGCGTTGAGAACGGGGGTAATCCACAGTCCACTACCAAATCATCCAGATCAACCAAACCTACTTCCGCTCACCTTCGTAAAGAGAAGTCACCCACCCCTTGTCTAAAGTCAGGGTTATTAATAATATTAATAGAGTAGAGAGGGGACAGCCACAGGAACAGCGAGTATGCGAGATTGCATAGCGTCCAAATACGAACGAGATGGGAATTGGGTGAAACTTGACAATAGGCAAAGAGCGACCTGACTCAGACCACAGAAGTTGTTGGGCAGAGAATGGGCTGATAAGACGACACAGCAGTAGTGCCCAATCCTTCCCACTATAAGAACTGCAGTGATCGAAAAGCGTGTGCAAAGAGGCCGCCTTCCAATATCGAATGACATCAGGGGAGCCTAAGCCAACCTCCCCCAACCACAACGACAATACCGTTGAGTTTCAGGGTTTTCCCACGCCAGATGAAGGTAGAGATGATTCGCTGAAGTGATTTAAGGGTAACCAAGGGAATACAAATCGGGAGTGAACGCAATAAATAAAGAATCTTAAGAAGGAGAACCATTTTAGATAGATTAATCTGAGCAGTCCATGAGAGAAAAAACGATCTCTAGGAATGCGATGGCCGATCTTAGAGCTTCTTCGAGTTTAGCCATGTCAACAGGAACTAAGTCAGTCAGCGATGGTGTGAGATATACCCCTAGGTAGTTGAGAGCCTTTAACGTCCATTGATATGGGAAGTCTTTGGACAAAATAGTATGTAATCTTGATGGGGTATGCAACGGCATAATCTCTGATTTAGAAAAATTAATTTTCATACCTGATAATGCACCATAAGATTCGAGCATAGAAGAAAGGGCCTCCAGAGATGCGCGGGGCACAGTGAGGGTAGCCAAAATGTCATCAGCATAGCATGGCAATTAAAACTCCTGGCCACCACAGAGAATTCCCTTAATGTTTGTGGAAGCCTGTATCCTTGCTAATAGTGGCTCTAGAGTCAAAACAAATATTAAAGGAGACAATGGGCAGCCTTGCCGCATACCATTCCTTATGGGGAAAGTGGGGGAAAAAACCCATTTGCCACCACCTGAGCAGTGGGATTAGAATAGAGAGAAAGAGTTGCAGACAAGAACCTAGGCCCAAATCCAATCCACCTGAGGACAGCAGCCATATAGTCCCAATCCACCCTGTCGAAGGCCCTCCCCAGATCACCTTTTTTTTTTATTTTAGCTGCATTGTGAATGGCAGCACGATTTTTAAGGTTTATTTTATTTCTTATTTTTTAATTTATTAGAGGCACCAGGGATTTGCAGACATTGCTGAACCTCGACGTCCAGGTGGGTATGTATTATTAAACACACACATATACATAAAACTTTCTTGAGGAGTAGAAGAAGAGGTCCCATGACTCCTTCCTTGGGCATTTTTTAAATTAAAGTTGAACTGTCAGTTTGTAACAAATATGTGATTTTGAAAGAGTTTTCAAAATCACCTATATTTATGTTAACCATTTATATTTCACAAACCAGTTTATGAGATATTTAGCTTTAATCATTAGTCAAGCTATACAGCTGACCCAGTACTTCCAGGTAGGAAGTGGCAGTTGGTAATGTACAGCAGTGTAAAATGTTAGCATCTGTTGGGTATGCCTCCGGATTTGCATTAACTGGCAAATAAATGCAACAAAATAATCTCCTAACCTCATCACCTATTTGTTAACTAATAACAGTTACATTTTAATATTGGGACACCAGAACCCATATTGGCATTTGTAGTTTTATTGAATAAAATATAATATAGGGGAATGGACCCCATATTATTATTTTTTAAACTTTCCATCCATTTTCTATTTAGCCTTCATTGTATAACATGCCTGATGAAGAGACCTGAGTTGTCTTGAAAGCTAATCAGCCAATAAAGGTGTCATTTTCACTCTATCAGTCTCCTGCTATTTTTTTAAAGGCCCCATTTGCACTGCAGCTAATTGTAGCCAGACTGGCAATGGAGGGGTTAATTATACATTTCAATAGGATGGTGAGTGGTTATATACAGGTAAGTTAATGCCTTCATTGATGGTGCAACAAGATTGCTACGATCCAGTATACAGAGGGGTAGAGGTTAGTGGGGATGTGGGAATGGTGCCTCGGTACATTTAAGCTACTGCCTCCTAGTTTCCCTTCAGGATCCTGCCCAAAGGAAGTGGCTAATGTCTGACCATTTCCATTAGGATTCCTGAACATCTCTTTGGAATCATTATGGACATCTTCAGTTCTCCAAGTGGATTCCAAAACTGAATTTTATTTTTGAAAAAAATAATAAAAAAGCTAATTCAGCAATCAGATATTGGATCTTGGCCAGAATGTGATAACAAATTTGACCACTGGTAAATATCTGCCAGTGGGGCAAATAGCTGAATGGCAGATTTTTCCTCCTGGAATGGAATCTAGGCTATTGTTAGGCTGCTGATACAAACTGGGGTATGAACTTCAGATGGGCCTAACACTAAGCCTGTACCAGAGTCAGATGGACCTTTGGTTTTATGGTTGCCAACCTCAGAGGATATTTTGTTCAGTGATGAAGACAATTAAAGTTTTTTTGTGTGGTGTAGTAAGGTGGTCTGTAGAAATAATAAATATAAGCTTGGTGGAGGTGGAATGTGTGGGCTCACCTAATTCCCCTACTATCAAAATTTAAAATTAAAGAATGACAATTAGTAAAAATTGTGTATTAACTTTGGTTAAGAATGTATGCATGTGCCATTGTGTCAAAACAGGTGATGAATATCAATGTATATTCTATGTTTTCTAGAGAACATGAGTTAGATTTAATGTTTTCACTGGACCTGGGCTAGATTTAACCACTTGGATGCTAGAGGCATCTCCAAAGTATTGCTTCAAAATGTGTGGAGATGTCATTCGCATCCATGGGGTAAAATTGTAACTTTTACCTAAACCTAAGAGCAGACTTAGCAAACTGGCAAAAGATCCTAGAGTATAGATCCTGCCTACAACAGATTGCACTACTTTTTATTAGGAAATCAGAAGAGTTTATAGTAATTGTCACATCAGGGTCTTGACCTAAGTGTCACAGAGTGCCAGGCTCATGTCTGTAAATAGAAGTGCTGAACTAGCATCTCTGTTACCATAAACCTCTTGAATCTACAATAAAAAAAACAATAACATCTCTTGCAGGCAAGAGCTGCTGTCATGCTTTATTTTTCAGATTTATCTTTTTTTGTACTATTTTGGTTAGATTTAGTGGTTTAATTTGGGTTTGGATGGGATTAGGGATTTTAACAGGATTTACGTTAAGTGTATATTTTAGTATGATTTACATTTATAATTTTTCTAAATTTTTATACTGTTTTGGTTAGATTTAGGGGTTTAATTTGGCTTTGGTAGAGATTAGTGATTCAAACAGGATTTATGTTAAGAATACATTTTTAGTATGATTTATTTCTTAATATACAATACCATTTTTGTAGAGTTTGATGTTTTAGGTTCATAGGTTCAATGTAAAGTATGCAAGTATGCCATATATAAATTAATATTCTCATTAATTTCAAAGGGAATTTTAACCCGTTGAATGCTAGAGAGCTATACAATGCTAGAGAGATATCCAAAGGCTGATATAGAACGAGATATACAAGGCTGAGGTATTAAGAAGAACTCATGGGAGATGCAAAGGTGAAGTGTGCGTGTCTGCTAATGTATGGAGAATTTGTCACACTTCATCATATGCGCTAAGAATTATGCATGGATTGCGAGGGGGGAGAGACTTTGAACATTAGCATATGATGTTGGCGTAAAGCTGCAGATGTGTTGGGATTAGTAGGGGGAGCGGATGCTTTCAGTCCCAGATTTCATAACCAGTATCAGCAGCAGTTCTCCCTTAACCCTCTGAATCACAGAGGGGTGAGCAACTCATTGTTTAGCAATGCATTGCACACCCATGGGCATGCAAATGGTTAATCACAAATATTTCTACTTCACAATACAAAGCCTGAGGTCCCATAAACAGAGCAGCTCCCCATCCCACTAGCCACCAATCAGCTGATAAATTAAACAATGCGGAGACGACTATCAGCTGTTCAATGTAAACAATTCAGTGCCGGGTATAAGTTGATTGATAAAAACAGCCCAGAGCTATGTCAGCATATGAGAGAGCAGTTTAATGCTGTTGTGTAATATGTGTAAGATAAGGCACACAGAGCCGTCAGATGGCATAGCTCTGAACTGTTTACATGAATCAGCTGAGAGTATGCACTGCATGGAACTGTTTACATCAATCAGCTGATAGCATGCACTGCATTGCACTGTACTGTTTGCATCTGTCAGCTAATCATCAGATATTGCAAGATGCTCATTTGGCCAGCATCAGGGAAGTGAATTTGTTTTTGTGGGATCTGACAGCATCACCAGCTGTCAGAGCTTAGTACATTGGTGAACTGCTACATTAACATAAAACATGCCCACAAGAATATAAAAATGGCTCATTATCTCTCTGGGTACCAGAAGGGTATTCAACATAGTGGATTAGATTAGGGTAGTTTGAAGGATGTTAGGGGTTGGGGTATTTTGGTTTGGATTATTTTGGCTGTTATATAGTTTTTCTTAAAATATTTTTTTGATTGATTATACTAGTGATTTGGAGTGTGTTTTTGCTTGGTATGGGTTATGGTTGGCATAGATGTTTTTTAGTGGAATTGTTTGGACATGAGGTGGTGAAATTGGATTAGGATAGATGGTATGATGTTAGACACTATTTTAGTAAGGTGACATTTTAAATACATCATTTTGAAGCAAGCGACATTTTTAACCAGTTAGTATGATGCTCGCTCACAAATCCACAGCATTTTGATACTCAACCCATTTGAAGATGTGAAAATTATTGCATCCTCCAAAATAGGCTGTACAGATAGGCAGTTAATAACCTGAATGTGCCCAATGCATTGATGTATCCAAGCTGTAGCATGCTGCATTATGGTGTGTTCTGCGAGGAGGAACTCACCCTTGTGAACAGCTCCATTGGTTGCAAGCTGTTTCTCAGGGTTGCATTTAGATCAAAGTTAAGAGAGTTGTTCATGTGAACATAGCCTAAGGGTTTTGAGTATGGTTTGATTACATTTTAGATTTTGGGTAAAACTTATGATTTTTTTATGGTTTATGAAAAAAAAAACCATCTACAAAATGAAGGAGAGGGGGAGAAGGGCAACCCCTCACAGGGGTTTTCTTAAATAAATAAATAAATTAATTAATTAAAAACAAAATGAATTTCTATCTATCTTTTTTCATTTTACAACTTGTTTTTATGAGACGTATTTACACTTTGTTTTTATGAGGAGTACAGGCTGCCAAGAACAGTTTCTACTTCCAATTTGGGGCATGCACAGAATCATGTCCCTATCTTTTTAACCCCTTGAGGATGAGTGACAGATGGCAGTCCTGGGATGTCAATAGTCAGGCTAGCTGCAATCATTGTTGGGAGGCTGTAACTGACTGCTCCAATACTGAAGCAGCCAGTTTCAGCTGTTCCTCGGTGGCTGTGCACATGTGATTGCTGTTACAACAATCACATGTGCCAGTGAAGCCACATGACAAAGGCAATGTATGTGAACATTTCCTCTGTCACTGTTCTCTGCATCTGTCCTCATCACTGTGATTGTGAGGAATAGGGAAGCAGAGAACAGAGCTCCCAATGCTTCAAATGGTCAAAGATGAGGCACATATGATTTACTGAGTGTAGGACTGGTGAGGAGATCTTATATATATATATATATATATATATATATATATATATATATATATATATATATATATATATATATATATATGTATATATAATAAAAAATCCATAACCTATTGATCTTTCATTGTGTACCTGAATAAATCATTTAGAGCAAGACCAAATAATTATATTTACACAGTTTAATTTATAAACACATATAGTGAATTTTAAACAAACACTAGTGAGTTTTATTGCATATAAATGTGGCAGCAAAAGAAAGCCCTAGTTATCCTTGAAAATGTTATAGAATTTGTATGGATGGACTAAATTAATTAGAGGTAAATATGGTTGAACAAAGGCATACTAAGAAGGCCAACATTTCTCTTGTCCTCTAGTTTAAAAAAGTCCATGATACCAATTAAATGGGAGCACAGTAACAGTTAGTCACAGGGATCACATGTAGATCTTATTGCTAGAAAACAATTCACTCCGTTTCCAGTAATAAGAAAGAAAGCCAGGCTCTCTCTGACAGCCTGGCTTCCCCTACTCTGAGAAAAGCTCTGTAATACTGATAGCACTCACCCTTCACATACAGCCCAGTTAAGCCTTCTGCGCAGGATGGGGGGCATGGTTACTGCTGACATTGCTCCCCATCTGTTTAAAGGGCTAATGACTTATATAAGTGTCATTGTACATAAAGGTACAAAAAGTAATTATGTTTATGTATGTCATGATGGACTTAAGGGGTTTAAGGATCATGTCCTGCTGTGTGTTTCTTAAAATAGGTGTCACCCTTTTGTTGTTTATCATACACAAAGTCAGAGCATTGATTGAAACAACTATAAGTTGTGAAACAGCCGTCAGTCTGATTTTAGCATTGTGCCCTTCACTGTCTACTGTTTAAAAGCAATAGCTTCCAGAATGGATTGGTTCAATAAACTTTTACGCATGGAGAGTGCCTGCCCTTTTCCTTATCTCTTTTTATACTGGATCAAACTATTAGTTGTTTTCTTCAGGATATAATAACCTTTCTTATGGATATATATATACAGTATATATATTAAGATTCTAAATTGGTAACATAAATATATAAATATGCAGGAAAAAAACATACTTTTTTTTATCAATGTGTTTACAAGCTGTGTTTAGCATTCAGGGAGTCACAAGCCCATTTTTAAATCAATGGAAATTTGTATTTGTTCCCTATGGTGCATTAAGTTTGCCCTGGGACTGCTCTGCTTTTGCCTTTATGTATATGCCCAAGGGAAATTAGATTTATTTTTGGTTGTGGCCCATCAAGTTAGCCAATATTAAAACTGCTGTCTGTTATCAGTACTGCACAGTTTTAACCCGAGCTATATAAAGTAAAATTTAATGAAACAGCTAAAAAATCACTTTGAATGAACAATTTGGCTAAACCCTTTGAGTGCCAGAGTCGTGTGCAAAGCAGAGGGTTAAAGGGCTAAGAAATCATACATTCAAAACCAGGAACATCCAGTCTTGTCCTTGGACCTAAAGCTCTGCCCTCGTGTTTGTTCTACGAGAAATGACTAATGACAGCGCTGTATGACATAACTGATAATATCACCATTTCAGCCTTCTATCTGGAAAAAATGCTATTGTGCGTGTGTGTGGGGGGAGTCGGGGAGCAAGTGTGGAAAAGCAGAGAGAGAGAGACAGAGGAGGATAGGTGGTGCATGGGAGAAATAAGAAAAGAAAGGGAACAATTGGGGGATTGGAAACAGGGGAGACAGAAGAAGGCAAAAGAGTATTGAGTGTGTGCAAGTGGGAGAGTAGACGGGGTGAAAGGTGTATAGAGTGAGGTAGAAGATAATGGGAAAATGAGTAGCAGGGGTATAGTGCAGATGAGGCGAGCAGGGCTCTCACTACCATTTGATCTGATCAGTTTCTGTGTGTTATTGGAATGTCTTGCCCACATTTTGTACAGTGCTTCAGATTATTTTGGTGCTCAAGAAAATTTTTTTTTATTAATAATAGTAATAATAATAATGGGAAAGAAGGATGGGTGGCAAGGGTAGAGAAAAAGGTAAGTTTAATGTAAAAGGGAAAGTTCAATGGCAGGGAGGAATATGAAGCCACAAGAGAACGGTGAGAGGTACGTATGAATGTGTGAGAGAAAGATATAAGTTTAGTGTAAAATGGAAAGTTCAATTGCAGAAAGGAATATGAAGCCAAAAGAGTAGGGGGAGAGGTGCATATGTGTGTGTGTTTATGTGCGGGGGGGGGGGGTTGTGAATGGGTGAGAAGATGGAGAGAGAGGGGATGTGTGTATGATGAGAAGGGAGAAAGGTGTGTATGGGTGGAAAGGAGTGTGTATGGATGTAAAAGAGAAAGGTGTAGAGGGAAGAGGGTGGACAAAAATGAGAAATGTGGAATTACTCCATTAGTTATCACAGGGCACTGCTTCTTTTCGTATGCAGAAGTTGTGTGCCAGAAGGTGGTCCCATTGCAGAATTAGAGTGGGAGGGCAGGAGGGAACAATGGGCTCTGAGGAGGTTCTGCCTATTCAATAGAAGGGGCAGGTGAGAAAAACAGCCAGCTTATGCCAGGATGATGATCCATTATAGGGTTGATGAAGCGGGGGGCGGGGGGATAAAATGACAGTAGGATTGTAAGGAGACAAACACAATAATAAGATGTATAAGGGGAAAAAGCTGGATGGCTGATGAGTGGTGACAGAGGGCATTGTAAAGCAGTGATTTGGGAGCTGTCAGAGGGAGGAGAAAGAGAGAGGGAAAGAGAAGGAGAAATATCGCAATGAGCTGTGGTCCTGAGTATTTCCTATTCTACCCATTGCATCCCTTCTGTGGTGTATCTGCTTTATTATTTTAGTTATACAGATAAATATGAATATATAAAATACTTCAATCCTTCCCCCTTCTCCATCCCCTCTACTACCACCCCCGCTCTCCTTCTCACTTCACTCTGCCCCTCCCTCCTCCACTTCTCTTCCTTCTGCCTTCCCTCCCTCTGTTTTAATTGCTTTTTCAATCCCATTAATTCTAAGCTCAGGTACTTAGTGAGGCAATAAATCAGAACCAAAGTGACATAGCTGTGTGCTTAGGCAGATAGCCATATATATAATTGACAGGTAGCTGTGTATAGATGGCAGATAGCTGTATATAACATGCAGATACTTCTGTAGAAATGGCATATTGTTTGTATCAGTGACAACAATCCAAATACCTTAGAGAAAAGTGAATGACTGGAAGGAAACTGTGCACAGCTATGTTCTGTCTACACCTTGCAGATAGTGATACAGCAATCGTTTAGTGTGACTTCAGTGTGTAGGTAACAGAGTGCTGTATACAGGAAGCTGAAGAGAAGCAATTCTGAGTCAAAAAAGCTGCAGAACAATGAACTAACGACAATCCACAATGGATTGCAAAGGGTTCAAGACTTCCCCAGCACTTAATTGGTTAAAAGCCTCATTTGAATCAATGGGAATTTGGGGCATTTTTGTTTTTCCCCTATGGTGCAATTGGTTTGTTCCAGAATTGCTGATCTTTAGCATCCTTGAGCAACCCAGAGTGTTGTTCATAAGAAAGAGACAGTTGTGTACAACTGTCAGAAACATGTGGATAATGGACAGGTCTGTATAACTTGCAGAAAACTATGGGCAATAGTGGAGCGTTTCTTGAGGGGTACCCTGTTGATCAGGGAAGGGCCCATCCTAACTCAAGGCATTCAGGCTTTTCTAGTTGTCTGGATGGGTTCTTTCTTGATGGGAGCACAGGGATGTTCATTGATGGGAAGGTACAGTGGGCTGGGTTTTTTAGGGGATTACCATTTCCTTTCCACCCAGTTTTCTTGATGGTGGAGCAGCATCCCTCCCTCCCTTCCCTGCTGTTGTTGTACTGTTGCTGTGTATAACCTTGTTCATTTTCAACTTGTGTTGGTCCATGATCTAGTTACATTTATCATGTCTGTTTATAAAGGTCTTGGTTCAGCTAAGGTTAGGAAGGGATAGTTAACTTTCTTTGTCAGTTATGATTCTTGCCATGGTATCATACATTTCCTTGTTTGTCAGTTTTTCGTAATTGTCATGGTTTGATGGGTGGGATAATTCTTTCCTTGATGTCAGTGTCTGTACTTTTTGGGTCATCATGCTAACTGGTAATGGACAATGGTTATGTGTTCCCATTTTGGCTACGGCACTGGGACTGAAGCGGGCTAGGGTGATGGTTTGTTATGGTTTGGTGTTTAGGACTGTTTGCTGGTTTCAAAGGACGAATAGCGTCAAGCCATAGCCTTTTATCTACAAGTGATCTGGCATCTTCATTTATGTGTTGGGGGGCTTTTGCAGGTTAAGACTTGGTTGGAGCTCGTGACTGGATTTGGCCACTTTCAGTCAAAGGCAAATCAACTACACCACAAATAAAAATTCCCATTGATTAAAATGGGGCTTTTAAACCACCTCCCCAGATGCTACAAAGATGATTGAAATGTGTTAAAGAATTTGCTTGCATTCAAGGGGTTAAAGTCCCAATTTAAGCCACTGCATATTCGTTAATGTCTATTTGTGTCCTATGGTGAGCTGATTTGCCCCAGAAATGCTCCATGTCCTTTGTGTATAGGGCCTTTTTAACCCCTAGAGTTCCAGGTGGGTACATTGTACAAGTTTGGACAGCTGTACCTGTTGTGCCAAGCTCATACAATGTACAGTTAAAATATGGTCACTGCATAAGCCGGTATGACCGGCATGCAGTGGACTCATTTAACCCCTTAGTGACAAACGACTTACCTGGTAAGTCCAGGAAGTCATTCGCTATAATGGAAAAAAAACCCTGTCATTAAGGGGTTAAAAAAAATGCCTGGCACCCTTGGGGGGGGGGGGGGTATGAGGATCACTCCTCATACCCCCCCCAGTCATTGATCTCTGAGCCGATTGCGCTGGGAGATCAATATCTCCACAGAAGCACAGCTTCTCTTTTCCCATCTCTCCTACCCAAACTTCTAGGTAGGAGTTGGCGGGATAAGGGGAAGCCTCCTAACGTCATTGGTGACATGATCACCAATGACGTTAGGAAACTTTTCCCCGGTCCCATTCACTCCTGCAGTCGCCATATTGATCTCCCAGCACAATCGTCTGGAAGATTGATAACTGGAGGGACTTCAGGAGGGATTATAATGTACACCCACAAGGTGTAATGCATTGGAATGCATTGGACACCCCTGTGGCAGACAAATTATTTTTTTTTTTCCCCAATTATTATTTTATTTACACCTCACTGAGGTGGCATCAGAAGGGGTCCTGATGCCCCCCAACAAGGTCTAAATAAAAAAAAATGTATAAACCCTGTGTGCATCACACGGGGGTCCAATGCAGTGCTTTGCAATGTGTTGGACCCCCTGTGGCACACAGACACAGTTATCTATTTTTTATTCAAAGCTTGTATAGGGGCTTTAGGAGTGGTCCTGATGCCCCTCAAAAGGTATGAATAAAAAATAATACAAGAAAAAAATAATTCTTTGCTTTGCAGTGCACTGGACACCCTTTTGGCATGCACACAAAATGTCTCCAATCCCCCACTCCCCCCACATACCCTAACCACCCTGCCTGGTTCTGCAGCCCACTGTCAGTCCCAGTCCCCTAGCCTGACCCTCCAGCCTGCTTCCACTGCCTACTGACTACTGCCCACTAGTAGACATACACACACATACACTGCCTAAGCCCCTCATACCCCCCCCCCACTTGGTTACACTGGCAGTCACAGGTCTGCACGTACACTGGCAGACCCCCTAGCTTGTTTCAACTGGTAGCCATAAAATTACACACACGGACACACACTATTTGCTTCCCCATCCTTTTTCCTTGTTGGCACGCTCCTGGCACCCAATATGGTATATCAACCCACAGAAGTGGGGTACCGTTTTTCTTAGGCTGGTAGGAGGTCCTCCTAGGAAATCCCATGGCATTGAACCATTTTAGTATTTTTGAACTGACTGATGTGCATAAAAAAAATGTTTGTTTTATTCCCATAGCACCACAATCTGGAAATAGTTGTGCACATTAACTTATGGGTAGATGTGGTAGGTTATCTTCTTTCCAAAATGCAATAGCTTGTGTACCCTTTCTTCACTTCTGTAGCTGTTATAACCATTTTTGTACAGACAAGTAATATTTGAGAACATGTTAGAAAAATCAGAGGTTGTAGTAGGTGTAGTTTACCTACCCCCTGAGGTAGGTCAATTCATACCAATGGGGTGCCATTTTTCTCCTAAGAACACTAGCTAATGAATACAGTTAGAAATTCCATGGTTTTCACAGATTTCAGTATATTTGAAGGGGCAAAAATGTAAAAAAATTTATTTTTTCCCTTTTGCTCCACCTTATGGAAACATTTGTGCACACCAGACTTGGGGTAAGAAGGCAAGTAATCCCTCATTAGATGTGGCAGGTTGTTTCCTTTCCAAAATGGTATGATTTTTCTATCCTTTTTGTAGCTGTTATAACCATTTTCGTTCGGGCAATTCAGATTTGAGAAAATGTTGGAAAACTCTGAGGTTGTAGTAGGTGTAGTTTTGTTGTTCTAGCACCCCCTAAGGTAGGTCAACTGGGGTGTCATTTTTCTCCCAAGAGCACTAGCCAGGGCCGGCCCTTACATGGGTTCCGGTGGGTCCATGGACCCAGGCGGCACTCTGACAGGGGCGGCAACTTGTCGCCCCAAGGCATGCTATTTTGTGCGTGGCGTCTCCCCACTGCCCCGCACTGATAACAGCTGGGACTGCATCACATGCGGAGATGCTGTGTAGAGCATGCCTGGGTTTTCTTCCTCTGTTCGGAGGCCAGTGCAATTTTAAAACTGGCTCCCAGACTGATGAAGAAAATCCCAGCATACACCACTCGGCGTCTCCAAACGTGACACGGTCCCGGCTGTCATCAGTGCGGGGCAGTGGGGAGACTGAGTAAAAAGCAAGAGGAAGAGCCAGAAGGAGAAGAGAGAGAGCAAAGGAGAAGAAAAACAGGCAGGGGGGGAGAAGAGGCACAAGGGGTGAAAAGAAGGGAAAAAAAGCACAAGGGGTGAAAAAAGAGGCACAAGGGTGAAAACAGGGGAAAAAAGGCACAAGGGGTGAAAAAAGAGGCACAAGGGGTGAAAAAAGAGGCACAAGGTGAAAGAGACACAAGGAGTGAAAAGAGGTGAAAAAAGGCACAAGGGGTGAAAAAAGAGACACAAGGGTGAAAAGAGGGGAAAAAGATGCACAAGGGGTGAAAAGACGGGGGAAAAGAGGCACAAGGGGTGAAAAAAGAGGCGGAAGGGATGAAAAGAGGGAAAAAATGCACAAGGGGTGAAAAAAGAGGCACAAGGGTGAAAACAGGGGAAAAAGATGCACAAGGGGTGAAAGGGGGGGAAGAGGCACAAGGGGTGAAAAAAGAGACACAAGGGGTGAAAAGAGGGGAAAAAAGGCACAAGGGGTGAAAAAAGAGGCACAAGGTGAAAGAGACACAAGGAGTAAAAAGAGGTGAAAAAAGGCACAAGGGGTGAAAAATGAGACAAGGGTGAAAAGAGGGGAAAAAGATGCACAAGGGGTGAAAAGAGGGGGGAAAAGAGGCACAAGGGGTGAAAAAAGAGGCGGAAGGGATGAAAAGAGGGAGAAAATGCACAAGGGGTGAAAAAAGAGGCACAAGGGTGAAAACAGGGGAAAAAGGGGCACGAGGGGTGAAAGGGGGGGGAAGGGATGAAAAGAGGGAAAAAATGCACAAGGGGTGAAAAAAGAGGCACAAGGGTGAACAGAGGGGAAAAAGAGGCACAAGGGGTGAAAAAAGAGGCACAAGGGTTGAAAAGAGGGGAAAAAAGAGGCACAAGGGGTGAAAAAAGAGGCACAAGGTGAAAGAGACACAAGGAGTGAAAAGAGGTGAAAAAAAGGCACAAGGGATGAAAAAAGGTATGGGGGAGAAAGAGGTACAAGGGGTGTAAAAGGTAAGGGGGAGAAAGTGGTACAAGGGGTGTAAAAAGGTAAGGAGGGAGAAAGAGGTACAAGGGGTATAAAAAAGGTAAGGAGGGAGAAAGAGGTACAAGGGGTGTAAAAAAGGTAAGGAGGGAGAAAGAGGTACAAGGGGTGTAAAAAGGTAAGGGGGGAGAAAGAGGTAAAAGAGGTGAAAAAAGAGGCACAAGGGGTGAAAAAAGAGGCACAAGGGGTGAAAAGAGGGGAAAAGAGGCACAAGGGGTAAAAAAGAGGAACGGGGGAGAAAGAGGTGTAAGGGGTGTAAAAAGGTAAGGAGGGAGAAAGAGGTACAAGGGGTATAAAAAAAGGTAAGGAGGGAGAAAGAGGTACAAGAGGTGTAAAAAGGTAATGGGAGAAAGAGGTACAAGGGGTGTAAACAAAAAACATTACAGTTCTATGTGGTTTTAGGGGCAGTAGAAGGGTTAATATAATTAAGGGTGTGGTGTGTTTTGGTGGGCGTGGTTTTGGTGTGCGGAGGGGGGACAGCATTCCATCCTTGGACCCAGGCAGCACAATGTCTTGGGCCGGCCCTGGCACTAGCTAATGAATACAGTTGGAATTTCCATGGTTTTCACAGATTTCAGCACATTTGAAGGGGTAGAAATGTAAAAACAAATGTAATTTTGTTTCCTTTAGTGCCACATTTTGTGCTCCTGGTGATTAGGGCTCTGTGCTAGCCATGGACGCAAGTAAAACTATACAAAATTGGTATTTTTGTACTCAAAGGACTTAGGGATTTTTCAACTGATTAAAACGTTCACAATCAAGGTAAATGTTTTTGATATATAGTATGTGGTTTTAGAAAAATAAGTAATTTTTCACTTTTTTTGCAATTATGACATCATAGCTTTTTGCACAATGCGAAATTCACTTCATGTAAGGTACCATGAAGAAGCTCAATTAGTTCTGAAAAAAACAAAAACAACATATTTAACTAGAAATTTCACAGCAAAAATCAGGCCTAAACAGATGGATAGCAAAAATGCTGAAAATGTGTCTGGCCTACAGGATACAGGAAATGGCCAAAGCCTCTGGCACTGAAGGGTTTAAAACTAACTGAGCTTTAGTTAAGTGATTGGTAGTTGAGAATAGGTGACAGTCTTAAATTAATGAGACAGCAATGATTAATTGTCAGTGAACGATGTAAAATTGCCAAATAGCTTTAAAGGGGAACTTTCACCCCGCAATAACTTAATGTTCACTTACTGCTCACCTGGCGACTAGCTGCTTAGTAGCGCTAGTCGCCAGAAATCTTACCCGGTTCTTCAGATATCGGCGTTTTACAGGAGCAGGAAGCACGGACGTCTCTTCACAGTGACGTCCGTGCGCCTGCGCTGTCAGTCCCTTGTGCACCGCACGGTGCACAAGGGACTGACAGCGCAGGCGCACGGACGTCACTGTGAAGAGACGTCCGTGCTTCCTGCTCCTGTAAAACGCAGATATCTGAAGAACCGGGTAAGATTTCTGGCGACTAGCGCTACTAAGCAGCTAGTCGCCAGGTGAGCAGTAAGTGAACATTAAGTTATTGCAGGGTGAAAGTTCCCCTTTAAAGGGATAGTAATACTTTAAAATTACTAATCCCAATATTGTAGTAGTAAAAAAAAAGAAATTATTTGCCCCCAGTGACATCTCTTAAACCTTTATGGTTTGAGAGATGTTCACTCGCAAAGTTCCCCCTCCCTCTCCTTTCCCTGAAGTCAGCGTTGTAGCTGACTGCAGGGGAAGCCTGCCGTACTACCTTGCGGCGGCTCTGCACTAGAGCCGCGATCATGTTAATAAAAAAGAAATGATTCACTTAAAAGGTCTTCTATGTGTGCTTGCAAACCAAGACCTTTTAAGTGAATGATTTCTTTTTTTATTAACGCGATCGTGGCTCTGCTGCAGAGCCGCCGGATCATCATAGGATAGGCTTCCCCTGCAGTCAGCTACAGTCAGCAATTTTAAAGTATTACTATCCCTTTAAGTTAGGCTAGTGATGGTAAAAATTTTGGGCCCACGTACACAGTTTTCTGCTGGGAGACTAGGTTGGAGATATCAAAATGCCAGTACTGAAAATGTACCATAGAATATATATGTGAAAAAACAGCTATATACACTTGTGTTCTCCCTTTATGTTACCAGACAGATAAACAGATAAACAGATAAAAGCACATCAAACAAGCTTCTTGTGCTGAATACTTGCTATCATGAATAATTGCACTATCATCATATCAGTGTTGTGTACAACCAAAGTAAGGGGAGCTTAACACTTCACAGAATATTTTCTGCAATGCCACCAGCTTAGAAATGGAACTTAAAAGCTTTTAATGTATTATACACTATTAATCTGAGTAACAGCATGGCTTTGAGTAAAGGAGACGGACTTCACAATCCCTTTCCTGCAATCAAGACAACTTTTAACCCCTTAACGACCCTTGACAGTCATGGCACGTCATGGGTTGTTTTGCATTAACGACCCATGACATGGCAGGGCGCCCTGCGCGGCTGCACGCTGTTCGGTGAGCCAGGAAGCGGATACAAAAAAAAATGGTCCGTGGTCCTTAAATGCCGGCCACGTGTGCGCTAGGCCAGTCCTTAAGGGGTTAAACTTAGAACTCAGGGACACAATTATAAAAGTAAACTGGAGCAATTCTGGGGCAAAGTTCTAAATTGGTGATAATATAAAACCCTCAGTTGGTTTCTATGGTGATTGCTCCTAATTTAGCATTTGCCCCAGAATTGTTCCATTTTTTCCTTTAGAAATATGGCTATAATGTACACTTAAAGGGATCTATCACCCCTATACATAATTGTCTAAAACATCCTATATAATAATTTGCTAATGTATGTTTGTCAGATGCTGTCATGCACAGTACAGAGGGCTACCTGCACTGCAGTCATATGCAGTGCAGACTACCCGCGCCTGATAACGGAGTGGGGCGCTCCATTTTAAGACCATAGTCGGTGGGCAGAGAGGACTACAGTCTGAATTTGGAGCGCCTCTCTCCGTTATCAGCCGTGGCGCGGGCAGTCTCTACTGTGCATGACTGCACCTCGGCCATTGCTGCCTGGCAATGTGTCCCGTGTACATAGGCTCTTCAACTACTTAGTTTATATAGCGATTAGATTGAAAACTGTTTTCATTTTTTAAAAAAAAATCATTATTTTGCCCAAATGAAACTTGTAAAGTATACACTGCGGTTTCTTCCGGATAGACTGTGGTTAGCAGTTCTGTACCGCGGTCTGTCACTCTTCCTCTGCTCCCCTCCCTCTATCCAGCCTCCTCCGATGACGGAGGCTTTCTGCATGTAAGCTGGAGCGGTTTCTGGCCAATGAGAGACAAACTTGTCTCTCTGTTAAGAAAATGATGGCTGTGGCCAAGAGAGGATTATAGTTTTACCTGTTAAATCCTTTTCTCTTAGCCCATACAGGTTGCTGGTAACTTTGGGTAGGCGATCCACCCCTTTAAGTAGGCAGGAATAATTCTAGAAGTGAATGCAGGGGGTAGAGCCTACCTTCCCTCCTTGGCTGCAGCTAGCCAATCAGCTCCAGTAAGATTTCAGACACTAACATTTGACTAGATAGTAGAAGTGAAAGAAGACTCCTGTGAGCATGACCCCGAAGGACCCCCACGGTCTACCACAGGAGACCAGTAACCTGCATGGACTAAGAGAAAAGGATTTAACAGGTTAGACTAAAATCCTCTTTTCTCTGTCTTCCAATACAGGTTACTGGTAACTTTGGGATCTCCAACCACTGAGTTTTCCAGAGACGGGAAGTAAGGCAAGGACCAGGCGCAGGGCCCCAAAAGGCACCAGAGCATATATGAACCATCAGATCAGAGATAGCCCAACAAAAACAAATGAAGTGCCAACGGACACTGAACAGGGGTAACAACACCCCAGGAACTGTCACACAGCACACTGAACTAGAGCCAACAGGGCTCAAAAGTGAAGGAAGCACCAAAGAACCGAAGGAGATCCTAGACAGGCAAGACTGCCTCCAGGATCTTCCTCCCAAAGCTGGCGTCAGCCAATGCTAGCACATCAACATGGTAGTGCTCCGAAAAGGTGTGCACAGATGACCAAGTGGCAGCCTTGCACCACTAATCAGCGAGGCCTGATTCTTGTAAGCCCAAGAAGCCCCAATAGATCTAGTAGAATGAGCCATGACCCGAAAGGGAGCACGCTTCTTCCTTAGCTCGTAAGCCGTACGAATGGTGGACTTGATCCAAGACGCAATAGTCACTTTGGATGCAGGTCTCCCTGCCCAGGGGCCCTCAGGAATGATGAACAGCGCATCAGATTGTCTAATGGACTCAGTGCACTGGACATAAAACTTGAGACAACGCAGCACATCTAACAAGTGGAGATCCCTCTCCTTGTCAGAGGCAGGGTCAGGGCAGAAAGAAGGCACCACAATCTCCTGATTAATGTGAACCTCAGAGACCACCTTCGGGAGAAACTCCTAAGAAGTGCGAACCACCGCCTTGTCTTTGTGAAACACCAAAAATGGTGGTCTACAAGACAGAGCATGCAACTCTGCAACACGGCGAACAGACACAATCGCCAAGAGAAAAGCCACTTTCCACATCAGCAGGCGTAGAGGAATAGTAGCCAAGGTCTCAAAGGGAGAACCAAGTTAAGGTTCCACTGAGGAGAGGGAGTCTTGAAAACAGGACGAGTATGAGCAACGCCCTGGAAGAAAACCTTGACATCAGGAAGAATAGCAACTTTAAGGAAACTCAAACTGAGGCCCTTATCCACACCATCCTGCAAGAAAGCCAGGACGGTAGGCAGTTCAAAATCCTGAGAAAGGTCCCTATCAGCCCACCTCGAGAGAAAGGTCGGCCAGATACGATGGTAGGCCTTAGAGGAAACAGGTTTGCGGGCACTAAGCATAGTAGCCACCACACCAGACAAAAAACCTTTCTTCTTCAGTATTAAGGACTCAGTTTCCAAGCTGTCAAAGCTAGACGATGAACATCCTCCTTCCACAGGTAACCCTGTAGAAGAAGATCTGGACGGCAAGGGAGCCGGAATGTCTCCGCCACTGACAGATCCAGAAGCTCTGGAAACCAAGCCTGTTGAGGCCAGTACAGAGCAATCAGAATGACTGGACAGCACTCCAGTCTCAATTTCCGTAACACCCTGTGCAACATGTAGAGGGGAGGAAAGATGTAAGCCAGAGGAAATAACCAAGGAATGGACATGGCATCCACCGCTAGAGCTAGAGGATGCCTCCAGCAGAACCTACGAACCTTCCGGTTGTGTCTTGTCGCCATCAGGTTGATGCAAGGAAGACCCCACTTCTGAACGAGGGTGAACACCTCTGGGTGCAGTTCCACTCTCCGCTGTCCACCGTATGACGACTGAGGAAGTCTGTCATGATGTTGTCTACGCCGGGAATGCGCACTGAGGATATGGCAGGAACATGTTCTATGCCCAGGACAAAATAGCCTTGACCTCTAACCAAGCGGAAAGACTTCTTGTTCCACCCTGCTTGTTGATGTAAGCGACGGCTGTGGCATTGTTGGACTGGACTCGGACTGGGCATTCTTCCAGCTGGGGTGTCCAATGACGAAGGGCATGAAATATCGCCCGAAGCTCCAACACATTGATGGGAAGGAGAGACTCCTCTGAAGACCACCGTCCTTGAGCACTCAGGCGACCCAGGACCGCTCCCCAGCCGGAGAGGCTGGCATCCGTCGTCACCGTGGTCCAGAAGGATACCAGGAAGGACTTGCCCTTCAGCAGATTGGAGAGGTCGAGCCACCATGACAAACTCAGTTCCACATGAAGATGGAGGGATACTGACATCTTTAGAAGGTCCGGCTGACCCCTGCAAACTTGGATCACAAACCTCTGGGGTTACCTGGTGTGAGCCATGGCAAACGGGACCGCTTCTATGGTGGAAATGAACTTCGCACAAGAGAGGACAGCTTCTTAGCTGGAACTTGATCGTGAGCTAGAACAGCATAAACCCTGTGGGCGATCTAGTGAGCCACCTCATCCGTGTCGAAAAGAAGGCCCAGGAAGACCATATGCTGGGAGGGGACAAGATCTGACTTGTCCATGTTGATGATCCACCCATGATGGGTGAGAGCATGAATGTAGTCCTGCACCTGCTGTTGAAGTTCAGCAGAAGAGGCTTTCTATCACGGTCCCCGTGATTCCCTGTCAATCTTGCTGTGTTACCTGTGCATTGGAGGAGGCTGATTGGCCCGCCCAGGATGTTCCTTTTTATACTGCGTTTGGGCACTTGTCAGTTGCCCTTTCGTGGTGTTCCTGATCCTGCACCTCGTTGCTGAGTTCCTGAGTATCCTGTGTACCGATCCGGCTTGTCTGACTACTCTTCTGATCCTGCTCGGTGATTGACCCGGTTCTGGCTGACGACCCTCCTCCATGATTGACCCGGTTCTGTCTGACGACCCTACTCCGTGATTGACCCGGTTCTGGCTGACGACCCTGCTCCGTGATTGACCCGATTCCGGCTGACGTTCCTGCTCCACGTATTGATCCGGTTCCCGGTTGACGTTCCTGTCCTGTGTGCTGTTCCAGTGTTCCTGAGTTGCTCCGGTCGCTCCTGGCGACATTCTGAACTGTCTTGTGTCGCTCTGATCACCTCTCTCTACCAATCTGTTGCCTGAGGTTGCAGAGTCTTTCCGTTTTTACTGCTGAGCTGTTCTCTCCTATACCAAACCATATTAACCCGTGCAGTGCCTGTGGTCTCTGTTTATGGGCCTATCCTTCACACTTGCCAAGCCTCTGTTTACCCTTAGAGCCGTTTACCGTTCTGAGCCTGTGCAGTAAGACCTAGCCTACCTAACACTTGCAGAGCACTGTCCGTTCCGGTGTTTGGTGTGCACCGTGGCCGCGCTGGTTGGCGCTGGTAGCCTGTCCACTCTTGCAGTGTGGGTTTTCCGTGCGGCACCGGAAGGGTGTCCTGGCTCAGGTTTCCTAACGCTCAAGGTATTATGTTATCCTCCGCACTACCCAGTGCTCCGGCTCTCATATAGCTTGTGCAGTGTCAGTCTATCTTGGCACCCCAGGGGTGTTTGGGCGCTATCCCGTTGGCACACGCAGGGTTAATACCGAGGGTACTTTAAGGGCGATTCTGGTTCTGGTCTTGTCAGCTCTAGCAGTAGCGTTCCTCCACGAATCCCACTGTGGTGGTATTGGCTCAGCTCTGGTCTGTTGGTGCTCTCCAGTTTACTACTTTTGAGAGTGATTCAGTGCAGACACTATATTCTGCTTCTCACCTTCAAGAGACTGTTATCGTATCTTGGGTGTTGGCTAATCAAGGACTGAGTTGCTTCAGTTTCTCCTCCTTAACCCTGTATGGCAGTGTACCACTCTGTATATTGCATAACCTTTACTTGGTCTGTATTTTGCCAATACTGATTATACCTGTACTGGCCCCTAGGGGCACTGTTCAATTATCATTTTCTCAATAAAACTGTGTTTTTACTTTCTACCGTGGTCTCAGTGTCAGAAAACCGTAACACTTTCAGAAGCAGGTCGTCCATGTATGGAGTAACTTTGATGCCAGCCTGATGGAGGACAGATACTAAGGCTCCCAAGACATAGTTGAAGACTTGAGGAGCTGTAGTCAGACCAAAGGGAAGTGCTGAAAACTGAAATTGACCTTGGTCACAGGCAAATCTGAGATACTGCCGACTCTCTGGATGAATGGCGATATGTAGATACGAGTCCTGAAGATCCAGAGAGGCAAAGAATTCCCCGGGGACATAGCAGCAATCACCGTCCGTAGGGACCCCTGGTGATAATGAGTCTTGATCACAAAGGAATTTAGATCCTTCAAGTCCAGAATGGGATGACAGCCGCCATCTTTCTTGGAGACCACAAAGAGGTTTGAGTAAAAACCCATACCTCTGTCCCGAACTGGAACAGGTTCCAGAAGAGCCTGGATAACGCCATTGAACAGAGGGTGTTTCTCTACGCCCTGGGGTGTATGAGAGGGAAAAAAACAAAAGGGAGGAAGAGAGGCAAAAGGGATCCTGTACCCTTCCGCCAACACCTGCAGAACCCATTGGTCCACCACTGAATCCTCCCTAACGCTGCGGTAGTGACGCAGATGGTCACCCACAGCTGAGTGGGACCTGGGTTTGGCGAGTCATGCCGAAGAAGGCTTGGAAGCTGTAGTCTTGAGGAAACCTTGGGCTTCCATTGTTGTTTGGGCTTGGAGGAGGAATGCGGAGCTGAGGGAACCCGCCTGGTTCGCCGGACTAGTCTCAGTCTGGAAGGGAAGAAAAAGCTGATTACACTTGATAGGTGTCTTCTTCCTGGTGACCATAGGGTGAAGGGTATTCTTGCCCCCTGTGGCCTCACTAATCAGATCCTTAAGATCTGGCCCAAACAAAGAGGTGCCTTGAAAAGGCAATGAGAGCAAAGCTTTTTTGGAAGCAGTGTCAGCAGACCAGATCTTAAACCAAAGAGCTCATCTGGCAACCACAAACATGGTGGAAACCCTTGCCACTAAACGGATGGCATCAAATAAGGCAGCAGAAACATAGTGCTGGGCCTCAGAAAAGTTGGCAAGAAGCCGTAACATATCCGAAGTAGGAGCACCCTGACGGACAGCCAGGGTGAGCTGTTCAGTCCAGACCGCAATGGCCCGGTTCACCCATGCCGCAGCGAACGCTGGACACATGGCAGTACCAGCAGTGGCAAAAATGGACTTGAGGGAGACCTCAAGTTTCTTGTCAGTCCAGTTTTTCAGAGCAGACGCATCAGCAACTGGCAAGACAGAAGGTTTCCTGTCCGGAGACTTCCAGTCATCAAACACAAGGCAGTCAAGAGTGGGGTTAGGTGGAAAACAAGTATAGGGCCTTTTAGGCTCCTGAAATACATCAAAGGGATCTGAAGAAACCTCCTGAACTAAGGGAATGTTTAGGGTAGTTAAGATGGCTCTGATCAGGCCCTCAGCTGAGGGATCAGGATCACCCTCAAAGGGGTCCCCAAAAAACTGAGAGAAGCCCATAGCAGAACATTCCTTTATGTCCAAATCCATCAACAGTTCCTCCTCAGAGGAATCTGATACGTCAGGTACTCCCTGCGGTTTTGGCAGGGAAGATCTGACGGGAGTAGAAGTCTGCCAGGAGTGGAAGACCCCCTGTAACTGGGATGGAAAGAGTTGCAGTGTAGACCGGAGGTCTCTAGTCGCAGCCTTGAACTCTTACACCCAATCTGGCTCTAATGCATGGCTGGAGTTCCCTGGGGAAGACTCAGGAACATCAGAACATGCTAGGCATAAAAGACCTGAGAATTCTCTAGGTAACCCTGAATGACATGAGAAGCAATGCGCAATAGGGGACACAGAGACCCCAGGATCCTTAGTCTTAGGCCTGGCACCAAGCTCTAACGGAGTAGACTTTCTCAAAGTGTCAAAACTTTAAATTATAAGGAATCACCCAAATACAGTGTGTAAGATTAAAATTTCACCCCAGAAATCGCTAAAATGCACTTATCTGGCAGGCGAAGGGTTAATCTAGAGAGGAGAGAAGGAGAGTCCAAGCCCTGCATCGGATACTCGTTCAGGAAAAGCACAAAATAGCTGCCGCGGAGGGAGCCAATCAGAAACAAGAGCACGAAGCAAACGCTCATGGGAAATGTAGTTTTCCCAGAAAAAGTACCCCAACAGTGCCCGAAGCTCCCTGAGCCCCCCAACAGACACAAAACATTGACCAGATAATAGAGCAAGGGCTACGTTGAGCGGTTGCAGAGATATGTCCCAAACTGTACAGTCACATAGAAGTGAATGGAGCAATGGCGTCTATGCAGTAAAAGTGCGCCTGGAACACAAATTTTGCAAAGCTGTAACTGATAAGTGAATGAATACTAGACATTACTAAAACATGTCACTAGACCCAAGAAACACTGAACCCAGTAGGGAAAGTGCCAACATCCCCCCAAAAGATGCTGAACCAGTGGCTAAAGGGTTAAGTTACCACAGAAACTTTCTCCAAACCACCCAACAGACATACAGATAAACCCAATGAGTGCAGGAGTGTGCAATAGGAACTCCAATGGAAAACCCCTGTGCGGAGGGACACTGTGGGACATGTGGACCTGCAGCACTCAAAGGGTTTCTCACCTTTCCTGCAGATCTTCTGTCTTCTGATCACCATGTATTAAGAAGAAGCCTCAGTGGGCAACTCCTGGGGAAAGAACTTGAACCCAAGATTTTCCCACCAGGGCTTAAGGTCCACAAAAGCACCTGGATACTGAGCTAGCCACATCTAAGGGCATTGTCAGTTATAGTAATCCGCCTAATGGTGGTATTCCATTTCTAACAGAAAAATAAAAAAAATAGATAAAACTATAGCAGAACAGTTCTCTTGCCTGTATCTTCCCCAAGGAACAAATCTTACTGGAGATGATTGGCTAGCTGCAGCCAAGGAGGGAAGGTAGGCTCCACCCACTGCATTCACTTCTACAATTGTTCCTACCTACTTAAAGGGGTGGATCGCCTATCCAAAGTTACCAGTAACCTGTATTGGACGACAGAGAAAGGAGGTTTTTAGTTCATAATACGTTCCCGCAACATCACCAACTCCACTACATTGCTTGGGACAAAGAGATACATTGAGAGTAATCCACTAGAGTGTTTCTACCTATTGCTCCTATTTTGAACTACATTAGAGTTTGCAAGGGAGTTTACAACCTTTTAAAATACACTATAAACTGAATGAAAACATGGATTTGGAAAAAAAAATGAGGCCTTCACTTCCAATTTCCTGTGTAGTTTTGCAAACAGGTTCCCTTCTGTCACTAGCATCATATGAGTAGGGAACAAAGATGAAGTCTAAATTGGTGGGGAAGCTAAGCACAAAGTAAAGGTCAACATATTTTTAACTTAATCAATCCTTGAATTGGTACGGTGGAAAAACTGTTTCATTGTACCTCCCCCCTTCCGCTATGAATTGGGCATCAATCCCATTTCTACCCTCAAGTGCAAATCTGCCCAACAACAGGCCTGTTTCCTGTGTCTACTCCCCCTCCTCACTTGAAAATATCAACAGCAGGACCATTTAACTGGTGCACCTCTAATTCTTCCCTCCCTCACATGAACTGAGCAACAAGCCAAACAATACCCCTCACCAAACTGGCCTCATAGTGGGACTGTGTCTGGGCTCCTTCCCTACCTACCCACACTAATCAGCTCTACTGCAGACTTTTCTGTTTGGGCGCAAGACCCACCTACTTCTCCAAATAAAGGACTACCTACCTCCACCTCCAATTATTGAATACATCGGTGTCAGTTCCAGCGTCCCTGGACACGGAGGCCGCAGGCTGCTTTATGGATGCGGAATTTGCAGCCAGCAAATATATTCCATTGGTACCACTCGAGTCTCCTTTGGCAGTAGAGGCTATTGATGGTAGACCTCTACAACCTGCACACATTACTCAAGAGACCGCACTACTAACCCTGAGAGTCGGAACCCTACATACTGAGACTCTGAAGTTTCAGGTGATTAATTCACCACATCATGCCATTGTCCTGGGGTTTCCATGGGTGCAGAGACACAACCCCAGGATGGACTGGCACACGTGTGAAGTTTTATCCTGGTCTCCAGGTTGTACAAGGTCTTGTCTAGCTTGTCCTGTGAGAACCACACAGGCCTTGAATCCACTTCTCCCAGAGGAGTATGCCTCCTTTGTTGACGTTTTCAGTGAAAGCCAGGCTGAGGTCTTACTTCCACATAGACCTTACGATTGTGCCTTGGAGTTATTGCCTGGTTCCTCACCCCCAAGGGGTCATGTCTATCCTTTGTCTGTAGAGGAGAACAAGGCTATGGAGGAGTATGTGTCTGATGCGCTGGCCAGGGAAATCATTCGGAAATCCACATACCCTGTGGGTGCTGGATTCTTTTTTGTCAAAAAGAAGGATGGGGAGCTACGTCCTTGTATCGATTTCCGTGGTTTAAACAAGTTGCTGGTTAAAAACGCTTATCCGATTCCCTTGATTACTGAACTTTTTGACCGAGTCAAAGGTTCCAAGATTTTTACGAAATTGGACTTAAAGGCTGCGTACAATCTAGTACGAATTAAAGAAGGGCATGAGTGGAAGACAGCTTTCAATACCCGGAGCGGTCATTATGAATATTTGGTTATGCTCTTTGGCCTGTGCAATGCCCCAGCTGTCTTCCAAGAATTCATAAACAATGTTCTAAGAGAACTACTCCAGAGTTGTGTGGTGGTTTATCTGGATGATATCCTTATACAGTCCCCCACTCTGGAGATGCACCAAGCTGATGTAACTAAGGTGATGTTGCGTGAGAATAAGCTTTTTTGCAAGCTCGACAAGTGTGAATTTCACAGACCTCAGGTTGCCTTTCTTGGCTATATTATTTCTGCCTCTGGATTTGCCATGGATCCTCAGAAATTGTTGGGATTTGCTAATTATTATTGGAAGTTTATCAATAATTTTTCCTCTATTGTCAAGACTCTCATTGAAATTACTTGTAAAGGAGCCAACACTACCTTATGGTTCCAAGAGGCCATTGATGCCTTTGAGAAACTAAAAGCTGCATTTGCGGCAGCTCCGTTGTTGGTTCATCCCGATTCCTCTCTGCCATTTACGCTGGAAGTAGACGCCTCTGAGATTGGTGTAAGGGCCTTATTGTCGCAACGTTCTACCCCAGGGGAGGCCCTTCATCCTTGTGGCTACTTCTCTAAAAAACTGTCCAAGGCTGAGCGATTGTATCAAATTGGGGACAGAGAACTGTTGGCGATAATCCTTGCTCTTAAAGAATGGAGACAACTTCTAGAGGGCACAAAGTCTCCTATCCTGATCCTAACGGATCATAAGAATCTGATATACCTCTCTAAGCCAAAACACCTCTCTTCAAGACAGGCTTGTTGGGCTCTGTTTCTCTCTCGATTCAATGTTGTGGTTTCGTA
Organism: Rhinophrynus dorsalis; assembly: GCA_037306005.1. NCBI lineage: Eukaryota > Metazoa > Chordata > Amphibia > Anura > Rhinophrynidae > Rhinophrynus > Rhinophrynus dorsalis. The sequence goes on along the minus strand of CM074722.1, from coordinate 406,544,913 downwards.
TCTTCCTGGCTCCAAAAATCTAAAGGCAGACGTGTTTTCTCGCCAGTTTTGTTCTTCGACTAGGAAGGAAGATCCTCCTACTTCGATCATTCCTGCTGATCGTATTCTTGCCACAATTTGCACTTGTATCACTTCTCCTCTGGGTGAGGAGATTTTGGCCGCCCAGGCTACTGCTCCTGTTAAGAAACCCGAAGGCCGTTGCTTTTTGCCAGCACAATTGCGCATTAAGTTAGTGGAGACGTACCATGTGTCTAAAATAGCTGGTCACATTGGCCGAGACCAATTGATATGGTCCTTGTCCCATGTTTTTTGGTGGCCTAGTCTGAGAGCTGATTCTGCTGCCTTCACTGCAGCCTGCACAACTTGTGCCCAAAATAAGTCACCCCGACTTACAGCCAGTGGCCAATGGGGGAACGCCCGTGGTCACACTTATCGATTAATTTTATGGTTGAACTTCCGAGCTCTATGGGTTATACAGTCATTTTGATGATTGTAGACAAGTTCTCAAAGATGGCCCATTTTGTACCACTTAAAGGATTGCCTTCCACTAAAGAGTTGGCAGTGGTGTTTGCCAGAGCGGTCTTCCGATTACATGGCATTCCTAAAGTCACTGTCTCCGTTAGAGGAAGCCAGTTTGTGTCCTGTTTCTGAGCTCAAATGGGCATTCAATTGGCATTCTCCTCCGCGTATCATCCGCAGTCTAATGGTGCAGCAGAAAGGTCAAACCAAGCCTTAGAACAGTTCCTCCGCTGCTATATCTCTGACCATCACGATAACTGGGCTACCCTGTTACCCTGGGCGGAGTTTGCCCGGAATAGTGCTGTTAATTCTTTCACTAAGAGTTCCCCATTCTTGGTTAATTATGGGTTCCAACACTCAGCTCTTCCCGAGACCTTCCAAGCACAAGAAATTCCAGCTCTGGATGAGCATTTAAGGGCGCTCCGTTCCTCCTGGGTACGGGTACAGCATACCCTATGTGATTCCGTGCAGCGACAAAAAAGGCAGGCTGACCGAAGGCAACTGCCAGCACCTACATTTCAGGTAGGAGACAGAGTATGGCTGTCTTCTCGTAACTTGCACCTCCAGGTGCCTTGTAACAAGTTGGCTCCTCAATTCATTGGTCCCTTTCAGGTGTTGCGCAAAATTAACCCAGTGGTGTATGAACTGGAACTTCCTGCCAACATGCACATTCACAATGTCTTTCATGTTTCCCTGCTAAAACCCTTGGTCTGCAACCGGTATACTTCAGCTCCTGTTCGTCGTCCTCCCGTGAGAGTTGCAGATCACGAGGAATATGAGGTCCAAACCATTCTGGACTCTCGTTTGGTTCGAGGGTGGCTACACTATTTTATTCATTGGAAAGGTTATGGTCCAGAGGAGCGTTCCTGGATTCCAGCTGCTGATGTTCACGCTCTTGTATTGGTACGCAGGTTTCATGCTCGATTTCCTGACAAACCCAGGCCGGCTCCGCGGAGGGGGGCCTTTGAGGTTGGGTACTGTTACAGCCTACCTTGACTTCAGCATGATTACAGGCGCAAGGCTTCAAGCAGGCTGCAGGCCTCTGTTTTATCTGTTTGCTTACTGTAGTCTCCTCCTACCTACTTCCTACTTCTTCCCTCTGCGCTGCTCCTCCTACTTCCTGTGGAGGGGTTTAAAAGGCAGACTGAGGCCTGACTCAGATGCCCTTGAGTTGTTGTTCTTAGGTGAAGTACTTGGGCTCTGGGCTCTGGCTATCTACGAAAACCCACTCTGTGTATGACCTGGCTATTTATGAGAACCCGCACTGTGTATGACCCGGTTAAGTAAGAGAACCCTCTCTGTGTATGACCCAGATACATACGAGAACCCTCTCTGTGTATGACCCAGCTAAGTACGAGAACCCTCTCTGTGTATGACCCAGTGATCACGAGTAGCCCTTACTGTGATCAATTTGTGCTATTGGCCTAAGACAGACCACTGTTGTGGACAGAGGGTCTGATTGGTGACTCAGTCACAGGGTCTCAATATAGTGACTGCAGGCAGAGTCACAGGGTCTGGTGTAGTGACTGCAGACAGGAGTCACAGGGGTACGATATAGTGACTGCAGGCAGAGTCACAGGGTCTCTTAGCAGTGATTTCAGCCTTGGGTCACTTCTCCAGTCCAGCAGTCCTTGTGTTCCTGTTCATCGGATCAAGATTACTATGCTGGTGTTCACAGTGGTCGCCTGTTCCAGTGTTCCAGCCGACGGATCAAGAGCTGGCGTTCCTGTTTCCTGCTGAGACTCACAGGGGTTTCGGCCCAGTCTCCAGAATTGTGGTCTAGCGAGAGGCCTACTATTTCTGGTAGTAGTGTCGCCAGCTAGTAACCCTTTGCTTGTTGTATTACATATTTATTGCTGTGATTTATTCTAATAAATATTTTGCATTATATTACCGTACTGAGTTCTGAGCATTCCTGGGTGCCCGTGACAGATAGTACCCTATTTACTGTTAGGGTAGGTGAGTAACATTGCACACTGCTGTGAAGTCTATTGTCTATCAGTATTCCTAACTCTTTTTCTAATGAGGATTCCCCAAGTAGTTTCCCATTTAGTGTATATGTAGCATGCTTGTTTCTACAGCCCAAATGCATAACTTTACATTTATCTACATTACAACTCATCTGCCAATTTCCCCCATTCAATCAGTTTATGCAAATTTTTCTGCAAATAAAAAACATCCTGCTACAACTTTATCAGATATTAGGTTAACAGAAGAAGAGGTCATGGGAAGACTGGACAAAGTACCAGGTCCTGATGGTATACATACAAGGGTCAGTGCAGCGTTAGCTAGATCACTCTTTTTACTCTTTAAAGACTATCTCACCACAGGATTGAAAAGCCAATACAGTGTCTTTATTTAAGAAGAGAATAAAAACAGAACTAGATTTAGAAAGCAAAATTTCAGTATTTGCAGATGACACTAAATTATTTAGGGTAATAAATTCAGAACAGGATGTTTGTTCTCTACAGAGGGTCAACCTAAATCGGAGCAAAAATACAAATCAGGCAGACAGAAGTTCTAATCTAGAAAACGCCCAATATATATCCCAGTAGCAAACAAGAGAAAAAAGAGAAATAAAAACAAATAAAAATAAAAAATATAAAAAATAAAAAAAACAAATAAAATAAAATTAAAAATATAAGAAACGGATAAAGATATATATGCAAATATACTTTATTCCAGAGTATACTACAGTAATCAGAACATGCACTACAAGTATCTTCCCTAAAATAAGAGTCCTCATAGACTAAGTATGATAAAAAAATTCACTTACATCTTTAGTAAGTAAAAATTCAAACACAGCGTATAATATAATAATAATGTTAGAGCATTTCCACAGAGCTTGATAAAGCACCCCGTGTGTGAAACGCGTTGCATTGGTGGAGATTCCCGTTTTTCCTGGCCAGGATATTATATGCAGTGTTAGAATATTTGCTTACTAAAGATGTAAGTGCATTTTTTTTATCATACTATCTGTATATTTTATATAATGTTTAGTTGTACAGTAGCTCTTACTACGAGGACTCTAATTTTAGGGAGATACTTGTAGTGCATGTTATCATTACTATAGATACTCTTGTATATATTGATATCTTATTGAGTGTATTCTATATTTGGAATAAAGTATATTTGCATATGTATCTTTATCCGTTTCTTATATTTTTCATTTTATTTTATTTATTTGTTTATTTTTTATATTTTTTATTTTTATTTGTTTTTATTTCTCTTTTTTCTTTTGTTTGCTATTAGGTTATAGATTGTTTTTTTTTCTAGATTAGAACTTCTGTCTGTCTGATTTCTCTATATGCTCCGATTTAAGTCAGTGCATTTAAAGGTGAGGTCAGTGCTCAAGCCATATACTTGTGATTATCTTTTGGTGTGGAAGAGGTGGTTTAACTGGAAAGGTTGGAACCGGAGGGCAGATAGCTGCAAGACCAGGCTGACATCTTTTCACCGCCTTACAATTTATCGCTTTGGAAACTGTTTTCCTATATCGCTTTAGGGACAATGTTCATTTAGGACATTTACCCTTTCCGTTACTTGTTAAAGGAGCAACTTCATGTTATTTCTTCTGTACAGAGGGATTTACATAAAATGGCAAATTGGGCAAACAAATGAATTATGAAGTTTAATGTGGAAAAGTGTAAAGTTATGCATTTGGGAAGAAAGCAATCCCATTGCTATTTATAAACTTAATGGAATAATTGTACGAGACTTGTTGCTATAGGAAGACCTGGGAAATTACAAACAGTGACCAATGTCAAACAGCAGTGGCAAAAGCAAACAAAGTCTTGTCGTGCATAAAAATGGGTATTGAAGCAAGAGTGAATAACATAATTTTGCTACAGGAAAAATCATTGGTAAGACCTCACCTTGAATATGCTGTGCAGTTTTGGGCACCAGTTTTAAAAAAGGATATTCTAGAACCAGAAAGAGTACAGCAAAGAGCAACACAATAAATTAAGGGAATGAAGGACTTGACGTATGAAGACCAGCTAGACAAGTATATGAGAGGTCAATACAAGGATATCTCTATTGTGTCTTTCATTCCAAGGCCTGATCAAATAACTAGGGGTCACCCCGCAAGATTAGACGAAAGGAAGCTTCAACTTAGAAGAAGGTAAGGTCTGTTAAATTGTGGAATTATTTGCCTAAGGATGTGATAATGGCAAATACAATAGATACACTTAAGAGAAGATTAAATGCATTTCTTTCAAGATGGAACATACAGGGTTAGACTGTGTATTAGTAGGTAAAACAGGAGGTTCAGGTAAAAAGATTAATACTAATTTGGTAGCAGTAAGGCTTATATAATTGTAATTTTTCTGGGTTTTGAGGCTAAGCTTTAAGGTAGAAGCTTGAGGCCCAGATATGACCAGGCAGTAAAACAGTAGTTTAATCAGTTATTCTCTACCCATTTTTCCACAGCCCATGCTCTTTCCCCCTGCTCCCACAATACACACTACATAGAGTTGTAATGGGAGGGAAGGGAACACTAAGGGATCAAGTTATAATAGGAAGGGAAAGGTAAGCTAATCCAGATGGTGTTGGTGGTGGTGGAATTGGCAGCTCTATTTCCCGGTGTACCTGTAGTTTCATTCACACTCTAGAAAAATGTCAGATGGCAAGGGGGGATGGACCTGGAACCCTTCCCCAGTCCTCTGAATATCAGTGGTGGCACCCATGCCATAGGTTCACCATGATTTGACATAGCTACATTGTATTACAAATCATTTAAACCTAACTCCAATGTCCCCATGTTCCTCCAGTGATACTGTCACTGCAGATGGGGCACATTTTGGAGGTGTAGCTAATTGTTGGCCATAGGGACATCAGCCAAAGGTTACTGGCTGGCATCCATGTGACCAGATCACAATTTTAATGAGGGATATTTATGAAAAACACACAATGTGATATTAAACTGTTTCCAGTGCAGTCAGGAAGAACTATATTATCATAAACATCCTACATTAAAATGGCTGCCTGGTGTTACGGTTCAGTACACTCAGAAACGGAAGGTTTTGGTAAAACACAGTTTTATTTGAACACAATGAATAACAGAAACCCTTGCGGGTCCAGCATACAGATAAACGGTAGACTGACACAGGACAGGTTACAATGATATGATTAACCCACATGGGTCCAGTATGTAGATACAATATACAGTACTGACACAGGTCAGGTAAATCGCATATGATACAGTGTAAATATGACAGAGTGATACTTATAGGCCAAGGACAGTAGTTGGCCCTAATAGTGGAAGGCCCAATGTAGCTCTCTACACAGAGAGTATCAACAGCGACTAGAATTGTATGGAACAGATGAAGCCAGAGTAGAACTGGCTAAGGCACCATAGGAGGAAGGCTGCCAAAGTGTACACCCAACGGAGACTGCAAGATATTGTGAGCCAGTGCTTCGTGCCGTAAGGAATATCGTACGCCCAACTGAGACTACAAATACTGATACGAATGCCCAGTACCGCCCCTGAAGGGGTTAACGAACGCTCCGATCTGCAGATGGGAAATAGCCTGAGGCGCCCAACTGAACCCAACCTCAGGAACGGCAGTAACAGACCAAGCGAACGTGGTGCAACCGGGATCAACTGGAAAGTAGCACAGGCACTATGAGTGAACGGATCACGGACTGGACTACTGTACAGAACCGAGGCAACCGGAGGTCTGGCAAGACCACTGAAGCGTGAGCAACAGCGGAAGCAGGGTGACTAGCAAGCAGGAACAGTGCAGGAACAGGAACTTCAGCCCAGCTGGGTCGGTAACCAGAGTAGGAACATCAGCCAAGCCGGGTCGGTACACGGAGCAGGATCGCCAGTCAAGCCGGGTCGGTACACAGAGCAGGAACGGTAAACAGGCAGAGTAGTCAAACAGTCCGGGTCATACACTGGTATCATATGAGAGTAACGGAACAAGCACTAGGCAACGGATACACCACGAAAGGGCAGCGCACAAGTGACAGCCCAAGGTATTTAAAGGCTGTCACTGGGAGGAGCAAGGACAGCGCAGCCAATAAATATGTCAAAATGTCGCCCGTATATCACGGGCACCGTGATACCTGGGCACATTACCCATGTGGCCTGGCCATTGATTACTCATTGTGGTAAGCAACACATCAATCCAATTGTCCATATCAGTGGTTTTCAACCAGGGAGTCATGGCACTTTGGTGTGTTATGTGAACCAGCTTAGAGTGCCCCATTTTTCTAGGAAGACTGATGAAAAATGGAAATATTCAGTTTTAAATCTAAATTTAAGGAACTCATTATGCATCACATGCCTGTTTTTCTTATTCAGAATGTGAGACCTAAGATTGTCTCTATATTTATGTATTTGTCCCCTACATTAAGTAATTTACAAATTACTATACAATGTTGGGGGTGCCCTGAAAATCCCAAAACAGCGTATTAGAAATGCCTGAAATTAAAAGAATATTGAGAACCACTGGTCTATGTGAACTCTCCTCTTAGCGGGCCAATAAGTCTCCATTTTGATAAGCTCTGCTGAAACTTTATGGTGTTGAAGGAAGAAAACTTTCATAAATCTGCATTTGAGCTATGTGATGTGAGGTGAAGTCAATCTTGTGAAAAGCCCAATCCACAGACAGCATTAGACCGTCATGGGTCCTTAAGGGTATAGCAAACATTAATGAGAGTTTTATTGCTGTGGAGCCATGTAATATAGTCTATTCTACTAAAAAGAGGGACTCCAGGGTGGGAAAGAGATGGATACATAGTAACATAGCAAATTAGGTAGAATAAAGACACAAGTCCATCAAGTTCAACCATCTCCTCATATCCCAGTAATTTTGTAGCTTTCCTGGTACCAAATAAGTTAGTCTTTATTAGACCTTCCTGATCTGCCTACTAATAAACAGTATAACTCTGTATGTTCCCTTTGGAAAGAAATGTATCTAATCTTCTCTTGAATGTATCCATTGTATCTGCCATAACCACCTCCTTAGGCAAAGAATTCCAAAATTTAACAGACCTTACTGTAAAAAAACCCCTTCCTCTGCTGAAGTCTAAGCCTCCTTTCCTCTAATCTCAAGGGGTTTCCCCTGGTCATCTGATCAGGCCTTGGAATAAATAGCTCATCGCAGAGATCCTTGTGTGGACCTCTCATATATTTGTACAATGTGATAAGGTCTCCACTTAGTCGTCTTTTCTCTAGAGTAAATAAACCAAGTTTGTCTAGTCATTCCTCATGTGTCAAATACTCCATTCCTTTAATTAATTTTGTTGCTCTTCACTGTACCCTCTCTAGTTCTAATATATCCTTTTTCAGAACTGGTGCCCAAAACTGCACTGCATACTCTAGGTGAGGTCTTACCAATGATTTGTACAATGACAAAATAATGTTATCCACTCTTGCTTCAATGTGTCTTTTTATGCAAGACAGGATTTTGTTTGCCTTTGCTACTGCTGTTTGACACTGGTCACTGTTTCCAGGTTTGTAGTTGAAAAGGATACCGAGGTCTTTCTCTAGCAACAAGTCCCCTAAAATGATTCCATTAAGTTTATAAGTAGCCTTGGGATTATTTCCTCCCAAATGCATAACTTTACACTTCCCCACATTAAACTTCATTTTCCATTTGTTTGCCCAATCTGCCATTTTATATAAATCCCTCTGTAGAAAGCAATTATCCTGTTCTGAATTAATTACCCTGCATAATTTAGTGTAATCTGCAAATATTAATAATTTTCTTTCTATATCTATTTCTAGGTAATTTATAAACATGTTAAAAAGCAGCGGCCCTAATAATGAACCCTGAGGTAGTCCACTCTCCACTTTAACTGTATTGGAGAATTGTCCATTTACAACCACACACTGTTCCCTATCCTTCAACCAGTTTTGTATCCAATTGCAAAGGTCATCTCTGTTACGGTTCAGTACACTCAGACACGGTAGATGTTGGTAAAACACAATTTTATTGAAGCACACAAGGAATATTGTAACCCTCACGGGTCCAGAAAATAGCAGCAATAACTGACACAAGACACGTTACAAGCAGGTTAACCCACACGGGTCCAGTACGGATATACAATCACAATACTGACACAGGTCAGGTAACTAGATTGATACAGTGTATGAAAAGTCCAATGTGAAATTAAGGAGCCACTGATTAAGTAGCCAAGATAGCGGAGGCCCAATGTCGCCTATAGGCAGCAGGAGGCGACAATGACAGGACTGCTACAGCAAACAGGCAAGGATCACCTGTACGGAGGATGCAACGGTGGACGCCCACTGTAGGATGGCAACCGGAAGCGCCCAACGTTACCTATGTGGAATCCCAAAAGCACAGATAACGGAGCCCAAACAACACTGGTGTAGCAAGTAGTAGAATGAGGCACCACCCCCAATGGGGTTAATGAACGCTATGGTCTGGATAATGGCAGACAACTGGATGCGCCCAACTGAACCAAAGTGTAAGACCAAGCGATCACTAGCACGGTGTGGAGGAGCACTGGCACACTGAGACTCTGAACCCTCGGACTGGATGGAGCAAGGTACCGGAGTACCGTGACACAGAGAGACTCAGGAACATGAGAACCGTGCCAGGTAGTCAGCAGCAGGAACAGCACGGTAATTGCCCAACCAGGCACTGAGAAAGCAGGAACCACCGCCAAGCCAATTCGGTACACAGCACAGGAACGTCAGCCAAGCTGGGACGGTACACGGAGCAGGAACGTCAGTCTCGCAGGGTCGATACACGGAGCAGGATCGTCGGTCTCGCCGGGTCAGTACACGTAGCAGGAATGTCAGCCAGGCCGGGTCAGAACAGGAAGCAGGAACGTCAGCCAATCTGAATCGGTACACAGAATCAGGAACAGAGACAATGGCGTGGTCAGGCAGTCCGGGGTCATACACTGGTATCAGGAAATCACAACTAGCGCTAGGCATCAGGTACACCACGAAAGGGCAACTGCAGAGTGACAGCCCAGGGTATAAAAAGGCTGTCACTGGGAGGAGCAATACAGTGCAGCCAATGGGAAAGCAGCAATGGTAAGATGGTCAGAATGTCGCCTAGATCACGGGCACCATGATAATCTCCTAGCTCCGATTTCATTATTTTATATCACAGCCTTCTGTGTGGCACTGTATCAAATGCCTTTCCAAATTCTAGATATACTACATCAACTGCCTTGCCATTATTAAGGTTGCTGCTTACTTCCTCATAGAAGCTGAAAAGGTTAGTTTGGCATGATCTATTCTTCATAAAACCATGTTGATTCCTGCTAATGATCTTATTTTTTGTGTTGTAATCCTGAATATAGTCCCTTATTATCCCTTATAGCAGTTTTCCCACTACAGAGGTAAAACTCACAGGTCTATAGTTTCCAGGTTCTCTTTTAGTTCCCTCCTTAAATAAAGGCACTACATTGGCTCTTCGACAAATTTGTGGCACTGAGCCTGTGGTGAGAGAATCTTTAAAGAGTAAATATGGGGGTTTTGCCAACACTGCACTGAGTTCTTTAAGAACCCTTGGATGTATACCATCAGGACCCGGTGTTTTGTCAGTCTTAATTTTGTTCAGTCTACCCATGATACTTGGGACGTATTCTTAATGACCCAAGTGGAACCAATGGTTTGTATGTATTAAGGCAACAGTGCAGGTATTCTAAGGAAACCAACTGAATCACAGGGAACAAAAATATTTCTCTGGTTTATAGTGAGATTTTAACACCCTGAATGCTTGAGACGTCTCCAATGTGCTGGAGTCCTCTCTAGCTTACAAGGGGTTAGAACCCATTTAAATCAACAGAAAGTTTGATTTGTTCCCTACGGTGCAGCTGGTTTGGCCAGACCCCAGAATTCCTCCACTGTTGTCTTTATGGAAATGGCCCACAGATCCCACTAATCCAATAGTGGTCAATTTGCAGGCTTCTAGTTGTTGTTGAACTACAACACCCATCATCCTCGGCCAGCAGAGAGCTAGAAAGCAACAGTTTGACCACACAAAAATTAGCCTCTATCCCTCAAGCACATTCATTTGAGACATATTTTCTGACCAATTACTTTTTTTAATACTATGTAAGAGTACATGCATATGAACCATGATAATGCTTTAATGTCTCTTTAAGGGGTGCTTTCTAGCCCAGTGATTCTCAGTGTTCCCAGCAGGGTAGTTAACAGATTACTAAACGATTTGAAGACTGGTAAAATATAATGCATTATTAGTGACACAGCAGTCATTAGTAGGTATACTAGCACAGTTCCATGCCCCAAGCTGGCAGCAAGAACCATGAAAGAGGCCTGGGTATTTTAGACTCATCAGTCATTCTGTACCTATCAACACTATTTGTCCTTAGGACACAGCAACAGGTCAGAATATCCATGTTTGGTAATCAGTATTAAAGGGACAGTATTGTCAAAATATTAAAAAAGTGAATATTGTAGCTATTACAAAATGAAACTAAATGCCCAAAGTCCCATCTCTCAAACCTTTAAAGCCTAATTTAAATCTCAAAAGATTTAAATTGGGCTTTAAACTCGTTGACTTCTATAGCAAATGAGAACTAGAAAATGATTGAAATCAATTAACCCTTTGAGTGTCAATAGTGTGAAATACAGTAGCATTGTGTTATACCACTTTCTGGAATTCAAAGAGTCTGAGAACTGGAGTATACAAAAGCAACCGCACCAGAGGGGACAAATACACAGCTAAATAGCTTATTATCTTCTAGGCAGTTTTCAACAGCAGAAAGACATTATAATATTGGGAATGGGGAACTGTTATCTGTCATGATGACCCTAGGAGAGTGGCGACGTCTTTTGAAACAATCAGCTGTTCCAGTAACTATTTTGATGGATCACAAAAACCTTCTTATTTGGAAAACTGATCAGTGCATACATCCTTGGCAGGCTACATTGGCCTTATTTTTTACACATTATAGTTATATTTTTTCTTATCTACTAGGATCTAAATAAACAGAGAATGTGAGAGGCTTCTGGGAATGAACAGCAGCACAATGGCCTGTCCTACGGCTAGTCACTGCCCAGATGCATCACGTTTTAGCTCTCTAGTGCCATTACAGAGAAGAAATTTCCACATACATATTAGACTAATCCCGGCCAAAAGGGCGGTCCAGCTCCAAAATGACAGGCAAGTCCCCCCTGCACGGGAAAACCAGCTAACCCCTGACGTGCGTTTTGGCCTAGTTTGGCCTCGTCAGGAGGGTGCAGCTGGATTCCCTAGGCACTGGGTCCATGTCTGGATTACCCTTCACTCTTAGGGAGACCCCCTAAGAGTATTCAAAATAAACATAGAGAATGTGAGAGGCTTCTGGGAATGAACAGCAGCACAATGGCCTGTCCTATGGCTAGTCACTACATCTTTCACTCATCCTTTGCCCATGCCAAAGTTTGTTTCTCGGATTCTTGCTGCTATTCTTCCTTTATGACTTTCTGTAATGAATGTTTGGCTTGTCATATTGTTTGTGAACCTGATCTACCTGCCCCAACCTCTGAATTGACTTCTCCTTATTGAACCTGATGACCTTTGGCTTGATCCCTTGACTACAGTTAACAGTTGCCACCTAGAAGGATACTTAACCTAGTTCCATATTGCCTCTCAGCAACCTGCAACCTTATCAGTTTGTAAGTGCTTGCAACTAGAACCTATCCCGGATCTTCTGGGACTGATTATTCGACCTTTCAGTCAACCCCGACCCCTGGCTAGTAGCTTCAGAATCTGGAAGATGACCTTGTACCCCAGCTTCATTGTTAAGAACTAATTTCAAGCATTTCTAGGTAGCTGAGTGAAACATTGCATTACAAGCTGCACTACAGGAAAGAAATATAAATTCCCCATTGACTTAAATGGGGCTTTTAACCCCTTGAATGCATGAGAGATCCCCAATGCATTATGAAGCCCAAGAATTGTTATTCGTTTGCATTCTGCATAGCTACCTCAATCCTTATTGTCACTTAATTGGTTAACGGAAAGTGAATTAAACGTGAACAATGGGCCCCCCTTTTTGTAGAATCCTTTTTATTTTTAATTAATGTGAATTTCAGTTGTAGGTTTTCCATTTCTGTGTTTTCTCTTATCATTTGTTCAATGCTATACATGGGGGTGGGGGTGGAGTTGTATTTCTGATTCCGACAGTCTGCTACAGCTCTTCTAGCTGGGAAGGAGAGTTGAGATAATAATTTATTTTATCTGTATTTTTTTTTATGAAAGTATTTTACCAGGAAAGATACACTGAGATTGTGTCTCATTTTCAAGTATGTCCTGGGTACTCATTTTATCTATCTCAGAAGGGTGAAAGGCTGAGCTGACCTCACCAGGACTATAACCTAAGACCCTGAGGTTTGAATAGATTCTACAGCTAGTGCGTTAACCAGCTGACCTATTTCACAGGCAATAAAATGATCAAATTGTTTTCAGTGCAAACAGATCCAAGTAAACAAATCTCCTGGAACCATTCACAAATGTAGACTAAATTCTAGATATCTATCCAAAATATTTAGTCCAATGGGCAGTTCCACCACAAATGAAGATACGTTCTATTATGCCACAGCATTTCCATCACTGAGGTAGATACATTGAACTTTAATAATGGTCCAGTTTAGCAATATTGAGGTGAGCTGAACCCAAATATATCTCATGGTATACACTAAGGTGTCTCTGCCATCTCATCCCTGTGATTAATTACACCTACATCACCAGGTTTCAATGCTTCAGGTTGTTCTTCATCAATGGCTTATTTGCATATTGAAATATGAATTAATGAGCCAATTTTGTAAACCTGAGGGTGTTTAAATTTTAATGTGGCTATTCACCATGTGTGCTAAGCTGCAATAGGTGGTGCTGCGATAGAAACTTACAGGAAAAAATTTGCCTCCCTGTGGATGATGAATTGGGGATTTGTTTTCTATGCATTCATTAGCCTAGCTATAGAGCAGACTTGGGAAAAATACAGTCCACTGCCTTATTTGATTCAGCCCGTGGGATTTCTACTCCCCTTCCACACCTCCAGTTTCTTTTAAATCTTTCTCTGGCTCTTTACTGTCATTTAAACAGTAATCTGAGTGGACAGCATGTCTGAGACTCCGGTAAATACTAAGTGGGTTTTTAAATATCTTAGCCTTGCATCGTTGGTTGAACAAATCACGCACTGAGCACATGTAAGCAAGAAGCTCTAACACAAGGCTAAAACAGTTAAACGTCCTACCCAAGTATTTCTCTGGGTCTCAGATCCATTTCCCACTCTGAATACTGTTTAACTCTTTCAGTGATAGAGTGCAATGGTTACCCCTGACATTCAAAGGGTTAAATGACAGCGGTGCAGGTATACCAGCACTTCTTTAAAGTGTGTTCCATTTCATTGCACTTTCCCTCTGGCATTTAAACATTGATATCCCCTTTTTCTTCCCTTCCAGTAAACCGCCCCACCAATACAGATGCACATATACACGGATATACTGTACCCCCCCCCCCCACACACACACACACACATACTCCTCTACAAATAACTTATTGTATTGGGAGTGACATCCCCTTCTAATAAGCAGAAGACTCCTGGAAAGGCTGTAGGTTTCATTAATTACTTTGCTTTGGTATTGGAAGGGTTAACCATGAAGGAGAAAGGTCTGTTACTGTGTGGATAGCAAGACCTTATGCTATGCATGACTCACGCTCCTGTTAGTCATCCATGATGCCCCAGTGGTTAACCCGTTCTGTGCCACAAAAGAGTGTTATGGACAGCACACACAGTGCTTAAAAGGAGTGGAGCTGATATGTGGGAGATCTTGCAATCATTACAAGATTGTAATAAAGATAACCCGATATGCTATTCACCAAGCAAGCATCTGGTAAGCAGATTTGATTTATCGGGTTACATTTTAACTACAGCCTTGTCTACCGGTGGTATCCTAAATGCGGCTGCCACCTCAGTTGTCCAGTTATCCACATATCCACCTATAGTGGATACTTTGTGTACAACTTCAGATTGTATCCCTTATTAGAAGCCTGAGTGGTTTTGTACTATACATGTACAGACTGATTTTAGACTCCAGTGTGAGTCAGATTTTTTTAAAGAAATTTTTATTTACTTTACATTTATATCATATTTGTTGTATGTACTCATGTCTACTACTATTTTATGATTATACCGATTTCTGATTATTTTAATAAATCTCTTGTATATATATATTTTTTTCTTATTGGTTTTTCTATTCTACCTGTATAATACTCATATAATTAAGTCATACTGCACTTAGATCTTCAGTGCGCTGCCCCCCCCTCCTCTTATTTCCTCCAAGATAATTTGCTAATAATGAATCTCTCTCTCCCCCTTTCATACCTATTTCTTAGTGCATATTGCGAAGTGCGTCTTATTCTCCAAGGCAAAGTAATCTCCACACACCACCGTTACTTCAAAGTCCCATGGAGGCTAATGTAGTAAGGAAAACAGGAGCAATTCCAGAGCAAGCCAACTGCACAGTAAGGGGCAAATAAAACTCCCCTAATTACCATTGATTTAAACAGAACTTTTAACCCCACATTGGAGACCTCTCTAGAATTCAAAGTGATAAAAGCCCCATTTAAATAAATTGGAATTTGTATTTGTCCCCCTAAGAACTGTTTCAGTTCATATTAGTATATAAGCTTCTGTGTGTATACATGTGTTGTTTTGTCAGTGGGGCAATATGGGGAGATGCACTAAGGTATGGCAAACAGAAGATAATGTCTCTAGTATGCTAAACTCTCCAGTTCCTATGGAGTCTGTATGCTATGACTGATCAAGTTGGATGAAGGTGTCATAGAATAACATAGGAATTGTAGAGTTTATAATGCTGGATAAATTATCTCCACTTTATCACACCTTAGTGCATTGTTCTAAGATGCACTAAGGTGTGATACAGGCATGATAAAGAGGTGTTCTACAATGTGATGAATTCTCAATTTCCTATAATTTTCAATGGAGCCTGCACACTCAGGTTAGAGAGAAGTTAGTGCATAAGCTCCATACCAAATTGAAGAGTTTATTACTTTGGAGACTTATTTCCATTTCATCACACCTTAGTGCATAACTTCCAGGCCTTTAAGTGTGGAAAGTCCAACTTACACTAACGTCTGCAGCATTTTATGATGTAGAATAATACACTAGCATACTCCACAGCAGGGGGAGATATATTCTTCAGTCCTTGTGCTATTCTGTGGAGCCTATGCACTGACATTGACCCAACTGAGAAATCTTAGTGTATAGGCTCCATAGGAGCTGAAGAATTGATTTATCACCTCTTTATATCATCTCTTAATCACACCTTAGTACTTATCCCCCCAAGGGGGTTACGCACTAAGGTGAGAAAAGGTGAGAAAAAGGGAAGACAAACTCTCCAGTGACAGAAACGCATTCATGTGTTATTCTATGGAGATCTTAGTACACAGGTCCATATAACATAGAGTAGAGTTTCTTTCACCCTTCCCTCATGTTTATCTCACCTCAGTGCACCTCCCTCCCAGAAAAACATGTGGTCACTGATAATTCCCTGGAGAAATATGAACTAAGGTGTGATAAATAAACACTCCCTTTAATTTAAAGGGATAGTAACTCTTAATATGTAACAAATGTATATTGCAGGGTTTATTCTCCTGAGTAAAACAAGGGAACTCCCACTGCTGTGTTTTTTTAATTCAAAGTAATTACAGCTCAAACTTGAATTTTTAGGTGCAGTATCTCAATGGCCTGAAATGTTACAATGGCGCTGTCAACTGACCAGGTCTGTCCACAGAATAGTGTAGCAACAGCGTGTCACGGTTTTTGATGAACACTCAGACCACACTGATAAGGTTAAAATGACTTTATTGAAAATAAGGGGACACACTTAATTAGGCCTGAGGCCCAAACCAACAGTATAGCAATATAGGTAAGAAGGTTCTGACTGGAACTGAGCAGGCGGTAGGTAACACAGTCCGAGAACTGACCACAGGACCTTGGCACAGATGGTCCAGGAGGAAGTGATTGGCACCACCCAGACACCTGGGAGGAACGGAACCCAGAGGAGCAAGGCAACACTGCTGGCACAGCCCAGATGCCTGGGCGACACTGAACCCAACGGATCGAGGCAACACTGACCCTGGCACTGGATGCTGATAGACTGAAACAACTCTCATGCAGACCCTAGAACGCTAGGGGTGGATCGTAACACAGTGTGGAATATATAGGCAACCAGTGGCTCTAGAGCCCAAGGCTACTGCATAGTGGAATATGCACGACTTTAAATGGAGAGACCAGGCACGCAAAGGGTCAATAGGTAATGCCCCATGATATCTGCAACTCCCAAAGGGAGTGATCCCAGCGCTGTAGGGAGGTGGACACAGAGAGATCAGTGTAACTCAGTCAGTGCAAAGAACACTGTACCGGTATTTCGTGTGTTCACACCGCCAACGGCAGTCAGAGAGTAGCTACAGCACGAATGCTTAGCAGCCGGTCGACAAAGTAATAGCGCCACCAGGGGAGGGCTGGCCTGGGTGGCAGGGGGGCAATTGCCCCCTGGGCTGGCCATGTGTCTGGGCTTGTGGGCCAGTGCCTCACTCAATCTCCCACTTGCTGCTGTAAATGGAGCTTCACTAGTGATACCACAGAACTTATGAAATGAATCTACAGAGCTACAATCCAAACATAGCTGCACTAGTAGCATAATCCATTTCCCTTGCAAGCTCTATGGCATCACTATTCTATCTTTACTTAACCCTTTGAGTACCAGAGGGGTACACAACGCACTGAAAAAGCAATGTGTTGTGTACCTCTCTGGCACTCTCAGGATTAAATTGTAAGCACTATAGTATCACTAATATAGCCCCATTTCAACAGTAAGCTCTGTGGTATAACTTGCTTTAATTCACCGCATTAAGGACAATTTTAAAATTAAGGAAACAAGGGTGGTCTGGAACAATGGGCTTGGACGATAGTAGATATGGGCCACTTAATTGTATTTGCCTCCTGGGTCGTATGCTGCCAGCCCTCCCCTGAGCGCCACGCTGCGCAACTGACTAGATAACGGCAAGGCCACAGGAAGTCTAGCTAGAGTAACGGAGGCAACCAAGCGGTAGGATAGATGCACTGACAATACGCTAGACACTGATGGCAACGGAACAGCGAGTCAGCCAGGAATGGTCAGTAGTGGAGCGGGTAAGCAGCCAGATATGATCTGCACAGAGCGGGTGCTCAGCCAGATACGGTCAGCAACGGAAGCGGGTCCTCAGCCAGATACGGTCAGCAACGGAATCAGGAGTAGAACAGCAAACTACAGGAACGTCATCAGGAAGGCCAGGTCATACACGAACAGCAATCCCGGAGCATAAGTCAGGAACTTGTACACCACAAAAGGGCCACATAGTGATGACATGACAGAGGTTATAAAGGCTGTCACTGGGCAGTGATAAGGATACTGACCAATCAGACAGAAGGTATGGAAATAGACTAGTCAGAATGTCGCCACCTGCAACCAGGAGCACCTGCACCGTGATACAGCGTCACTGTAACATTTCAGGACATTTAGATGCTGCACCTAAAAAAATGAATGTTTGAGTTGCAATGCTTTATTAATAAAACAACTCTCAGCAGTGGAAGTGCCCTAAGATATACATTTTTTCATATAAAGTACTACTATCCCTTTAAATAAAATTGAAGCAATGTACTGAGATTTTTCTAGCATCCTAGTATTTACATACCCATTTATATCAAGGAAAATTTTGAAAATTTGCAATAATCTCCAATGTTGCACTTGGTTTCTTATAATAAGTCTTGGGAGGTTAAGTTGTGATAAAAAGGAGATAACTTCTCCAGTGCGAAACTCTCCAGTTCCTATGTTATTCTATGTAGCTTATGCACTAACATCTCTCAAGTTAGTGATACTTTTGTACATAGGCTCCAGAGAGTAATGTAGACACTGGAGAGTTTAACCAGGGGACACTCCTTTTGAATAGAGGAAAGGAGTAGTGTTGAGCGAGCATGCTCGGCCGATGCTCGGATCGGCTCGAGCATCGCTCTGCTCGGCACATGGCGGTACTCGTACGAGTACCGCATGTGCTCGCCCGCCATGTTCGGGTCTCCTCCCCGCACGTTTTGCGGCTGCTGCGCAGCCAAAAACGTGCAGGGAGGCTCTGACATCGGTGTAATGCCAGCAGCCATGTTGGCTGCTGGCATTACACTGATTGGCTGGCCAGAACCCGTGGTCAGGTGCTGTATAGCACCTGACCATCGAGTTCGGCTCAGTCTTAGCCAGGGAGAGCTGAGGATAGGAAGGGAAAGGCAGTGTAGGGAGGAAAAAAACCAAACTTGTGAAAAAAAAGAACCAAAAGTCCTTTTTAGGACTACTGTGTGTGGGGGCAGCAGGTTATTTTGTGTGGGGGGAAAAAAACAAAAAAAAAAAAAAAAAAAATATTCTGTTTAGTGTGCAAAGTTGCAGATTAGAGCACATTCTGTTTAGTGTGCACAGTTGCAGATTAGAGCACATTCTGTTTAGTGTGCAAAGTTGCAGATTAGAGCACATTCTGTTTAGTGTGCAAAGTTGCAGATTAGAGCACATTCTGTTTAGTGTGCAAAGTTGCAGATTAGAGCACATTCTGTTTAGTGTGCAAAGTTGCAGATTAGAGCACATTCTGTTTAGTGTGCAAAGTTGCAGATTAGAGCACATTCTGTTAAGTCTTCAAACTAAAATATCAAAGTCACATATTTCATTCAGTGTGCGTCGCCGCAGTTTAGCAGCACATTCTGTGTACTGTGCAGAGTTGCAGAATAGGAAGAAATACTGTTAAGTCTTCAAACTAAAATATCAAAGTCACATTCCATTCAGTGTGCTTCGCCGCAGTTTAGCAGCACATTCTGTGTACTGTGCAGAGTTGCAGAATAGGAAGAAATACTGTTAAGTCTTCAAACTAATATATCAAAGTCACATATTCCATTCAGTGTGCTTCGCCGCAGTTTAGCAGCACATTCTGTGTACTGTGCAGAGTTGCAGAATAGGAAGAAATACTGTTAAGTCTTCAAACTAAAATATCAAAGTCACATATTCCATTCAGTGTGCTTCGCCGCAGTTTAGCAGCACATTCTGTGTACTGTGCAGAGTTGCAGAATAGGAAGAAATACTGTTAAGTCTTCAAACTCAAATATCAAAGTCACATATTCCATTCAGTGTGCTTCGCCGCAGTTTAGCAGCACATTCTGTGTACTGTGCAGAGTTGCAGAATAGGAAGAAATACTGTTAAGTCTTCAAACTAAAATATCAAAGTCACATATTCCATTCAGTGTGCTTCGCCGCAGTTTAGCAGCACATTCTGTGTAGTGTGCAGAGTTGCAGAATAGTAAGAAATACTGTTAAGTTTTCAAACTCAAGTATTAAAGTCACATATTCCATTCAGTGTGTGTCACCGCCGTTTAGCAGCCTATTCTGTGTACTCTGCAGAGTTGCAGAATAGTAAGAAATACTGTTAAGTTTTCAAACTCAAATATTAAAGTCACATATTCCATTCAGTGTGTTTCACCGCCGTTTAGCAGCCTATTCTGTGTACTCTGCACAGTTGCAGAATAGTAAGAAATACTGTTAAGTTTTCAAACTCAAATATTAAAGTCACATATTCCATTCAGTGTGTTTCACCGCCGTTTAGCAGCCTATTCTGTGTACTCTGCAGAGTTGCAGAATAGTAAGAAATACTGTTAAGTTTTCAAACTCAAATATTAAAGTCACATATTCCATTCAGTGTGTGTCACCGCCATTTAGCAGCCTATTCTGTGTACTCTGCACAGTTGCAGAATAGTAAGAAATACTGTTAAGTTTTCAAACTCAAATATTAAAGTCACATATTCCATTCAGTGTGTTTCACCGCCGTTTAGCAGCCTATTCTGTGTACTCTGCACAGTTGCAGAATAGTAAGAAATACTGTTAAGTTTTCAAACTCAAATATTAAAGTCACATATTCCATTCAGTGTGTTTCACCGCCGTTTAGCAGCCTATTCTGTGTACTCTGCAGAGTTGCAGAATAGTAAGAAATACTGTTAAGTTTTCAAACTCAAATATTAAAGTCACATATTCCATTCAGTTTGTGTCACCGCCGTTTAGCAGCCTATTCTGTGTACTCTGCACAGTTGCAGAATAGTAAGAAATACTGTTAAGTTTTCAAACTCAAATATTAAAGTCAAATATTCCATTCAGTGTGTATCACCGCCGTTTAGCAGCCTATTCTGTGTACTCTGCAGAGTTGCAGAATAGTAAGAAATACTGTTAAGTTTTCAAACTCAAATATTAAAGTCACATATTCCATTCAGTGTGTTTCACCGCCGTTTAGCAGCCTATTCTGTGTACTCTGCACAGTTGCAGAATAGTAAGAAATACTGTTAAGTTTTCAAACTCAAATATTAAAGTCACATATTCTGTGTAAGATGAAGAAGGCGGGTAAAAAGGGACGGGGAAGTGGACGTGATCCTGAAAGTTCAGGGCGCGGGTCAGGACGCGGAGAAACTGTGCCTGGTGCCAGAGCACAAGAAAGAAAGACATCCACCATACCTAGCTTCATGTGTAATTTTACAGGGCGTCGCAGGACATCACTCTCGAGGTCCGACCACTGCGAACAGGTGGTCGGTTGGATGACAGCTGATACTGCTTCCAGTCGGTTAAGCACCACCCTGTCTTCCACCAAGTCCACTCTCAGTAGCCAAGAGTCTGGTCAAAATAATCCTCACTCTGATCATCCTTCCTCCCACCATACACGGTCTGGTCAAAGAAGTGATCCCACACTGGGATATAGTGAGGAGCTCGTCTCATCACCAATCCTTCATTTGACCCTCTCTCCAAGCACGCTTGCAGAGGAACATGACATCTTGTGCCCTGATTCACAACCTCTAGAGGCTACCCAATCACAAGAAGATGACAGATGTGAACGGCATTTAAGGTCAAAGGAAGTAGTGGATGATGATGATGATGATGAGACACAGTTGCCATTAAATCAACCACTATTTCCGTCTCAAGACCTTGTTGAGGAGAATGTTATACAGTTGTCAATGACTGAGTATGTGGTGGGATCAAGACTTGAGGAGGATGATCAGAGTGAGGAAGTGGAGGAGGACTTGGTGGACGATGAGGTGACTGACCCCATCTGGGAAGGTGTAGAGCCGAGCGATGACAGCAGTCCTGAGGGTGAGCCATCTGCAGCACCGCAACAGGCTGGAAGAGGCAGTGGTGTGGCTACAGAAAGAAGGCGGACCGCACCAAACCGGCCCGCAAATGTTCCACGGAGCACCCCCTTGCGTAAATCTCCCTTGCCAAAGGGTAGGTGTTCCGCGGTATGGCGTTTTTTTAAGGAAAGTGCGGACGACAAAAGAATTGTAGTTTGCAACCTGTGCCACACCAGAATGAGCCGAGGCATGAACACTAGAAACCTCACCACCACCAGCATGATCCGACACATGGCATCCAAGCACCGTAGTAAGTGGGAGGAACGCCTGGATCGCCCATCTGTGTCTGCAGGCCACACCACTGCCTCCTCTTCCCCTGTTTTCGGTGCCGGCCAATCGCCTGTCGAAGGCGCAGGCCCGCATACCTCCCGCCCTGCACCTGTACCATCTGAAGCACCATCAGCGACCACATCCACTTCCCTGTCCCAGCACAGCGTCCAAATGTCGTTACCCCAGGCATTTGAGCGCAAGAGAAAGTACCCAGCCACCCACCCACAGGCCATAGCACTAACCTCACACCTTTCAAAATTACTGGCCATCGAAATGCTGCCATTTAGGCTTGTGGACACTGAGTCCTTCCGCAGCCTGATGGCAGCAGCTGTCCCTCGGTACGCGGTCCCCAGCCGCCACTACTTTTCCCGGTGTGCCATCCCCGCATTACACCACCATGTGTCCCGTAACATCACCCGTGCCCTGACCAACGCAGTTACTGGGAAGGTCCACTTAACGACTGACACATGGACAAGTGCTTGTGGCCAGGGACGCTACATTTCCCTGACGGCACACTGGGTGAATGTCGTGGAGGCTGGGAGCGACTCGGACCCTGGGATGGCACGGGTGCTACCCACGCCGAGGATTGCGGGCCCTACCTCCATCAGGGTTTCCGCCAGCACCTACGTTATTGGCTCCTCCTCCTCCGTTTCCACCTCCGAATTCTCTACACGCAGCGCCACTCCCCCATCAGCCAGTAGCTGGAAGCAGTGTAGCACTGCAGTGGGGAAGCGTCAACAGGCCGTGCTGAAGCTGATCTGCCTTGGGGACAAACAGCACACGGCCTCAGAGCTGTTGCAGGGGATTAGTCACCAGACCGAGCAGTGGCTCTCGCCACTCAACCTGCAACCAGGCATGGTTGTGTGTGATAATGGGCGTAACTTGGTGGCGGCTTTGGAGCTCGGCAAGCTCACACACGTACCATGCCTAGCGCATGTATTTAATTTAGTGGTTCAGCGATTTCTAAAAACCTACCCCAATGTGCATGATCTCTTGACCAAGGTGCGCCGCGTGTGTGCACATTTCCGTAAGTCATCTACAGCTTCGGCCGGCCTGTTGAAGCTGCAGCAGCGCTTACAATTGCCAGCTCACCGGCTGCTGTGTGACGTGAGCACGCGCTGGAACTCCACCTTCCACATGTTGGCCCGGCTTTGTGAGCAGCAGAGGGCAGTAGTGGAGTACCAGCTGTTACACGGTCGTCGCCTCTCCGTTCAACTTCCTGTAATCAGAAGTGAGGAGTGGGAATGGATGTCAGACCTCTGCGAGGTTTTACGCAATTTTGAGGAATCGACACAGATGGTGAGCGGCGATAACGCTATTATCAGTGTAACCATCCCACTTCTGTGTCTACTGAAACGCTCGCTGCTCACAATTAAAACCGACGCTTTGCATGTGGAAGAGGTGGAAATGGGGGAGGAAGAGCTTACACAAGGTGATAGCCAGAGCACCCTCACTTCGTCTTCTCAGCGACAATTGGAGGAGGCGGAGGAGGAGGAGGAGGAGGAGGAGGAGGAAGACACGGTTGCCTCCGCTACAGAGGGTAGCCATGGAACTTTAGTTCCATCTCTTCAGCGTGGGTGGGCAGAAGAGGAGGAAGAGGATGAGGATATTGAGAGTCATCCTCCTGGTGAGGACAGCGAAATCTTGACTGTTGGTACTCTGGCACACATGGCTGACTTTATGTTAGGCTGCCTTTCCCGTGACCCACGCGTTATACGCATTTTAAACAACACGGATTACTGGGTGTTCACCCTTCTGGACCCCCGCTACAAAGAGAATTTCTCATCTCTCATTCCTCCGGTGGAGAGGACAAGCAAAATGGTGCAATACCAGAAGGTTCTTGTTGAAAAATTGCTCCAAAATTTTCCATCTGACAACGCTGGCGGCAGAGTACGTGCTACCTTGGCCAACAGAGAAGGGGAGAAAAGGGGAGCACACAGCAGTTCCGAGAAAGGCAGGGCAACACTCTCCAAGGCGTGGGACACCTTCATGACACCCCGCCAGCACCCTCACCCTGATGCGCAGCCTAGTGTCACAAGGAGGGAAAAGTTTTGGAAGATGGTGAAGGAGTACGTAGCAGACCGTGTCAGCGTCCTCAATGATCCCTCTGTGCCTTACAACTACTGGGTGTCCAAGCTGGACACGTGGTATGAACTGGCACTCTACGCCTTGGAGGTGCTGGCCTGCCCTGCCGCCAGCGTTCTGTCTGAGCGGGTATTTAGTGCTGCTGGTGGCATCATAACAGATAAGCGTATCCGCCTTTCCACCGACAATGCTGATAGGTTGACACTTATAAAAATGAACAAGGCCTGGATTTCCCCTGACTTCTCCACTCCACTGGAGGAAAGCCCCGGGGGAACATAAACTCACTTTATATATGTTATTTACAATGATGGGAATACTCTGTATTCCCATTCACCCCTTCCACCCAAAAAACGGGTATATGGTTGACTCTTAATCTTCTCATCCTCCTCCTCCTCTTCCATATGCCCTGGGATATAATTTTTATATAGGGCCAGCTCACCAGCGGGCCCTGTGATATAATTTTTATATAGGGCCAGCTCACCAGCGGGCCCTGTGATATAATTTTTATATAGGGCCAGCTCACCAGCGGGCCCTGTTTGACAATTTTTATATAGGTCAGCTCACCAGCGGGCCTTCTCATATAATGTTTTATTGGGTCAGCTCTCTAGCGGGCCCTCTCATATAATGTTTTATAGCGTCAGCTCACTAGCGGGCCTTCGCATATAATGTTTAGGATGGTCAGCTCTGCAGCAGACCCTCACCCATAATGTTTTAGATGGTCAGCTCAGCGCACGTTTCCCTCTTAATCATGGCCTCAGTTCTGAAAATCAAGGAAATTTTTGGGAGAATTTGCCTCTGCGCACGTTTCCCTCTTAATCATGGCCTCAGTTCTGAAAATCAAGGAAATTTTTGGGAGAATTTGCCTCTGCGCACGTTTCCCTCTTAATCATGGCCTCAGTTCTGAAAATCAAGGAAATTTTTGGGAGAATTTGCCTCTGCGCACGTTTCCCTCTTAATCATGGCCTCAGTTCTGAAAATCAAGGAAATTTTTGGGAGAATTTGCAGATGATATACAAGTAAATATACAGCAAATACTGTTTGGTAACAATTTTTCGCCTAAAGTCGTTTTTATTTTCCTTTTTGTGTGTTTTACGATCAGTCTGTAAAAATGGCGTACTACGGGCGAAAGATCGTTCCCAGCAGCGACGTTGGAGTCCAAGATGCATCCAGACATCCTCCCTATGCTGTCCCTGAACCATTTCTGTGGTGTTTCCATAATTTTCTGACCTTTTCCTATGGACCAGGCACCCTCCCCTCATCAGAGCAGGGGGTGCCTGGTGTAATGCTCGAGTCCTCCCATTGACTTCAATGGGGCTCGGGTGCTCGGCCGAGCACTCGAGCCTCAGGGGGTGCTCGGTCAGAGCACCCGAACACCCGAGCATTGGGGTGCTCGCTCATCACTAGAAAGGAGGCTTCGACTTCAGCAGAGGAAGGGTTTTTTACAGTAAGGTCTGTTAAATTATGGAATTTGTTGCCCAATGATGTGGTTATGGCAGATATAATGGATACACTTAAGAGAAAAAATTAGGTACATTTCTTTCAAGAAGGAATATACAGGGTTATACTGTATATTAGTAGGCAAAACAGGAAGGTCAGATAAAGGCTAACTTATTTGGCAGCAGGAAAGCTATATAATTCTCATGTCTCTGGATTATGAGGCAAAGATTGAACTTGATGGACTTGTGTCTTTTTTCGACCTAATTTACTATTTTACTATGAGTTTATCTTACTGGATACGTTTTTCAACCTAATTCACTATGTTACCATGAGTTTATCTTACTGGATAAGTTACCTCCTCTTTTTCACACCTTTGTGCATCATTCCCTTTCCAGAGAAAGAAATTCAACAGTTGAATGAATTCTCCAATTGCTATGTTATAGTATGAAGTCTATAATCTAAGACAAAGGATTCCAAACAAAGCTCAGGGACCATTTATGGCCCTCAAACATGGCCAATGCAGCTCTTCATGAAAATTATATGAATTAATAAAAATGTGGTCTACTACAATATATACTAACGATATCCTAATGTGATCTTTAGCATTGAGGTATATGTCTTTGAGTGCCAGAGGGGTATGCAATGCATTGCTTTGCGTACCCCTCTGGCACTCAAAGGGAAATATATAATACTGAATATGTAAAAATAATGTTGCAAATCTAAGGTAGTATTTTAGTCTAGCTGTGAATTGCACATATATGCATGTTTGTCTTTAAATCTTTGACTGTCTGTGGAGGTATCCAACTCTTACGTAGTAGTATCTTGATTCATTGTTCTTTTCATAATCTGGTGTTTGAGAAAAAAGGTTTGGACACCCCTGCACAGAGCCGGATTTGTCAATAGGCAGATGAGGCACTTGCCTAGGGTGCCCAGTTTTCAGGGACGTCTGGCAATGGCCCTGTCATGCCCTCTGGCCCACCCACTTTATAATGTGATGGCTCCAGGCAGGATAAAAATAATATTAGTTGCAAATGTATGTTCCTGGTGGTTCACTTGTAGTACCTAGCCACCTGGATACTACCCCATGTGACTCTCTGCTGCGCCTGCATGCCTACACTGCTGTCTTCTCATTGCTCATCACCCAGATGGGACCTCCTGTGTCAGCACTGCACAATCACACTATGGTGTAGCTTGCATGGCTGCATAAAAACCACAGGAACTAGCTTCTGCCCTCCGATTTGGCTGAGCGGGAGCGTGTTTGAGATGGAATGGAGCAGAGTGGACCAAGGAGTTGGAGGTAGCAGGTAGGAAAGCGGGAGGAATATGGAGCACTATAATAATACCCCTACACAGAATAACATACATTAGCCCTAGAGAACTGTGTTTGGAGGGGGTTTTGAATGCACCACAACTGTAGAAAAGCGGGGATACCTGAATTCCACTTAAAAGGTTAAGATGTGTCAAAGAGTAGTTGCCAATCTGTATGTGTGTTTGGTGGCACTTCAGGCTGTACGGATACAAAAATGGCTGAGGGAGATTTAGGAGACTACTGATCTGCAGAAGAAATGCTTGTAGCCAGTACTGTTACAATGAACGGTTGAGTTCAGACTGAGGGTTAATCATAAAATTCATCTGAAATTGAAAAAAGGGGTGACATTTGTGGGTGTCTGATGAACTTGTGTACAGAAGTTAGTTGAAAGACTAACAGTAACAGTGAATATAATACAGTTACGGTACATCTTTCACATTGTGGTGAGATTTATTACCTTGAAATACGTTGTGTTATTTAAACACTGTCCTTTCATAACACTTTGAATGCAATGCATTATGCATCTGACACGGTGTTAAAGGGACATTTCCACCGAAAAATGTAGTCTTTATATTGATTAAAATATGTGTAATCTTCTCCAGCTTTTATTTATTTATTTTATTTAATTGGTGTACAAGGTCTAAAATCTTTCAAAACAAAGGTGTAACGTGGACACGTTGTCAAGGTTGTTAAAACTGATAAAACCGACGTTTTTGTTTTGAGCTTATAACCCACCCAGTCAAGTTCTTGAGTTCTTATTTTCTATTTATTTGTGTACCACAATAATGCTGTGTTTTGCTTTTTAGAAAAACAAACAAGGGTCATTGTCAAGCACAGCTGCCTACATATGAATAGGGGCTTATGCACATATGCAATATTTTTTACAACTGCTAGCTAGGAATACATAATATTCAAAAGGGTATTGGTGCAACGATCGCAATAGTGAAAAGTGTGAAGTGTGTAGGATATTTGAGAAAAATGTGCATGCATGATCAGTGTGATGTATGAGAAGGAGAGGAGAAATGCAGACCCTCCTTCCAATTTTTTATTATTATTACAGCATGCCTAGTTGATGCACTGGCTTAGAGAAGAAAATAACATGACGTATTATACTATTGTTTCAGGGCATCTTAAGAAATACAAATGTGGCCCACTTTATGCTCCTTCCATCACTGCAATTTGTTGGAGATTCCCTGTTGTAGGATTAGTCTGGCTACACATCAGAATGGGGGACTGGCCACTGGGCAGCACATCTGATCCCCCCTTCACTTAACATATAGCGCTGTAGGCAGTTTCCTAATCTGTCAAATGGGAGATCCAACCATACTAATGGGGCTAATGTCCCTTTAATATAGATCTCACAATGCATGTCCTGTTTAATAACTGTAAGTTAATAGCATGAGGAACGACTAGGCAAACTTAGTTTATTTACTCTAGAGAAAAGACGACTAAGAGGAGACCTTATCACATTGTACAAGTATATGAGAGGTCAATACAAGGATCTCTGCGGTGAGCTATTTATTCCAAGGCCTGATCAGGGGACACCCCTTGTGATTAGAGGAAAGGAGGTTTAGACTTAAGCAGAGGAAGGGTTTTTTTTTTTACAGTAAGGTCAGTTAAATTGTGGAATTCTTTGCCCAAGGAGGTGGTTATGGCAGATACAATGGATACATTCAAGAGAAGATTAGATACATTTCTTTCCAAAGGGAACATACAGAGTTAAACTGTTTATTAGTAGGCAGATCAGGAAGGTCTGATAAAGACTAACTTATTTGGTAGCAGGAAATCTATAAAATTATTGGGGTATGAGGAGAAGGTTGAACTTGATGGACTTGTGTCTTTATTCAACCTGATTTACTATGTTACTATGTATTGATTTGGGGGACAAAAAAGAAAATATGGCCAAACTCAGGACATACTGTGGCAAGTAATGTTGCCAAGAGATAGGAATCGTACTAGTTTAATCACACAGCAGGAAATCCGTATTTGTAAAAAAAAAATAAGTTATTGCTATAGAGTTCCTAAGAATATCTCTGTTAAAATTATTGCGTATATTGCATGGGTGATGCACATGCACTGAAACACTCATACATACAGCAAACATTCATTCACAACAAACTTTGGCAGAAATGGGCTTCCCACCAGATAATCCACGGGAGTAAAAGATGGCCATTTTCTTCCTACTTATTCCCATGGTTGAATTTTTCAGCCATCCCTACCTAGGAATATATAGCATATGCTATGCAAAAAAAACAAAAAATGGATAGATTCCTCTTTAAAGGCAGTTCCTCTTTGAAGTAATAAAATGGTGGTAAGAGCTGAGTTAACAGGAGCTTTTTGGTTTGGTTGCCCCTCAACACCCCCACCAAAAAAACAATCTGAAGTCTCTGGCTAAAGAGTTACAGCTAGAAGTGTAACCATTATTCATTTTACAGTTACAGTATTTTACAGACATACTGTATGGTTGTCTGTAGCAAACAGTTAATAAAATACACCCATAGTATGGTCTAGATCATCTTGACAAGTCAATATGTATATGTGACATTAGTGCTTTTATTTTATCTTTGTCTTTTTGTCCAGCTTTTCTTTTGGCATCCAGTTTTCACATATGTGTGTCTACAATACAATCTTCCTGCAGTATATGGTGTGTGTTGTCTGTGCAATCAAAATGCACTGCAATGTGGCAATACTGTCGTTCGTTCCCTCTGTACAATCACACTGTAGTGTAATGTGGTATATGTACCCTCTGCTCTGTCCAATCACTGACAGCATATTAAAGGGATAGTAATACTTTATGATTACTATCCCCCATATTGTAGATATTAGCAAAATAATTTAATAGCCCCCAGGTTCATCTCTCAAACCTTTATAGTTTGAGAGATAACTGAAGGCAAAGTTCCCCCCTCCCTCCCCCTTCCCTGAAGTCAGCGTTGTACTGACTGAAGGAGAAATCTGTCGTACAACAGGCTTGAGGATCTGCAGCTGAGCCGAGATCGCTTTAGTGAAAAATAATTATTTCACTGAAACAGTCTTCTACATGTGCTTGGTATGCAAGCACACGTAGAAGACTGTTTCAGTGAAATAATTATTTTTCATTAACGCGATCACGGCTCTGCTGCAGAGCCGCCTGATGAAAAGAAGACAGGATATCCCTGCAGTCAGTACAACGCTGACTTCAGGGAAGGGGGAGGGAACTCTGCCTTTGGTTATCTCTCAAACCATAAAGGTTTGAGAGATGAACCTGGGAGCTATTAAATTATTTTGCAAATATCTACAATATGGGGGATAGTAATAATAAAGTATTACTATCCCTTTAAGGTGTTGGTGTAGAGCTCACTACTTTATTTTTCTTTGGTACTCGTACCTTCCCATTACTTGGGTCTAAACATGGGGAAAGGGCAGGCTACGTTTATGCTATTTATGCTGTATATACCCCATCCCTATTTATAAAAATTTCATCTACCTCTGGAAAATTGTTAAAGTACTGTGAAGAATAAAGCTAAAAATGGGTTTGGCCACAAAAGGGGTGTTGTTAAGTGAAGGGGAGCAGCTACGTGAGGGGTGTGGGTGTTGTGCCTAGGGGTGCCTGAGATGTAAATCTGGCCCTGCCCCTGCACTATGATCTCTTCAACTTAAAAAGGAAACTCCATAGTATATCACAGGAAGTGGACAGTTTTCTTTACTGCAAAGTTATCTCACCTTAGTACATCTCCCCTTAGGAGGTTTATCAATAACAAATCCAAATCTCAGAAGTTAATGTACTAAGTAAAATTGCCACAATTCTGGAACAGATAAACTGCATCATAGGCAACAAAATTGAGTTCCCATATGGTGATTTCTGTAAACTGGCTTTTTAACCCTTTGAGTGCCAGAGTGGTATGCAACGCATTTCAAAGCAATGCGTTGCGTACCATCCTGGCATTCAAAGGGTCAACCAGTTTGCTGCATTGCAATGCGTTGGAGACCTGCCTCTTTAGCATTAAATGGGTTAAAATCCTCATTACATCAACTGAAAAGTTTATTTTACCCCTGCAGTGGGGGTCCACTTCTTAGTACACTGTGTATAACTTCCTGAAAGCCATGTACTAAAGTAATGACAGATGGCTGTGTATAATTGACAGACAGACATGTAAACATGGCAGGAAAGTCTGTACATTTCAAACTGTTCTTTATATCTCATTCTGAAAAACTGGCAGGTATCCGGGTATAACTGGAAGATAGTGTCATTAATAACTGCCAGCAGTGTGTAACTGACTGATAGCTGTGTACATATGACAGATAGCTGTGTATATCTGTTAGACAGCTGGGTATAATCTTGAGATAATTGCTTACAGCGCAGTGAGAACCAGGTATAACTGACCAATGTCTGTTTACAATTGACCAGTAGCAACAGAAAAATGAAAAATAGACATTTCTAACTAAAAGACAGCTGTGTATAGTTGACTGATACCTCTGTGTAAGCGACAGATAGTTGTGTGTAACTGACAGATAGCCATATACAACAGACAGATATAAATGAAAGCAGTGTATGTTTTATAAGGAACAGCAGACAAACAGAGATTATTACCGTACCTCCTCCTCCTCCCAGGAGAGAACTGTTGGCTGAAAAATAAAAAGATAGGGAAAAGAGGTTATTAATTATTATAGATCAGAGCCATTAATCCTTTGAATGTTAGACATCTTTGGCATTCAAGGTGTTAAAATAAAACAAAAACCCAACAATACTTTTCTCACTGCATGTCTGTTATGGAACAAAGGATTCTGGACAAGTATGTTTCTAGATACTATACTAGGTTTCATGCTTAAAGCCCTGGGTTGGAAGGTTGGGTCATGTAAATGTGCCAGTCTCCCTTAAAGGGACAGTAATGTCCCATAAAATGTATTTAGAGTTAGGTAGAGGTTGAAAAAATAAACTAATTGCCACAAACCCTGTCTCTCAAACCATTATGGTTTGAGAGATATAGGGATTCAAAGTCCTCCCCCCTCCCATTCTCCTGATGTCAGCTGTAAAGCTGACAGGAGATTCGAGTGGTACGATTCGAGGAGGCTCTTCAGCAGAGCCGGAATCTCCTTACTTAAAAATAATTAATTCATTGAAAAGGTCTACAAAGTGTGCCTGGTTTGCACACTTGAATGAATTATTTTTAAGTACTGCGATTCCAGCTCTGCTGCAGAGCCACCTGGTGGTCCCCGGACCAGGATCTCCTGCTGTCAGCTAGACGCTGACATCAGGAGAAGGGAAGGGAGGGGGGAACTTTGAATCCCTATATCTCTCAAACCATAGCGGTTTGAGAGATAGGGTTTGTGGCAATTAGTCTCTTTTTTTCAACCTCTACCTAACGCTAAATATTTTTTAGGGGACATTACTGACCCTTTAATCATTTGAGTGCCGATAGGTATCCTATGCATTGCCATGAAATGGATTCGATACCCCTCTGGCATTCAAAGGGTTAAGGTGTTGTTGTAATTGGGCTGTAAAGTCCATTAATAATGTTTTAGATTGGCATAACCCCTGTGTCTTTTAGAATGTTAGCAACCTCTCTGAAAGACATTACAGCGGTACAATCAGGGCAAGAGTTCTCACTAGGCAAATCATTTTTTTTGTATTGGGGGGAGGTGCCTCATTTGTGCTGGCCACCCCCACATTCTGACTGTGGGTGTGTCCAGAGCAATGCCACCATCTCTACACTAACTACACCTTTACTGGCTACTATTTAAAGGGTTAGTAATGCCAAAAATAAAGTTGATTCTATATGTTAGATTTTACAAAAATAAAGTATTTGGAAAAAGTCCTATCTTTCAAACCTTTATGGTTTGAGAGATATCCTCTGTTAAAGTTCTCCTTCTCCTGATATCAGCTGTAAAGCTGACAGAAGGAGATCCGTGTTGGCCGACACAAGTAGGCTCTTCAGTAGAGCCGCAATAGCAAGATTTAAAAAGAAATACTTCTTTGGAACGGTCTAAAAAGTGTGCTTGCAAACCAGACACACTTAGTAGACTGTTCCAAAGAAGTATTTCTTTTTAAACCGTGCTATTGCGGCTCTGCTGAAGAGCCGCCTGTCAGTCCCCGGACCAAGAACTCCTGCTGTCAGCTTACAGCTGACGTCAGGAGAAGGGGAGGGAGAGGGGACTTTTTCCAAATACTTTATTTTTGAAAAATCTAACATATAGAATCAAATTTATTTTGGGCATTACTAACCCTTTAACACCATGATGGCTGTAGAGGTCTCTAATGCTTTGCAAAGCAGTGGTTAAGGACTGTTTTTCCTGCTTTTCTTTTATAAGCTAAGAATAGTTTATTTGCCAAACAACACTGGGAGAAGATGGGCTGAAAGGCACTTAGGGTGCCTGCCTAGATGCTCCTGACATTTAAATCTGGCCCCAAATACTGTCCTGGGCAGTGAACGTGTTACCCAAGTCCTTAGAATGCTGATTACTATCATCTGTTCTTTTCCCTCTATCTCCATCCCTTCATCCTCTCCATGTCTCCTTTCCACTTATTTTCCCACTCTCTCTCCTCTCAGTGTCAGGGGAATAATTAGCACGGGATCCCTTATTCCCAGCTCTGGAGGCCACATCGTTTGCTAGATTAATACAGAAGGCTAAGTAAGATAAAGTGACGGGAGGGGGGAGCATTAACAACGAGGGGAGAGAAGATGAGAGAAGGAAGATTCCCCTGCTGATTTGCTGCCATTCTCTTACCATATATAATAAATGTAAAGTGCACCATGACTCCCTGAGGCTGAGGTACAAAGCAGTACTGGAGAAATTTGGGGGCAAACCAACTGCATCATAGGAGACAGATATAAATTAATTTAAATGGGACTTTTAACCACTTGGATGCTAGAGAGGTGCCCAGTGCATTGCTTTGCAAATGTGTTGGAGACCACTCTAGTATCCAAAGGGTTAACATATTTTCTTTTTCCCCTATGGTGCAGTTGGTTTGTTCCAGAATAACTCCAGGGTGGAGGTGCACCAAGGAGAGATAAAGAGGATATCACTTCTCCAGTTCTTTTGTTATTCTATGGAGCCTTTACACTAAGATTTCCTGAAGAGCTTACAGTCTAATAGATTTAGAGAGTTCCTACACTCCCTGCCCTGCAGTTAATGTAATAGATATACAGAGATCACTCCCTGACTCACAGAGCTTAAATCTAACTGATATACAGAACTCAATCCCTGTCCTTCAGAACTTACAGTCAAGTAGTTACACAGAACTCAGTGACTCAGTGTTCTGCAGAGCTTACAGTCTAATAGATAAACAGAACTCAGTGACTCCCTGCCCTGCAGAGCTTACAGTCTATTAGATATACCCCCTGCCCTGCAGAGCTTACAGTCTAATAGATACACAGAACTCGGTGACCCCTTGCCCTGCAGAGCTTACAATCTAATAGATACACAGATTTCAGTGACTCCCTGTCCTGTAGAGCTTACTATCTAATAGATGCACAGTGCTCAGTGACTCCCTGTTCTGCAGAGCTTACAATCTAATAGATACACAGAGCTCAGGGACTCCCTGTTCTGCAGAGCTTACAATCTAATAGATACACAGAGCTTAGTAAGTACCTGTCCTGTAGAGCTTGCCATCTAATAAATGCACTGAGCACAGTGTATCCTTACCTGCTGAGCTTACAGTGTAATATGCCCATTGATGTCTGTCCAGAAAAAGCTTAAAATCAAACATGCTCAGTGTCCCATTTAATTGTCATGTTCACAATTTAACATATAGCAATTGGTCTCTCTCAGTCATGCAGTGGTCTATCCTGCCTTGGTTAAACTCTAAGGGCAGAATCTCAGCTAAAGAGGTGCAAATCAGGAGTGAACAAACTGCACCCGAGAGCTGAAATGAAACATCCACAAATTTCCATTGATTTAAATAGTGAGTAACACCTCTTAAATTATATAGGCCATTCATGCATAATTGCACAGCAGTGCACTGGAGAATAGCATTCAAAGGGTTAAAAGCTCCACTTAAATCAATGAGAATTTTCAATAGGGGAGAAATAAAAATTCCCCAAATCCTTAATGATTTAAATAAAAAGTTTTAACCCATTCAATGCTAAAGAGATCTCCAACCTATTGCTTCACAGTGTATTGGAGACCTCTCTAGCCCTGAATGAGTAAACCTTTGAATGCCAGAGGGGTCACAATGCATTGCGAAGCACTCAAAGCAGAGGTGAACTAGAAGCCACTAGGCCCTAGTGCAAAAATTGCCATGGGCCCCCCGACCACATTGCCCCCCCATTGGCCACCTCCACATTGCCCTCATTGACCACCTCCACATTGCCCTTTGGCCATCATCACATAGTCCCCATTGGACACCTTCACATTGTCCCCAATGTCCATCTCCACATTGCCCTCCAATGACCCCCAGTGTCCATCTCTTTCCTCCCTGGTGATCCAGTGCTGTGGCATGAGAGATCTGTGCCCCCTTCAGCACAGATCTCTGTTAGCAGCTGGAGCTCCCGCGCGGTCCTCTCTCTAGTAATGCAGAGCGCCGGGAGATGATGTCATCTCCCAGTACACTACATTACTACAGTGCCAGAGTCAGAGATGGAGCTCAGGCGCTGCTAATACAGGAAGAAGGCACAGACCTTACCTAAGCTTGTTGCGGGTGCCTGGCTGGGAAAGCGGTTGCAGGGGGTGGCCGAGCCCCTGGGCAGGGACATGCACAGACATTTTGAGGGGCAGGGGCGCAAATGAAAAAAGGGCACTTCTCATAATTATTTATTAAAAATATATATATTTAAAAAAGGGAACGAGGGCATTTTGGACAAAAAGGGCAGGTGCTCAAGCCCCCCTTGGTGTCTATGCGTGCACGTGCCTGCCCCTGGGGTGAAGGTCCCGGTCGCAGTTGCTAACCCTGCGAACTTTATCGCTACACCACTGACTCAATGGATTGAAAGTCCCATTTCAGTTAATGGGGATTTATATTTTAAGCCTATGATACCTGGGAACTTCGTCCTCCTGAGCTGCTCAGGGAGGGCTTATGTGCTGCGACCAGAGGGATGCAAATGACGTGATTCGCATGATAAAGGGTGAGGGACTTAATCATGTGGGAGGGGTTTCTCACCATGTCAGTAATTGGGTGGGAAGTGGGCAGAACAGGGTTTGAAGGAGGAGAAGTGGGTGGGAGGAACAGGGTAAGAAGGAGGAGACGTGGGCAGAGTTTCAGTGGAAACTCACCACTGTTGGAGAATCGGTCTGTCCCCGGAGATCAGGTAACTATCTCTAAAAACCAGAGTCTCTGGGGTAGATCCGGAGAGGTCCCAAGTATGTGTATGCTCCAGTGGCGTCGCCGAGGGGGGGGGGGCCCACCAGTGCCTGGCACTTACAGACTGTAAGCTTCCCTTCACCTAACTGCACACGCGTGCGCAACCTTGTGGTCTGTGCTCCATGCGCAGACTGTCATTATGGCCCTGCGTGATGACAGAATATATGGGGACAGCAAAGCGTGCCAGAAGCATTGCGCGCCAGATTAAGAAAAGCAGCTGTAATCCTGTGTCTATGCCATGTACGGATCACGATTTGGAGGTAAATAATCAATTCCAGGACACTGTGGTGGAGAACAATAGGGATAATGCGTAGTGTTGTATTATGTGGAGCTGGAGGTGGACAGTGAGCACAATGTGGAGATGGACAGTGTGGGGTCCATTGTGGGAGATGGACATGGACAGTGTGGGGACCATTGTGGGAGATGGACAAAGATAGTGTGGGGGCCATTGTGGAAGATGGACATGGGCAGTGTGGGGGCCATTGTGGGAGATGGACATGGGCAGTGTGGGGGTCATTGTGGAAGATGAACATGGACAGCGTGGGGGCCATTGTGGGAGATGGACATGGACAGTATGGGGGCCATTGTGGGAGATGGACAGTGCGGGGACCATAGTGGGAGGTGTACAGTGTGGAGATGGACAGTGCGGGGGCCAGTGTGGGAGGTGGACATTGTGGAGATGGACATTGTGGGGGCCATTGTGGGAGATGGACAGTGTGGGGGCCACTGTGGGAGATGGACAGTGTGGGGGCCATTGTGTGAGGTGGACAGTGTGGAGATGGACAGTGTGGGGCCCAGTGTGGGAGGTAGACAGTGTGGAGATGGACAGTGTGGGGGCCAATGTTGGAGATGGACAGTGTGAGCACCATTGTGGGAGATGGACAGTGTGGGGGCCATTATGGGAGATGGACAGTGTGGGTGCCATTGTGGGAGATGGACAGTGTGGGGGGCCATTGTGAGAGATGGACAGTGTGGGGGCCATTGTGAGAGATGGACAGTGTAATGGCCATTGTGGGAGATGGACAGTGTGCGGGCCATAGTGGGAGGTGTACAGTGTGGAGATGGACAGTGCGAGGGCCAGTGTGGGAGGTGGACAGTGTGGAGATGGACAGTGTGGGGGCCAATGTTGGAGATGGACAGTGTGAGCACCATTGTGGGAGATGGACAGTGTGGGGGCCATTATGGGAGATGGACAGTGTGGGTGCCATTGTGGGAGATGGACAGTGTGGGGGGCCATTGTGAGAGATGGACAGTGTGGGGGCCATTGTGAGAGATGGACAGTGTAATGGCCATTGTGGGAGATGGACAGTGTGCGGGCCATAGTGGGAGGTGTACAGTGTGGAGATGGACAGTGCGAGGGCCAGTGTGGGAGGTGGACAGTGTGGAGATGGACATTGTGGGGCCATTGTGGGAGATGGACAGTGTGAGGGCCACTGTGGGAGATGGACAGTGTGGGGGCCATTGTGTGAGGTGGACAGTGTGGAGATGGACAGTGTGGGGGCCATTGTGGGAGATGGACAGTGTGGAGATGGACAGTGTGGGCGCCATTGTGGGAGATGGACAGTGTGGGGGCCATTGTGGGAGATGAACAGTGTAGAGATGGATAACGAGGGTCATTGTGGAGAGGGACAGTGTTTGGGCCATTGTGGAGGTGGACAATTGTGAAGATGGACAGTAGGGCACCATTGTGGAGATGGACAATGTGGAGGTGGACAATGGGGGCAATGTGAGCAGTTTGAAGGTAGACAGTGTGTGTGTGTGTGGAGGAGGAGGATAGGGTGGACAGTGTGTGGAGGAGGAGGATAGGGTGGACAGGACTGAGGAGGACAGGGTGTAGACAGTGTCTACACTCTAATATTAATAATTTAAGCTTCATGGTGTAAATCAGAAAAAAATAATCAGATAGGTAACAACTTCTATTTCAAATAGAGCCATATGTGCTCACTGAACTTAGAATTTCATAATTTTTGAATTTCTAAGTTCACTGAGCACATATTGTTATATTTGAAACAGAAGTTGATATTAAACCTTAATGTTGTCAATCAATAACAAAAGCATGTTTTATGTATTTTAGTTAATCTGACAAATCTGTAGTTATCCGAGTGAAGACATTCATAAAACTTGCTTCTATCATTGTTCACATTAAGGGTTAATTAATATTTATGTTTAAAATATGTGCTCAGTGTGGTTAAATTAAGTTAAAAATGTTTGAAACATGATCTTGTCATTGACAAACTTCAGTTTAAAACAGAACCACATTCTCATTGAATAAATTCATAAATCATCATGCTCTTGTCATTGCACTCCAAGGTTTGAGTACGGGAGAGCTACACAATGCATTGCTCAGCAATATGTTACATATCCCTCAAATGGTTAATGATATAGAGTATATAATATATTAACCCTTTGAATACAATGGCAAGAGCATGTTCTAAGATATTCTTCACTGAGAAAATGTGGTTCTATTTTAAACAGAAGTTAACTTGAAAAAAATACAGTTTTTAATTTGTTTTAAAAAGTAATTTTACTGTTTTCTGTCTGTAAAATGCTGTTTGAAACAGTGGCATTAAAATGAATGTGAATGTGTTGCAGCTAACCCCCCCATTCTTAAAGAGATAGTAATACTTTAATTTTATTATTTCCCGTATTGTAGATATTTGAAAAAGAATTTAATAGCCCCCTGGTTCATCTCTCAAACCTCATGGTTTGAGAGATAACCGAATGCAAAGTTCCCTCTCCCTCCCCCTTCCCTGAAGTAAGCGTTGTACTGACTGCAGGGATATCCAGTCTGACTTTCATCACGCGGCTCTGCATCAGAGCCGCAATCGCGTTAGTGAGAAAGAATTATTTCACTGAAACGGTCTTCCACATGTGCTTGCAAACCAAGCACAAGTAGAAGACCGTTTCAGTGAAATAATTCTTTTTCACTAACGCGATCTCGGCTCAGCTGCAGAGCCGCAAGCCTGTCGTACGACAGACTTCCCCTGCAGTCAGGACAATGCTGTCTTCAGGGAAAGGGGGGGGGGACTTTGACTTCGGTTATCTCTCAAACCATAAAGGATTGAGAGATGAACCTGGGGGCTATTAAATTATTTTGCAAATATCTACACTATGGGGAATAGTAATAATAGTATTATTTTCCCTTTTAAAAAATTTTAACTTCATAAGTTTAACCATACCTCCCAAGTGTTCCTTTTTAGGAGGGACTGTCCCTCTTTGAGACCCAAATCCCTCTGTCCCTCTTTCCCACCCTGGTGTCCCTCTTTTTAGGAGATCAGATTGTGTGGTGTATATACAAGAGTATCACATCGTTCCACAGCAATAAAACTCACAATAATGTTTGTATAAACTTCAGTATATGTGTTTCTATATTAGTCTGTGTAGATAAAATACTTTGGTCTTGTTCTAAATTATTTATTCAGATACACATAGAGCTGTTAGTAGATCATGAAATAATCTAAAAATGATCGGTAATGCCCTGCCTACCAGTCATACCCCCAGCCACACCCCTAAACCACAAGTGTCCCTCTTTGTTCATTTGAAATGTTGGGAGGTATGGTTCAAATGTGGTCACACTGCATAACTAATATGCTACTATATTTGCATGTTGTGTGCCCAGTACAAATTAATAGTGTGGTATGGATGTTGATATTTACAATAATGTGGGCCAAATTATTTGAAATATCATCATCCACAAATAGTATAAATCTGGGTACCAAACAGGGCCGGATTTGCCATAAGGCAGAGTAGGCATCTGCCTACAGGCGCCCACTGCATGGTAAGGTCCGTGCCTTCTTCGGCTCAGACAGAAGGCACAGACTTGTAGCTGCTGTTGCTCCCTCGTCGACTCTAATGCAGAGCGCTTGCTCTGCATTCCTAAAGAGACCGCGCGGGAGAAACAGCAGCTACAGAAGGAGGCACAGACATCTGCTGCTGGACCACCAGGGAGGTAGGAAATGTATGCGGGAGACAAAGTGGGGGCAATGTGAAGATGATGTGGGCAATGTGGAGCTGATGGCAATGTGAGGGCAAGTTGGAGCTGATATATTGGCAATGTGGAGATGATGGGGGTAATGTGAGGTCAAGCTGGAGCTGATGGGGCAATGTGGAGATGATGGGGGCAAGTTGTAGATGATGGGGCAATGTGGAGATGATGGGGGCAATGTGAGGGCAATATGGAGCTGATGGGGGATAAGTTGGAGCTGATGGCAATATGGAGCTGATGGGGGATAAGTTGCAGCTGTTGG
This sequence comes from Rhinophrynus dorsalis, assembly GCA_037306005.1. NCBI lineage: Eukaryota > Metazoa > Chordata > Amphibia > Anura > Rhinophrynidae > Rhinophrynus > Rhinophrynus dorsalis. The sequence goes on along the minus strand of CM074722.1, from coordinate 406,504,574 downwards.
CAATATGGCTGATGGGGGGCAATGTGAGGGCTATATGGATATGGGGGGTAATGTGGAGATTTGGAGCATTGTGGAGGTGTCCAGTGGAGATGGCAAATGGGGGGGGGCGCTTCAGATTTCTGTGCCTACAGGCTCCTGAGATGTAAATCCAGCCCTGGTACCAAATGGGCACACATATAAATGGAGTGGCAAATCAGTTACACAAGTAACCCACTGCTGTTGCCAAATGTATCAACATATGTATAAAAATGTCCAACTTTGGCATATATTGTGAATTAGAATGCTTTTGTGGGAGGTAGTGAGGCACTGTGGTGGCATATAATGGCATATTTCTCCGGTGGTATAAAACTTTGTATTTCTCTGGTGGCATAAAACTCTCTATTGCTCAGGTGGTGACATATACCTCTGTATTTCTGGGCTGTTGGCATTTGTGTAATCCTCTGGTGTGACATATAACTGTATTGCTGTTCTAGTGGCATATATTTATTTCTCTGGTAGTGGCCTATACCTCTGTATTGTTGTGCTGGTGGCATATATGTATTTCTCTGGTGGTGGCCTATAGCTCTGTATTGCTGGGCTGGTGGCACATATATATTGCTCTGGTGGTAACATATGTATTGCTATGCTGGTGGCATATAACTCTGTATTACTCTGGTGGTGTCATATAAATGTATTGCTCTGCTGGTGGCATATAACTCTGAATTGCTGGACTAGTGGGATATATGTAATCCTCTGGTGTGACATATAACTGTATTGCTCTTCTGGTGGCATACATTTATTGCTCTGGTGGTGGTATATAACTGTATTGCTGGGCTGGTGACATATTTCTCTGTATTGCTCTGGTGGTGACATAACTCTGCAATGCTCTGGTGGTGGTATGTAACTCTCTATTGCTGTGCCAGTTACATATAACTATTGCTCTGGTGGTGGCATATAACTCTGTCTTGTCTTGCTCTGGTGGTGGCATGTAACTCTGCATTGCTCTGGTGGCGGCATATAATGGTCTTGCTCTGGTGGTGGCATATAACTCTGTATTACTGTGCCATTGACATATAAGTCTGTCTTGCTCTAGTGGTGACATAACTCTGTCTTACTCTGGTGGTGGCATATAACTCTGTCTTGTTTTGCTCTGTTGGTGGCATATAACTCTGCATTGCTCTGGTGGTGGCATGTAACTCTGCATTGCTCTGGTGGTGGCATGTAACTGTCTTGCTCTGGTGGTGGCATATAACTCTGTATTACTGTGCCAGTGACATATAAGTCTGTCTTGCTCTGGTGGTGGCATTTAAGTCTGGCTTGCTCTGGTGGTGACATAACTCTGTCTTGTCTTGCTCTGGTGGTGGCATATAACTCTGCATTGCTCTGTTGGTGGCATATCATTGCTCTGGTGGTGGCATGTAACTGTCTTGCTCTGGTGGTGGCATATAACTCTGTAGTGCTATTTTTAATTGACCATTTTGAAGTTGATTAAGACAGGAATACAAATGGACCAGTGGTGAGATACAATGTGCTAGAGCTTTAACACTTGCTAGGAAAACAAATCAGTGTTTTACTAGTCTACCAATATTTTCCATTGATATAATATGTGTGCACACATACCTTCTAATGTGAATGTCATTATTTAGGTGTAGGGTGTTCACATTGCTCATTATATGGGGACCCCCATTTTTTCCTCTGGCCCCATGTGTGCCCCCCTAAATAGAATTCCTAGAGTCACCACTGGTATGCTCTAGTACAGGGGTAGCCAACTCCAGCCTTCAAGTGCTACCAACATTGTATATCTTCAGGATCTCCCTGTTTGAGAACAGGTGGATAAGTTAGTGCTAAACTCTTTGAGTGCCAGAGATGTATTCAGTGCAATGTGTTGAATACCTCTGGCATTCAAAAGGTTAGGTCACTTTAAACTGACACCTGAACTTAAGCAGATATGTACTGAAAATATGTCTATTGGTAGCTCTTGAGGACCAGGATTGGCTGCTCCACAATATAAAACAGAGATTTTCATCTCCAGTCTTCTAGATACAACACCAGGTAATGTTTGATGGATATTCCTGCTTCAAGACAGGTAGACTGATTACAATGACTGAGCTGCTGACCCACCTGTGATCCTGTAGGGATATATTGAATAACTGACCTGTTAGTGTGTTCTGAGGTCTAACATTGAGAATAACTGCTCTACGGTTTCTCCGTGTGAAAAGTCTACTATAATTTTGTCATAGTAAAGAGCCTGCAGTTTGCCCAGCTTGGGGAAACAACTTCGGCACATGTAATGCCATAGAATCTTACAAGAAAACAGTTTGAGCCAAGGGCACTTTAATGCATGGGTTTTCGTGTTTGCCAGGGGTCTCTTGTTTTGGGAGGTTTTACACTGGGTTCCCAAGAGTCCCATTATACAGAAAGGAACCCATTTCTACAGTGAGAAGGTCAGGAAGGAGTGTAGCTGTTCTGCGTACCCATCACATAAACATACCCGGGAACTCTCTGGATCTGCCCCGGAGACTCTGTTTTTTAATCCCCTAAAGAGATAGTAATGTTTCAAAATAAAAGCAGCTCCAGTTAATCTTCATAGTATTTGGGCCATGAAGAGTGTTATTTCAATACTGTCAGGGTTGTAGTTCAAGAAAAATTGAATGATAAAGTATCCTCCTCCTGCCCCTCCTACCTAGTGTAAGCCACCTCCCCTCAGATGTGGAATCTGATCTTAAGACCAGACAGCTCATAGTAAGGGACAATCTTCTTACTGTGAGAACAATGAAAACCCTTCCCCCCTTGACAGGTTTTTCCCTTATGTTAACTGAAGCTTTTCCCTCTCTGCAAGCCATCTGGACACCACCTTTCTTTTCTGAGTGTGAAGTGTTACATCAGTAAAAGGAGAGGGAGGGGGATACTTTATCATTCTATTACATTTAAACGTAACTTGGACAGTATTGAAATAACACTCCATGGCCCAAATACTAACAAGATTAATTGAAGCTGCTTTTATTTTGAAACATTACTATCCCTTTAAGGACTAGTGATCCGGGAAGTGAATTTCCCTTTAGGACCGTTTTGAAGTTGGTCAGCTTGCCGGCACATGTAAATGATGACATGTAATGGGAAGCAGAATAGGGGTCTGAGAGAGACCACTTCGGACTTGAAGCGGTCAATTTCAGACACTGCTAGTGCTTACAGCTCTCCCACAGGAGTGCTGTAAGCACAAAATACATGACATGCCAGGACCGTCACCGGTCCTTTAGGCAAGTTTACTGTTTACAGTCCTGACATGTCACCAGTCGTTAAGTGATTAGAGATAAATACCAGGTCTCTGGGGACAGAGTCTGATTCTTCAGCAGTGATGAGTTTCTTCTGAAACTCTGCCCACTTCTCCTCATCCTCTCCCTGTTCCGTGCCCTTCTTTTCATTTCCACATTATTCAACCCACTTCCTACCCACTTTATGTCACAAAGACAATAAGCCCCCACTGCCTTTATGATGCAAATCACATAATTTACAACCCTTTTTCTGCAGCACCTGACCACTCTCCGGGGGCTCGGAAGTTCCCAGATATGCACATAAATGTGGTTTCTTCTCCTGCAAATGGGAAGATAAAGGAAAGTACAACTAAACCTAAGGGGATCCTACATATTTCTTGTTATCCATTCACATTTCTACCAGTGGCCTCAGCGGTTTTTATAACTGGCTATGGCTTTACTTAAGGCAACATTGCAGTTTTGGAGCATTCCAGCTGCACTAGTGGGGATGAAAAGCACTCCAAAATTTCTGAATGATTCAAATGGTGCTCTTTAGCCCCTTGAATGCAAGAGAGGTCTCCAGTGTATTGCTCTGAAATGCACTGGAGACCGCACTGGAGACATCTCTAGCAATCAAGCAGTTTAATCACTGATTTAAATCAACAGGAAGTGTTATTTCTCTCCTATACTTCAGTTGGTTTGCCCCAAACATGCTCCATTTTACCTTTATTCGTACGGCCCATTGTATACTGCATCTAGAAGAGGCCATGAGGGAGAAAAATTCAGTAAGCTAAATTCTGGAGCAAAACAAGTACATCATAGCAGACAAATAAAAGCATTCTACAAATTACCATTGATTTTAAAACGGCTTTTAACCCACTGCATGATAGAAATCTCCAATGCAGTGCATTGGAGACATCTCAAGCATTTGGGGGGTTAAAATCTCCATTTAATTTAAATCATTGGTATTTTAATTTCTTTCCTAAGCTTATTTCATACAGCCCTAGGAAACATACTTGCCTACAGTTGTATCTGTGTACAGGCAATAAGGTGTTTTCTCCCAAAACCAGGGTTAGGCAACCTACAGGCCTCCGGATCCTTAGATAGCTCTTGGAGACTGAGGGACAATACATGCACACTAGCACCCTTTCAGGTGTGTGATCTTTATGCCTCAACGTGCATAGCAAGTTCAGGTTTCCCAATTCTTTTCTCTCCTGGGCATTGTTTCAACAGCTGGCAGCATGCATATGCCTAAGAGATCCAAGTTAAGTGTATAGAAAGTCACAGCATCTTGGTAAGTCTGCAAAGGTGCTCATGTGCATGTTGATGCATTGGATACCACTCCGGAAATTAAAAGGTTGATTACCAAACGCTTTCAGTGCTGGTTTGCTCACTGGTGCTTACCTTAGCGGGAATACTGCACTTTAGTGACCAGACTTCAGAAAGTCATTCTGTTGCATTCTGTGGGCGAGTTGAGTCACTGACAACAGAGTGGTTATGCACTAAATTGTGATAAAAAGGTGATAAAGAGGAGATAACTTCTCCAATGATATCAATTCTCCAGTTCCTATGTTATTATATAGAGTCTATGTACTAAGATCTCAAAGGCTATAAAAAAATCTTAAAGCGGAACTTTCACCCAAATAAAAACAGATTTAATCCGATGGCTCTCAGTCTACTATTTCTAACGGCTATATTTATTTTAACAAAATCGGCATATTTAGAAAGTTATTTAATGTAAAAGAAATACCTGGTGACGTCCTTCCGCTGCACATTACGGTACACTTTGCACCGCTCTGCTCTCCAGCCCATCCCCTTGCCGGCCAGAGCCCAGTAATAAGCCTGCATTGCATGTGTAGGACATGCGCATATGGGCTCTGGCCGGCAAGGGAATGGGCTGGAGAGCAGAGCGGTGCAAAGTGTACCGTAGTGTACAGCGGAAGGACGTCACCAGGTATTTCTTTTACATTAAATAACTTTCTAAATATGCCGATTTTGTTAAAATAAATATAGCAGTTAAAAATAGTAGACTGAGAGCCATCGGATTAAATCTATTTTTATTTGGGTGAAAGTTCCGCTTTAATGCATAGGCTCTATAGAATAGCATAAGAATTGGAGATGTGATATCACTGGAGAAGTCATCTCCACTTTATTACCTCTTTATCACCTCCTTAGTGCATCTATCCCCTGTTCTCCAATGAACATGACAGTAACAGCTTTATCACTCTCTATCAGTTTGAACTTTCAGAAAGTAATAGAGTTATTACTCTCTTCTTAACAGTTACCGTTATAACTTTTGAATAAAATAATTGCCAGCAATGACAGTAACCTTGTTTTACTCAGCCGTAAATATCCTATAACATACAGGTTTCATAAAATGTTTTCTGCTCCTTTAAGGGGAGCTGTGCAGGCACTTCCTGTCTTATTCCTACATTACGCATGCACACACACGCATACACACACTCACCAAAGCTGGGAACTCCCTGGATTTGCCCCGGAGGTTTTGACACTGCATTACTGGGTCTGCGGGTTAAGCCCCACCACTTTTATGAAAATCAAGTGATTTTTCTCCCACCCAGCTGTACCACAGGACTCCTGTCCAGGGATACCAGACACCAAAGTTCCCGGGTATGACTCTCACTCACACACACTCAGTGACACTACTCACCAACCTTAGACATTCTACAAAGTTAATGTCACGGAGTGACTTGGAATAAAGACACTGAGAAGTACAGATACAGTAAAATAATAACTTTATTGAGAATCAGCATAAAATAAAGTAAGATAGTACTTCCCCAACCCTCACAGGGCCAGGTATAAGGACCGTGCCGGAGCACTTCCCTAACCCTCACTAGCCAGCTATGGAGGCAGCACTGGATCACCCAACTGTAAGGAGGCAAGCACCACTCTGACTGAATATATGAATAAATGCTAATAGCAAGGATGGAAGCAGCTACTAGCGCAGCAGCAGCTGGGAAGCCCCTGTAAACAGAGGGAAAATCCCCTAGTACGCTAGTGTAGTTCAGTACAGAGACGGTAGTCCCTAGAACGCTAGGGTAACCAACAGGCAGCGGTGACTGAGAATCCTTAGAACACTCTAGGGTAACCAACAGACAATGGTAACAGCAAATCCCTAAAACACTAGGGTAACCAACAGGCAGTGGTGACTGAATCCCTAGAACGCTCTAGGGTAACCAACAGGTGATGGTGACAGCGAATCCCTAGGACGCTAGGGTAACCAACAGGCAGTGGTGACTGAATCCCTAGAACGCTCTAGGGTAACCAACAGGCAGCGGTGACTGAATCCCTAGAACGCTAGGGTACCCAATGGCCTAGAGCGGAACAACAGACAGCAGGAAGGCCAGTGACATGGACTGACACAGACTGAGCACCGATCGAACAAGGCTGCGCTAGGCACGGAGAGTGCAAACGGACACAGTAGGCCATGGGTAAAGGATAATCGGACATCAGCCGGAGCAGGGGTAGTCAGCCAAAACCAGGAGTCTGATCGAAACGGATAGTCATCCAAAGCCAGGAGTCAGACCGGAAAGGGGAGTCAGCCAAAGCCAGGAGTCAGACCGGAACGTGTAGTCAGCCAAAGCAAGGAGTCAGCCCGGAGCGGGTAGTCAGCCAAAGCCAGGAGTCAGAGAGGAATGGAAGTCAGCTAGTCAGGGATCAACGGAGCCGAAGTCAGAATGTAGCAAGGAGTCACACACGGAAATGGAGCATCGGAATCACAAGAGCTATAGCGCACAGGTACACCATGAAAGGGCAAATGAGTAAAGGCAGGCTGAGGCCTATAAGGCCTAGCAAGTGGGTGGAGATTCCTTCTGGCAATTAGCGGTGGTCAATAAGAATAGCAAATGTGCTTCAGTGTGACAACCAGGAAGTACAGCAATGTCGCCTGCAAGCACAGAGTCGCAGAGGCAATCACGGGCACCGTGATAGTTAACTGCCAATAAGTGCCGAAGTTAATGTATAATCTATATATTGAATAAAACTAGTTTTCTAAAAAAATACAATACGGTCAATACAAAATAAACACAATTTTAAAACCTCTTTCAAAATCACCAGAATGATTTTTTAGGTTATTCTGTACCTTTAAAAGCCCTATTTAAATGAAAGGGGAGTGTTTATTGGTTCCCCATGGATCAGCTGGCTTTCTTTGCTTCTGAGTACATCAGCCTCATTGCCTTTACACTGAAATTTGCATTGAAGGATTTTCAGTCATCTTTTCCACCGGTCATAACTGTTCCGTGTACCTAAAATAAGATATTAAATGGACAGAAATTCTCTCACTGAAGAGAAATCTTAGTACAAATCCTCCTGAAATCTCTCTCTTTGGGGCTCATTTAGTAAAGGTTCATACTGCTTTAGACAGGCAAGCGTGACATTATTATAGATTTTACTAAACTGTGATCCTTTAGTTGATGCCAGGATTTCAATTGCTAGGCAGTAGCCTTTTAAAAATACTTTCCTGTCTTTCAACCATGTTTGGAAATGAATGTTAATTACCCTAGGGCCATATTCATCAAGATAAGAGATGCTATTCTGGAGCAAACTATCTGCATCATGCTAGAGGGAATTCCTATTGATTTAAATGAGATTTTTAACCCCTTTTATGCTGGAGAAGTCTCCAACTCATTGCTATTACAATTTTCATTTCAACCCTACTGTAGGGTGACCAGACCTCACCTTTAACCGGGGACACATAGGAAATAGGTATATTTCAGTGCTGCACTGAAATCAAAGCAGCCCTGCAATATGCATTTTTCATATGTGTCCCCGGTTAAAGGTGAGGTCTGGTCACCCTACATGTCTGGTCACATTCACCATGCTGAATAAGACCTTTAGGGCAGTATTCAGCTAGCTATGGGGGGGGGAAGGGTGCCGTTCTGGGGCAAACTGCTCCTAGAAGATATGCAAAGGGATAATAATGTTTAACAATAAAAGTGGCTCCAATTAATTTTCATAATATTTGAATCATGGAGAGTGTTATTTCAATACTGTCAGTGTTGTAGTTGAAGAGTAATTGAATGATAAAATATCCCTCTCCCGCCCCTTTTACTGATGTAACACTGCTCACCTCAGAGCAGCAAGGTGGTGTCCAGGTGCCTCTCAGAGAGGGATAATGTTCATTTAGCATAAGGGAAAAATCTGAAAAACCTTAGAAAGGGGGCAGGGTTTTCCTTATGCTCACAGTAAGAAGATTGTCCCTTGCTGTGAGCTGTCTGGTCTCAAGACCAGATTCCACATCTAAGGAGAGGTAGCTTACAATAGATAAAAGGGGTGGGAGGGGGATACTTTATCATTCAATTACTCTTGAACTACAATGCTCACATTATTGAAATAACATACACTATGGCCCAAATACTATGAAGATTAATTGGAGCTGCTGTTTTTCTGAAACACTACTATCCCTTTAAAGCAGTAGAACATTGACGTGAGATAGGTGTTATTGTTCATCTTGGAACTAATAATTAAAGGCATAATAATGTTTCATATTCCATATAGCTCAGAACATTGAACATATGTAATAGTACTGCTGTGTGATGTTCATTCCCTTCAAAACTTGCTAGTTACAATGTAATAATATGTTGAACATGATCCCTCCCACTCCTTTCCCCGACATAAGCATATCTGTCCCAGATCCAACAGCAGATCACAATGAAGGACAATCTTCACGCAGTATTAGGAAAAACCTGCCCTCCTTCATCATGGAGGGCGGGGAATTCCTTATACTAAACGAGGGAAGTTTGTCCCTCATTGTGATTTGTCCGGTCCCTGGACCGGGTTTTCAGGTCTATGGGGATGTGGCTTTCTATCGGGGAAAGGGTTGGGAGAAATCATCTTCAACATCTTATTATACTGTAAATAGCAAGTTCTGAATCATATGAACATAGCACTGCAGTACTATTACATAGGTTCAACATTCTGAGCTATATGTACTATGAAACATTACTAACCCTTTAAGTCACAAATGAGGCCAGGGCATTGCAAGAAGAGTTCTGTCAGCTACAAAATGAGCTTGGACAGGTGACATCATCTGTATCTTTTTCTGCAGTTTTACCTGTGTACAGGCAGGGAGAGGGTAAGATGCTTCATATCTGGTGTTTTAACTCTTTGTTAAAGGGATAGTAATGTTTAATTTTAAGATTCTCTAATATTGTAGTTATGATTAGACTTTTGTTATGATTGTTAAACGGGTATTGTGGTGTTTAAGTAATGTGCACTGTGTAACAGATACCACTGTGACCTTCTTGCCAGTGTTTAAGAACAAGTTGTTATTACTGATCCACCTTTGAACTTTAGAGAAATCTTCAGTAATTCTGACACAAATTGTGCTATGTTTGGAATTGTAATGTAGATTATGGTGTTGAGTGTTTACATGTGAACAGCAGATGCTTTGTAATCCATGAGCAGATCATTTACAAAACCTTAAACTAGAAGGGGGCCAAGAATGGAACCTTGTGGGCCCCCACATGTTACCGGGGACAGTGTCAGCAATAGACACATATCGTGTTCTATCAGATAACTAAGAGAGAAACGTATTTAATTAATGATTACCTAAGCCCATCTGAAAACAGAGTAGATGCCCTCTTCCCCCCCCCATCACCATCCTTAGTAGGACATGGGTATTACAGACCTGCAAGAGCTCAGAGGTAAAATAGTAAATTGCAGAGTCTAGGCTGGTTATTGGGTTTATTTTGTACTATATGTGTAATTGATTAGATCATTTAGGAAAGATTGGAGATCTAGCAACTATAACTTTGGGGCATGATGCTATTGGCTTTATTTTCCATTCACATTACACTAGGGAGTAATCATTAAAAGATCTGCTACTATTCCCGAAATCTGGGTACTACTTGTGTAGGATGAAAAGATCCATCCAGTAGAGTATAGCTGCTTGTTTTGGATCTCTGCGAGTAGCTGAGGATGTCAGTTGTATTAAGTTTAATCCCTTAAACACAGTGAACTGAATTTTGTATTTTTGGAGTCCAGCCAAATAACATTGAAGTCTCCAAGAGCCAACAGCTTCCATTTGTTGTTTTGCGTGGCGGTCCCACTGAGGAGGTTTGCCATGTGCTGGGTGGTTGGTAGATGCTATCATTTATGATTTAGTTTTGACAAGGGAAGTCCAGTTTTGCCATCTATGTATTTATATGTGGCAGATGAACAAGAGTAATTTAATGCCCTATATGTCTGTGTAATTGTGGTGTAAACCACCTATAGAGGACAAACAAATGATCTATGATTTAACCTCTTGCACACTAGAAAGGCCTCCACCACATTTCACAGAGCACAGTGGCTCAGTGGTTAGCAATGTTGCCTTGCAGCGCTGGAGTCCTGGGTTCAAATCCCACCAAGGACAACATCTGCAATGAGTTTGTATGTTCTCACTGTGTTTGCGTGGGTTTCCTCCGGGCACTCCGGTTTCCTCCCACACTCCAAAAACATACTGATAGGTGAATTTAGATTGTGAGCCCCAATGGGGACAGGAACCAATATGAGTGTAAAGCGCTGCGGAATCTGTGTGCGCTATATAAATAAAGGATTATTATTATTATTACAAAAATAATTACCTCAATGTAAGTCCTGTCTCTCTAACATTTATGGTTTGAGAGATATAACTGGCTAAATTTCCCCCCTCCAGGCCATTTCCGACAAGTCAGCACTCTAGCTTTGTAGAGCGTTCCAATGAAGTATTTATTTCTAAATAGCATGATTTAAGCTCTGCTGAAGAGTCGGTGGCTGGTCCGGAGAGTGGAATCTCCTGCTGTCAGCTAGAAGGTAGACTTCTCTGAAACTTTAGCCAGTTATAGCTCTCAAACCACAAAGGTTTGAGAGACAGGACTTACATCAATGTCATTCTTTTTTTAATACCTACAACATTAAGGAATCTTTAAAATTAAACATTACTATCCCTTTAAAGGGATAGTAATACTTCGTTTTATCTTTATTTTATTTTGTAGGCATTAAAAAAAACATGAAGAACGATATAAGTCTGATCTCTGAAACCTTTATGGTTTAAGAGATATTCACAAGCAAAGTATCCCCCCCCCCCGTTCAGCCAAATCAGAAGGGAGGTGCCCAGGTAGACTGCAGAGAGGGACAATCTTCAAATAAGATAGGGGAAAAAGCTGAAAAACTTGTCAAGGGGGGAAGGGCTTTCATTGTTTTCATACAAAGAAGATTGTCCCCTGCTGTTATCTGTCTGGTCTTACAACCAGATTCACATCTGAGAAGAGATGGCTTACACTAGGTAAAAGGGGCGGGAGGGGGGAACTTTGCTTGTGAATATCTCTTAAACCATAAAGGTTTGAGAGATAAGACTTATATCATTCTTCATGTTTTTTTTTGCCTACAAAATAAAATAAAGTTAAAACGAAGTATTACTATCCCTTTAAGTAGGTGGTATAAAGAGAAAGGATTTGGATGTATTGGTCATGGCAGCCAGTGGTATGATAAAGGACTCTTAATTTAAGAAAGACTATTCCATACCTCCCAACATTTCAAACTGCCAAAGAGGGACAATTGTGTTTTAGGGGGTGTTGCTGGGGGTGTGGCCGGTGGGCGGTGCATTAACAAGAATTTTTAGGCTGTTTCATGACCTACTGACACCTCCTTGTGTTACTAATAAATTACTTATAACAATACCAAATTATTGTATTTAAGCAGACTAATTTATAAACACATATACTGACGTTTAAAGAAACAGTAATGTGAGTTTTATTGCTGTGGAGCAGTGTGATACACTTATATACACACCACACAATCTGATCTCCTAAAAAGAGGGACATTAGGGTGGGAAAGAGGGACAGTGGGATGTGGGTCTAAAAGAGGGACTGCCCCTCCTAAAGAGGGACACTTAGGAGGTGTGCTATTCATACCCTGCTGGTTGGGGAGCAGTGGTAATAAGTCAGGAATGTAAAAAGTACATTCATAGCAGTCACTCCAACCAGATTCGGTGGATAGCCAAATGCATGATATAGACAGTTGCCCCTCACTTGGTGTCAAATATTATTATGGAGATTGCTTGTCTGGGGATGCAGACAGGGGTATTGTAGTTACTTTGAAAGTTATAAGCTTAATAGAGAAATAGGGTATATAAAACATCAACTTCAGCAAAAAACACTAGGAGTTATCATTATAGTATGCCTACAAATACTCTTAGTTTAGGGAATAATTCGCTTGAACGAATTACAATAATGACTAGGAATAACTTGGATGTGGCTATAACTTGATTCCTGGTATAATGATTCAAGACTGGGACATAGTTATATCTGAATACAATTTTTATAGAAAAGACAGACAAGAGACTTTGGGAGGAGGAGTTGTTCTTTATATAAAAGATAACAAAGTCTAAATTAACACACAGCACTCAGGAAAAATGAAATAATGTTTAGGTAATTACTGAAACTGGTGGTAGGGTTGTTTGGATAAAGTAATGTATAGGCCTCCAGGACAAGATGAAGCATTAGATAAATCACTGATGGAGGAAGTAACAAAGATGTCTATGAGAGATGATGTAATAATGATGGGAGATTCTAAAATGCCAGATGTGGACTGACAGGTTGCTGTTGGATCACCAAGGAGTAAGGGTTCCTGGATTGCAAGGTGTATCCTTTATACAGTGTGTGAAGAAACCACCTCTCAAGAAAACAATACTAGATTTGATATGGACACTTGAAAAATGTCAGATTTATCTGTGGATAAGAGCCTGGGGGCCAGAGACCACTAGTCAGTGTGGTTTAATATACTGCTAATGTCTGTGAGTAACCATACTGAAGCAAATGTCTTAGATTTTAGGGTTGAACACAAAAGTTAATCCATTTCAATGGTATTTATTCATTGGGAAGATGGGTTACTAGTGGAGTGCCAGAAGGTCAGTACAAGGCCTGTTATATTCAATATCTTCATTGGTGAAATAAAGTTGGCTCTCCAGAAGGAATAGACCAAATGCTTAAGGAATTAGGAAAATGGGACAAATGGATAAAGGCATGGTATCTAAAGTTTAATGCTGAAAAGTGCAAGATATCGCACTTAGTCCCCCATAACCCAATGGCAGTATGCAGGCTTAATGGTTCTGTGCTGATAAAAGCATAAGTGGAAAGGGACTTGGGAGTTATTATTTCAGATGACTTTAAGTTATGTAAGCAAACCAGGTTCTTGGTTGTACAGGAAGAGGCATTAATAGCAGAAAGAGAGATGTACTAATACTACTGCATAGATCACTGGTAAGACCTCACCTGGAGTCCTGTTTACAGTTCTGGAGACCACATCTCCAGGAGGGCATTCATAGATTGAAGGTAGGCAAGCAACACAATAAAGCAGTAAGAAAAGTAAACACAGTTTTTGGTTATATAAGAAAATGCATTAACAGCAGTAAGAGAGGTACTAACTGAAGTCTATAACCCACTGTTAAGACTTCACCTGGGTGGTTATGCATAAAGGAGTGATATAGAGGTGATATAAGTGGAGTTGACTTCTCCATTTATATAATTTCTCCAATTCCTATGTTATTCTATAGAGCCTATGCACTAAAATCCCCAAAGCAGGGTCCATAGAATGACATAGGACTGGAGAAGTGAGATCACTGTATAAGTCAACTCCACTTTATCACATCTTTATCACCCCATAGCGTATCCCCCCCCCCCCCCGGAGCACTATACAGTTCTGGAGACCACATAAATAAATTGGAGGCAGTTCAAAGAGAGCCACCAGACTGGTGCAAGTTCTCACACAGAGTACAAGCATAGAAATTAATATGTACAGCTTGGAAGTAAGGAGAAAAAGAGTGATATGATAGAAATCTTTAATTATATTAAGAGATTTAATACAGCTCAGGAGGGAACCATTTTTTTTTTTTTAGAAAAAGGGGAATATTAGAACAAGAGCTCATGATCTAAAGGTAGATAGTGGAAAATCCAAAAGAAATGTGTATAAGGAGTACATTAAGGAAAGGGTGATATAACAGCCTCCCAGCATAAGTGATAGGGACAAATAATATTAGGGAATTAAAAAATGGCTGAGAACAACAAATGTCTGTTCTGATAAGTATAATGTTTTGCATGTCTCTTTGGTCCTTACAGGTTTAACCCCTTAAGGACCCATGACGGTCCTGGGTTGCTATCCCCTTAAGGACCCATGATGGTCCAGGACCGTCATGGCTTAAAGGGATAGTAATACTTCGTTTTATCTTTATTTTATTTTGTAGGCATTAAAAAAACATGAAGAACGATATAAGTCTTATCTCTCAAACCTTTATGGTTTAAGAGATATTCACAAACAAAGTATCCCCCCTCCCTGTTCAACCAGATCAGAAGGGAGGTGCCCAGGTAGACTGCAGAGAGGGACAATCTTCAATTAAGATAAGGGAAAAAGCTGAAAAACTTGTCAAGGGGGGGAAGGGCTTTCATTGTTTTCATACAAAGAAAATTGTCCCCTTCTGTTATCTGTCTGGTCATACAACCAGATTCACATCTGAGAAGAGATGGTTTACACTAGGTAAAAGGGGCGGGGAGGGGAAACTTTGCTTGTGAATATCTCATAAACCATAAAGGTTTGAGAGATAAGACTTATATCATTCTTCATGTTTTTTTAATGCCTACAAAATAAAATAAAGTTAAAACGAAGTATTACTATCTCTTTAAATGATAGCAGCGTCCCTCCGTGCATGCTGCTATCATTAATTCCAGGCTGAGACTGAGCGCTCCGAGACCGGGGCATTCAGTCTCAGCCCTTCTTGCTTGTGCCGGTTCATGTGATCGCAGTAGCAGCAATCACAGGTACCGGCATAGTGACAGACAGAGGCAGCATGCAAAGCATGCTGACTCTGAGTGTCTCCTCTACCTCTGTCTCCCTTGCTATCAAAGGGAGAGAGAAGTAGAAAGGAGACACCTAGTGGTAAAAAAAAATACAGCAGCTGGGGGTATTAACCCCTTCACTGCTGGTGCAGGAGGCTGGCTAAATGCAGGTCAATTTTTGACCTGCAATGATATACTTTTTTTTTTTTTTTTAAACACAACACACTGTTTTTGTTACAAAAAAATATTTTATTAAAAAAAAAAAACAACAACATATCATTAAACAATATTGGAAGTGTGATTGTTGCGGAGCCATGTAATACACTTATACACACCACTAAATGTCAGGGATAAAAAAAAGTGTCAAAATAGGGTGGGAAAAAGGGACATGGGGATTCTCACCCAGGGGGGACAGTGGCCACTTTAAACTGTGCATTTTGTAGGTATGAATGACCGGTCATACTTTCATGCAGTCTCCATAATCATTTAACCCTTTGTGCCCAATTGATCCCAAGAAAAAAACAAAAAAATTTTTTTACATTTTTTTTAAATTTTCATAAAGTAAATGGTGGGTTATCTATATATGTGGGGTATCAAAAGAAAGCCTTATTTGTGCGTAGAAAAACAGTATATAATTTATGGGGGTGGAATAAAAGACTTAGAGGGAAAACACTGTTGAACAAAGATAGTCAAAAAGGTCAGAATTGCTCCGGTCCTTAAGGGAAAACGACCTCAGATTTTCCCGGTCCTTAAGGGGTTAAAGAAACTGTGATACTGAGACTAATGTACGAAGAACGAGTGGTAGAATTCTAGGGCAAACCATCTGCACGTTGGGGACACATAAAAATCCTCATTTATTTAAATGGGGACTTTAACAACTGAATGCTAGCAAGGACTCCAATGCATTGTGAAGCAATACGTCGGTGACCTCTCTAGTATTCAAGGGTTAAAAGCCCCATTTAAATCAATGGGAATTTTGACAATTTTTATTTCAATCTTAGGTGCAGCTTTCTCCAAAATTCCATCTCTTTAGCTCAGGACTGAATTCTGCCATCTAATGCTGGGGCAAACCACTGCACCATAGACGGTAACTAACAATTCTCAAATTCCCATTAATATAAATGGTGTTTTAGCTCTTTGAATTCTAAAGAGGACTCCAGTGTAAAGTGAGGCAAATTGCTGGGGATCTGTGGAGACTTCCTGTCATTAAAATCCCCACTTAGATCAATGAGGATTTTCATTTGTCTCCCTATGGTACAGTTAGTTTGATCCAGAATTGCACCTCAATAGCCTGCTGAGAGTAGATCATACTTACATATTCATTGGCTTTGGATTCATTGCTAGTATTGCTAAATATTATGATAAGAGTAAATATCATATAGCTACACATTCAGTTGTTATGGAAGAAGACCTGATAGTGTGCGTTAAAGCAGTGTTACCATCTGGAATTTGTTTTTATTTTTGTGTAATCAATCACAATAAATGCCTTCTAACTGTATGGAAGTGCTTTACCCTTTTCCTAATCTTGATCCATAGGCTAAAAACAAATAAAAAGCCTATAATTTTATTCGGTAGACTTTTAATACCAAGGGATACCATTAGGCAAGTATAGTGCAGGGATGGATAACAAGTGGTCCACCGGCTGTTGCTGGACTACAATTCCCAACAGATATAGTCATATTAACCTTCTGAATGCCAGAATGGTATCCAATGCATCACTTTGCAATGCATTATATAACTCTCTTTCACTTGGAGTGTTAAACAACTTCAAGCTATGTGCTATTGATATATGCTAATGAATATTAGACAATAAAGTGCTTGATTATTTTGTATAAATTGCAACAGTGCAAATAAAGTTCATATAAAGTTTATATAATACCACGTGTCTTATCATCCATGTCCTAAAGACCAGTTCTCTGAATAATGTGCAATACTAAACATGCAGTTGCTCTTTGTAAAAGGTACAGGTAATCCTAATCACAATCTGTACCAAAATATAAAGAGGCTGATGTACTATAAGGACTGGATTCATTTTGGAGCAAATCAACTGCACTATATGGAGCTAATAAATATTTCCAGAATTTTCATTGATTTAAATGGGGCTTTTAAGTGCTTGAGTGCTACACAAATCTTCAAAGAATTATTTCACAATGTGTTGGAGACCTCTCTACCATTAAATGAATTAAATATCTCAGTTATATCAATGGGAATGTTGATTTGTCCCCTGAGATGCAGTACATTTGCCCAAAGTTATTACGGGGGGGAGATGCACTAAGGCGCAATAAAGTGAAGAGTGCCCATGTTTTCTATGAAGACTGACAAAAATGTGAACAGTGACTTTTAAACGTAGATTTATAGAAAATATTAAGCACAATATCTTTATTTTTGTTATTATGATTGTAAGATTTGATAATAAAAGTATATGTATGTATTGTACCCTTCATTATGACCTTGATAAATTACATATAATTTGTTAGGGTGCCACGAAAGTTCCAGATTTTGTGTTAGAGGTGCCTCGATCAAAAAGGATTGAGAACCAATTTTCTAAACTCTCCAATTCCTATGTTATTCTATGGAGCTAAAGAACTAAAATGTCTCCAACTTTATAGATTCAGTGCTTTGGCTCCATTGAATAACACAGGAATTTTAGAAGCAATATCACTGGAGAAGTCAGCTCCACATTAACACCACTTTAGCACACCTTAGTACATAACCCAAAAAATGCCCTGAGTACATATATGTGAAAGTTACACCATGGAAAATTATAATTTTATTTCAGTGGCCATTTGGCTTGTCTTTTTTTATTATTAAAATGTACGAACTTATTAAGCTGCACAGAATCTCAGCTTCTGTCTCTTTGTGTTTTGGTACACATTAGCTTCAGTTAGCCTTTCATCCTTTTTAAAAATACATTAGTGGCATTAGTTCACATACTGGAGTCTGGCATCAAAGATTCAAGTCAACCCCTGTGGACACAATATCCAGTACTTAATAAAGATGGCCATTATGATTTTCTGGTGAGATTAAGGAAAGTTTGGCTTTACCAGAAGTGATAGAGCAGTAATGTCTGTAAACCAGTGCTTTCCAAACTGTGTGTTGCGACACGTTAGTGTGTCGGCTGCAGTGTGTAGGTGTGCCACAGGTAAAGGTGCTGTTTACACAGTGTGAGACTGTCATTCAACCCAAGCACAAGCTACACTGGGAGCTGAGATAAAACACTACTACTTAATGGTCGAATTTACACAGTGGGAGATTGCCTCCGTTTGCTGCATACAGCTGGAGCGCCACAAAAGATTTGTAACAGCTGGAGTGCCTCTGTGTGTTGCATACATATTATGTATGCAGCACACGGAGGCACTCCAGCTGTTACAAATCTTTTGGCGGTTCAGCTGTTAAAATCTTTTGAGATGCCATCTCCTCTATACCTCTGCCCTCTCTTTGGGCTGCCAGGCTGGAATGTCCCTGTGCGCCGAGGCTGCCTGTCACATGGCTGCTGCTTCTGCTTGTGGTGCTGATGAGACAGGAAAGACGGACAGTACTTCTAAAATCAGTTATGAGCTTTCTATTTAATAATGCAACATGAGAATCTTGCACTTATATGTAGCGCAACATTCTCATGTCGCCCTTTTAAAAATCACATGACATGCTTAATGCCCTCCACAGTATGAATGCAAGCTTTTCATGAGATATGTTGTGTCACCACATAGCTTCTTATTACAATTTATGTATGTTTCTGTATCTCTTATAAGGGATTATTAGTTTAACCTCTGGTTTGCTAGCAAAACTGAAATACTGTGTCACAAAATGATGCATGTCTAAAAAGTGTGCCACCAACATGAAAAGTTTGGAAAGCTCTGCTGCAAACCATTATATATATATATATATATATATATATATATATATATATATATATATATATATAAGCTAACAGTCCTCCTGAACTCCTGAAAAGAAGAGGGTAGGTACTAATCTCTTTAAAGTAAAGGGATACATATCATTGTATTTCAAGCTGTGTAAATCAAGGGCACTCTCATGGTTGGCAGATACTTCATTTGAAAGTTATTACTGGACAAACTAACTATTTAGTGAGAGTTTACGTTTAATATTTTTGGAGACCATTTCATCCTGAGGTGGTGCTGTTGATATTGCAGTATATGGAAAGCTGAATTTCAGCATCCAGCACATGGCATAGGCAGAAAAAGCGACAAAGCCTCCATAAAATAATATGTCCACAAATAGTCTTATACTCAAACGCTCTCTAGATACTTAGTTTGAGCTACAGTAACTTTAAACAAAACATCTCACAGCAGTGGAAGTAGTAGTGTTTTAATGGAAAAGTCCAACAAAAATGATATTTTTCATGTTTACTCTGCCTGTTTTAGATGATTGTGTTGCACTTTATAAAATTCACATACAAATGTAATCGGAGACAACTGCTATATTACTGCTACCTATACTGTATAGAATAGGGGTAGGAAACCTTTGACTTACTGTTTTTTTTTTTGTGACTACATTTCCCATCATCCCCATTCAGCAGTTGGCTGGTAAGGGATGATGGGAGTTGTGGTTTCCAACAGCTGGGTAACCAAAGGTTGCCTACCATCAGTATAGAATATGAGTACAACTTTCTACACTTAGAAAATTAAGTTTTGGATTAGATTTTTTTAGGGATCTGGAATCAAAGAAATATATTTTTAGAGAAGGTGACAAGGTTTATAGGATATTTTACTGTATGGCCTAATTTACATGCTTTTTTCATTTTAAGGCCACTGGGCAGGGACATGGAGTTTGTAGAGAAAGGAAAAGTGCAGTTATTCTTGGGCAAACCAACTGCACCATAACAGACAAACAAGACGCCAACAGAGCCAAAATGCGATTTTAACCATCTGATTGCTTGCATCTAGAATCCAGGGGGTTAAAAGCCCCCATTTAAATCAGTGGGAATTTGTATTTGTCCCCAATGGCTTGCCCTAGAATAGCAATGACTGCAGACAAATGGCTTGTTATTATTGATTACTTCCTGTGAGTTGCTGGGAAAAAGAATTGCTTTGGATATTGGGAGTAAATGTTTACAAGGAAATAGGCTCAGCCATTGACAGAAAGGAGTCCCACGGTAGGGCAACCTGAGGCTCATCAGCTGTTCATGACTACAATTCCCATCATCGGCTGGCTGGGGGTGTACAGAATTGTAGCTCTGAATATTTGGTGGGCTTCAGGTTGCCCATCCCTGGTGTAGGGTCAGGCCTGGATTTACATCCTAGGTGGCCGTTGGCAAGGCACTCTAGGTGCCCATTTCCCTCCAGTCCCCACACGGCCCAACCTCCAGTGCTATCAGCTGTTTTCTGACACATAAAAAAAGTATTTAACCCCCTTGGCTACTACTGAGATCTGTATTGCATTGCAAGGGGATTAACTAATAGCCTTTAAAGGTACATATAATCTGGTGCAGAGACACTGAGATTGTTCTGGCAATAACCACAATATAGAATGCTGATGTGGCCAGCACAGCTAAGGCTCTCCTTAAAATTTGGAACTCTAGGCAGTTACCTGCTCTGCCTATTGGGAAATCTGTCCTTGTGTAGGGGTATATCTAGAAATGAGATCTGAGATGTATGGAGCAGGGCTGTGAACATCAAAAGCAGATTTGAATTTTATACTAGAAGAGAGATGGGACGTCACTGTAGGCACATGCAGAGGGCAGCAGACAAGCAGCAGTAGAATATGCAGATGAGTTCGTTAGCAGCATTTTACACAGATTGGAGTGGGCATAGGCGGTTGAGTGGACTGCCATTAAGGAGAAGGTCGCAACAATCAAGGCGAGACATGATGAGAGAGTGAATTAAGATCTGGGTTGCATCTTGCTTCAGAAACAGGCAAATGCTAGCAATGCTACAGTGATGGATGGTTATGCGAGGGACAGAATGTGAGGAAAAGGACAAAGAAGAAGATACTTGGGCAGTAGGCTTAGAATACTGACAAGATGGGGTCAGTTTTGTCAGTACAGAGGAGTTAAGGCACAGAAGTGGAAAGTGGGAATGATTTTGAGCTCTCTTTTTGATTGCCAAGTTCATGGTGGATATGTGACCAAAGAAGTATTTAAAGCTGACTTTTTTGGCTTGGTCTGATAATCAAATTGTGGATGCATACCTTTATTATACCTTTAACTTTAGTCAATTGATTGCTTAAAGTGGACATGTCATCCCAGTTTTTTATGATAGAGTGGCACTTTATGCTAATTAGTTCATGGGCATCACACACTGTGATATGAATGAACCTAGACAAGGCCCATAAACTCCGGACATTTGGAATAGCACAGTGAGTTATGAGTTTGACCTCAAACAGAGCTAATTAGATTACTCTGAAGTGACTTAGCATAAAATGCCACACTATGCCTTCAAAACATAAAGTGTTTTCCAGAAAAATATTTATTTTACAGAAACATGGCTTGAACAACCTGTAGGCCGATTTTAATTTTCTGCAAAACTAAAAAAACTTATCTTAGGGTCTCATGTTCATTTTAAAGTGTTATTATGAAAAACATATACATAGTATGGCTTTTCCTGCTCAGAAAACCAAAGCATTCTCACTACAGGGAGATATTACATTCAAACATTGAAGGGTTTATTTATCAATAGAAAAACTGCAAAATGTGTACGGAAATGGGTATTTTTATACTCACTGAAAAATCTTTTTCTCGTAGTCAATTGGGGGGGACAGGGACCATGTTTATCTTTAAAGGGATAGTAATACTTCAAAATTACTATCCCATATATTGAAGCCCTTTAAAAACTGAATTAAATGCCACCAGCGGCATCTCTCAAACCTTTATGGTTTGCGAGATAGCCACTTTTAAACTTCACTCCCCCCTGCCTCTCCCCTGACGTCAGCGTTCTTGCTGCAGCAGGGGAATCCGTTCATTGAATCAAGCGGAGGTTCTTCAGCAGAGCCAGATCTCGTTATAGAAGAAATGATCCTTCACTAAAACGGTCTTCTCCGTGTGCTTGGTAAACACGTTTTAGTGAAGGATCTTATTTTCCATAGCGAGATCTCGGCTCTACTAAAGAGCCTCCGCCGGTTCCGGGACTGGATTTCCCTGCTGCAGCAAGAACGCTGACGTCAGGGGAGAGGCAGGGGGGAGCGAAGTTTAAAAGCGGTTATCTTGCAAACCATAAAGGTTTGAGAGATGCCGCTGGTGGCATTTAATTCAGTTTTTAAAGGGCTTCAATATAAGGGATAGTAATTTTGAAGTATTACTATCCCTTTAAGTGCCTGCCTCCTGGTGGATGTACAAAGTTACTACACATCTATATGTTATTTCTGTACACACTGTGTTCTGGCTGGTATATTCCATATTAGTAAATTGGTTGGACATACACATACAGGTACTCAGCGTGAGGCTGGCATACTAAAGAAAACCAGTGCAATTAAAAGGGTTAAATGCCCCATTTAAATCAATAGAAATCTTTATTTGTCCACTGTGGTGCAGTTGGTTTACCACAGAACTGCACCAGTCTTCCTCAGTACATAAGCTTCTATGTCTATGACCAGCGGACATACCAATGTCACTCCAAGGGTTAAATCAAAGCACAAATAAAGTGCTGCACAATCCATCATAAAGTACTCGTATGGTGCAGTATGTACTAATAAAGTGATGCACTGTGCAGCACTGTTTACTAATAAATTAATATAGTCCAGTATCAAGTACTAATAAAGTGATGCACAGTGCAGGATTATGTACTAATGAAATGCTGTACAGTCCAGGACCATGTACTGATAAAGTGCCATTCAGTCCAGTGTTATGTACTAATGAAGTGCTAGACAGTGCAGTTTTGTGTGCTACTGAAGTGCTGGTGAGTCCAGTCATGTATTAATAAAGATACTTCCAGTGCAGCTCCATTTACAAATAAAGAGATGCACAGTGCAGTATCATGTACAAATAAATAGATGTACAGAGTAGTACCATGTACAAATAAAGAGATGTACAGAGTAGTACCATATATAAATAAAGAGATGCACATTGCAGCATCACATACAATTAAAGAGATGTACAGTGTAGTAGCATGTACAAATAAAGGATGTGCACAGTGTAGCACAATGTACAAATAAAAGCTGCACAGTGCAGTACTGTGTGCTACTGAAGTGCTGGTGAGTCCAGTCATGTATTAATAAAGAGACTTCCAGTGCAGCTCCATTTACAAATAAAGAGATGCACAGTGCAGTATCATGTACAAATAAATAGATGTACAGAGTAGTACCATGTACAAATAAAGAGATGTACAGAGTAGTACCATATACAAATAAAGAGATGCACATTGCAGCATCACATACAATTAAAGAGATGTACAGTGTAGTAGCATGTACAAATAAAGGATGTGCACAGTGTAGCACAATGTACAAATAAAAGCTGCACAGTGCAGTACTGTGTGCTACTGAAGTGCTGGTGAGTCCAGTCATGTATTAATAAAGAGACTTCCAGTGCAGTGCCATGTACAAATAAAGAGATGCACAGTGCAGCATCACATACAATTAAAGAGATATGCAGGGTAGTACCATGTACAAATAAAGAGATGTACAGTGTAGTACCATGTACAAATAAAGAGATGCACAGTGTAGTACCATGTACAATTAAAGAGATGTACAGTGTAGTACCATGTACAAATAAAGAGATGCACATTGCAGCATCACATACAATTAAAGAGATGTACAGTGTAGTACCATGAACAAATAAAGGAGATGCACAGTGTAGCACAATGTACAAATAAAAGATGCACAGTGCAGTAGCACGTACAAATAAAGAGATGCACAGCACAGTATCATGTACAAATACAGAGATGCACTGTTTAGTACCATGTACAAATAACACTATCATGCTAATAAAGTACTGTAAGTCAAGTATCATGTGCTGATAAAGTACTGTACGGCATCATTCACTAAAAATGTGCTGCTCAGTCCAGAAACATGTACTAATAACGTGTGCCACAGTCCAGTTTCATGTACTAATTATATGTTTGAGAGTGCAGTATCATGTACTAATAAAGTGCTGTACAGTGCAGTATTATATAATAAGGTGCTGCACAGTCTGGGATCACGCACCAATTAATACTTTGCTTCTCATTATTGTATCCTATACTAATAAAGTATAGTACAGTGTAACAGTAAGTACTAACAACATGCTATACAGTCCAGCATCAGGAACTAATTAAAGGGATAGTAATACTTAAAATGTAAAAAAAAATATGTTGTAGGGTTTATCCCCCTGAGTAAAACAAGGGTACTCCCACTGCTGAAAGGTGTTTCATTCAAAAGTTATTAATTTTCAAAGTTGAGTTTTTTAGGTGCAATATCACAGTGGCCTGAAATTGTACAGTGGCGCTGTTGCTACACCATCCTATGGACAGCTCTGGTCAGTTGACCATAAATCTCCATAGGATGGTGTAGCAACAGCGCCACTGTACAATTTCAGGCCACTGTGATATTGCACCTGAAAAATTAAACTTTGAAAATTAATAACTTTTGAATGAAACACCTTTCAGCAGTGGGAGTGCCCTTGTTTTACTCAGAGCGATAAAGTCTACAACATATTTTTTTTTACATTTTAAGTATTACTATCCCTTTAAGTGCTGTATAATACAGTATCACATAATGACAAAGTGCTGAATAAAGCAGTATCATATATCAACCATTTGAGGACCAGAGGGGTGTGAAAGCATTGATTTGTGTATTACACTCCCCTATGGTCCTCAAGTGGTTAGTAAAGTGCTTCACAGTGCAGTGTCAAGTGCTAATAGGGTTGCCACCCAGCTGGTATTTTACCGGCAGGCCGGTAAAAAATTGGCTTTTGTCCAGTGTTAAGTCTATGGAGGGAATGCCATGGCCGGTATTTTTTTTTTAAGAAAAGGTGGCAACCCTAAGTGCTAATAATAAGATGTGTGTCCAGTATCACAAACACATTCCATACTTATGCACCTCACTTCTCATTAAGCTTTCACAAGATTCAGTTGCTGACTGGCTATCGAGTAGTCCTGCTGCTACTGACCCGGTATGATGCTGGGGGCTGATGACACCATCTTTCTTTTTGGCACTGCAGCTAGAGCAAGTTCTGGATGCCCACAGACAAGGAACCTCTGTTTTGTGCTGCCGGATTAGTTTGAACACAGCGTTTTCTGAAAATAACTATTTCTGCAAGATTACAGGCACAGCACTTTATTAGTGCTGTGCTGAGATTTATATAGCACATTTGTTTGAAATAATTTCCCGTTGAGGAGGATTAGTGAGATTCATAATAATATGGCAATCAAAGTAAAAGTTAAACTTGGTATTTTTTTCTTTTAACTGTATCCCAATATTGTATCCCAAAGAAGCCTGATGTATTTCTAATGTTAAAGGAATGCTAAGATTTTCCAATAATGAACCCCTACTTACCTTACCATGACCTTGGTTCAAAAGATATCTTTGGTCAGTCCTGGATCCCATGCCCTTGAAGGCTGACATTGCTATTCCTGGCAGGACCCTTGGACACTAAACTCTACCCACTGGAATTTCATCCAAAGCTGGGACCTAAGCATAAACTAGTACAGAGGTAATTGCTTGTTAGACATCCAGCTTTTGGGAACTTCAACTCCCATTATCCTTGACCAGCCAATGGCTAATTGGAGATAATGGGATTTGCAGTCCCCAACTGCTGGAGGTCGAGCGATTGACTACCCTGAAGTATTGGGTCCCCAAGAATATACAGGTATAATAAAGAGTAACAGCAAGTAGGAATATTAAAATGTGTTGTATACCTCTCTGACATTCAAAGGGTTAACCCATTTGACTGCTAGATGGATATCCAACATCTTGTGTTGCATTGCCTTGGATATCTCTCAGGCTCTCAAACAGAATGTTGTAGCTTTAATTGCAGCCGTAAAAATAACAGGATACCACTTTAAATAAAATGCTCTTCCCTAAAAACATTAGTTAAATGTAATTCTGGGGCAAACGAACCACACAGTAGGAACCAATTAAAAATTCTTCAAATTCTCATTGATTTAAATGGGGCTTTTAACTCCTTAAATGCTAGGTGTCCAATGCATTTTCTAGGATTCAGGTGTTAAATGTCACTCTTAAATGAATGGGAATGTTTACTTGTCCCCTACAGTGTAGCTGGCTTGCTCCAGAATTACACCAGTTCTTCATAGTACATCAGAGCCTCTCTCTGTTCTTTCATCTACGATATTTCATATTACCATCTGTTAGCAGTATTGCTCTGTGTAGTTCTATTTACCATGGAGAACAGAGCACTCAGAGACACAAGGAATCATGTGCGACAGGAGGGAACAGTGTGTATGTGTTGGGGGGAGGGAGATCTAGGGCAGGAGTGGGGTCATCCACTTTATAATGAGGTATGAGGGGGATAGACTCTGGGACACAGTTGCTCGATAATAAGTTTATCCCTGATCCCTAGTTAATCCCTATAGCTTTGTCATTATACACCAGCGAAGAGGGGAGTTACTAGCCTTCTGTCATTCCTGCAAATCCCCTGCATACCTCTCCTCTTTCTACATTCTAAACTGCTCTAACTGATCACAAACTTTTTGTTTCTGGATTTAATTTATCTGTGATTTCAGACACAGCGACATAATAATGATTATCTCAATTATATTGGCAAGATTGTCTTTGAATTAAAATATAGATTATAAATTATATTGGCAAGATTGTCTAATAATATATATTTTTAATTCACAGATAATCTTGCCAATATAATTTAGAATACATTTTTCATTCAAAGACAATCTTGCCAGAATAAGTTATATTTTTTAAATTCAAACTTATTCTGGTATGATTGTCTGTGAGTTAAAAATTATATTATACATTATGGCCTAGATTACATTTTAGTGGATAAGTGGTTATCACTGATTTACCTAATAGATTCCAATTGAAGTATATGGATACATTTTAGTTAAAACCCTTGACAAACCAATTGCACCAACAGGGACAAATGGACATTCCCAATGATTTAAATGGGATTTTTAACCCCTTGTGCTAAAGGGATTTTTAAAACATTGTTTCACAATGTGTTGGAGTTCTCTGGCATAGAAGAGGTTAAATTCCCCATGGAAATGTTTCCTTTATCGCCATGCTATTGATTTTCTTTACAAATGCACCTTTAACTTATTGAACATGGCCCACCATTTGCAATATTTCACAAGTGAAAAGCAGACCAATTGATGGAAATATCACAAAACTTTATTAGTAACATAAATTGCACAAATTGAAAAAATCCTGTTGATCATCTCAATACACTGGGAGAAAACATTTACTGAAAGTGTACATATTTTAATGACAAAACATATGCCATTAGTATATTTAACACTTTGAGTACCAGAGGGCTGCCCAAAGCATTGCAAAGCAATGTGTTGGGCACTCTCTCATGTCAGAGCTGGGAACTCTCCAGATTTGCCCCGGACACTCTGGTTTTGACTCTGCATTACCGGGTCTCCGGGGCAGAGGCTGATTCTCCGGATGTGGGGAGTTTCTAATGAAACTCTACCCACTTCTGCTACTTCCCAGTGTGTTCCTCCCACTCACTGTTCCTTACACTTCCCCAGCCTATTTATTATACTTTGTCTTCATTTTATAAGCTCCGCCCCACTTATGATCAAGCCCTGCCCCTTTTTGATGCAAATTGCATCAATTTTCTCCCCCAGCACACCACAGGTCTCCCCTCTCAGGGCAGTCCACAACAAAAAGTTCCCAGCTATGCCTCTGGTACTCAAAGGGTTAATAACACAATGGGGGTTATTCACTAAGGAGTGATAAAGAGGTTAGGTTGTGTAGCACTAAAACCTTATAGAAGTTTTACATTTATTCTGTAATAAAGTTCCCCCCTCCCACCTCTTTTACTTACCTCAGCAGTCTCAGTAAACCGGTTTGTACAGAACGCAACGAGGGACAATCTGCTTCCAGCATAAGGAAAAACCTGCCCTCCTTAGTCAGTGGAGCAGGCTTTTCCTTAAACTAAATGAGGTAAGACTGTCCCTTGCTGCAATCCGTCCTGTACGATGACTGGATTCCAGATCTGAGGGCAGGCGGCTTGAGGTAAGTAAAAGAGGTGGGAGGGGGGACTTTATTAGAGAATAAATGTAAAATTGCAAAGTTTTATAAGATTTTACTGCTACACTTCATTATAAAAAAGTAGGAAGACGACTCAATTGTACTTTAATAACGAAACATTACTATTCCTTTTGGAGATCTTATTGCATAGGCTCCATAGAATAACATAAGAACTGGAGAAGCGACATCACTGGAGAAATCATCTCTGCTTTATCACCTCTTTATCACACCTTAGCGAATAACCCCCAAGAAACTGATTGATGTTCCTAGAACATCTGGAAGAATTGTAGGTCAGATCTACCAAACTGTAGGGGTCAAATAAAAATGTCCCCCAAATTTCCACTGATTTAAATGGGAATTTTAACCCCATGAATGCTACCGAGGTCCCCGATACATTGGCGACCTCTCGGAGCCAAGGGATTATAAGTCCCATTTAGATCAATGGAAATTTTTAACCCATTGAGTGCCAGAGGGGTACGCAGCACAGTGCAAAACAATGCATTGCGTACCCCTCTGGCACTCAAAGGGTTAATTGTCCCCTATGGTACTGGTGGTTTGCTCCAGTTCTTAATACATCAGCCTCCCTATTTTCTTCTGTTTTAATAGCACCATTAATGTGTTTCAATTGCTCTGTGACAATTCTGTATAAAGCAACGATGGAAAGGGAATGAAATCAGAGTTCTGTAAAGACTCCCACATATATAAATGTTGGGAAATAACTAACAACAAATGCTAGAATAATCATACTGACATCCCACATGCTATAAAATCGAAATAATTGCCCTGGTTTGAATTGATTGGATAGAAGAAAGCGGGTGCATGTACAAATGCAGACACAATGAGATTGAGATGCAATTCTGGAGCAAACCAACTTCACAATAGGGGGGAAATACCAATTTCCTAATTTCCCATTCATTTAAAAAGAGATTTAAACCTTTGAAAGCTAGAAACGTTTCAAACCTCATTTCCGTTTAAATCAATGGCATACCTCCCAGGTGTCTCTCTTTGGGAACCAATGCCCCGTCCCTCTTTCTGATCCTGTTGTTTCTATACTTAGGAGATCAGAATGTGTAGCCCATATATATATATATATATATATATATATATATATATATATATATATATATAAGTGTTCCTGTGTCACAGCTAACCACTCCCAGGGGTGTCAGTAGGCAGGCGTTATGCAAAGTCCATCATACTGCAGCCTATCCCATGGTTTGGGGAAGTGACTGTGACAATGTCAGACAGTGTATGTGGTTCTCTGACTACCAAAGGAACAGTGTACGTGTGCTTCCATGACTACATGTGGAATAGGGCTGGGGTGTTGCAGAGTGTATTTGCTCTTCTGTGACTACTAGTGGAATATGGCTGTATGTGTGGTTCTCAGACTACCAGTGGAATAGGGCTGGGTGTCACAGAGTGTATGTGTGGTTCTCAGACTACCAGTGGAATAGGGCTGGGTGTCACACAGTGTATGTGTGCTTCTATGTCTACAAGTGGAACAGTGCTGGGGTTTTGCACATTGTATGTATGGTTCTCAGACTAGCAGTGGAACAGGGCTGGGATATTGTGCAGTGCCTGTGTGCTTCTGTGACTATCAGAGGATCATGGCTGGGGTGTGGCACAATGTATGTGTGCCTCCATAGAACAGTGGTGGGGTTTTACACAGAGTATGTGTAATTCTCAGACTACCTGTGGGATAGGACTGGGGGTGGGGGGTTCACAGTGTATGTGTGCTTTCAAGACTATCAGAGAAACATAGCTGGGGTGTCAAGGTTAGGGTGTTATACAGTGTATGCTTCTGTGGCTACAGTGGAACATGGCTGGGGTGCCCCAGTGTATGTGTTCTTCCACAGTGGAACAGGGCTGAGGTGTCATACAGTGTACACGTGTTTCTCAGACTACCAGTGGAACTGGGCTGGGGTGTTGTGCAGTGTATGTGTGGTTGTCAGACTACCAGAGTAACATAGCTGGAGTGTTGCACAGTGTACGTGTGCTTCCGTGACTACCAGTGGAACAGTGGTGGCGTTTTGTACAGTGTATGTGTGGTTCTCAGACTACCAGTGGAACGAGGATAGGGTGTCACACGGTGTACATGTGCTCCAATAACTGCAAGTGAAACAGAGCTGGAGCGTCACACAGGGTATGTGTGCATCCGTGACTACCAGTGGACGGGGTATCTCCCTCTCTCTCCTCTGCTTCTTCTTACATGGCCTTCTTTTGCCAATGTGTATATAATTGTATAATATTGCTCAACAGCAAAAAAAAACCCTCATATTAATGTTTGCATAAACTTCAGCATATGTGTATTTAAATTAGTCTGTGCAAATAAAATACTTAGGTATTGTTCTAAATCAATTATTCAATTACATAAAGAGCTGTCAATAGGTCATAAAGTAACCTAAACATTATTGGAAATGCCCCAACCATCAGTCACGCCCCCAGCAACACCACCAAAAGCAAAAGTGTCCCTGTTAGGCCATTTGACATGCTGAGATGTATTCACTGGGAATATTTATTGCCATGATTTGCCTCACTTTTGGTACAATAGTTTCAGGGTATTTTCCAGTATAAATATCATTTTGCAATGAATTGGAGACCATATCAGAATTCCAGGAGTAAAAAAATCTCAGTTTTATATCAACAGGAATCTTTATTTGTCCTCTATGATGAAACTGGTTTGCCCCAGAATTTTGAATTAGAACATCAACCACAGGACATATGCAAGTACAAAGATCACTTCTAGATACCAAGAAGGTCTGTGCCCACTTTGATCTATGTATAAATCACTATGTGCATCAGAATGTTTGCTTTGTCATGTGCACCAATGACTGGAGAATGTGTCTTGTTCTTGGATCAGGCGAAGTCCATGTACTACCTGGGAATGACAGAACAGAACTATTGCAAAACACATCAGGGGAGATTCACTGAACAGTGATAAAGAGGTGATAAGATGACTTCTCCAGTTTATCACTTCTCCAGTTCCTATGTTATTCTATGGAGCCTATGCATTAAGATTTCTTCAGCCTTGGAATTCTTAGTGAATATAGAACAACATAGGAGAAGTGATAAACTGGAAAAGTCATCTCCACTCTATCATCGCTTAGTGAATCTCCCCCTCTCTTTTCTTATGCCAGCCACAGAGATGGTATAACTGAAGGTCTGTGGTCTGCGCCAGAGGGATTGTGCTTTTCTGAGCTTTGCAGATGTCTTTTGCATTCGGGGGTCACATGGATACCTGGAAACTCTCAGGGTTTTGACCCAAATCTCAGGTCTCAGGGTGAAGGGCCAAATTCTCAGGGTGAGAAAGTTCTGTGTTGCCTACTATATGATTTGCCCCTAATAAATGTTTATTTATTCACTAAATTCATTCAATTTGTACCAGATATACAGGGGGAGAAGTCCTGCTTGTCTTGTTTGTGTTTAGGCCATGAGATCTTTAACCCCTTAACGACCCTTGACGGTCATAGTACGTCAAGGGTCGATTTGACTGAACGACCAATGACGTGCTATGACCATCATCGAATTCTGGGCTCCCCCCGCGGCTGCACGCCGTTCGGGGAGTCCGGAATGCAACGGAGCAATAAAAAAAAAATGCTCCGTTGTCATTCAGTCCCGTCCGGATTCCCCTGTCGTTAAGGGGTTAAATTGTAGCATGTTAAATGTGCCTTGTCGACTGAATGGAGCACCTCTGGCTTAGAGCAAGCAGGTACATATTGGTACAGCTACATTATGGGAAGCTTTAAGGGTTAATATTTCAAAGATCTCAGGGTCAGCTCATCTAGAAAGTTTCCAGGTATGGTTAACCCTTTGAGTGCCAGAGGGGTATGCAAAGCAATGAGTTGTGTACCCCTCTGGCACTCAAAGGGTTAAATGAAGGAGCGCACAATATGGCGGTTGTACTAAGAAGAACTGGAGCAAACAAACTGTACCATAGGGGACAAACAGAAATTGCAATAGCTTTAAATGGGGCTTTTAACCCTGTGAATGTGTAAGAGGTCCTAAACTCCCTGGACAGCCACTGTTTCACATCTCTGCCTTGTCCTCGTTATATCAGAGAAATACCGCATTCATCTCTTGTACCAAAAGGGTTAATAATCTGTACAAATCATGGAATTTGGCATTATTTTGTATAATTATTATTATTATTATTCTTTATTTAAATAGCGCCAATAATGTAATCCCTCTGCCTTTCACATATTGACTGACCATCAATTAACACTTAACGGACCAGAGAAGTGCGCAGCATAGTGCTTTGCAATGCGCGCTCTGGTCATTAAGGGGTTAAAAAGGTTAACCCTTTGAGTTCCACAGGGATATGCAAGGCATTGCAAAGCAATGTGTTGAGGACCCCTCTGGCACTCAAAGGGTTAATCCCATGGTAAAGGAATCAGTGCCGACCCTTCTGACAAAGGGGAGTTAAGATTAACAGCTATTATAAACCCTTTGAATGCCAGAGGGGATATACAATGCATTGCAACAGGGGAATCCCATCCTCTCTCCTTTTCACTACCGCTCTCTCCTTCTTTAACCTGTTTAATCTTCTACCTTTCTCTCTTTTTCCCTCTCCTTTACCCTAGCTCTGCTTGTCTCAGTATCCTCTCCTCCCCTCCCTCCTTCTCCTCTCCATCTCTCCCTCCCTGCTCCTGGCCCCTCCTCTCTTCCAGCAGCAGTACCACAGTGATCGCTCGCTGCCCCTCATCTCCATTAGCATCTCTCCCGGCATCTGTGGCCCCTGATGGGGAGGAGGCTTTTGGGGTCTCCCTGGCCTGCTTTTGGGGAGGCCACTGCATTGTGTTCTGCCCTGGCCTTGTTTTCCCTGCCTGGAATACCCTCCAGATATCCCCAAACTTTGCCCATTGGATCATCAGGCTGCAGAAAGCAGGTAAGTCTTTGGGGGAAGGGGGGGATTTTAGGAGAGGTGAGACATGTTACCCAAGAGGTGAATCTGAACATCAAGTGTAAGCGCTAGTGCCAGTGTGCATGCATATGTGCCTCTGCATTTGTTGATGCCAGTATGTATCTGTGTGTGCCAGTGCGTGTCTGAGTGTGTGTGTCTATGTGTCTGTGTGCCAGTGGAATATTCTTCTGCTTTTCAATGTGTACAAGTGTCAGTGTGGTTTGTTAGTGTGCAGTGTTGTGTTTCAGTGTGACAGTGAAGCTGATATTTTAAATACATCACACACACACACACACACTGATACAGTGACGTGCACACAAACAGCGACAAACTGATGAACACTCAGTTGCACAGTGATTCTGGGGCAATGAAACTGCGCCATAAGGGAAATAAAACTGCCCCAAATTCTCATCAATTTAAATTGGACTTTTAACACCTTGAATGTGTTGGAGACCTCTATAGCAATCAAGGAGTTAAAGCCCCATTTAAATCAATGGGAATTTACATTTGTTCTCGATGGCTCAGTTGGTTGCAACAGAATGACTCCATGGTGTAATGCACTAAGGTACCAAAAAGTGGTGATAAGGAGGTGATATAGAATGGGATGAGCTATTCAGTTCCTATGTTATACTGTGAAGCCCTGAGTTTTCTCAAGTTGGACAGGTCTTAGTGCATTGGCTCCATAGAATAACATGGGAACTGGAAAATGTATGTCACTGGTTATATCCCGTTTATTACCTCCTTATCACATCCTAGTATAGAACCTCTTAGTACATCAGAATCAGTACACCTGAATAAGTGTTACTGTACTAAATAGGTGCGTAGTCTTGTTTCTGTGTATGAGGTACCCAAGTGTCACGGAGGCAGATGTACTAAGAAGAATACACTGCACTGTAAGGGAAAAAACAAAAACTTCCCATTTATTTAAATAGGTATTTTAACCCTTGTAATGCTAGAGAGGTCTATACCACATAACAAAGCAATGCATTGAAGACCTACCTCTCTGGCATTCAAGGGGTTATTTGGGAATTTTTATTTCTTCCTAGGGTGCAGTTGGAGTGCCACAGAATTACTTCACTTTGTTTTTGTACATAAGGCCCACAGTGTGTCTATCACTGCGCACAGGTAATAGTTGTCACCATATTCAGTGTGCGACAGTGTGTTTGTGTGTGTGCGGGAGAGAGAGTGTGTGTGTGTGTTTTTATGGTTGTGTGATTGTGTGTACATGTGTTTGTGTGTGAGAGAGAGTGTGTGTGGGACAGAGAGAGAGTTTGTGCAAGAGTGTGTGTTTGTATGAGTGTGTGTGTGTATGAGTTGTGTGTGCACATGTGTGAGAGAAAAATAAAGTCTGTATGCATAGATGTGAAAGTGTGTGTGTGTGTGTGAGAGAGTGTGTGAGTTTATGTTATGCATGTGTGTGAGTGTGTTTTGTCATTGTTTAACCCCTTAAGGACCCATGACGATCCCGTCACGTCATGCAATGGACGTGCAATAAGGACCCATGATGTGCCAGGACTGTCATGGATTTCAGGGCTCCCCACGAGGCTGTACTCAGATTGGGGAGCCCTGCATCGGATAAGCCAAATAAATAAATAAATAAATGCTCCGTGGTCCTTAAGTGCTGTCCTTAAGGGGTTAAGACTCTAAGAACCAAAGGGGTGTGTAATGCAATACCTTGCACACCCTTCTGTCACTGACAGGGTTAAAAAACCTGAAGGGTTAAAATGGAGCTATGCTGTTTAACAACACTTTGAGTGTAAGGGAGGGTCCTAGCTCATTACTTCTCAATGTGTTGATCAGACTCAAAGAACCAAAGATTAGCCCACCTGATCCCAGTGCAATAGAAAACATATTTATGCATCTAAACAAGCATCAATCTATGTGTATGTGTCAACATTCTTTGCTTCTGAAATAGGAGTCCATATAATGATAGAAAGATGACTCACATTATGAATTATTATACTGGGTATTATTAGTGAGTATATCATTATGCATTGTATTCTGAATTGAATATGGCTTGTGGCGTACCTGAGCAGATAAACAACTGAATGTGGGCTCACAGCGTTCTTATCATTTTGGCTGTACTATACATACACAGACTGACAGAATGTAAGGATCTATGGCCCATACCTATAAAAACAAACTGGAGTCATTCTGGACTAAACCAACTACACCATAGGGGACAAATTAAAATTCCTGTCAAATTAAATTGGGCTTTTAACCCCTCGAACACTAGGAAAGTCTCGACCTTTCTAGTATTCAATGAGTTAAAAATCTCTATTCAAGTGCATGGGGATTTAGGAATTTTTAGATGTCCCCCATGGTGCAGCTGGTTTAATCCAGAATAACCCCAGTTTGCTTTTATAAACATGGGCCTGTAGGATTAGAACTTTTGGGCTCTTCTGTGATTTTGTTTAGGAGAATAAGACCCATTTCTGTCTCTGCTTTTCCAGTCATTTAAAAGAATAGATTCAAAAGCGCTGACATATGCATAATGAAGACTAGTGGGTAGATACTTTTATTGTAAAAACTACCGTCAAAGATAAAGTGGGCAAATTAAGAATCTGCCTTGGTAGCTCATTTTCGGCGCTGCAACCTTGGATTCCTACTCATGCGGCTGCAATTTGGAGTATGTACGAGAGTATATGACAGTTGTAGTATACACTGGAACATATACATTCTGCTCTTAAGATTTCAACCCATTAAGGACCAGAGTGGTTAATGTGATTAAGCCCCAAACACCTCGCTTACAGAATAAGCAAGAAAATAGAGTAATGTTACACCTCTTTCCTCTGAGCCTTTTTAAGACATACAATTAAACATGGAGAAGTGGAGAGGAACACCGTGAAATGCGCAGACACTCCCAAATATCCCTGCCCTTGCCGCAAGCAGCATGCAGAGAACTTTCTTCAGCGTGCGTAGCTTAGTTAATTGGTATTAGGCAGGTACAACACTAAAATTGGTTCCAGTGCCTAATTTAGTATAGAATCATATTAGTACATCCCCACTAAACACAATACGGCCAATGAATTGTGCCATATGGAAGAATTAAAAATGTGCCCCCATTGATTTAAATGGGGCTACAGATCCTTTGGATGCTAGAGACCTTCAGCTCATTGTGAGGGGTTAAAATATCTATTTATATAAATTGGAATTTGTATTTTTCTCCCACGGTTCAGAAAGTTTGCCCTAAAATTTCTCCAGTTCTTCTTGCTACATTAGCATAGTGGGCACGCGTTCGTGGGGCGTGGTGCACTAATCTGGTTCATGGGATGGGATGCACCAACCCGGTTCATTGCACCACTCTGGTTCATGGGATGGGGTGGCGTGCACTACTCTGGTGCAGGGAGAAATATTGATTCTATAGGGTGTACTGGGTGTAGTGTTTGGATGTCACACAAATAAAGGCCATAATGGTTTTAAAGTGTAAGGCACAAACCAATAGAGTCATTCTGGGGTAAACTAACTGCACCACAGGGGACAAAGAAAGTTTCCGATTAAATTAAATGGGGCGTTTTTAACCCTTGAATGCTAGAGAGCTCTACATTGCATTGCTTTTCCACATGAAAATCAAAACATGTGTCTAAGCACAGCATTATAGGTCACTGCAGAGCACTGTGCACCATCTGAGAAAATGACTGGTCATACGCACAAAAACACAGAAATGGAACAATTTTAGGCCAAGCCAGTTGCACCATAGGGAGCAAATAAAAAGTCTAATTGATTTACATGGGGTTTTTAACTCTTGAGTGCTAGAAAGGTCTCCAGTGCATCCAATGTGAACTTTGGCAATGCGTATTTGTTCTCTATGATGTCCCAAAATTGCTCCACGGTTTGTGCACATGTTTATCTTCCACTGAGTGTATAGTGCAATGTTCTTTCAAGGAGAAGTAAAGCCCCCTACTAACCACCCACACATTCCATACTATGGTCAGAAAATCCTAATGGCCCCTATGAATTTTGTGCTCAAGCCATTGCTCAATACTTAACATCTTCAGTCAGTCCTGGATGTCATGACCATGGAGGCTGTCATAACAGTTACTGGCAAGTTACAGGCAGAGTGCATAATCCTACTTTACCCTTTAAACCTTTGAGTGCCATTGCTTTGCAATGGGTTGGATACCTCTTTAGCACTCAAAGGGTTCAGGACCATGAGGTGTGCAACTCATTGCAGAGTGATGTCACACACTCTCTGGTCATGAAAGGGTTCAGATTACCATGTGCAGTGGACACAGTTTGTGTTCTGTGGCTGCACCCGTCATGGTCTCCTACATAGACCTGAAGTCCAAGACAAAGTGAAGATGCTATCTCTTGAATAACGGCACAAGGGCAAAATTCATAAAGGACATTAGGATTTTCTTCCCATAATAAGTTAAGTAAGGGGTTATTATTAAGGGGTGTTACTTCTCCTTTCAAAGCTGGTCTTGTGGTCCTTATGTATAATGGCAAACTGGGATAATCCTGGAGCATGCCAGCTGCATCATAGGGGACAAATAAAACATTTCTGAATTCACCGCTCATTTAAATAAAGTGTCATAGCTTGAATGCCAGAGAGGTCAATGCAATTCATTAGAGATCTCTCTAGCAATCAAGGGCTTAAAAGCCCCATTAATATAAATATGCAGTTTGTTTTCTCTAAAATTGGACCTATTTAGCTTCCTGAATATGACCCTATGGATCAGGCGCTTTGTAGTTGAAAATGGTGCCTTGTAAATGTGTGGATTTTTCATGTGGGCATAGATGGCACATACTGCCCCTCGACATTGGAATGCCCTCCCTATTACCATTCTCCAGTCATCCACACTCATGACTTTCAAACCCACCCGTTCAAAGAGGCAACTCAGTAACAATATCCTCCTTGTGCACACTAACAGTCTCATCAAAATCATTCTGCACTTCCTGAAGCCTGGTACTTGCACTTATTGCATTTCTCCTATTGTCTCTGTATGTTGCCATGATCACTTAACCCCTTAAGGATCCTTGACGGTCCTGGCACTTTATGGGTCGGTGAGCCATAAGGCCCCATGACGTGCCAGGACCGTCATGGAATTCAGGGCTCCCTGCACAGCTGTATGCCGTTTGGGGAGCCTTGAATCGGATTTGGAAGAAAAAAAAATGGTCCATGGTCCTTAAGTGCCAGCCGCATGCGCACACGGCAGGTCCTTAAGGAGTTAATATACTGTAAGCTCCTTGGGGCAGGTTTCCTTTCCCAATGTATGATTCCCTTTTCTGCCCTTTCCCCCTGCCCCTGCTAATAATACAATGGTCATGCTTTAGCCTGATGCTTTTAACCTGTCCTGTACTTTGGTATTGTACTATTACTATTTCTGTAAAGTGTTGTGTACATGTATGGCGCTATATAAATAAAGATACATACATACTTATGCAGATATATTAAAAGCCGAGCGGTGCCACGTCAGTCTTGCAACTTTTAATTGGCAGAAACGCTTTACATTTGCGCCATGGCTCAGTGATGGTCATGTGCAGGAGGTGAGGCGCATAACGATGGATAAAAATAAGTGTCAGTAGTATAAATTAACCCTTTGAAAGCGGAAAGGTATTTGCACCCCACTAGCACTTAAAAGGGTTAATTTAGATGTGAGCAGTTCAATACATGGTTCAGTAACCTGGCTGAACTTTTGGATGGGATATATGGGTTCTATATGAAATCTGCATTAACCCTTTGGGTACCAGAGGGGTGTCCAATGCATTGCCAATCAATGCACTGAACACCCGCTCCGGCATTCAAAGTTTTAACATCAATGCGTAGTTATCAGTGCTCATGTAAATGTGAAAAGTATTAGTAAGTGATTAACCCTTTGAGGACCAAATGGATGTGCAATTCACTGCTTCACAATGAGTTGCACACAGGTCTGTTCCTTTAAGGGTTACAGAAACACCACACCTAAAAATGATCTGGGTTTGTATTTACTTTGTACTTCATATTAGCATATGTAAATGATTATACCTGGCAACTTTCATTTGTGGGGAGTATAATTGCTGCAAATTGTGTTAAGAAAAGGGGCAGGGTTTATCCGCGAGTGGGGTCTGAGCTTTCTGGGCATCACAAAAGTGGGTGGGAAGTAAGAGGAACTGGGTGGGAAGGAGCGGAATTGGGCAGAGTTATAAAGAAAACTCCCCACATCCGGAGAATCAGCCTATGCCCCGGAGACCCAGTAATGCACTCTGAAAACTGGAATCTCCAGGTCAAATCCGGAGAGTTCCAAGTTATGTAAATGTTTTCTAGTTGTTTTCTGAGGCCTAAAATCTAGCCTTACATATGTTCTGTGGGGGGCAGTCATTATTGACATTTGCAGGACTCCCTGAGCCCTTTACCACAGAAGCCTATGGTAGGGTGATCAGAGTCACCTTTAACCAGGGACACATATGAAAAATGCTTACTGCAGGGCTGCTTTGATTTCAATGCAGTCCTGAAACATTCCTATCTCCTATGTGTACCCAGTTCAAGGGAAAGTCTGGTCTAGTCAGCTTTGCCTGTGGTGCACCAGTACCAGAAGTGACAATGTAAAAATGTAAAAAAAAAGCCTTGCTGAATAAAAGAGAGGTGGATACAATTAACCCTTTGAAGGCAGAGAGTTATCAACTCATTGCAACGCGAAGTGTTGGGTACCTCTCTGGCTCTCAAAGGGTTAATTGATTTAGCTCCTATCTTTTAATACAAACATAATAAAACAGATTTGACAGTTTACAATTGCATTAACAAAAGCAAGTTTAGAATTATATTTTAGGGCTCTAACATAACAAAATAAATAAAATAATAATAATAATAACAACCTAGTTCATATAGTTCTTTTCTCTCCATGGGGACTGAAGTAAGAAATGCATACATTTTACAGATGCCAACTGGAAGTATGTGTATCAATCAATTTCATTTTTAGAAGCTAGCGTTGCCAGTCCATCTTTTTAAACTAGGACACTTATGGTAAGTGCATACTGCACAGTTACCTGATAACCACTGCAGCCCATTAGTAATCAGTACAGTCCTGCAGCATGTATTTTCCATTCTAGTTTAAAATAATAATCTGCAACGCTACAAGTAGTACCTCACCAATTACCACTCTGTAATTACTCTGATATTTATCCTATTTTGCATTCTCACACCAATATTACAACATGTTCTCGCTATTTGCGTGTCACGTATTCACACAGGAATGGCAAGTTTCTATCCACCTGTCACTTGAGATAAGGCTGGTGATAGGTTTGTTATCACTAGTATTATGGGTTCATGGCAACCTACAATTTGACAGCAGGTAGAAACCAATTAGCCCATCTGGTCTACCAAATTCCCTGGCTATTTAGCAAGCTGATACTTCATTTATCTTTGTGTTAACTGCATGTTCATCCCAGTATTTGTGACTTTGTGAGCCCCTACCACTGCTTCTGGGAGTCAACTCCATGTATCCCCAAAAGAATTTATTTTATTAACATACCAGGATCTTCTCGTACATCTACCTCTAACCTTTTGTTTAATCAAATATGCTATTATCTTCTGTGTTATTGGCTTCTTTCAACCCCTTGGATGCTGGCGATATCTCCAGCATTAAAGTTAAAGTAAAGACTAAAAGTTAACCTAGACTATTTGTTATATAGCTATACGTGGAGGGTGATGTATTAAGAACTGGGAGTTGTTCTAGGGCTTTTAAACCCCCAAATACTAGAAAGGCCTCCAATCTGGAGGAGAGGGGGTTGTGTTTGACTGTAAGTATAGACCATTCATTGGATTTTGAGCACTGCAGCCTCCATTGTAGCTCATGTAAAAGGTCTGCTGGTGGCCCACAGGCCACCAGGCACATAAGCACTGCTGCAACTTTATTACATTCCTATATGAATGCAGTAAAGGTGCAGCTTGCTGGACTTTGGTCTGTTCATGTGAGATGTTCATGTGAGATGACAGACAGAATGTTACCTTTCAGCACAGGTAACACATGCAATGCACCATTGCTGTGATGGTGCTGCTTGTGTTTACCATTAACGCCTTGGGTGCTAGAGAGGTCTCACATTGGAGATCTCTCTAGCATCCAAGGGGGTTAATATACTTTCTCCAAACCCTATTTAACATTTTAACCATTATGTGTAGCCCTTTGGTGGACTTAAGGGCCACTTATGGGGTGAATCTGGTTGCCTGTTACTTGCATAGGTCTATAAGTAAACACAACAGCGTATTAATACAGGACAATACTGCATAGAATATCCCCATTATTCCACATTATCACTATAATAAAAGTGATACTCTATTAGATTTATTATACAGCTGTTGCATTGGTGTTAGTACAGCTATAATATTACACTAGTATCCGTATGCTGTACCCCTATTGCTATCGCACTAATGGGATCACGTTGGTGTTAATCACGCTGATACTATCACCTTAATATTATTATACCAACAACATTACACTGGTGCTATCACGCATGGTGTTATCATGCTGAGT
Source organism: Rhinophrynus dorsalis (assembly GCA_037306005.1). Classification (NCBI taxonomy): domain Eukaryota; kingdom Metazoa; phylum Chordata; class Amphibia; order Anura; family Rhinophrynidae; genus Rhinophrynus; species Rhinophrynus dorsalis. Next base: position 406,463,092 of record CM074722.1, on the reverse strand, counting down.
TTATCACACCTGCTTGAACTGTCGATTTCTCTCTGAAACCCTTTGCTTAGCTGTGTTATAAATATATATCAGGATCTCATCAGTGTACAGCTGTCATGACACCGCTTGTATAATTAGCACTGTGTTAATTGCACACACCTTAGTGTGTTTTTCTCGCTCTTTGTGAGCAGTAGCTCAGGTGACCAGGGTCCAAGTGATGGGAGGTGTCTGTGTTTAGATGGATCTGGGAAAGCCGTGGTTTCTAAACTATAGTTTTAAATAAAGAATGGCTAACATAAATATAGGTAATTATTAACCCTTCTGGTACTCAAAAGATTAAGTGTTAGTTCAACTTAAAGGGATAGTAATACCTCAATTAAAGTTTAGCTCCAAGTATTATTTACAATTTTTTAAACATGTTGCGCTATATATAGTTACTTACAGTGTTGTAGTTCAAATGCTATTCAAGATGAAAGTATCCCCGTCCCACCCCTTTCCCTGTGTCGCACTGCCTCTCTGTCTGATCCGGATGGAGAGGGGCGAGGGACAATCTTACTGAATGAAGATTGTCCCTCTCTGCATCCGTCCGGTCCCTCGACCAGATTACAGATCTAAGGGGAGGCGGCCAGAAGGGGCGGGAGGGGGATGCTTTCGTTTTGAGTAGTGTTTGAACTACAACACTATAAGTAACTATATAGCACAACATTTAAAAAAACTATTTAACTAATACTCGGAGCTAAACTTTAATTGAGGTATTACTATCCCTTTAAATGCTGCCAAGGTGATAAGATAGAACAACAGAAAGAAAAGCGACTAAACAAAGTAGGAAGAAAAAGTAAGACTGAGAGGTAGCCTGTAACTAAGATAACTGTTTGCTGTCAAATGTGACTTTTCTGTGTAGATCACATGAATGAAATGATGCAATGGTGTGAACTCGCAAGAAATTACAGCAATGGTGATTGTGTCAAATCCGATTTGAGATGCTCCAGTTTGTCTATGATAATCATGCAATTAGAGACAGCTGGAGGGACAAGAACAAGGAGATCTTGCCTTATAAAAGCGAGAATATAATCTGTGTGTGTTTTATGGCAATGTGGCTTATTCATAAAATGATGAAATACATGGGAGATGTTTATTGTCATTACTTTAAAATAACATTGCTGTGCTGAGAGTGCTTTATGCTTCATATATCCAACTGGTATATGAGTCCAGTGACCCCGGCAGCAACATTTAGGGACAGAGTAAAGTCTCAAAATGAAGCCTTAATAGCACAATTCTAAACACTGGAGGGACAGTTGCCCACTGCTATGATAAAAAGTGACACCTGCGGTGGGCTATAAAAAAATGGCCCTCTAGGCACTAGAGGAAGAACTAATCCCTGTTTCCTACTATCAAATAGGGGTAACAGCTCAATTTCTTGTTATGTAAGGCTAAACTATGATTTTCGTGCAGCCAAGCACAGGCATGACTTTCATTCAAAGCAGTCAATGGGTAGTTTTCCATCTAGTATTTAGAACTATGTGGTGCTTTGGAGAAAGCATAGGTTGCATCCTGACAACCAGTGATGTCATGACCAAACCTGCATGGCGACATCAAAGCCATGTAGTCTGCTGCTGTTGTCTCAGCAGTGTTCTGAATGGCAGAAAAGAAATGTGGTCACCACAGTATTCAAAACGTTCTGTATTTCCTGACATGATGTTGGGCATTCAAGCAGAGATTAGGACCCCCGGAGCACAGTGCAACTCAGTAAGATGGGGCATGATGGGGCTAGGAAGGAAGGAAGTGGTAGGACAGGAAATGGGGAAGTTTTGATGAAGTGGTAGGTTTGGGGAGGCACCAGGAAGTGATGCCTGCAGGGAAGTTGTGTCCAGCAGTCATTGTGAGTGGAGACAGTCATACAATGAGGAATTTCCCACCCACTTGCCCCTGTGCTGGACATGTGCTGAGTATGCACCTTGGTGTGTGTGCTAAGGGCACATGGGTACATGGGCCAAAGAGGTGGTGGGTTTTGGGAACATGTGTGGCATTCACTGTACTGGCCCTGTGGTGTTATGTGGTCACAGAATGGCAGGGTGCTTGCTGGGCAAAGCATGGGGCATGTAGGCGGTTTGTGTAGTCATTGTATCTTTACTACGTTTCCCGAATTCTCTACTACAGTGTTTTTTTGTATTTTGTAATAAATTGGATATTTTTTATATCATCGCTGTGTGTAGTGTTTGGATGTTCCGGAGCGCTGCGGGTCCGTAGAGCGCTCAATACCAAGTTGTCTTCTCCTAAATGTATCACACACCAAATAATAAATATCTGTATAGATTTACTATCCAGCCTCATTTTTTATGAGGTTCCTGACGTCACCTACTCTGGTCTTTAACAAAGAATATCTGTTTTTGAGAGAAAATGAGGTTGTATCAATAATAGTGCTGGGTTTGTGGTTGCCCTGCACTTGTTGATGCTCCCACATCTCCTTAATACGGAAGAAAGAAACCGGAGCTGTTGAAAGAACACTGAACTGGGGTGGGAGCCAGTGCAGGTGATTATTCCTGGAGGCTGGGTTGAGCTTCTGAAGAATGTGAGTACATTTCCTTGAGTTCTTCTTATGTGGTGTTGGTGAAGTACTGAATTGTTTGAATACTACACTTAGAGCGATTTTTCTGCACCGTTTTTTCCTTTTTTGTTTGGTAAAATTGGAAAAGACATGGATGATTTGACAATGCCCTGTCAGGTTGTTTGCAAAGACATTCTTTGAAAATTCTACGGCAAACCATTTGCACAGTGGGGAACAAAATTCCTTTTGATTTAAATGGGGCTTTAATCCCCTTAAATGCAAGAATAGTAAAATACCTTATGGGCCTTATGAGTAAAGGAATATAAGTTGATGTACTAAGAACTGGGGATATGCACTAAGATGTGATAAGGGGTAAGGGTGACAATATGGTCGCGAACTGGTGTCAATAGCAAGTCGACAGTATGCACTACGGTGTCTTCACCATCATATCTCTGTGAATACACCATCAATCTGACACAATCCGCTGACTTCTCCATGAATCCGCCATGCCTTGAATAGGTTTATGATTTTGTTCAACAATTGCTCATTTACATATGGAAATGCAATTTAATGAGGCATTGTTGTATGCACGTGGGTGTGTTCATATGTGAATGTAGCACTTCACCACATGCACTAAGCTCTGACAGCAGCCTCTGTTGTCTGAGTTCACAGTCCCAGCATGTCCTACCTGAGGCTGGCGATGGCATACCTCCCAAGTGTCCCTCTTTAGGAGGGACAGTCCCTCTTTGAGACCCAAATCCCCCTGTCCCTCTTTTCTACCCTGGTGTCCCTCTTTTTAGGACATCAGAATGAGTGGTGTCTATATTAGTCTATCAAATTGCTCCACAGCAATGAAATTCATATAAATGTTTAGTAAATCTTCAATATATATGTTTGTAATTGAATCTGTGTCAATAAAATACTTTGGTCTTGCTCTAAATCATTTATTCAGTTACACAAAAAGGTGTCAATAGGTCACAAAGTAACCTAAAAATTCCCTGCCCACCAGCCACGTCCTCAGAAACACCACCTAAAACACAAGTGTCCCTCTTTGGCCATTTGAAATGTTGGGAGGTATGCGATGGTGGGATATCCCTGTAGCTCCCCAAGAAGCCAGAGGACTGTTTGCTCTCTCTTCTATAAAGTAGAGACAACAGCTGCCCTCCCTTAACCGTTTCTTTGCTATAGGGATGTGTATTACATACCCATGTGGCACTGAAAAGGGTAAAAAAAAGTTGTAGTAAAAGATTTGTGCTTAACCTCTTGAGGACCAGAGGTATGTGGTACTTATTGCACATCCCTCTGGTCCTCAAAGAGTGAAACACAACTCTTTTACTATAACTTTTTTTTTTACCCCTTTCAGTGCCAAGGAGTATACTTTTTACAGTTCTATGGCTGTGAAAGGGTTAATGAGGTGGTGATGGTGGTGGTGCTAAAGTCTGAACACATCCTCTTCGCTCCCCGATTAGGCAAGTGGAGGAGCAGAAAGGATGCGCTCAGACTTCAGGGTTGTAGAACTGCTGGTGATGTGTAAGGGAGGGCTTCCGTTCCACATCACCAGTAGTTCAACAATCCTACATTCTAATGAGGAGCTTCTCACCCCTCCCATTGCATCCCTATTTCTTAATACATATGGCGATGTGTGTCTTCATCTTCAAGGCATGTTCTCGCCACACACTGCCCCTTAGTGCATCCCCCTTTAGTCATTCTGGAGTATACCACCTTGACTATAGGCAACAAATATGCGTTATCAAAACTCCCATTCATTTCAAAGTGGCCTGTAACCCCATGAATGCGATACAGTGGTCTCTGATGCATTGCTTTGCAATGCACTGTAGACAAGTCTCACATTCAAGGGGTTAAAAGCCCCATTTAAATCATAGCAAAAAAAGTTATTTTTTCCATATGGTATAGTTATATGCACAAGAAATTCATGCTACACCATCCTCATTGTGGAACAATTCTGGAGTCAACCAAATGTACCAAATGGGACAGAGCATAACCCCTAGAATTATATATAAAGCAATGCACTGGAGATTTCTCTTGCATTCATGGGGTTAAACACCTTATTTATATTTATAAATATTTATATTTCTTATTGTGCCATTGGTTTATTCCAGAACTGCACAACTTTGCTTTTATACATAAGGGCCTATTTGTCATTTCATGACACAGCCCACATATGTTCTCTGCTTTTTATACTGTACGTTTTGTGTCAAAATTTCACCTGTGAATTGACATGAGAAATGCATGCGGCGTACTTAGTAAATCTAGGCCAAATGGAGAACTCCGCAAACATGTTATGTGAAAAGACAGAGAGGGGGAGAGATGGTATGGGTGGGGGGTAGTTGAAAAAGGGATAAAATGAATGGATGGGAGAGAAAAGGACATCAAACAAACACTAATTTTGAAATACATGTTTTAAAATTCACAGTTTAGGTACCTAGGTAGAATTTATGAGCTATTTTGAGCCTTATTTATCATGCAAAAGGGGATCAGTTCTGGAGCAAAGCAACTGCTGCATAGGGGTTAAAAGTCCCAATTATATCAATCAATTTCAGATGTCCCTATAGTGCTGCTGGTTTTCAACAGATTTACTCTAGTATTGTGATATCATGATGACATCATAGGCATTCAAAGGGGGGTGGCAAGGGGGGACACTTGCCCCTCCGCATAAACATAGGGGCTGGGAGGGCTGGCTTGGGGTCTTATTATAGCTTTACCCCCCCCCCCCCGGAAAAATTTCTGTGGATGCCCCCAGATGATGTTGCTGTTAGACACACTGAAAAGGGACTCCGGTTTTCGGACTGAATTACTGGGTCTCCGGAGACAGGGGCTGATTCTCCAGTTCAGTGAGGTCAGTGGTTACTCTGCCTACTTTCCCACCTCAGGACCAATCCACCACTCAACTTTCCAACTCCTCCCACCCAAATTAAGCCAAGCCCACATTATGGCTAGAATCACATCCTTTGGATACTCCCATCACCAGGCCTGTGTATTTCTCTGGGGTCCAGGGTCAAGATGGTTCTCATGTGTATGAGCCTTATGATTTGGGGCCTTATGCAGAGAGGAAAAGATGAGCAGTTCTGTAGCAAATCAGCTGTACCAAACAAAAATTCACAATATTCCCACTGTTTATATATAGTTTCCTTAGTGTTGGACTGCACTCTGTATATGAACATCCAAATGGCCTTGGTGCACATCAATTAACCCCTTAGTGACCGGCCGTGCATGCACGCGGCAGGCACTTAACACACGCCGAACATTTTTTTTTCCAGTTTGTTTCAATTAATTCTGGGACGTATATGTACGTCCTCTGTCCACCTGGGACATCCGCTTGGGACGTACATGTACTTCCTCGGGCGGTATAGGGTTAAAGCAAGTGATACATACAGTTCTAAAGTAGGAAATTTGGCACTCACAGGGTTGTTTTTGCAGATCAAACTGAAGTTACATTTACTAGATCAACATTTCGGCCACCAATGTAGCCTTCAGCAGTCTTGATAAAGGCTACATTGGTGGCCGAAACGACGATTTAATAAATGTAACTTCACTTTGATCTGCAAAAAAATACCCTGTAAGTGCCAAATTTCCTACTTTAGAACTGTATATATATATATATATATATATATATATATATATATATATCATTTTTTTTTCTCCCTGTACAGAAGCGCCAGCACTCAAAGGACTTAATGAAGTCATTGAACTATAGGATGGCTCCTACTGACACTGGCACTCAGGCACTGGTCTTTTGAAAGTGAGAGTGTTTGGGAGAGCTTGAGTCATTGACTACAGTTTTCTATATTAAGTTATAGGGACAACACCACCTGGTGACCAGAAAAAAAAAAATCACAGTTTTATTGAAAAGAAAAAAAAAATCTCAGCAGAAGTAGCTTATTTTACTCAACAGGAAAATGAATATAACCTAATTTTCTTCCCATATAAAGTTTACTGTTCCTTTAAAGTGGAACTAGCACCCGTGTTAAAATTTGTCACCGGAATTATTACCTGGTTAATGAGAATTAAACACTGTTCCTGGACTGACAGGCAGGAATCAGCACAGATATCCTTCCATAGTGACGTCTGTGCGCCTGCACTGTCAGTCCCTTTTGGAGTTGAAAGGCTCCTAGCAACGCCTCCTAGAGCAGGCTGGGACTGACAGCGCAGGCGCCACTATGGAAAGATGTCTGCACTGTTTTCTGCCTGTCAGTCCGGGAACAGTGTTTAATTCTCAATAACCAGGTAGTAATTCTGGCGACTAGTGCTACTGAGCAGCTAGTCGCCAGATGGGTATTTTTTTGGGACAAATTTTAACAGGGGTTCTAGTTCCACTTTATATGCAGCCATTCTTTATAAATGATATACATTGCTATTATCAATACTGGGATTTTGGACTACTCTACTGGCCATGGCTGATATATAATACAGAATCTAGAAGTCAAGGGAGTATATTTGAAATGGAAAATAAAAGGATCATGCTAATTTCAGTTCACCTAAGGTTACATTGCACAGTGTTTATGTGCAGTTGTCCTCTCCTAGGGTTTATTGAAAGGAAATAATATTTAACATGAGAAAGACCTGAGCATGCTCTGTTACATCTTCTTCTATTCTCCAGGGATAGGCATTAATATTGATACACACACACACACACATATATATATATAAAATATATATATTTTTTTTCACAGAAACACCCATCCACACTATATATTTATAGATATAGATATAAGTATTGCAAGTATACTCAGCCTAGGATTCTCATTAGCCTTGTAAGAGACAGCACTCTGCTAGTTCCTTCTCCCAGGCCAAAACATATGTGGGTTTTAAAAGGCTCTTGAGGATAGATAATATGGAGCAGATTTGGCCTAAGATACCTTTTGAACGTTTAGGAGACAGAAGCAAAAGCTCAAATTTAGTAGGAGAGTCTGACCAGCAGGGTTTAATTCTACTGTTTTCCAAGAAATGTTTCAAATGACGATACTTCCAAAAGTCATTCAGAGTCAGAGAAAGCTGATCCCTAAAGGAGTCAAACGGTTTAATTTTACCATTCTTAATGCAATCATTTATACGTAAAATAGCATTAGAATGTCAATTGGGGAAGTCCTTCGAAGGAAGAGTGTAAAGAGTAGCTTTATGAGAGAATATGGGGGATGCAAGGGAAGAAAGAGACAGCAACAAATGTTTCCTGTTATATGTGGACAGAGTGGAAGACACTACCGAGAGAAATGGGTGTGTTTTCAGACTCTGGGATCTAAGGGAAGGTGGCAGGAAGATCTCCACCAAAGGATCCGAAGGTAAATTCACTTCCCTTTCTATTTTGACCCAAAGCTTGGATGAACTATTATAGGACCAATCATAAATAGAAGACAGAATCACTGCATGATGGTATCTTAGTAAATCAGGGAGTCCCAGACCCCTGATCTTATCCTGATGGAGCAATGAGATTCTTCTCTAGATGTATGCCTTTATAAAGACCCGTCACTGTTCTCTACGATAGATGGCTCAGCCTTTCTGCCTGTAATCCATAGTACACCTCTTCCTCCTGCACTCAATAACTTAACAGTGCCCATGACCGATTCTCTAGTCCCATGCTGATTGTTAACCTGTTTTATTAATTTACTAGTTGAACAGCCCGTTACACGGGCCACAGTGCCTCTGGCAGCCGGTCGCGGGGCAGTCACACGCAGTGGAGACTGCCCGCGCCTCGGCTGATATAGAGCCTCTGGCAGCCGGTCGCGGGGCAGTCACACGCAGTGGAGACTGCCCGCGCCTCGGCTGATATAGAGCCTCTGGCAGCCGGTCGCGGGGCAGTCACACGCAGTGGAGACTGCCTGCGCAGCGGCTGATACAGTGCTGGACGCTCCTTCGGAGTGCCCAGCTCTAAACAGCCACGGCGCGGGCAGTCTCTACTGCGCATGACTGCCGCACGCGCAGCAGTGTCTACTGCGCATGTCGGGCGTTACACACAACTTGGCGAATTATTATATAGGATTATTTATTGTTATTGTTTTTTTTCCCTCTCTGTCTCTGTTCCTCTCTCCCTCCTCTGACTCCTCTTCCTTCATTTGTCTCACTTTCTGCTTTCTCTTCTGTTTCTCTACCTCTTCCTCCTTCTCTTTTCTTCTCTTTTTTCATAATGTTACATATCAAAGCGATGTAATACTCCGCTTTTATATTATCTTATACCGATATGTTATATATCTTTGTATTTATGCTTTTTCATTTAATAAAGCCATTAAATGACAAAAAAGAAAGAAAAAAAAAAAAAGACAGCACTTTGGATCCATAGCGGTAGCAAAAAATCAAGGTAAATGTATTGTATGCATGGCATGGAGAATCCTAGGCTGAGTATACCTGTAATACCGATTTGTCTTTTTGTTATGGGACACGCACCTAATAAATATTTATTTGTTAACCCTGTGAATGCACCTGTCAAAGCTGTTTAGCTGTTTGTTTATATATATATATATATATATATATATATATATATATATATATATATATAATTGTTCTTTATTTATATAGCGCCAACTAATTCCGCAGCACTGTACAATTGGGAATAGACATACAGAGGTATTAAATAGTACAATCAGATGTGGAGAACAGAAGGATCAGAGGGCACTGCTTGTGAGAGCTTACAGTCTTGTGTATGTATATATATATATATATATATATATATATATATATACACTATAATATAATATAAAAGGCCAGATGTGTGTTTGACCGATGCAGTCAAGCGCAGTAGAGACTGCCTGAACTCAGTCCGATGCAGTCATGCGCAGTAGACACTGCCCGAATGCAGAGAATGAAGGAAGGTGTAGTTCTGCGTATTTACGCACTTTGGCCTGTGTACGCGGGCTCTTACACTAGTATACACCCACACACACACACACACACATATACATACAAAAACACACATATCTGTACACACACACATACCACCCAACATTTCAGATGGCCAAAGAGGGACACTTATGTTTTAGGGGACATTTCTGGGGGTGTGGCTGGTGGGCGGGGAATTACTTAGAATTTTTAGGTAATTTCATGACCTATTGACCCCTCTTTGTTTAACTTAATTAAAGATTTAGAGCAAGGCCACATGATTTTATTTACACAGAATAATATATAAACAAACACACTGAAGATTAAGCAAGCATTAATGTGAGTTTTATCACTGTGGATCAAAGTGATACACTTATATACACACACCACACAGTCTGATCTCCTACACACAGGGACACCAGGGTGGGAAAGAGGGACAGAGGGATTTGGGTCTCAAAGAGGGACTGTCCCTTCTAAAGAGGGACACTTGGGAGGTATGCACACATATATACCACTTGCTGTATGTTATGTGAGTTGCTCATTCCATATATTAACCTCTTGAAAGCAATCCTCTGTAATGCCTACAGGAACTCAGATATGTTGGACTACAATAAACTGGAACAATTCTGAAGCAAAGCAAACACCAGAGAGGGCGCAAGACCACAATATATATTTGCTATAAAACAAATGCAAACTGGATACTCACAGCTGAATTGTGGTACCGGTTCCACACTAGTATGACCGGTATTAGCAAACGGGGATTTTGTCTATCCGCCCCGATTCGGACTTAATAAAGATGTTAGATCCACCGTATATCATTAAAAAATTTTTAATATAATAAAACAATGTGACAGCAATCAATGGGTTAACGCGTTTCGAAGTTACAATACTCCTTCGTCAGAACCCAAAATTATACACAATATTGTCACAAATATAAAATCTATGCACTTACCCAAGTAAGTGCATAGATTTTATATTTGTGACAATATTGTGTATAATTTTGGGTTCTGACGAAGGAGTATTGTAACTTCGAAACGCGTTAACCCATTGATTGCTGTCACATTGTTTTATTATATTAAAAATTTTTTAATGATATACGGTGGATCTAACATCTTTATTAAGTCCGAATCGGGGCGGATAGACAAAATCCCCGTTTGCTAATACCGGTCATACTAGTGTGGAACCGGTACCACAATTCAGCTGTGAGTATCCAGTTTGCATTTGTTTTATAGCAAATATATATTGTGGTCTTGCGCCCTCTCTGGTGTTTGCTTTGTTTTATCCTGAGGTTATCCAGTGACGTGGGGACTTCTATTTGGAGGTGCAGCAGACTTCTATAGATGGAAAAGTGACAGAGTGGAGGCTGTCTTGAATCCTCCATATACGCAGAAACTTCTTACATTGTGTAAGTGAGGTGATACAGTGGTGGTGGTTTTGGTTCCTTAGATATTTCACCAGGAGCGCCCCTGTTTTTTTGTGTTAATTCTGAAGCAAACCACTGTACCACAGGGGATAATAAACATTCCCATTGATTTAACAGGGTCTTGCAACCCTTTCAGTGTTAGAGAGGGCTTCAATACATTGAAAAGGAATGGCAAGTTTATAGGAACCTTGGGTATTTTTTATTTGTCCCCTATGGTACATCTGGTTTGTTTCCAAATTGCTGCATTTCTACTTGGTACATCAACCTCAAAGTATTTACCCTTTAAGTGCCAGAGAGGTGTCCAACATTTCTGACACTCAAAGGGTTAAGTGTGGGTTTTCAACGTTTTAAAAATAAGAGGACGGATGCTGGAAAGATCTCCAACATATTGTTTTGAAATGCATTGGAGACACTTCTACCATTCAACGGGCTAACGGGGCAACAAATTGTAGACTGTCACATTTAAGGTCATGTTATAACCTTTTAACCTCTCGTTTGTTAAGAGGTTAACATTCAGTATAAAATATGACTGTAGGTCAATGCAGGATTTATTGTTGCTGTATTTAACTGTTAGAGCTCCACTGAGTTGTGTTTTTATAATATACTAGTGTAAAAGCCTGTGTACACGGGCCAAAGTGCATGACGGCAGGTACGAACGGCTATGTCTACTGCTCATAACCACATGTCTGGCCTGCATTCGGGCAGTCTCTACTGCACGTGTGGCCTGCATCGGGCAGTCTCTATTACGCATGCCTGCATCGTACAAACATACTTCTGGTGGATTATTATATAGGATGTTTACGTGTGTGTGTGTGTTTACCAACACTGAACCCTCTGAGTGCCAGTGGGTATACAACGCATTGCAAAACAATGCGTTGAGTACCCCATGGCACTCAAAGGGTTAAAAAAAATAAAACAATTTTTCATTAGAATAGACATATGACAGAGCGCCAGTAATAGCCCATAGTGCCGCACAGTCTCAATAGAAAAACCTTCTACAAAAAAACCTTGTGCTGCACTGGTACAGCAGAACAGGTATCACTCACACCTAAGTACAAGGGCTTGGTGTGTGTAGGATATTGGATATAAATTAACAGATATAAAAGGTGAGATAGCAGGATGCAGGGACAGGGAGGCAAACCCCAGAATTATGAGTGGAAATCGCTTTCCAGACATTAGAGTGCATTCAGTAAGCCAGTGGTTCTCAACCAGGGTACTATGGCACTTTGATTTGCTGTGGATCACCAGCTTTGACAAATAAAAAAGGGAAACTGTTATGAACAAACAGAATGTTTGTTCTCTACAGAGGGATTTACATAAAATGCATACCTCCCATATGTCCCTCTTTATGAGGGACAGTCCTGTCTGAGACCCAAATCCTCCTGTCCCTCTTGCTCATCCTGGTGCTCCACAGCAATACAACCACATTATTGTTTGTTTAAACATCAGTATATGTGTTTATAAATTAGTCTCTGTAAATAAGATACTATGGTCTTGCTCTAAATAATTAATTCGGTTATACAAAGAGGTGTAAATAGGTCATGAATTTGCATAAATAATCTTGATAATGCCCTGTCCACCAGCCACACCCACAGCAACACCACCTAAAACTAAAGTGTCCCTCTTAGGCCATTTGAAATTTTGGCAGTAATGTAAAACTACTCATACTGCATTATATTTCTGTTTCCTATACCTCCTACTATTGCACTGTATAACTGTTTCCTATAATTCATCCTACTTAACATCTCCTACTGCACAATATCACTAATTATTATAACTCCTCCTATAACACCACCTAAAACAAAAGCGTCCCTCTTTGGCCATTTGAAATGTTGGGAGACATGGAAATGTCAGAATAAAAAGATTAAGAAATTTAATGAAGGAAACTGTAAAGTTATGCATTTAGGAAGAACAAATCTCAGTGCTACATATGAACTTATTGGAATCATTCTAGGAGACTCATTGCTAGAGAAAGATCTGGGAATCCTTGTAAATTGTAAACGTGGAAACAGTGATCAGTGTCAAAAAGAAGTAGCAAAAGCAAATAATGTACTGTCTTGCATAAAAAGCGGCATTGAAACAAGAGTGAGTACCATAATTTTGCCACTGTACAAATTGCTGGTTAAGACCTCACCTTGAATATGCAGTGCATTTTTGGGGACCAGTTCTGAAAAATTAGACTTTGGAATTGGAGACAGTACAGAAAAGAGCCAAATTTAATTAAGGGAATGGGGGTTATGAAATATGAAGAAAGTCTAGCCAAACTTGGTTTATTTACTCTAGAGGAAAAGACATCTAAGAGGGGATCTTGTTACATTGTATAAGTTTATTCAGTCAATACAAGGATCTCTCTAGCGAGCTTTTCATTCAAAGCCTGGTCAAATGACCAGGGACACCCCCTATGATTAGACAAGAAAAGGTTTCAACTTCAGCAGAGGAAGGGGTGTTTTTTTAAAGTAAGACCTGTTAAATTGTGGAATTCTTTGCCCAAGGATGAGGTAATGGCAGATGCAATGGATAGATTCAAGAGAAGATTAGATTCATTTGTAGCAGAAGGGAACATATAGGGTTCTACTGTATATTAGGTATAACAGGAAGCTCTGGTTAACAGACTAATACCTGTTTTGGAGTCGGGAATGCTTATATAATTCTCATTTTATGAGTTAATACTGTGGCAATGGTTGAACTTGATGGACTTTTGTCTTTTTCAATCTAACTTACTTTGTAACAACATGTTTGTTTTTGTGATTCTGATTGCGAGACCTAAGAAATATATTTATTCATTTTCACCCACCATTAAATCCTTGACAAATGCATAAAAATGTTATTGTTGTCCTGAAAATGTCAGACTGTGTGTTATGGGTACCTTTAGTGAACAAGTTCGGGAGCCTCTGCAATGACAGAAAGAGGTGCAATATTACTGCAAACCAAATACATCATAGGGTAAAAAAAAATATCCACAATTAGTATTGTCTGGAATAGAGCTTTCAACCCTTTGAATGCTAGAGATGTCTCCAAGGAAAAACTTCCCATTTAATTCACTGGAATTTCTGCATTGTAGCTGGTTTGTCACAGAACTGCACCTCTTTAGTTTAACCCTTTAACCACTCAAAGGGTTAATGTGCCAAAGGGGTATCCAACAAATTGCGATTTATAGATTACACTATTTAAGGAAAGCTGTGTAGACACTTCTTGTGTTAGTCTACATTGCATTCCCACTCACTGACTTTTAACTCTTTCAGTGAGAGGAGAGGTGGGCAATGCATTGCTAATCAGTGTCACTGAGTGGGGGAGGTAATTTGTGCTAGGGCAGAAAGTGCCTGCATGGCATGCCTTAATTAGCATTTCCCATAAATCTTAATAACTCAAACACTTTTTGTGAAGTTATATAATGGTATGGCCATGATCTGTTGACTTATTGCCTTAGCATTGGATTTTTTGGGTGACATTGCAATGACCTTGTGACTTATATCCTTGGCAATTTATATGGTGGTATGGCTATGATCTAGTGACTTCCTTCCTTGGCAGTGGAATAATATGATGGTATGACTTATTGCCTTGACACATAATTTATTTAGTGGTTTGGTCATATTTTGGTGATATTGCCTTGGCAGTAAATGTATAGGGTGGTACACTAGCACAGTTCTGGTAGTAAGTTTATCTGGTAATAACACAACTCCTGAGTTTTCTCTTGTCCTGGCAAATGTCACCTGTACAAGACAAAGTCCTGGTTGCAATAATGACCTGGCAGTGTGGTTCTTGTTAGTAACCAGCCTCATCACCCAGCAATGACTCATCCTGCTAGTGACTGGACTCTTGGGTCCCTGGCATTTCGTCAGCTCTTAGCTCTGTTACTATGAGAGAGGCACCTCCTGAGAGTACTTCCCAAGTGCCAGTTACCATGGCATTGTGGTGTGGCATGAGGCAGGGTAGAGTTAGGAGACTGGAACTAAACTCATAAACATGCACACAATATATTTCAATACAGACCAACAATAGCAGACATATGGAATACATTTATCAGTGTATCTGCTTCCTATCAACAAGGCTGGTGCAAGCACTAGGAAAATTAAAAAAAGCCAAGTGACAGTATTGGGGGTGGGGTGGAATCGGGGCTGATCTCTGACATTTTTGCTACTTTGTCACTCATTTCTCAAACCAAATAAATGTGATTATTGCACAAACTGTATTCATACTAAGACACCATTTATTACTGATAGCTCATTAACCTTTAAGGACAAGAGGGGTGTCTGTAACACAATGCGTTGTCTTTTGGTCTCCAATGGGTTAATCATCTGAGAGCTAAAGGGGTGTCCACCAAAGCAATGTGTTGGAAATACATTTGACACGCAAACTGTAAATGGGTGATGTGCCACGGGTAGGAGACCACACTTCCCCTTATTGCTGTAAGTTTCTGAAACTGTCATTCTGCAAAGTTCCACAGGAAGCAGTGCAGCCCTGCAGTATGTGCTTTTCAAAAGAACCTTACATTAACCAAGGCCACTAGAAGGCAGTCTTTGGCATGCCAGCTGTTATGAACTTCAGTTCCCATAACCTCTAACCAGCCATTGGAAGTTTTAGTTTTCGACAGCTGGAAAGCCAAAGGTTGCCTACCACTGGCCTAGGGTTTAAAGCAGACTTGTACCAGATTTGTCTGTGGTTCCCAAAACTCAATCTCCTCAAAATTAGAACAATCAGTGGCTCAGTCCCATATAAGGATCCGCCTATGTTAATGACATTCAACTGTTTGGTTTAGGACACCCTGAAAACATGCATTGCTGGGGGACTGGAGATCAAGTTTGTGAACCACTGATGAACACAAAGATCTTTTTCCTTATTCCTACTTCACATTCACTGTGCTCCCCTATACCCCACCTCGTCTCTCTCAATGTCTCTGTCTTTTCTACCCCCCAACCTCTCATTATCGGTCTCATTAGCAGGCAAGCTGCAGATTCCTTGTTCCTAACACTCATTGGAAATTGCAGAGAGCGTGATACGTTTCACATCGAGTCAGCGACACTATTTCACAGCCAAGATGCAGTGCTAGTTTACATTAAACTTTGTAAAGGGGAAGAGGAGTATATCCATTGTTCATCCAGTCAGAAGAGACATTTGTTATTGCACAAAAAACTCATGCAAAACAATGAAAGTCTCATATCACACAGTGATATCTTTCTTAGTCAAAATGCACAAAAATAGTATGCAGAAAAAGAGAGGGGCAGCAAACCAACGTCATCATAGAGGCCAATTGAAAATTTCTCCTAATATAAATAGGGCTTTTAACCCAATGGATCCTACAGAGGTCTCCAATGCATTGGGTTGGAAACCTCTGTGGCACTGAGGGATTATACATCCCATCTAAACCAATGGGAATATTTGGAATTGCTCCACTTTTTATTTCTGCATACAGCCCATTGGCCCTTCTGCATACAGGCAAAGTGGATGAATTCTGAGGCGCACCAACTGCACCATGGGAGCAAATGAAAATTCCCATTGATATGAATGCATTATCACTTAACCCCACCCTTGCCAGAGCTGTGGATAGCATCAGTCAAACACAATCCTGTCATATTTCTTCAGTACCATATCTCCTGCCAGAGCCATGAAGAGCATCACTGAACCAATGTCCTGTCTTATTTCTGTAGAATCATTTAACTCCTCACCTGCCATAAACCCAGAGATCACCAATCAGCCACTGTACTCATATATATTCCGTTTAACTTAATCCCTCTTCTCACTGTGGCAGAACCATAGGAATAACAAATTAATCTGAAGATAGCTGAAGTGTAAATTGACCCCTTCTCTCCCACAGCCAGTCACAGCCCTCAGACTATTTCATAAGACGCCCCCACACTTTTATGAATTTTGGTCTGTCATTAAAGTGGCTTGCAGTGAGTCACTTATCCCCTTTCTTCCCAGACCCATGCAGAACATCACTAAGCCTAGGCTCAGTTGCCCTCGCATTTAACCTGGGGATGCATATGTAAAATGCATACAGCAGGGCTGATTTGATTTCATTGTAGACTTGAAATATTCATATTTCCTATGTGTCCCCAGTTAAAGTGGACCTATCACCTTGATTTTGTTTTACATATTCAAAAACTGTCTGTGTGTCATGTTAACCACAAGTTCAGTAGATGTATAGTTAGGGAAATATTCACACTTTTATTTCTGGTGCAGCATAGTGTTTAGAGCTGCTGTTTTGTGAAACATTACTATCCCTTTAACTGTACATTTGCTGGTCTTTTGGCTAACATGACACATAGGCAGTTTCTATTGAAGTTTTCAAATATGCAAACCTGAATCAATGTGACAGGTCCACTTTAAAGGTGAGGTCTGGTTAGCTTAAGCCCTTCACCTGCCAGAAGAACTGTGTAGAACATCATGCAAAACTTTGCAATGCGTTGCACACCGCTATGGTACTTAAAAGGTTAACCTATATCCTACCAGAGGCAAGCAGATTAGATAACCCCTATCCAGCCTGAACACTGATTAATCTCTATCCCAACTAAGATGTATAATGGCACTCAAGGTGACAGCCAACCTACTTTTACCTGCATTTATTTTTTAACACTTTTATGCATAACTGAAAACCTTCTTGTCCCATATCTCTGGAGAAATACCGTAGCGCTGATGTTGGGCTTGATTGGGTAGGCATGGGTGGATTGTAAAGACTCGGAGTTTGCCATTAAATGGGTGGGAATATGGGCAGAATGAGGCTAGGGTGATCAGAATGTACTGGAAAGTGGGTGGAGTTATAGCTATACCTGAGATCTCTCTGGATCTGCCCCTGGAGACTCCATCAAGTTCAACCTTTACTTCATACCCTAGTGACATGAGAACTGTATAGCTTTCCTGTTACCAAATAAGTTAGTCTTTATCAGACCTTCCTGATTTGCCTAATATACAGTATAACCCTGTATGTTCCCTTTTGAAAGAAATGTATCTAATTCTCTCTTAAATGTATCCATTGTATCTGCCATAACCACCTCCTTACGCAAGGAATTCCACAATTTAACAGACCTTACTGTAAAAAAACCCTTCCTCTGCTGAAGTCTAAACCTCCTTTCCTCTAATCTCAAGGGGTGTCCCCTGGTCACCTTGGAATGAATAGCTCACCACACAGATCCTTGTATTGACCTCTCATATACTTGTACATTGTGATAAGATCTCCTCTCAGTCATCTTTTCTCTAGAGCAGAGGTTCTCAACCCGTGCCCTCAGTGGCCACTAACAGGCCAGGACTTAGGAATTTCCCTGCTGGAACACAAGTGTGTTGATCAGAGGCTCAGTCATATTGATTAACTCACCTGTGCTCTTAAAAGGAAATTCTCAAATCCTGGCCTGTTAGTAGCCACTGAGGGCACGGGTTGAGAACCACTGCTATAGAGTAAATAAACCAAGTTTGTCCAGTCGTTCCTCATACGTCAAGTCCTCCATTCCCTTAATTCATTTTGTTGCTCTTCGCTGTACCCTCTCTATTTCTCATGCATCCTTTTTTAGAACTGTTACCAATGATTTGTAGAATGGCAAAATGATGTTATCCACTCTTGCTTCAATACCCCTTTTTATTCTTCTCCTTTCCAACTTGTTCCTCCCACTTCTTTTCTACTTCCCCTTCCCACACTGTTCTGCCCACTTTCCACCCACTCCCTGTCGACTTTATGACAAATGCATATGAGTAAGCTCCTCCCACTCAGTTAAGCCCCCCACCTTTTATGACAAACATCCCTCAGCACATGAGTCCTCTTCGGGGGTTCAAAGAGAAGAAGTTCCCAGGTATAGCTATAGCTGAACTCACTAAGCCAGGGTTGCCTTTTTCATTAATACAGGGGAACCATTGGAGCCCTGCAGCAAGCATTTTTCATTTGTGTCCTCTTTTAATGGGATGCTTTCGCAAACCCTAACTAAGCAAGAAAGTAAGCATCTGTCCCTGGAGACCTGGTAATTTAATCTAATATCCAGAGTTCCTGGGGCAGATTCGGAGAGTTCCCAGACATACCTTTATGTTCCCGACAGTGAGTGCACTCAATTTTTGTTCCCAGAGAGCTTCCTTTTAGGGATTGTAAAAGTAAGAATAGTGATAGGGGAGATGCACTAAAGAATGAAAAAGAGGTGATAAAGCGGTGACAACTTCTCCAGTGAACTCACTTCTCCGATTCCTATGTTATTCTATGGAGCCAATGGACCAAGGATTTTTCATCTTTGGAGATCTTAGTGCATAGACTCCATAGACTAACATAGGGATTGGAGAAGTGATAAACTGGAGAAGTCATCTCCATTTGATCACTGCTTTATCATGCCTTAGTGTATCTTCCCCACTGTAACAGAATCCAAGCAGCAGAAAAGTCTGTCTTCATCACAGCATACAAAGCACTCAGTGCTGTAGATCAGCGACTATCAATGTTAGTCCTCCAGGGACACCAACAGTTCTTGTTTTCAGGCTGTCCAAGGTTAATCTTAGCTGATTAATCAGTGTCTCTGTCCTTTTGATTGATTTACATGTGATTACTTACGGATATCCCTAACACCTTTACGGCCCTAGAAGACCACTTCACTATTTTTTGTTTTGCATTGCGCAGTGCATTCCAGCTGCTGTGTAATCCCAGAATTCCATGAAGTGCCAGGACCGTCACAGGTCATTAATGGGTTAAAATCTGACCTGTTAATATGTCCCAAGGACTAGCGATGAGAATCACAGTATGTAAACACAAATTGTTGACTGTCATTTTAACCTTTTCCTGCCAGTGCCTAACATGTCTCTTGACAGTTACTGAACCCCACCCCTGTTAGAGTTTGGCAATCCCTAACACAGGTGTTTCTGTGATTGTTGTCATACCCAAGTGACATGCAACACTCTAATCCAGTTGAGCAGCTCACCACTGACATCCAGTGGTGTGTGTAACAGAGGCTGCAACGTTGTCTATAGATCCCATTTCACAATGGGATACCCCTCTGGCACTCCAAGGGTTAAAATTAGGTAAAATATGAGGCGAAAGAGGGAAGAACTATTGCCACTATTCAATAATATATATAAGGCTATCGGGGGATGTTTCAGGCTC
The DNA here is from genome assembly GCA_037306005.1 of Rhinophrynus dorsalis. NCBI lineage: Eukaryota > Metazoa > Chordata > Amphibia > Anura > Rhinophrynidae > Rhinophrynus > Rhinophrynus dorsalis. The sequence continues at coordinate 406,443,256 of CM074722.1, read as the reverse complement.
TAGTTCTTTGCTTTCATTTTTGCCTACTAAATATATATATTGTCCCATAGCTGGGGTATTCTTTTCTGCAATATAATGAATTAACAAACCCTTGGAATATGCTAGAGAAGGCTCCAACATATTACTTTGTATCTAGTGTCCAAGGGGTTAGGTATTCTGATGTTTTGCAATAGTATTACTATTTTTTATAAGTATAAGATCCACACACACTTTAAAAGGTAATGATCATATTTTACCAAGTCTTTCCCGACAGGAGCAGGAGCAGTAAAATGCTTGGGGTTGCACTGTACAGTCTTATAATCACTCCTGCTAGTCATTTCAGTGGTGTGTGGGTGTAAAAGTGGCCTCCTACAGCTGACAGTGAGGCTGGACTCAACAGTGTGCAGGTTAGAAATTGTGTCCCTTGTAGTCTGTGGGGAGTGCAATGAAACAGGACAGATACACAGCACAGCACATACAGGATGGGTATTTACCGAGCTGATCATAGACATAAAAATGAGATGTTCTTTACACGGCATATAAATAAAACATCATTACTATGTATTTCTACAAGCACTCCTGTGTCAGGGTTTCTCTCTGTTACCTGCAGAACAAATCCAGCAGAGCTCCCCACTGTTCTCAAGTATCATGACACCACCCCTGCACATTGATTGGCTGAAAATTTCAGAGGCTGGGATTTGAAGTCCCCAAGTTAAATACTCATGGGAGGCAGAAAAGCTAAAGAAGATCAGACTTTAAAAATAGATTTAAAGGGATAGTAATACTTCGTTTTAACTTTATTTTATTTTGTAGGCATTAAAAAAACATGAAGAACGATATAAGTCTTATCTCTCAAACCTTTATGGTTTAAGAGATATTCACAAGCAAAGTTTCCCCTCTCGCCCCTTTTACCTAGTGTAAGCCATCTCTTCTCAGATGTGGAATGCAGTCTATAGACCAGACAGATAACAGAAGGGGACACTCTTATTCCTATGAGCACAATGAAAGCCCCCTTGATAAGCTTTTCAGGTTTTTCTCTTATCTTAATTGAAGATTGTCCCTCTCTGCAATCTACCTGGGCACCTCCCTTCTGCTCTGGCTGAGCAGTGTAACATCAGTAAAAGGGGCGGGAGGGGGATACTTTGTCATTGAATTACTCTTGAACTACAGCCCTGACAGAATTGAAATAACACTCTCCAAAGTCCAAATACAATGATGATTAATTAGAGCTGCTTTTATTATGAAACATTACTATCCCTTTAAATGAAGGAACAACATGTTTTATAAGCAGAGAAATGTACTTGCTAAAAATCTACTATTGGTATTGAAAAAAGGTGGAGATGAGAAGGTTAGGTTGGACCTTTCCAAAGCTAGTCTTGATTAAATGGCTTTTGAAGAAGCATTGTAATGACAACAGCTGGCAGGCAGTTTAATGGGCTGAACATGGACACAGATCAGGAGGATCTTCAAGGCTTAAAGGAGCAGTTAACTTTTTATGGAAAATTATATGTTTTACAGCATTCCTTGCTGAGTAAAACAGAATGCTACCATGGCTGGCAGTTGTTTTATTTAAACGTTAAAACCGTTCAAACTGTCACAAAGGAATTAATCTGTTTCTATCACATCCAGTGGAGAACTGTAGTCAGTGACTTAGCTCAACCAAATAATGCAATAAAATGACTGTCTGAAAACCAAGTAAACTGTAGATGAACTGTCTGGTGAACAAAGGACACTGCTAACCATTTCAGTGCCAAATGAATGTGCAGCACTTGGCTTTGCAATGCATTGTGTACCCCTCAAAGGGTTATAATATAACTGCCCCTCAACACCACCCCCAAAAAAATCAGTTTAAACAATAATATCTTTGAAACAGCACATCACCAAGCAGTGGGAGTACCATTTTTTCTCAGCAGGAAAAGCCCTACACCATATGTATTTTTTTTTACTAAATAAAGTTTACTTGTCCTTTAAGTGAGAAGGGGTAGTGAGAGGTATTTAGCCCTTTGAAGGTCAAAGAGGTGAGCCACTGATGCTCAAATGGTTAAACAATGCAAATACGGGTAGTATTTAGAGGCACGGTCAGCAATCCAAGAAGATGACAGTGGACGACTGGGTAGCTACCTGCCAAGGCTTTAACACTGATTCAGGAACAAATGAGAGTGCATGTGGGATTTCCACTGTTGAACAGTAAACGTGGATTGGTGAGTGAGTTAACCCTTTCAGTGCCAGAGGGGTAAATGTGGTGTGTACCCCTCTGGCACTGAAAGGGTTAAAGGATTCATGCATGAAAATAGATATGCAGCAAGGCTCTACCCTTACACACTACAACAGGTGTAGTTAGTCTTTGGATTTACAGCTGTTAAGGACTAGAGCCCCCTTCATCTCTAACTGCCCTTGGTATACAAAAAGGCATATATGCAGAGCTCAAATTCAGTATAGACAGAGGCAGTCACAGGCACAATGGCAGCTCAATCCAGCACAGATAAATAGCAGTATTAGAAGAAAGTCCATTGTTCCTCACATGCACAGGACAGTACAGAGGGAAGACTGAGAACATATTAACTCCTGATTAGTAAATCAATGAGGATCATAGACCGTGACAGGTGGAATTGATGTGTCCGAGCTGATTTTTTACTTTCCCTGTCATCATCTTTCCTTATCTTTTCCCATCTTAGTCTCTACTGTCCTAAACCCCCTGGTGGGGGAAGGGGAGTACATATATATATAGACCAGCACAGCTAATTTTCTGCACTGGTACACGGGTTGGTTACTAATGCACCTGCACTTCAGGGTATGCACTTAGCACACAAATGCTTTAGTACATACCGATGTACATACTCAAACGCCTCCCCTGTAGAATGACCTGGAAAATGGGTCTTATTAATAAACAGCATTAACCATTTAAGCTTCAGGGAGTGTGCTATACAAAGTATTGAGTTCCCCTCCTGAATTCAAAGGCCTAAGCTAATAGAGCAGTGGTTCTCAACTCCTGTCCTCAGGACCCACTAAAAGGCCAGGACGTAGGGATTCCTCTGCTAGAACACAGGTGTAGTGATCAGAGGCTCATTCACATTGATTAACTCACCTGTACTCTAACAAGGAAATCATCAAATCCTGGCCTGTTAGTGGGTCCTGAGGACAAGAGTTGAGAAACACTGTAATAGAGGAAGAGAGAAATGCCCTAAAACACCCAGACACTTCCCCACTGCCCTCCTCCCCTTGGAGCAAGCAGTATGCAGAAGACCATTTCAACAGAAGTAGCTTCGTAAGTAGGTGTTAGGCAGGTGTAGCAGAAGGAAATCAGGGGGTTATCCACTAAGGCGTGATAAATATGTGATGTCTTCTCCAGTTATATAACTTATCCAGTTCCTATGTTATGATATATATTGCCTAAGCATTAATCTCCAAATCTTAGTGCACTGGATCCATAGAACAACATAGGACTTGGAGAAGTGACAACACTGGAGAAGGCATCTCTGATTTATCATCCCATTATCACTCCTTAGTGCATCTCCCCCAGTTCTTGTGCCTAGACCAGTGTGGAAATGTACTAGTGCATCCTCTCTCCTATTTTACTTTCTATCTTCTCTATATCTTCACGCACACTTTCCATCCAGATATCTAACTATCTAGAAATCAATAAACATGTCTCTTTCCTCCTATAGTCTACTTAAAGTGCAACTACCATGATAAGTAAAGTTGCCCTGGAATACTTAGGCAAGTGACGACTAGCTTAATAATAGTTATTTTACCTCTCAAAAGTAGCCGCTTGTAAAGAAACCCTTAAGCTTCCGAGACTTACGGCCACGTTAATGCAGTCTGCGCGCCTGCGCCGTTCGGTCCCTTCTGGTGCCGTTTGGGCCAGTGCAATGCATCTGTAGGGAGACCGGGACTAACCGCACAGGCGAGCAGACAATATGTCTGCGCTGATGCCTGGCTTCCAGTGGCTGGTTGGGGATGATGGGATTTGTAGTCACTAACAGCCAGAGGCCCAAAAATTTAGCATATCTGCTCTATACAGTCTCACTGCTCAGCTGCACCCCCTTCTACACTCCACACATTTGTCTTTGTTTTCCCCTTAGCCCCACTTCTCTCTTGTATTAATCAACCCCATTGCACCTTAAAGCTCCCTGTGGGGCCTGTAAGAATCCAATTAAGCTGGCAATAAAATGTAATCAAGCAATAATGTACCTTCCACTGTTTAATTAATGCTCTGTCAAGTGAATGCATATTTAAGATGAAAGATGCAAACGTGAGACAAGCGGGGTTTAGGATACCTGGCAGGAGATTGGTTTATCAGTGTTGAAGGGGGTATTCAGGGGTTGCATCGGGGGTACAACACAAAGGGTCATATGCATTTAAAAAAGCAGAAGGAATTCTGAGGAAAATCAACAGCACCATAAGGAACAAAAAAAAAATTCCATTGATTTAAAGCGACAGTCATCTATTTTGACTTACAAATTATGCAAGTGCATAATATGTAAAGTAAAATTGTCTATACATTTTTCATCTTCACCTATAATTATTATTCCTTTTTTTCACTTTTATGTCCCTGACATTGAGCTCTCTGGATAGCTTTCAGTCAAAAACTGTGAAATCAGAGATTTTCATACAATGTTACTGGCAGGCTTTTGTACATTGTTTCACTGTCTTGCACTATGTCTGCCTTCACAGTCCCAAACAGAAAGCCCTCTGAAAACAAATTCAGATAGCTCCCTGTCGTGGACGTAAAAGTGTAAAAAAACAGGTGAATATGAAAAAGATAATACAAAGTATAGAAATGTGGCTACATATTATACACAGAGTCTAAACAGAAGTTGATTTTCACCTTATAGTAGGGATTTTTAACCACTTCAACACTAGAAAGGTCTCCAGTTGTATGAATGAGACTGATGGATGTTGCAGTACAATAACAGCTGAAGAGTTGCTGTTTACGCCCCCTACACTGACAATGGCATGGTCTCTTTCCAGCCACTGTTTCTGTTTGTGAAATCTGTCCTGCGAAATACCCTCACTCTTTGTAATTCCTTTGTGCTCTCTCTCTGGACATTAATAAGGGAAGGATTTGTATGCTAACAATATGGGTTGAAGCTACTCATTACCACACACAGAGAAGTAAAAAGGACTTATTTGGACAATATGAGGAGTTTAACCAGTGGGCTATGGAGCTGTGGGAAATGAAAAGGAAAGATTATATGGAGCAATAGAGTTGAGTTATATGCAGCTCAATGATTCAAGACTATGACAAATTACTATATAGTGATTTAAGGCTCAAGACTCTGAGGGTACAGTGGGGCCCACACTGGTCCCTCATTTTGATTTATCTGACATTTTGTAGACAGTGGTTCAGTAGAGTAACCAATGTTTGCAATGAGTGCTAAGATTTTTAAAACAGAACCTGGTAAAAATGACATATAGGATGACTTACAGTGCTTTAGTCACTAGGTTTGTAGTTATTACTGGAGTTATTTTTCATATTGAATTTAGTCTCTTTGTTTTTTACGCAGTTCACAAACACATTAATTTGAATATATCAGCAGCAACGCGGAAGATGTATTTTTCTGGTACATATCTACCTTTTGCAAAAATAACTAACAAGAATAGTTTTCACAAACATTGTGGTCAAGTGACTCATAGAGGCAACATACCTTAATTATGAAAATATTGTGTTGTGGGACTTTTCCTGTAGATAAAAAAGGACACTACCAAGGCCTGGAGATGCTTCTTTCAAAAGTTATTGAAAAGATAAGTTTGTATTTTTCTGACCCCTTTAGATCAAGATGTTTTGTATGTATATATGTATTTTTATTTATATGGCTCCACACAGTGTGAGCAGCACCTTACAATAGTAGTATGTTACAATAAATAAATGGGGGGGAAAATGTGTGTCACAGTTATAGACACAATAATAGAGAGGTCCTTGCCTGAAAGAGCTTAAAATCTTAATGGGCATTTGGAGACAAACAACAGGGTATAAGAGTGGCACATGCGTGATTACAAGTGCTGAGTTTGCCAGTAGGTAGTGCATGTTACTAGTGCTCCAGAAGATAAAATTTTAGGGCAGGCTTAACAACAGAGGGGAATTGTTCTAGACATTGGGAGAGAGGTATGGAGTTCCATAGGTACAGAGCAGAAAGTAAAAAAGGTTTGAGATGGAAGGGGCAGAGGGTGTGGATGGTGTAACAAGAAGAGTGTTGTGTGCTGTGCAAAGGAGGAAGCAGGGAATATAAGAGGGGGAGAGATTAAAGGGGCAGCAGTGTCAAGAGCTTTAAAGGTAAGAAGAAGGATTTTGTAAGTGATCCATTGCTAAATAGTGAGCCATGTCAGATGTTTTGCAGCTAGGTGGCGATGTTGTGCAGCCATCTATGGGAAGCTTGTGTCTGTGGGACTCAGGTTTTTACAGGCTGTAATAGCAACAGTGCCACCTGGCTGCAAAATATCTTGAAGTTAATCATAAAAAAGGCTATTATCTTTTTAATACCTCTTGAAAGGAATATCTCCAAGCATTGGGGGTACCCTGGTTTTACTCTACAGGAAAAGTTCCACAACATATTTTTTTGTTAACTGAAAGACAAGGACACAAAATGACCATGCACATATGCTTAAAATCTTTGCTATTTGGATTCTGTATTAAGATACACAGTGTCTATCTCAAAATACAATCCTAGGCTGGCTACCAGCACACTCTGGGTAATGTCTTCTCCAACTAATAGTAAAACAGTAATAGGTAAACAAAGTTGTCTCCAGAAATTCCAACACTCATGGAATTGTAAGTTCTTCCTCATAATGATGGTCCAAATTGAGTCTACAAGCACCTACATTTCTCTCTGCAAGGGGCCACTGCCTTTACACAAAGGTCCGATACGCCATCTTGATATAAAACTAAAATAAAAACCAAAAAGAAGCAGATCTCCTCTAAGAGCAAAACTGAGGAGAAGATAGAGCGCTCCTCTATAAGCTCATATGAATGTGCTCACCAGATATTACACATGCCCATCAATATCCTTCCAACCAAAACACATGGAACTCCGGAATCAATTGATGAATATTATACAAGGATGTTTATTATATAGGCATTAAAAACAACAAACAGCATAGAATAATAGTAATGCCAGAACATAATTAGGGTATACTACCACTTTAAATTACTGGCATCAAAAGCTGGAGCTGAGCAAAAGTGTTAATACATTCTTTGCTGGCATGGTGTGCAGTACATGGCATGTAAGATACCAAAAATATAACAGCTGGATTACATGGGAAAACATCAGTTTCATTAACAGTCTGTTGCCAGCAACTTCCCTACATTCTACTCAGGATGCAGTAAAGTAGTAACAGGCATGCTCTGCATAGTGGGCTAAATGGCCATCAAGCAGACTGCTTAAATAGATGACTGGGAGTTTGCAATGCCCCCTGCAGCTTCCATTGCATGTCTAACCCATTTGGTTACCAGTAAATCATGTACTATATGGCTCATGTTAATGCAAGTTGACTATCTTATTCACCCAACTGCAACAAGATTGCAGTGATTATGCAGGACATTGCAGGAAAATAAGACAGACAACTTGAATGGAGCAACATCACTCTCTTTTCAAGTCACCTGTGTGAACATAACATTAAGCTTTGTTCACATGCATGATGCGTGGTGGCAACACCACCACTAGGTTGGTATTTTCCATAACCTGTGCATTACTCTACCCTATGAGCTAAATACAGGGAGGAATGCACATTAAAGCAGTCCACAAAGGGTCATCATTATTTAATCAGCTTGCCCCCCAGTGAGCCAGCCTGCGACTGGATCATTGCGAAGAGCACCACAATGGATAATTGCCTATGTTAACTGCTTGCATGACAGTCCCATAGGCCACTGTGCAGACTTTCACTACCCTGTGACTAGAGGAGATCAGACCTCCCTTTGACGAAGGATTCTTAAGAAAATTTAATTTTGCAGGGCTGCACAGAAAATAATGCAGCCCTGCAGTATGAGTCTCCTCATAAGAATCCTAATTAAAGGTGAGATTGGTTATGGTAGTTACAAAGGGAGAGGTTATAAGTATAGAAGCAGTAGGAGGAATATGGGACAATAGGACAATATACTGAGCAGTTTGGTTTACATAAATAGATAGAGAGATATACACACATTTTTTCAAGAAGAGTAATAGGACAGAAGAAATATAGGAGCATACATGTTACTCTACTGGCCACTGCTGTGACACTGGATATTTTATTGTTCAGAAGCTGTGGGTCCTTAGAGAGCAATTTAAACAATCTGTTAATGAGTCACAATCCAATGAACACAATAGATTTCTGCTACGTATCTCTGATCCCTTCTGTATAGATGGAGAATGTGGTGTGGGCAACATCAGGGCCGACCTCCCTGTCTCACACACACACACTGTGCTACACTACAGGCATCTGGTCCTACCCCCACATTGAAGCTGGTGTACGAAGAATAACTTGAGTAATTCCAGGCAAACCACTTGCACTTAAGGGGAGAAATAAAATTTCCCATTGATTTATAGGAGGCTATTAACCCCTTAACACTTTGGGTGCTGGGGGTAGCCATTGCATTTTCAATGCATTTGCTACCCCTCTGGCTATCAGAGGTTTAAATGTCAGAGACATCTCTATCACCATGCAAAGCAATGCGCTGAAGACCTCTGTAGCATTTAGTGGATTAGAAGCCCACTGAAATAAAATGGGAATTTGGAGAATTGCTATTTGTTCCCTATGGTGCAATTCGTTTGCACATAATTACTACAGTTCTTCATGGTTCGTTAAGTTCGATAACCTCCCCATCAGTGTATACACGCAAAAGTTACATATCAATCAGTAGCAGTGGCAGAATGGTTAGTGGCAGTGCCATCCTCCCTCACTCCTCTGCAGGCAGGAAGGGAAGGTGAGCGATATACCAGCTGACCTCTTGAGCTGCACGGAGTCAATAAAAGAAAAAGCTATTGATTTGGGCTCAAGGAATTACTCTTGCAGATAAAGGCAGAGCTGGATATATTGACATGGGCAGCACTAATATACTCCACCTCCTTGCCAGTGATCAACAGGAGTGTGCTTGGCACAGCAGGAAGGTGTGTCTCAGCTGGAGAATACACATTAGTTATTTGTTTTATGCCTGGTAAACAGTTCGCTGCCACTACAACATGCATGCACTGTGCAGAGCGAGGGTGCAGGGCGACAGATTAGCCCAGGATTAGAGGGAACTGGCAGTTGGCAGTGCAACTGTTAACCCTTTAAGGGCCAGAAGGTGTGCAATATGGTCCTTAAAGAGTTAAACAGCACAATTGCCTCTGCTGGAAGACAAACAATTGTCACAGTGAAAATGTTAATTTTCAGACTGTGGAAAGATTTGGGGCAGGGGGAGGGCAAAATGTGTCCCTCCAACTGTTGTTGGACTACAACTTCCATCATCCTCATCCAGAAGGCTATTCTTGTTCTAAGGATGATGGCCTGTCCATCTCAGAGTGCATACTGAAAGGCAGTGCCAGTATCAGAAACCACGGATTGTGTGTGGTGCCTGTATTAGAGGGCACAGCAGCTGAACAGCTCATGCAGAAAGAGCATTGCTGCCTGACTTGACATTTTAGTACCCAGTGCCAGCTGTGCCCTCGATATTGATGTAACCTTTATCAGGAACACCACATGCTTAATGCCTGTCCTTGCACTCGCTAACCCCCACCCCCAGCCCATTCCTTTCTCTTTACTGAACGTTCTCTCCTCGTTTCTCATTTCCACTTTTTTACTCTACATAACCTCTTCTTCGCTTCTCTTCTATTCCTTCTCCTATATCCCCCCATGTCTGTCCCTCCAGCTCACACCATGTTTTTTAATTTCACTTAACCCCCAGGATGCTAGAAAAGTCTCTATCACATTGTGAAGACATGCATTAGCGACCTCTCTGTAGTATCCAAGGGGTTCATTTTACCCTGCTCTGTAACCTCCTGTCTTGTTACTCTCAACCACCACAATTATGCTAAAGATGTATAACTGGGAACTCTCCGGATCTGCCCCGGAGACTCTGGTTTTTAATTATCAGGTCTTCTGGGACAGAGGCTGATTCTCCAGCTTTGGTGAGACTCTTGGGTAACCCACCCAGTCCCCATTCCGTCCACTTCATACCCTGTTCCTCCTACTTCCACACCAATTCAAACGTGAAATTCCACCTTACATTCTATGAGCCCTGCTTACCTAATTAAGCCCCACCCACTTTATGACATGATTTGCATCATTCTGACCTGCCCACTCTCAGCCCGTGAGCTCCAGGAGCTCCAAAAAGAAAGTTCCCAGATATGTAGAGTGATCTTCAACACATTATTGTAAAATATGCTGGAGACATACCTGGGAACTCTAAGGGTTTGACTCAGATCTCAGGGTCTTAGGGTGAAGGTCCAAATTCTCAGGGTTAGATAGTCCAGTGTTTCCTACTATATGACCTGCACCAATTAGCTGCTTCTTTGTCTCTAAATTGATTAGTTTCAACTAGAAATGTATAGGGAGAAGTCATGCTTGTCTTGTGTCCTAGCATTGATATCTCTGAAGCTGTATCATTTTAAGGATTTCTAGGTGACTGCTTGGTGTGTTTCTCCTACAATCTACACTCGGGTACCATTCTCATTTGAAAAGTTCACAGGTATGGTCCAAGACCTGTTTATCAGTCAAGGAATTAAAACCCCATTTATATCATTGGGAATTTGTGAATGGTTTTTTATGCTCTCTGGTCTCGTAGTTGGTTTATCCCAGAATTATTTTGTGCACATTGTCTTATTTGCAATATATACAATTCACAGACATATATACCTGGGAACGTTCAAAATTAGCTGAGATCTTTAAAAAATGAATTAACCCTTAGCTCTCCTCATGATGTAGAGTATAGGAGATATGTCCCTGCTTGCTGTAACCTAGACGTGTTCCAGTCAGTTGCCCTCGGTGGATGTTTAATATCCTATAACTAAGAGATCTCACTGCTTGAACACACACAAGACAAGCAGGGCTTCTTCCTTTGCCTTTTTGACAGAAATTACACTAGTATACAGACTAAAGAAGTAACCAATAGGTGCAGATCACGTAGCAGATAAAACTAAACTCACTCACCTTGAGAATTTTGACCTTCACCTTGAGATTTGGGTAAAAACCTAGAGTCTCAGGGGCAAAGTCCAGGTCACCAGGCATGTAGATGTATCAATTATAAGTTACAAGTATATGTCATTTATGCTAGAAGCCATTCAACTGGTCCCATGTTAGTCTCCAACAGCTTATGCGTGTTTTTTTTTGTCAGTGTTGTACGTAGACAACAGTAGTTACCTGTATACAGGAAATGCCCATAGTTTATAAAACGTTAAGGGTTAGTAATGTCTGCTTAAAAGTAGCTGGTCGAGTCTTCTTTATATTAAAACTGAGAGACTGAGTTATAATGAAGTGCTTACTGTTCTGATCTACAGCCTGCCCCTTTCTTGCATGTCACTGCTGCAGCTCTCTCTGGTCCGGACGGCTGCAGCAAGGGACAATCTTCAGTAAGCAAAGGGAAGTCCTGCCCCCCTTTGCATAATTTTTGAACAACAGTAAGCACTTAAATATAGAGCAATCTCTTCGTTTTAATATAAAGATGACTCAATCAAATACTTTTAAGTAGCCATTACTATCACTTTAAGTACACAAAAATCATATGAACTTTCTACTACAAACCACGTTTCTGGTTCTATGGGGTTGGGATTGCAATGGCCACACCCACAACACAGTGGCTTCCTCAGACTTTGGCACTCTAAGCAATTGCTGACTGTCCTTGATGGTAGTAATATTTATTAATCAAAAGAAGTGGTGAACACAGCTTTTGCAGTAATGTTTATTAACCCAGTGATGTACATAACTTAATGTTTTATGAGGGACTTCCCATTTTGCCCAGGAAATGGGTTTTATGCAGCTATTTCATCACTGGATTTAATGAACATTATTTATAGACTTTGGATGTACATCATTAATTAGGACACTGTATTATCTCATCATTGCCACTAGATAGCGAAAATGTTGGAAACAAAGAACCTTTGTCCATTACCGCTAGGGGTTCTACATTTTGGTAGATGTGAAATTTAGGTGCCAAAACAAGTTGGTAACTATGTCTGTTCTGTAACACCTGGGGGAGATGCACTAAGGTGAGATAATTTCTACATTTATATAACTTCTCCAGTTCCCATGTTATTCTATGGAGTCAATGCACTAAAATTCCTCCAACTTTGCAGATCTTAGTGCATAGGATCTATAGAATAACATACCTCCCAAGTGTCCCTCTTTAGGAGGAACAGCCCCCCAAATCCCTCTGTCCCTCTTTCCCACCCTGATGTCCATCTTTTTGGGAGATCAGACTGTGTGTTGTGTATATAAATGTATCATACTGCTCTACAGCAATAAAAGTCACATTATTGTTTGTTTAAACATCAGTAGATATGTTTATAAAGTAGTCTGTGTAAATAAAAATACGTTTATCTTGTTATAAGTCATTTATTAGGTTATACAAGGAGCTGTCAACAGGTCATGAAATAGCTTAAAAATTCTTGATAATGCCCCACCCATCAGCCACACCTCCAGCAACACCCCCTAAAACACAAGTGTCCCTCTTTGGCAATTTGAAATGCTGGGAGGTATGGAACAACATAGGAATTGTAGAACTGATATCACTGGAGAGTTTATCTCCGTTTTATCATCGCTTTATCACGCCTTAATGTATAAGGCCCCTGATGGGCTAATAGACACATTACTGCAAAAACAATACATTCCACTTCTTTCCATTCGTGATTTCTATACCAGTCACCAAGGTGTTACCAGGGACCACTGAATTGTGTGGCATGAATGAACTTGTTAGTTGGAGACCTAGGAAAGTGCCTGTCACTAACTGTTCCCAGCAGTGTACTCTACATTAGGAAAGAGATACACATAAATACGCAAACGTTTTATTCATAACCAAAATGAAGCGAATCAACAGGCAGTGTGGCTGATGTGCTAAAAAAGTGATGCCATTCTGGATCACATTAGTTGCCCCATAGGGAGAAAATACACATTCTCACTGATTTAAATAAGGCATTTTAAATTCTTGAATGTTAGAGATGTATCTGATCATTGTAAAGCAATGTGATGAAGACCTCTCTGGTAATCAGAGGCAGTGTAGTCTTAAGTATCTCTGAGGTCCCTAGCAAAAATGACCCATCCCCCGATTCCCCAAATATAAGAATACATGTAGGTTCCTCTTGGATTTAGAGGTATAGCCTTCCTTAGGCTCATTCCTAAGTGTTGTGCTGTGTTGTGTAACCAAGGCATTGTAACTCCTATACAGACATCCCACCACAGCATTAAATTGGTCCCTAACTGAGAAAACTTGACTGCTGAGAACCCAAGGTGAGGCCCATTGGATCAGGAGTCCCACTGGGAATGCCCAATGCATTAAAATAATAATAATTTTCAATGGTTTAACCCCTGAAGCATAGGGGGTATATGCAATGCATTGTGAAGCAATGGATTGCACATCACTCTGGCTCTTGAGGGGTCAAAAGCCCCATTTAATCCTTTGAGTGTCAGAGGGGTATCCAACACATTTGGGGAACTTGTATTTGTTCCCTATGGTGCAGTTTGTTTGCTCCAGACTTGCACCACTTTGACTTTGTACATGAGCCTCGGTGTAACTGATTTCACCACTGCTTAACCCCTTGAGGATCAGAGGGGTGTGCAATTTGTTTGTCTGTGGCTCCCCAGTCATTTTAACCCTTTGAGTGCCAGAGGGGTACGGAATGCATTGCAAAGCAATGCATTCTGTACCCCTCTGGCACTGAATTAAAGACAATACCTGGGACAAATATAGACTGCAGGGCTACATTGATTATAACTGGACCCCGGGGTATGAGTTTTTAATAAGTGCCCCCATTATAATGTATCCTATTTGGAGCTATACTCTCTACATTCTCCCATCTCTTTATCTTCCCTTCTTCTTTACCCAACATCCCAGAATCCAAGGTTCATATATATAAGGACAAAAGTGGAACAATTCTGGAGCACACCAATGGCAGCACAGAGTACATGTAAAAATCCTCACTGATTTAAATGGAGCGTTTAACCCTTTGAATACTAGAGAGGTCTCCAATGCATTGTGAAGCAATACACTGAAGCTCTCCCTAGTATTCAACAGTTAAAAGCCACATTTAAATCAATGTAAATTTGGAGAATATTTATTTGTTAAATAAGGACTAGTTGGTTTGCCCCAGAACTGCTCTCCTTTTATAAATGCCATTATGATTCTGTATTCATCCACAATAACACAGCACAATATGCCTCCTTAGTATCCAGTGCTTTGTATCCTCCTCTGTGCCCTGCTCCACCCTTCCTCATTCCCAGAAGGGTTAATGACTCAGCACACAATGCTCACACTTATTCACTGACATACAAGACTTCCTTTCACAGAGATGAATTGTGACACTATGGGGAGAGATGTAGAAAAAAATGATCTAAGGCAAACACAATAATGGGTTCAGTGTGCTGTTTGTGGTATGTCATATGTATAAATATGTTTGCATGAGTTTTATACACGTCTACAAAGCTGAATAGCAAATCACAATTGTGACTTTTCTGTGACATTTCTACAATTTTTTTTTTCCATCATTGTGACATTTTCTATATAGACTAACATTACTGTGATTACGCCAAGGAAAGAGCGACATACAAATCAGGGGGAAAAAGTGATCTTAAAACTGCTGCAAAATGCTAAAATTTTTATACATTGACTATAACAAAAGTCTTACTTTAGACACGCCCACAAATGATGTTGTAAGATTGTTTTGGTGCGCATGGTGCTAAGAAGGGGTTTTTATGCACAATTCTCCTTTACACATATGTGCAGCCAATTATTATGTTAAAATAGTGACATCTATATATTTGCACTAGTTTATAAATCTCCCCTATGTTCTCTGTGTAGACACACACGAAGAAAAAAGGGGCGCTCCTAGTGTAATATATCCAAAAAATACAGTGACCTTCACCAATATACCACCGTACTTACAATAAATCAGGCCACTAAAAATGGCCAGCAGGACAGATGAGGGTCTCAGACTGCCCTCACTCAGTCAGTCCACAATGGAAATGGATCGCAGCTCACCAACAATACCAAGGCACCTCTGTCGAGATCCTTAAGAAACAGAAAAAAGCAACCAGAAGGGGCGCAATCCACTGGTGATTTGAGTGCAATAATACACAATAAAGTGAAAAATGATACTCACAAAATGAAAATCACCAGCTAATCCAACTGAGCCAGTGATAATAGCACGCAGGGTATAACTATCTGCCCTGCTCAGAGTTTCACCACCCGCAGAAAAAGTCCACTCGTCCAGGTAATACAAAATGTATTCTTTATAATATAATAGTATAATAATCTTGAAATGTATTAAAATCAATTACAAACAGAATGAAATTAAAATTAAAACGCCAGAAACGTTCAACGCATTTCAAGGCTACAGCCTCTTTATCAAGAGCTTAATCTGGCAACATTAAAAAGATAATAAATTCCAAAAGGTCCTACCTCTCGGAGTTCCAAACTTATAGTGTTCATCCAGCGGTATCAAAAACTCAAATGAGCGCAAAGACCCAAGGGAGGACCTGCCACAAAACGGCAGTGTTCCATCGCACATGTGCGCAAAACATCTGAAAAAATCCGGAAGCAAGAAACACAGACGAAGACAACGTCACCACGTAGACACATCACCCCCACAGGAGCACATATTGAACTCAACCCCACTGCAAAAACAGCAATACACAGAGACCCACTCATACAACCTTCTATGTATTTAAAGTGATAGTAATCTCTATGTAAAAGTAGTTGTCCAAGTCTTCTGTATATTAAAAGGAACAGACTGTGCTATGTCTAAGTGCTTACTTCTTTGTAGATCAAAAGTTATGAAGCACTGAAGATCCACCACCTGCCCCTTTCTTGCCGTCTCCCATGGAATCTGAGATCGGGTTGTGCAACTCGATGGCTGCAGCAAGGGACAAACTGCAACCATCCTGACCAGCCAGCGGGCAGTGGATCTTCAGTGCTTCATAACGTTTGAACTACGAAGAAGTAAGCTCTTAGACATAGCGCAATCTGTTCCTTTTAATATACAGAAGACTCGGGCAACTAATTTTACATAGACATTACCATCAAAGCAAATGAACCCATTGCAAGAATGCTGGTCTTCTGTTTACTTGTATCATAGGCCATAATTACAGCTTCTTACTGAACCGGAGGTTCAGTTCCAGCTGCTGGTCTCACTCTCTCTCTCTCTTTTTTTTAACCCCTTAATGACTGCCTAATCTGGAGGTGGGAGGCCGCTATGGCACTTTTTTTTTTGGTCAGTGAATTCTGGGATGACACAGTGGCATGCAGCTGTAATTTTAATAAATTGGATTTTTTTTATTATTTCTACCCAATGGCATGGATGGTTTGCTCCAGATTTCTTTCTACATAAGACCCTTAACCGTATGTAAAAGTACAAAAGGGTTTACAACAAATAAAAATGAACTATTAACCCCTTAATGACCAGGGGTCCGGGGAAGTTACTTTCCCTTAAGGACAGATTTGATCGTTATTGGCGCATCGGTACACATGACTGATGACGTGTACCGGCGCGGTGAACTGGGTTCTGAGAGAGACCACTCCAGTCTTGGAGCGGTCAATTTCAGACCCAGTTAGTGCTTACAGTGCTCCCGCAGGAGCACTGTAAGCGCAAAATACGTGACGTGCTAGGACCGTTACCAGTCCTACAGGGAAAAGAAACGGTGACGGCCCTGCCGCATCATCAGTCGTAAAGGGGTTAAGCAACAAGACTAGATTAACATGTTTTTCTTCATCTATATTCTGAGTGCAACTGCCTTCCACTGAGCATGAGGTCCTTCTAATGAGCGAGCATACTACCTAATGAGTTAGATATGAATATAACATGAATTATACAATAGCCGATTCTCCTGCTAGAGTGATCAGGGTGTCTTTGTTCAATAACAATTTATGGCTAACTTTAATGCATCCTGTAAATCCGACTGTCCAGTGTTTAAATAAGTGTTTGTGGGAAGGAGGGGTGTCACTGAGACAGATGAAGCCCTTGATGATTTGTGCACATACAGGGAGTGGGAGTTGCTAAAGGGATTGCGGGACTGGCAGAGGCATACAGGGTTTAGTAACAGCCTGCTCTCAAGGCTTTTATCTTTTTTATACAGGGAAGGAAAATCATTCAGAGATACTCAGCAATATTATACAGTGTAGCAATTGCTTTATCTGGAAACTCATACTCAGCACAGAGTGCTGCTCTTTCATATCGATATATAAATCAAGGGTGAAAACAGATCAGTCATTGGCCAGTGAGGATGATCAAAGGTGCAGTCCAAAACAGCTGGAGGAAGGGGATTTGCTAAATTCCCAAAACACGCTGGACCTTGGCCATCTTAATGCATTATTAGGGCACCAAGTAGCCAGATTACATAATTATTAGTAGGAAGATTAGCACCTCACATTAGCAACAGGAGCCAGGGCATACAACCTGGAGGGAGATGCACTAAGGAGTGATAAAGAGGTGATAAAGTGGAGATGACTTCTCCAGTTTATCACTTCTCCAATTCCTATGTTGTTCTAAGGAACCAATGCACTGATTTTTTTTCAACTTTGGAGATCTTAGTGAATAGGCTCCATAGAATAACACAGGACTTTGAGAAGTAATATCACCGGGGAAGTCATCTCAACTTTATCACTGCTTAGTGAATCCCCTCCCCTTGGTATTAGTCCCCTCAGCCAGTACCTAGAAATGCCCCTGTGTGGAGAGTCAGAAGTTGCTCACCATTGGTACATATACATAGCATCATTAGTTGGTTACCCATGACCTACTCAGGGGCAGTTTGTTATTGGACTTCCATCTTTTGGAGACTAAAACTCACATCATTCTCAACAAGCTGTTGGCTGGGCGGTTGGGGATAAATGCAAGTTGTAGTTCCCAACAGCTGAAGGGCCACCAGTTGACAACGCCTGCCCTATAACATACTTTTTTCATAAAAGATTCCACCTATTTGAATATGGGAATGACAGCTAGTTTCAACTTTGGCCAAAGGTCCAGACCACCACAGGTATTGTCTGCCCACTTTCATTATTAGCCAGTTTCCCACGTGAAAGAAAGAATAACCTTTTTTCTTTATAAAAGAACATATATTGTAGAGGATTTTCCTGTTGAGTAAAGCAAGGGTACTCCCACAATTTAATCTGCTGTCATTTTTTACATTAGCAGTGCCCTCTGATGTCCAAGAAGTTCACCTACAGTTCACTTGTTGTTCAGACAGTTATTCTGTTGCATTCCATGGGAGACCTGAGTCACCGACTTAGTTCTCCATAGAATGTGATAGTAACAGCTTTATCACTCTGTGATGGTTTGTAGGCTTTAACGTTTGAATAAAAAAATTCCCTGCAGTGGCAGAGACCTTGTTTTACTCAGCAGGAAAGGCTCTATAATATTTAGGTTTCCATAAGAAGTTTACTGCTCCTTTAACATCAATCTATACAGTCCTAGTCATATACAAGGACAGAAGCACTTGGGAGGACAAGTGATATGCTGAGCCTAGGAAATAAATATCTGATGGCAATAATAAAAATAGTCAGAATGACAATGGATGCATGTGGAACAATAAGAGGAACACCTGCTATAGACAAGAACAGGAACAGGGAAATAACACTTTTTAATAATAACCAACCACTTACTTTCCTATGCCCAGAAAATCCTAATGACCCCTCTGATTTTCTCCTTGCTTCTTGAGTCAAGAGATATCATTGTATATCAGTCCTGGATGTCATGTTTGGGAGCTGGACATGATAGTTGCTGCTAGGACAACAGGACATAAACTCATCCCACTGTATTTGGTAACCTTGACCCTTCACCGCACTGCACACCCCTCTGGTTCTTAGAGGATTGGGATTACCATGTGCAATGAGCAGAGTTTGTAGTTCTGTAAGTAACTGTCATGTCTGCCTCCACTGATGTAATTGGGATTGATTAACAATCTTATCTTTAACTAAGGCACACGGGCAAAATTCACAGGGATCATTAGGACCCTCTGGCCATAGTCACGGGTGTCTGTAGAAAATTTTCCAGGGGGGAAAAAGCCATAATATGACCCCCAATCCAGCCCATCCAGCCCCTTTGTTTATATGAAGGGGGTAATTGTAGGGGGGGGCAAGTGCATCCCCATGCCCCCCATCCGGACACCCATGGCCATAGTAATGTTGAGTATGTGTGGGTAGGTGGGGGCTTATTATCAGGAGGTGTTACTTCCCCTTTAAGGGTGATATGTTCAAGGGAAAGTGGAGTAATTCTGGGGCAAGCCAATCTATTCAGTGCTAGCTAGGTCTCCAATTCATTGCTAAACAAAGAGTTAGGAATAAAAGCCTTATTATATTCAGTGGAAATTTGGAGAAATGTTATTTATCCCTATGGTGCAGTTGGTTTGCTCCAGAGCTGCAACGTTTTTCATTTGTGGATAAGGCCCATTGGGAAATATATATATAAAGTGGTGCAAACATATAACTGTTATTATTTTCACTTAAAAAATTGGCTGCATGTACGTATAAAGGTCTTTGGATACAAAAAAAAGCTTTCTTTGCGCCAAGTGTGCCAAAACAGTTTTATGGCAATTTTAGATATGGCTAAAGAGAGAATTTTATCACAGACTATGTATAAAATTTGCTGTATGTTGTGACTGCATGAAGATCACCTTTTGCCCCTAATTTGTCAGCCAATGTCTCCTTGGTGTGATTCTAGTACTATCAGTCTATCTAGAAACTGTCACAAAGCTCGAAAAAAGGTTGTAGAAATGTCATTAAAAAGTCACAACTGAGATTTTTTTATTGCGGATTAGTAGGCATGTATAAAAACTCAAGTAAACCTATTCATACATATGATCTAGAGCAAACCTCACACTGAACCCATTATTGTCTTTGCCTTAGATCATTTTTCTACCACTCCCTTATATTGTAGTAATTCTGGGCAATACAACTGCATCATATTTATTAAAAAATATCTCACTGCTTTCAACAGAGCTTTTTCTTTAATAATTATAGAGCAGTTATTTGTCCACTGGAATTGCTTCAATTTTATTTTGATAAATATACCCCCATGAAAAGGTGTTTTAGGATACTATAAGACAGTGATAGTTGTCATAATACCTCCAGCAGTTGGGGACAACAACTCCCATTCCCAAGAAGGTGTTGGCTGGTTAGTGATGGGATTTGTAGTCCTCAACAGCTGGTGATCCAGGAACTGAACAACCTCATTATAAGGTTTGCTGCTGGCTTGCCCCAGAAGTGCTTCTCTTTTTCCTTTGTACATATGGTCTGTGTTGCGGAGTAAGAAAAAATCGAAAATCTGTGATATGAAAAGATTATTTCTGATTGAAATACAGAGTGAGAGATGAGAGATGTGTCAGAGAAGGTGACAGAGCGTGTGTCTAATATGGGAAAAAGGATGTGTGTGATGTAGGGAGGAAACAGGAGGGAGAGAGAAACAGAGTGTGAGAGAGAAGAGAATTATGTGTGTAGAAAGGGGAGGCTTGGTAAAAATTGAAGGGGGTGGGGGTAGATGGTAACAGAAAAAAAAGAAAAATATGAAAAAGAACAGGAAATACAAAGGTTATCAGCAAAGAGAACACATAGCAAGTGTGACTGATTAGTACACCAGTGAGAGAGATAAAGGACATGACAGGAAGGATGCAATCTATATGAATGCAGACATTCAGATAAACATTCAATATATGTATGTATGTATGTATGGATCGATGGGTGGAAGGACAGACAAAATCTCTGATAAGATGCATGCAGTGTCTGCCCAATTAACCCTGTGGAGCTATGCATCCCTCTGGCAGCATGTGAACCCAAACTGATCTGTATGCTGAGCCTGTAGATCTCTCTCAGAAGCAACCTCCTCATCCCATCTCATTCTCTCTCTCACATTGCCTGCCTAAGATGTGTCTATATGTGTGTATGTGTGTGTGCGTGTGCATGGCGGGGAGTCACACTGCTGCTTTACATTGTATGCAATCTGAGAAAGGAGCCGTGGACAAGATAGACAAACTGATAATGTGTTCTACAGTACTTGAAGAGGATCTGAGAAACACTATATATAAACATAATCAGCCTGGGCTTACCGGGACGAAACGGCACACAGCGTAATTGCAGGAAAATTAATTTATTCAAGAAAATGCTTCACATAACCAAACGTTTTCGGTCCCTAACGGACCTTCATCAGGGTAAAAAGTTTGGTTATGTGAAGCATTTTCTTTTTTCCCTCAATTACGCTGTGTGCCGTTTCGTCCCGGTAAGCCCAGGCTGATTATGTTTGTAAATATCTATGGGATGTGCACCAGATTTCTGGCTTTGATTAGTTTTGAGTTCCACTGCCTACTTCTTTTGTCATATATATATATACACATTAGTATAAATGCCCGTGTACATGGGCCAAAGTGCCACCCAGCAGCCTCGGCTGCTGCCCCGGAGCAGAGAGCGGAGACAGGCAGTGGACCTTTCGGAGCGCCCCACTCTGTATGGAGGCCAGCGCATTCGGCCAGTGTCTACTGCACATGACTGCATTTTTCGGGCTGTCTGTACTGTGCATGACTGCATCGTTTGGGGCAGTCTCTACTGTGAATGTGCATGTTATGCACACAGGGAGCGACGCATTGTAGCAAATTATATATATTGATATATACACAATATACATGTGTGGAATTTGTAATATATTGAGGGTGTGCACTAAATGTAAATGATGAGGACTTGTATGTGCAACTGCTTATATATGTGTGTGTGTGTGCGTGTGTGTGTGTGCATGCCTGACTGCGTGTATGACACTGCTTGTGTGCGAGTGTGTATATGTATGTGCAGAGCTCTCTCTTTGACACTGTACGCATATATTGTATGTGAGGAGGGGTGTGTGTGAGATTTTTACATGGGGCTTTTAACTCTTTGAACTCCATAAAGGTCTTCAACAGATTTTTTTGTAATCAGTTGGAGACCTCCCTAGCATTTAAGAAGTTAAAAGCCCCGTTTATTTAAATGGCAATTTTTATTTATTCCCTGTGGTACAGTTGGTTTCCCCAAAATGTCACCACTTTTTTCTGTATACATAAGGCCCAATGGTCCATTTTTAAAAAAGCAAAGTAGGGATACCTGGGAACTTTCTTTTTAGAGTTTCTGGAGGGGGGCTCATGTGGTGCCATTGAGGCATATATATGATGTGATTTGCGTCACAGAGAGGCAGGGCTTCATCGTGGGTGAGGTGGGGCTTAATGGAAAGTGTCAAAAAGTGGGAGGGTAATGGTCAGAACAGGGTGGAGAAGGAGGAGAAGTGGGAGGGAAGTGGGAGGAACAGAGTGGAGAAGGAGAAGAAGTGGTGAGAAGTGGGCGGGAAGTGGGAGGAACAGGGTGAGAAGGAGGAGAAGTAGGAGGGAAGTGGGATGAACAGGGTGAGTGAGAAGGAGAAGTGGGAGGGAAGTGGGAGGAACAGGTTGGGGAGGAGGATAAGTGGGAGGAAAGTGGTCAGAACACGGTGAGAAGAAGGAGAAGTGGGATGAACAGGGTGAGAAGTAGGAGAAGTGGGAGGGAAATTGGAGGAACAGGCTGGGAAGGAGGAGAAGCAGACAGAGTTTCATATGAAACTCCCCAACACCAAAGAATCAGCCTCTGTCCCTGGAGACCCAGTAATTAACTTAAAAAATCAGAGTCTCCGGGGCAGATCTGGAGATCTCTCAGGTATACAAATAGGGTACAAATAAATATTCCTCTACGTATCAGCCTTGTCACGGGCAGTCTGCTTGACTGCAGCACGCACAGCAGTCTCTACTGCGCATGACTGCGTTGTTACAAACTTTCAGCAAATTATTATATAGGATAAAGCCAGTGTACTGGGCACTCACTGTACAACAGATAACTTGCCTGGGTGCCAGTCATTAATGGAGATATCAATGTAAAGATGGAAATAACCGCAATCAAAGGGCTTGATTGAAGATAAAAAAAGATTCTTGATAAAGGCCCCATGGTGGGCAGAAATGTCACTCAATATGATCAATCAAGCCCTGTGAGTGCAGTTATTTCTATCAACTACAGCTACTTTAAACATTTTACAATGTATATTGTATAATACATTTTTTGAGGAGAGTTTTCTATTCTTTTCGGGGACAAACACTCGTAATTAAATATATATATATAAATGCAGTTTGGATGTGTAATAACTTAACTGAAACATCTTCCAGAAGTAGACTTGCCCTTGTCTCTCTCATTAGAGAAATCCCTAAATGTAATGCATTACACACCTCTCTGGTCTTTAAAGTGTTAAGATAAGGGAATGGTTATTAATAGGAGGAGTTAGTATTCCTTTAAGGCTGCAATGAGAAATAAATGTTAATTTGCAGTCTGTCTGGCATCCCTTTTCCATGCATGTAGAGGTCTATTTAAATGTAAATTATGATAATGACAGACAGGGAGAATGTATGAAAGGAAAGAAGTGCAGCAAGGTCCTCAAGAGAACTATTGACAAACTGTGAGGTCTTCATAATCCTTTCTTATACACAGCATAAGTACATCACCAGCCTATGCAATCAGCAGTGGTCCATTACAGGCAGCCCATTGCTCAACACACACAATCACACATAAACACACACACACATATATACTCACATACAGACACACACACAATCACACTTACATACACACAGACATCACACATATATATACACACACATGTCATACACACATTATATATATATATTATATATATATACATACATATATATATATATATATATATATATATATATATATATATATATATATATATAGTCATGCCAGTCTTGTTGATATTTTATATCCTGAAATCCACCGGGCTTATTAATCCTAAAACCTCTGGGGATGAATTTGTGATCTAGATATTTATTGAGTAGCAGAACATCCAACCAGTGGTTCATTTCCTCTTTAAGAAGATTTTCAAGTGCAAAAAACATTTTTTGAACATTAAATGTGGCTTCTTTACTATCTTTTTTTATCAATATAGTAACCCATTTGTTGCTTTATTCCGGAATATTATATTGGACATTTACTTTTTTTTTAGGCTGTTACATCTGCCGATTATATTGCTTATACTGGATGTTAATTTGTTTTTATTTACTGTACCTGTCGTTCTATTAGTGACGTCACATTATACTTTTTGGTACCAGAACGATTTATATATATTTTATATGTTTGGTATGCTATTTACTTCTTAATTCCATTCCATATTTGAATAAATGTGTTGATAACTTTTTTATAACCCAGAGTGCTTTTCTTCTTATTTTAGTTTTTATATATATATATATATATATATATATATATATATATACACACCCACACAATCTCATGTATACACACACAATCACACATATAGACTCACATACAGACACACACAATTAACATCCTTAATGCTATAGAGGCCTCCAAAACATTGTGTTGCACACCTTGGGGGAGATTCACTAAGCGGTGATAAAGAAGTGATTAAGTGGAGATGACTTCTCCATTTTATCACTTCTCCAGTTTCTGTTAGTCTATGGAGCCTATTCACTAAGATCTCCAAAGTTTAAGAAATGTTAATGCCTAGGCTCCATAGACTAACATAGGAATTGGAGATGTGATATCACTGGAGAAGTCATCTCTACTTTATCACCACTTTGTGAATCTCCCTCTTGAGTTTTTAACCTTTTGAGTGCAAGAGGGGTATCCAATGCATTGCAAAGCTATGCGTTGGATATCCCACTGGCACTCAAAAGGTTAAGACCGCCCTGAGCCTTAAAGAGTTAAATGGACCCATCACCTTAATCCACTGTGTTGATTTTTAAAACAGTTTCACCTATATGATGTCCTAGCCATGTTTTACTTACATAGCTAAGTGCACTGCCCACCTCCTCTAGCACTGAAAGGGTCAAGTGTCAGTGAGTGGGGTTAATGTTATATGCTAAGGCAGGCAGGAACTGCGTGGAATGTAGACCTGCTTTCACCTTATTTTCTCCTTAGAATTTTAACCCCATGGACGCTAGAGAGGTCGCTGGAGCAGAACTACCACCTTTAACAAAGATGGCCCCAAATAATTCCTCATCTGGTAACTAGCTGCTCAGTAGCATTAGTTGCCAGAATTATTACCTCATTAAAGCAAATTATCCACTGCTCCGGGACTGACAGACAGGACGGAGCGCAGACATCTTACCATAGTGACGTTTGTGCGCCTGCGCTGTCAGTCCCTTTTGGAGCTCAACGGCTCCTAGCAACGCCTCCTAGAGCCAGCTGGGATTGACAGTTCAGGCGCACAGACGTCACTATGGAAAGATGTCTGCTTTCTGTCCTGTCAGTCCCGAAGCAGTGGATAATTTACGTTAACGAGGTAATACTTCTGGCAACTAGCGCTACTGAACAGCTAGTCGCCAGATGAGGAATTATTTGGGGCCATCTTTGTTAAAGGTGGTAGTTCCGCTTTAACCCTTTGAGTAGGGTGACCACGTGTCCTGGATTGCCCAGGACAGTCCCGGATTTTAAGTGTGTGTCCCTTGTCCTGGGCAGCCCTCTTCTGGGATAATAGAAAGTCCCTGAATGAAGACTACAGAGAACAGATATATATATATACTAGAAGGAGAATTGCCCATTGCCTACTGTGACAGAAGGTGATGTCTCTGCTGGGCAACAAGAAAATGGCTTTCAGACAGAGCTCAAAACATTAGAGAACTGAGCCTTGATACGGGCATCAATCAGGAGCTGCAGTGCATTTTGTGTTGTAGTGTAATGCTACTCTAAGGCTTTAGGCTTGATGTATGTTTTCTTGTAGTCCACAACAGGCATCTCTTTCTGTCAGAGCAGTCAGTGGACAGTTCTCTCTCTAATGTTTAGAACTCTGTGGTGCGCTCTTCTCTCCTCATTCTCCCTGAAAGGTAGAAATTAAATGTGGTCACTGTACCTTTGAGTGCCAGAGGGGTATGCAACACATTGCTTTGCAATGTGTTGCATACCCCTCTGGCACTCAAAGGGTTAAAATTATGAATTACAATACTTAGCACAGATTACCTATCCAGTTCCTTCTAGATATACCATAACTGCTATTCTCCACAACAAGCAGCAATAACAATATAGAATCTCCAGTACAATCATTTTCCAACATTTGGTAAAGATCCCTGTAAGAGTGTGAATATTACCTGCCAGTCACTCAAAACTTCAACAAGGGATTATGCACACAGAGCGGAACCATAGGTTTGCACAGCACGGACACAGTGGTGGCACTTACAGTACCAGGCTCCCCTCAGACACAGGATGAGGGTGCCAGTTCCTACACTCTTTAACCCTTTGAATAATGGAGGAATCTAACCCATGACTTTGCTCTACCCTCTGATACTCAAAGGGTTATTAATACAAAATGAAGCATGCTGGTTCATGTCTGCTCCATTTAGAATTAGCCCAGCTCCCGCCTGTGCCTTCTTCCTGATCTTAAGATACCCCCTGCCTGGACCAGACATTTTATGCTGATTGTCTGATGCCAGGTGTTTCCTGCCAGCATGAACCTGGTTCCCAGTACTGAGTGGCACATTTAGAGGAGATCGCGTTGTTGGTGTTCTAATGACTAATGGAAAATCTGGAACAGACAGTTGTGTGTGTCTCCAGGCAGTTCACCTACAGTTCACCTGGTGTTCAGGCAATTATTCTGTTGCATTTTAATGGAAAGGTAAATCTCTGTGTACAGTTCTTCACAGAATATGATAGTACAGAGGTTCTCAACCCATGCCCTCAGTGGCCACTAACAGGCCAGGACTTAGGAATTTCCCTGCTAGAACACAAGTGTGTTGATCAGAGGCTCAGTTGTATTGATTAACTCACCTGTGCTCTTAAAAGGAAATTCTAAAATCCTGGCCTGTTAATAGCCACTGAGAGCACAGGTTGAGAACCACTGTGGTAGTAACAGCTCAATCACTTTGTGACGGTTTGAACCATCATATCATTTGAATAAAGCAACTGCTAGCAGTAGGAGTACCCTTATTTCACACATTAGGAAAAGCCTTACAATATTTGCTTTTGTTTTTCATAAAAAAATGTTAACTGATCATTTATCTCAGACGTGGACGAATCTATTGATTTGAAAGCCACATTTATAGTTAACATTTGTACAGGATTCTGGAGCAGTCATCACGCATGAGCTCTGCACACAATTATAGACACTTGACATACATACTCTCACATACACACACACTTTTATTAGACTTTCTCTCTAAAAGTCCTGTACATCCTGACCCAGCTTCTCTATTTAACATTGCCCCTTCATGACCGCAGCAGGGTTGGTGTAACATGATGATGTCATAACTTCAAAGCAGAGCAATGGTGAGTAGAGAAGCTTGGGTAGGATGTGGTGGACCCATCAACTTCACAAGCCAAGCAGCAAGCCGAATCTGGCCTGAAGGCTGTATTTTGTCCACTGCTGTTTTAACCTCCATGGCTGCTGGAGACCTCTCCAAGATAACTATCAATTAAATCTCTTATAAGGACGAGTATAAAATGTTTGCAGTCACAGAAATCACATTTGCAGGTGTAGTGATTGACCACTGTAACTGTACACATTAATATTTTATCTATATTGTGTTTTTTAATGAATGCAAAATAACCTTTATGTTTTAATCACAATTACAAGATGAAATGTACACTTTTTTTAAACCACTACCCTTTTCCCAAGTTGCAAGAAAAAACTTGCAATAATTTCTTATATCCTTTAGCTCCATGATGGGCAACATTAGGCTCTCCAGCTGCCAGACTACAACTCCCATTATTCCCTACCAGGCGAATGATAGGACTTACAGACTGGTAGAATCTGGAGGGCCCCACATTGCAAGCCCCTGCTTTAGTGGCTCGTTAACTGCAAATGTTTTGTTAATGTCACAATTAGTACCTAAGCAGCCATTTTGGAGGTCAGACTATTGACCCCTGTTCTTTAGAAGTGATAATCCTGGCTTAAGAAACAAACCTCCCTTGTGACTAAGCTACTAGCATACCTAGCAACTGTCAGGCCTCGACAGTGCCTAGGGTGACCACATTTCCCTTCTGCCATTCCGGGACGTGGTCACCCTATTGCCTTACCTTGAGTCCCTGGTGGTCTAGCGGCGTGTCAAGAGGGAGCTCTGTGCCTCCTCCGGCACAGAGCTGAAGCTCCCGCGCGCTGTGCTCAGTAATGCAGAGCGCTGGGAGATGATGTCATCTCCCAGCGCTCTGTATTACTAGAGCGCTTACCTCCAGGAGATCAGGTAAGCTGCATTGCCGCCCTGGATGTCAGCCTGCAAGCGGCGTCCATGATGTGACACACCGCTTGCAGGCTGACATTCAGGGCGGCTTGGCTTCATTCCGGGACACTTCATTGTCCCGGTTGAAGGGGACCCGGGACGCGGGACATGTCCCTGAAATAAGGGACAGTCCCGGACGTTCCGGGACCCGTGGTCACCCTAACAGTGCCTCTGGCCAGGACCGTATTTACATCCCATTTACATCCCAGTCTACCCTAGGCAATGCACACTAGATGCCTTAAGCCCATTGTTTCCAGATACAGAAAAAGCAAGAACAAACAAAAAAAAGCTTTAACCCCTTAATTGCTAGAGACATCTCAGATGCATGGCTCCACAATGCACTGGATCAAGGTAACTGAAATTGCTCTGACCATACCCACAACAGAATGTGGCCAGCACAGCTGAGACACCCCTCAAAATCTGGTCCTCTAGGCAATTACCTCATCTGCCAGTTGGGAAATCTGGCCCTACCAGTGGCTGAATATGGAAGATTTGCAAGCAGTAGTGATTCTCATTTCAATCAGTTTTCAGGACATACCAACAGGTTAGGTTTATGAATATCCCTATTTAAGCACATGTAGATCCATTATAATGATTGATCCACTGGATACCCACCTGCGATCAGGCAAAGATATCCTGCAAACTTAACCTCTTGGCATGTGGAGGACTAACACTGAGAAACACAACCTTAAACACCAAGAGCAATATGTTAAAAAGAAAAGTGAAGGAGTTCGGGGGCAAACCATTTGCACTATAGGGGAGAACTAAATATCCCCATTAATTTAAATGGGGATTTTAACTCCCTGAATGCTAGAGAGGTCTCCAACGCATTACAAATTTTTGGAATATTTCATTTTCTCCTATAGTGCAATTGATTTGTCCCAGAACTCCACCAGTTTTCTTGTGATCATACGTACCCAAGAGGCTGATGTACTAAGAACTGAGCAATTTTTAAGCAAATCAACCGCACTTTAGGGGACAAACTCTGTGCGACACAACATTACCAAGGAAATTCTGTTCCTTTATCACTAATTATCATATGAGTCCGTGTGTTAGACTGAAGGATTCTAAAATCCATCCGTGGCAGTCCTCTTAAAGGGCTAGTAATGTTTCAATATAAAAGCAGCTCCAATTAATCTTCATAGTATTTGGACCATGAAAAGTGTTCTTTCAATACTGTCTGAGTTGTAGTTCAAGAGCAATTGAATAATAAATTATCCCCTACCCTTTCACCTAATGTAAGCCACCTCCCCTCAGATGTGGAATATGGTCCTGGGACCAGACAGCTCACAGCAAGGGACAGTCTTCTTACTGTGAGCATCAGAAAAACCCTGCCCACCTTGACAGGTTTTTCCTTATGCTCACTGAAGATTGTCCCTCTCTGCGATCCATCCAGACAGTCTTGCTGCTCTGAGGTGAGCAGTGTTACATCAGTAAAAGAGGTAGGAGGTGGGGTACTTTATCATTCAATTGCTCTTGAACTACAACTCTGACAGTATTAAAATAACAATCTCCATGGCCCAAATACTATGCAGATTAATTGGAGCTGCTTTTATATTGAAACAATACTATCCCTTTAAGGACCTTCATCTAAGTGCTAAACCTACTGTTATTCATGAAGAATAAATCACAACACTTACTTTACGTTTTATGTGTCAGAATTTTTAATGCCTTCCAGGGTCGGATTTCCCAATAGCAGAGTAAGCAACTGCCTAGAGCTCCAAATTTTTGGCCAGGGCAATTATAATGTCCCTCCGTTTTATTCCTCTTTACTGGTTATTATTCAACCCCTTGGATGCTAGAGAGATCTCCAATGCATTGCGAAGCAATGCGTTGGAGATCTCTCTAGCAACCAAGGGGTTAATGCTTTTTTGTCATTTCTTGTTATAGTCCAAAGGTATTTTCTGTGGCAGGAAATGGTGAATATGACTGGGGGCGTGGCTATGTAAGGAATGGGGGTATGGCTAAGAGGGAGCTAAGGGCATCTAGAATTCCCTAATGAAGATTCTCCAATGCAAATTCACATAGGGGAACTTACCTATACAGTGCCATGCTAAAACAGGCCTAGTTACTGTTATTTGAGCTCTGCGCCAGCCTAAATCCTGTCTACTAACTTTCATACCTCCCAACATTTCAAGTGGCCAAAGAGGGACACTTTTGTTTTAGGGGTGTTGCTGGGGGCTTGACTGGTGGGTGTGTTGTTACCAAGAAATTTTACTTTATTTCATGACACTGCTTATTTAAGTGGAAAAATGATTTAGAGCAAGACTAAAGTATTTTATTAACACAGACTAATTTAAAAAAACATATTGTGGAGTTTATACTAACATAATTGGGAGATGTATTTTTGTGGGGCAATGTGAGGCACTTATTTACACAACATACATGAGGACAACCGGAGGGAAGCGCACTCAGGTTCACTAAAGCATCACCAGCCCAATCGTCTTGTTAAAAAATATTCTTTATTCACACAAGTAAAAACATCCACTTGTAAGATGAAATATCATACAGCAACGACACATTGGATTAAACGGTCCATCGCCTAACGCGTTTCGTGACCGTCAGTGGTCACTTAATCATAGGAAAAGCTCAATCCAATACTCACAATCCTCTTTTTATACACACTTCAAACAATATTAAATATAATTAACCAATACAAATGTCCTACCTTATTCCCTCAATGCGGATTATGGCGCCATCAACACCGCTATCCTCTACGGACGCTAGAATGATGTCAATCTCCTGTGACTGAATCACATGATCATACTCTAAGTCACATGAGCGCCTCAATCCACCCAGGAACACACGTAGATAGAATGTATCCATATATCACCTAATCCAAAATCTCCATATCCCAATTAACCCAAAAGTGAATACCTTTACCAACAATACGGTAAACTAACCTTACTTATTTACACAACATACAGTCTGATCAAAAAAAAAAAAAAAAAAAAAAAAAGGGATGCCAGGGTGGGACACTGGCACTGTCCTTCCTAAAGGAGGACACATGGAAGGTATAGGTTAATGCATAGGACATATGTGCAATGAAAAAGTTAAGCATTTCTGAAGAAAACCAACGGTATTAGGCAACATATACATATTCCTGTTTATTTAAATTTTGCTTTTAACGCTTGCTAAAAAAAATGGGCATGTTGTGATATTTTAGTTGCTCAGCTCCCCCTTTATTCATACAATAGTTAGGGTTCCTACCCAGTATATTTCTTAACCTTTGTTGGTCACATGCAGAGTTATCCGATTTGGACTCGGTGCGGTATCTGACATTACAGGAAGCTCGCGAGAAACTGCCTCCCATGTTTGCAGTGTTCAAGTGCCCAATTTCCCATCTCCCCTTCCCACTCCTCCAGGATCGGCATGGCTGGGGATCAGGTGCAAATAGCCAGTAGAAGTAGTGGTAAGAAATTGCAGACCTCTCAAGGTCTGTTGGAGAAACTGACACTTCGTTCTCTCCTGTCTGTGTACAGATGCTAACTGCTCACTGCGATACATCTCCTAGGCAAGATAAATCACTGTGCTCTACCCCGCTTAACACCTACTACAGTGCCACTACAGTATAGACAGAATGGACAGGGCATGTACCAGTGTCATAGCTGGCACCAGTGGTGCACTTTCTGCTAAACTTACTCTACTAGATCACTGCTTAGTGCCCCCAGTGCCGGCGTTCAGTTGAAGACTGCATCTAACCCTTTGAGTGCCAGAGTGCCATGCAACGCATTGCTTTGGGGTTATCCGATCATCCTAGGACTCTGATTACGGTGCCTGCTAGTGCTTTAAGTAACTACTTATACCTGACGTCAG
This sequence comes from Rhinophrynus dorsalis, assembly GCA_037306005.1. Classification (NCBI taxonomy): domain Eukaryota; kingdom Metazoa; phylum Chordata; class Amphibia; order Anura; family Rhinophrynidae; genus Rhinophrynus; species Rhinophrynus dorsalis. Next base: position 406,411,090 of record CM074722.1, on the reverse strand, counting down.
TGGAGGATCCTATCAGGGTGATCAACGGCTATTGAGCTGCACAAACAGAGTTCCGTCGCTGAGTGCTCCTCAGAACATGGCCAAAGGTGGAGTAAGGCGCGAGCCCTGCGTTCGCATATATCAAGCATGACACACAGGCATCTCAGCGCAATGTGGCTCACATGATGACAATGAGAGTGATGTGTAGGCTGCTGTAGCGGTACGGGCAAAAGTTATGAAGCGAGGAACAGGTCCAGGAAAGCTGGACATAGTGTAATGGGGGCGGGATAGCGGGTTTGGGCCCTAGATTCGGGACTGTTCTACGAAAATCGGAACGGTTGGCTGGTATGAACTTTTCTACGCTGAAAATTCTCCCCTTTGCTTCCATTTGTGCCAAGGAAGATGCAGTGATGGGGTTCATGGACGTTTTGGTGAATCCCAATCATCTGTGCCTTGCTTCTCTCTACGTACTAATACAAAGGTGAGGAAATAGAGGTTAAGTTACTCCGTTTCCCAGAGCATACTATAGATTTAGACTACTGGACTTACGCACATTAAGTTCCTAATTATGGTAGACTATGTGTACCAGTATGAAATAAAGCAATCATACGCTCTAGAATAGTTGTTCAGCTTCTCAGCATATTCTCTTAGGGCCCACTAACATGCATACCTGGGAATTCTCCGGTTTTGCTCCAGAGACTCTGGGTTTGTCAATGAATTTCCGGGTTTCTGGGGCAAAGTCAGATTCTCCGGATGTGGGGAAACCCTGCCCACTTGTGCTCAGTCTCACCCTGTTCCTCCCACTCTGTGCCCTCTTCTACCCCTTCCCCAGTGTATTCTATATATTTCTTTATGTTTAGTAGTCCTGCCCCCCTTAGAGATTAAGCCGACCCCTTTTTAATGACGTGAATAGCGTAATTTCTCTACCCTCATTGGCACTAGAGGGCTGTCCTCCGGGCAGCCCCAAGTAAGAAGTTTCCAGTTATGCTAACATGCCAGGACTTGTAGATTTCCCAGCTTGAGCACAGGTGAGCTAATCAAAATGGCTGCTCATCTGTGTGCAAACACAGAAATCTCAGACGTCCTTGCCTGTCAGTTGGTCCTGGGGGCACAGGTCGAGAAATGCTGCTTTATGACATAACCAGCATGATAACCATGCCATGTCCAAATGCAGAAAATGAGCTGCCCTGGAAGATTCGTACATTACCCCAACTCTGTGCAAAGCAGCTGCAGTTGTATTTTTATTTAGAGTATTCAGAGTGCACAATATGTTAATCTCTCGGATGTTATGGCTGTCCCCAATGCGTCCTTTTGTATTTAAATCATTGGGAATTGTTATTTTTTTCCCTACTGTATGGTTTCGTGAAAGTTAGCATTGTGATATTTAGGGCAAAGCCAGATGAGCATTTTTTAGGCAAAGCAACTACACCGTGGGGAGCAAACATCCCCATTGATTAAAATGGGCATTTAACCACCTTGATCACAATGCACTAGAGACCTATCTAGCATTTAAGTGTTAAAAGCCCAAGTTAAAGCAACAGGAATTTGCAAAGGTTTAATTCATATCTTATACACTTTTGAATTTGTGCATATGGCCCAGTATTACATTTATATTACATTGGAAAACATTATCAGGTGAAACCATAACAGACAGACTGAATCTCATCTGCAGAATGTGTGTGTGCGTGTGTATGTATATGCCTGTGTGAGTGTGTTTGTATATGTGTGTATGCCTATGTGTGTGTGTGTATATGTCTGCGTGTTTGTGTATGTATGTCTGTGTATGTCTGTGTGTTTGAGTATGTCTGTGTGTATGTTTGTGTATGTGTGTGTATGTCTGTGTGTTTGTGTATGTATTTGTGTATGTCTGTGTGTGTGTTTGCGTATGTCTGTGTGTTTGTTTGTGTATGTGTGTGTATTTGAGTATGTCTGTGTGTTTGTGCATGTATTTGTGTATGTCTGTGTATGTGTGTGTTTGTGTATGTCTGTATATCTGTGTGTGTATGTTTGTGTATGTCTGTCTGTGAATGTCTTTCTGTGTGTGTGTATATGTTTGTGTACGTCTGTAAGTGTGTAGATAAATAGATATGTGTGTAGAAGTGTGTGTGTATGCAGAATATGTGAGTGTGTCTGTGTGTATACAGAGAGGGAAAAAGTTATTTGATCCCCTGCTGATTTTGAACTTTTGCCCACTGACAGAAATGATCAGTTTGTAATTTTAATGTTAGGTTTATTTGAACAGTGAGAGACAGTATAACAACAAAAAAAATCCTGAAAAACGCATTTCAAAAAAGTTATAAATTGATTTGCATTTTACTGAGTGAAATAAGTATTTGACCCCCTATCAATCAGCAAGATTTCTGGCTCCCAGGTGTCTTTTATACAGGTAACAAACTGAGATTAGGATCAATCTCTTAAAGGGAGTGCTTCTAATCTCAGCTTGTTACCTGTTTAAAAGACACCTGTCTACAGAAGCAATCAATTAATCAGATTCCAAACTCTCCACCATGGCCAAGACCAAAGAGCTGTTCAAGGATGTCAGGGACAAGATTGTAGACCTACACAAGGCTGGAATGGGCTACAAGACCATCGCCAAGCAGCTTGGTGAGAAGGTGACAACAGTTGGTGCGATTATTTGCAAATGAGAAACACAAAATAACCGTCAATCTCCCTTGGTCTGGGGCTCCATGCAAGATATCACCTTGTGGAGTTTCAATGATCATGAGAATGGTGAGAAATTTACCCAGAACTACAGTAGGATCTTGTCAATGATCTCAAGTCAGCTGGGACCATAGTCACCAAGAAAACATTTGGTAACACAGTACAGAAGGACTGAAATCCTGCAGCGCCCGTCAGGTCCCCCTGCTCAAGAAAGCACATACACAGGTCTGTCTGAAGTTTGCCATTGAACACCTGAATGATTCAGAGGAGAACTGGGTGAAAGTGTTGTGGTCGGATGAGACCAAAATCAAGCTCTTTGGCATTAACTCAACTCGCCGTGTTTGGAGGATGAGGAATGCTGCCTATGACCCCAAGAACACCATCCCCACCATCAAACATGGAGGTGGAAACATTATGCTTTGGGGATGTTTTTCTGCTAAAGGGACAGGACAACTTCACCTCATCAAAGGGACGATGGACGGGACCATGTACAGTCAAATCTTGGGTGAGAACCTCCTTCCCTCAGCCAGGGCATTGAAAATGGTTCGTGGATGGGTAATCCAGCATGACAATGACCCAAAACACAATGCCAAGGCAACAAAGGAGTGGCTCAAGAAGTACCACATTAAGGTCCTGGAGTGGCCTAGCCAGTCTCCAGACCTTAATCCCATAGAAAGTCTGTGGAGAGAGGTGAAGGTTCGAGTTGCCAAATGTCAGCCTCAAAACCTTAATGACTTGAAGAGGATCTGCAAAGAGGAGTGGGACAAAATCCCTCCTGAGATGTGTGCAAACCTGGTGGCCAACTACAAGAAATGTCTGACCTCTGTGATTGACAACAAGGGTTTTGCCACCAAAGGGGTCAAATACTTATTTCACTCAGTAAAATGCAAATCAATTTATAACTTTTTTAAATTCTTTTTTAGGATTTTTTTTGTTGTTATTCTGTCTCTCACTGTTCAAATAAACCTACCATTAAAATTATTGACTGATCATTTCTTTGTCAGTGGGCAAACGTACAAAATCAGCAGGGGATCAAATAATTTTTCCCTCACTGTCTGTGTGTGGTATGTATTCTCAAAATTAGTTGCAGCTCACGATCCTGGCAGCAGGCTCTACCTTCTTGTCCTTCCTGAGGACAGTTATTAATCACCTGCTTAGTTACAGCAGGTCAGATTATTAACTGGAGAATGTGGATGACATGAGCCCGCAGGGGGCAGCTGTCTACATCTAATCCTTAGGCGGATGTGCATGCAAGAACCCGCAGGGACACTTGACCTACATGCCCCCCTTACATCTATCACACCCATCTACAATTGTCTGGGGAATCAGCAGGAAACTCCATTTTGCTCTATGGCCTCTGCCTAGGCACACACCAAATTACAAACATGTTATCATTTGGCTTTCTAAAATGTCATCAAGATAATTCAGTGTATTTTACTATAAGAATTCTACTTTATGATATGCATATCTATATACTTACAGTGAACACAATGCATAGGATTACCAACCATATAAATCTTAATAAACTTTTACATTTTTTCTCTTGCTCTTTGGTTCAAGAGAGGACCTCTTCAGTCAGTCCTGGCTGTTCACAGAGGCGGACATGACAGTTGCTAGCAGGACCACAGGACCTCAATCTCTTCTCACCTCCCATGGTAATCTTAACCCTTTAAAGACCAAAGATGTATGCAACTCATTGCTTGGCAAACCCTGGTGCTATGTTACCACTGGTGCAGCAGGTGCAGGACTCCAGACAATATTAGGGGCCCATTTTAAATAAGGACAATAGAAAATGTTTAGTATTTTTATTAGTTTGCAGTGAATTGGGGACCCAAAAGTTGATTTGCACCAGGGCCCTCAATCAATTGGTCCACCACTGCACAATGCATTCCACAGCCCTCTGGTCTTTGAAGGGTTAAGTAGGATCATGCATTCTGCATGCTTGAGTTTTAAAAAAACTACCATGAACAGTCATGTCCACCTCCATGGAGACAAGACATCCAGGATTGACTGAAGGTGATATCTATTAACCCCTTAAGGACATGTGATCACGTATGCGGCCGACCACAGGCCTTTTTTTTTTGCTGTTTCCGGTTCAGGGCTCCCCGAACGGAGTGCAGCCGAGTGGGGGGCCCTGAATTCCACGACTGTCCTGGCACATCATGGGTCTTTAACGCAAATCTACCCATGACATGCCAGGACCGTCGCTAAGGCAAAGGCAAAGGCAAAATTCATAGGGACCATTAGGTTTCTATGGATTAGTAAATTAAGGGGGATTTGTTAGATGCTAGTTCTTTAACCCCTTCCTACCAAATGACATACCAATACAATTGACTGGGTTTTAATGCCCTACTGACTGCACAGTAAAATCTGTGACATTCACCTGTATGTGCAGCGATCACTGGGAAATGCTGTTGATGACTGCCCTCGGACAGGGACATTTAGTCTTCAGCCATTCCCAGCAGCTTCCGCTCTTGTGACAATTGTTACAGCAAATCACGAACATCACAAATGTGAACATAATACTCATCTGGCAAAGCCAATATATCTCTGACCCCCCCACACACAAACACACACTGATAGTGAGGCAGAGAGAGACAAAGAACAGTGCTACAGTGGGAAGAGGGATGTATAAAAATGGCAGTAGGACAAATTTAGCACATAAAATGGACAAATGCTAGTTGGAAATGTATAACCACGACAAGTTAATAAAAGGTTGAAAAACAGGAACTTTTAAGAAAGTACAGACAACATGATAAAATACTCAAATCTATCCTTAAATTACAGCAAATTTGTTCCCAGATTGTACGCCATTGTCTAAAGTTTGGTTCAATTCAACTAATGCATTAAAAAATTATGCAGTACAGTACCTTTATACATTCAAGGGATAGTAATGTCCCACAAAAAATATTTTCCAAAATGTAGTCCTTAAAAAGTTGACCAAAGAGCAAAAAAAGTATCTCTCTAACCGCTATGGTTTGAGAGATACATGCATTTAAAGTTCGTGATTTCCTGCTGTCAGCTTTAAAGCTGTCAGCAGGAGATCCGTGTCGGTTGACACGGAGGCTCTGCAGCAGAGCCACAATCGCGTTATTTACAACGAATTACTTCATTAGAATGGTCTAAAAAGTGGTCGACACGGAGGCTCTGCAGCTGAGCCACAATTGCATTATTTACAATGAATGACTTCATTGGAATGGTCTAAAAAGTGGTCGACACGGAGGCTCTGCAGCAGAGCCGCAACTGCGTTATTTACAATGAATGACTTCATTGGAATGGTCTAAAAAGTGTGCTTGCAAACACATTTATTCATCATCTTCAAAGTGTCCAGACTACTCTAGTGTCCTAAATTCCTTTTTCTGTTATAAAATATCTTACTTCACAATTTATTGCTGTATTATAAGTGATCCAGTGCAGCAGTATTGATCTGTACTTAGGGGTTCATTTTTTTTCTCCTTTTTAGTTACATCGGATGCTCTGGGATTAGTTAGCTAGTTTCAGTGTGTGTTGGCAAACCTTAAAAAAGTATACTTTTTAAGAATATCAGCTCCAGCTTATTTCAAAGATTTTCTTTGAGGATACCCCTGTGTCGGTGGTCATTTTTCCAGAAAATGTCATCATGAGAATTGCAGCAGCACATGTTCTATTTACAATACCCCCTAACAGGCATGCATTCCAGAAATGGTGCAGGGTGTGCTATAAAATAAGCTAAGATCAAACACAAGTTAGTATCCATAGCAGTCCTAGTGAAGTATACAGGAATATGTACTTTTAGAAAACATGGACTCTGGAAGTGTAGGAGGATGCAACTTGATTTTTACACTGCAATTGCACATTTCCTAAAATGGCTGCATGAAAACTGTCTAAATGCTTCTAATGAAATACTCAGGGTTGTCTGCTTTTCAGAAATATATACTTTTTTGGGTGAATTTTGAATTAGTGGGATGCTCAACTACCTTATATTAGACATGGGTCCAGCAGACATGGGCTTAGCAAAGCAATGTGAAAATTCCAAATTTGGAAATTATAATGCACATTACTGTTTGGTCCCTACTACTCCCCATAAACATGACAAACCTATGTATTATGAGAAACCTATGTATTGCTGTATGATATAACTTTTATCTACTTGCACACATCCCATGCCAGAAATCCTAACCAACATTACAATGTGTGAACAATGCAAAAAAAACAAAAAAAATCTTAGCACAAATTTTGTAAGAGATTGGAAGTAAAATGGCTGCATGTAAAGTGTGTAAGTGCTCCTCCTGAAATATGATTCGGTTATATTTTTGAAACATATACTTTTGTGGGGTATTTTGAATTAGCGGACTTCCAAACTGCTCAAAATGAGACATGGTCCCAGCTGAGCAAGATTCAAGATTTGGAAACTGTAATGTGAATGTTGCTGTTTTGGCGCAGTAACTTCTAAAACCTATGCACGTGGGGTATTGTTGTACTAGAGATTGGAGGTAAAATGGTTGCAGGAAAATTACTTAAATACCCCTAGTGAAATACCCTGGGTTATCTTCTGCTTTAAAAAATGTGTATTTATGTTTGTGTGACTGCATATGTGTATGTGTGTGTGTGTGTGTGTGTGTGTGTTTGGTGGGGGTGGAGAGGGAATAGTTGGGCTTTGTGACCACTGTTAAAGTTACAGGCCCTGCATATCAAATTTGAAACACATACAGCTTGGAAACAAAGATGCACACCTTGTATGTATTGTGCTATATTTACTTAAAAAAAAAAAAAAGAGAGATGGAAATCATGTACATATCAATAAAAATCTTTACTTGTCCTTAACCCCATTAGGACAAGATGAGTGTGCAAAGCATTAATCTGCACACCCCTCTGGTCCTTGAGGGGTTGAAAACAAGGCAAATTATGGTTAAACAAAGACATATTAGCCCTTTGAGTGCCAGAGGGGTATGCAACACATTGCTTTGCAATCCAATGCAAATCAATGTGTTGCATACCCCTCTGGCACTCAAAGGTTAAAAGTGCCAAACTTACTTTCGTCCTGTGGTGCAAAATAGCCCTGATCCATAAAGGGTTAATGAGGTTGGATACCTATATACAGTACTGATAATGAACCTGCTGCAGTGTATAATGATGCTGGATAGTTATACAATGATAATGACTGCACTGTATAATGTTACTAAATAGCTATGCACTGAAAATGAGAATTCTGCCCTGTATAATGCTGTACACTGATAAGGAACATGTCACATGGTATAATGATACAGGACATCTATATATTAATAATGAACCCCGTGCTTGTATAAAGATACCAATTATAAACTGATAATGAACATGCTGCATGGTATAAACTTTGTATTTTTATACTACTAATGAACATTAATGATTAACACACGGATAATAAGCATGTTTAATTTTATAATCACACTGAGCATCTACATATAATGGACACATTGCACTGTATAATGATACTGAGTCTCTATACCCTGATGTATGTATGTATGTATGTATCTATCTATCTATCTGTCTGTCTATCTATCTATCTATTACCCAAGTACTTCTTTTAAAAGACATTAAGAGATATTTATTCCTGTAGGTATAGTTTCCCTTTAAACTACCACTGGCCAGACTTTGTCCCATGAATTAGCACTTCCAACTCATTAACCCGCCCCTGTCTGCTCCATGCAGAGTTATGGGGATCATCCTGGCGAGAGAGTATGTGATGGTGGAAAGGAGACCATTAATGTTAATGCAGCTGTCAATACAGAGGTAGAAGCTTCCCCCTCCCTGTACTAGGAAATCAATATGTCTATATAAAGGGGAATGGTTATAAAAGGGATTATCTGTGCTTGCTAAGGGCACTTTAACAATCCAAAGTAAGGGCTTGCTTTTAAAAACCCATTGCAATTAGAAAGAACAATTAATTCATAACTTTAATAAATGGTTTATCTTTGAAAATGTAGTAAATTAAACAATTCCCTGTCTAAGTTCAAGTACAAGGTATTTAAAGCTAAATTAGATTAAAAGCCCTACAAATGAGCCTGGATATTTCTATAAATTAGGCATCTGAGATATCTGGAACAGATTGTAAGCTTGGCAGAACAGCTCAAATTTCCTATTTACAAGGCTAGGGTTAGTCTGTTGTGGTGGTGAGCAGAACTGTTACCAATGTAAAAAAAAAGAAAAAATCATGTTAAATAACCACACAATTAGCAATAATTAGCCTTGGAAGCCCACCTAGATGCCAGATGATGCAGTCAAATTCCCCTTAAGGGATTGTCCATTTATTATGTATATCTGATTGTATGTTCTGCAGTAGACAGTCTAGGCATATTCTATAAATTAGGCATTGAGATATCTTGTGTACATCAGATTTAAGCTACAAAGCTGTGTAGAATAGGCAAATTCTCAGTACCAGAAATTCCAATTAGGCAAAGTAGGCAATGGCCTAGAGCATCAAGTTTTGAGATGTGCCTCATCTGCTCACACTTGGAGTTACAGTTATGGCTCCAGAATTTACAGTGTTTCTGCCCCAGGCTCCTCCTTTATGGTGGCTGATTTATTTACCAGTTTATATACCTCCTTACTGCCTATGATTATTATTTTTATTAATAAATATTAGCCTTTATTTATATAACGCCAAATTATTCCACAGTGCTGTATAATAGGGGATAGCTATACAAAGTCATTAAAAAGTACAAATGGAAAATATAAAACAAAAGGATCTGAGCCCCAGCTCATGAGAACTTACAGTCTAGAGGAAGGTAGGAGAGACACAGAAGGGCTATAGGGTGTAAATGCCTCCTATCACATGAATTGCCGGTAAATGGGTAGGAGAAATAAGTGCTTTTCACTGCAATGTTCTAATCAAGAAGCAGGTCTGTTTGGGAGAAAAAGTCTCTGTGTGAACAATGAGATTGTGATGGGGTTGGAAGTGGGAGAGTGATTGTAGAAAGGAATGAGTGTGAGTAGAGTTTGGACAGGCTGTTTATCTGGTCTTGCTCATAATGGTTATTGGGTTGTTGATAGGCTTCCCTGATTAAGTGATTTTTTAGAGAGCATCTGAACATCTGAAGGCTAGGGGAGAGTCTGATGGGAGGAGGAACAGAATCCTAGAGATTAGGTGCTGAAGGGAGAAGTCCTGTAGGAGGGAATGGGAGGATGTAATAAGAGCTGCAGAGAGAAGAAGATCCTATGCAGAGCGAAGAGGGTGAGTAGGAGTGTATTTGGAAACAAGAGATGAAATGTAGAATAGTGCAGTGTTAGTAAAGGTTCTCTAAGTTGGCACCAGTATTGTGACTTTAATTCTAAATGCTAACTGTATCCAGTGTAGGAACTGGCAGAGAAGAGTAGCATTAGAGGAGTGATGCATGAGGTAGATTAATATGGAAGCAAGTTCATTATAGACTGTAGTGGGGTTAGTCAGGTGAAAGGAAGGCCAATCAGGAGTGAATTACAGCAGTCCAGACGAGACATGATGAGTGTTTGGCAAATTTTGGCAGTCTCTTGGGTGAGAAAATTCTAGAAATGTTACGTAGATGGAGGTGGCATGAGTTAGAGATTGACCCTATGTGGGGAATGAAGGATAGTGCAGAGCTGAAGGTGCTTTGGAGGTTGGTGTGATGGATGTGCTGTTAACAGTGAGGGATATATCTGGAGCATGGCTTATTGGGGAGCAAGTTAAAATTAAAACTTTGGTTTTGATTAGATTAAGTCTTAGATTATGGGAGGACATACAACAGAGAGACACAGGACAGATAAGGGGAGAGTCCTGGGGAGAAAATATAGGTTTGGATCATCAGCATAGAGACGTTTTTTAGTTCACCAAGGGAAGACTGAAAAGAGAAATAGGCTCAGGACTGAACTTTGTGGTACTTCAAAAAAAACAGTGGTAGGGGTGAAGAAGTGGAGCCAGAGTAGGAAACACTGAATGAGTGATTGGAGAGGTAGGATGAGAACCAAATGAGGGTGGTGTCACAGAGGCCTATGGAGTAGAGAGCTTTGAAGTGGAGCAGGTGATCCACTGTGTCAAAGGCAGCTGACAAATCCAGGAGAATGAGTAGGGAGTCATGGTCTTTTGACTTAGCAGTCATTGTCCACTTTAGTTAGGGCAGTGTCAGTAAAGTGATAATGGTGGAATCCAGATTGCATGGGATCTAACAGGGAATTAAATTAGATGAATTTTGAGAGACTGTTGTACACAAGAAGTTTGAGGAACTTGCAGATTAATGGGAATGGGCCAGTAGTTGTAAAGTGAGTTTGGGTCCAGAGAGGATTTCTTTAAGATGGATGTCATTAGTGCATACTTCAAAGAGGATGGGAAGGTGCCTGTTGTCAGAGAGAGGTTGAATAAGTGAGTAAGTGCTGGAATTAGTACAGGAGAAAATTCTTGAACAAGCTGTGATTTGATTGGGTGGCTGGCCTGGCAGGGGTGGGGGTGTAAATGATGAGATTTTGAGTCTGACAGTCGCTCTTGTCCTTAAAGTAGATTGCACGATCTTGTACAGAGAAGTTTGTGGAAGAGCTTTGTGTTGGCGAGCATAGAAGAGATTTGAAAGTTGTGGTTTTTGAATTTAGAGGCAAGATTAGAAATTAGGGATGAAAAATATGATTGTATGGCCAGGGAGAGAGCAAAGCTATAAGAATTGAGAATTAATTTGTAGTGTAAAAAGTCTGCTGAGAAGAGCAATTTCTTCCAGTGTCTTTCCACAGTGTGTGAGCACCTTCGGAGGTATCACGTTTGTGTTGTGTACCAAGGTTGTAATGGAGTTCTGCATAGAGTGGTAGGTGCAGTCTTATCAAGGATTGTTGTGGGAGTGATATTAATCATGTATGCTAGATAGGTCCCCAGTGCATTGCAAAACAATACATTGGATACCTCTCTAAAATCCAAGGGATTAAGGACATTTTTGTGCTTGTAAATCAGGGATTCTCAACAGGGTACTGTGGTACGTTGATATGCCATGGTCATCAGATAAGGGTACCACTTGAATTGATGATGACTGACAAAAATGTGAACACTGACTTTCAAATGTATATTTGTGTATATTGTTATGCACAATATACTATGTATTTTCTGTGCCTGGTAACAGTCAAGAGGGCTGAGGGGGCAGGTTAGATATTGGATGGGGGTATGACCATGGGTTGGGCTAAGGGCTCCAAGGGTGTCAACCTGAAAAAGTTAAATTTCCAGAAACTTTCTTAATTTTATGATCAGTTCTGTATCCATGCACAGATATTCCCTCCAAAGTCAAAGCCTTTTCATTTATGCACTAACCTTTATTTGAGGCCCTGTATCAAAGGATTTTGTAACATTCAAGTAAATTAGTTTCATGTGATCTAGTCTTTATAAACCCATGGCGACTCCTTCCTACTAATATTGTTTTCAGACATCACATAGTCCTCAACACTATCAGTTAGTAACCCCTCTAAAATCTTACCCACTATGGAAGTTAAGCTTATAAGACTATAATTTCCCAGTTTAGCTCCTCCTTCTTTAAACAATAGTACTATATCTGCTTTCCTCTAATTACATGGAGCTATGCCTGATAAGAGTGAATCAACAAATATTAAGTATAATGGTGTTGCTATTACTGAACCATTCTCCTTAGGTACCCTTGGGTATATGCCATCAGATCAAGGTGCTTTGTTCACTGGAACCCTTCCAGTGTGTCTTATGGACTTTGTCCTCTGTGATTTTCCCTGTTTACCAAAAGTCTGCCATTGTTGCTTCCTTTGTATATAGAGAAGAAATGTATTAATTTAAGGTATCAACCATCACTCCTTTTGTCATTCCAATATCAACCATAATCTTTTCGACTTTTATATACTTGTTGAAATGTTTACGATTTTTCTTGCTCTCTTTTAAAATAATTTTCTCATTTCTCATTTTTAATTTTAGTTAGCCTAATTGTTTGATTGGATATTCCATTGCATTCTTTATATTTTTTAATGATGCACATGACCCTTCTGATTTAAAAACCTTCCTATTCCACAAACCTCTATGGTAAGCCACATTAATCGTAATTTGGTCCATGTTCTTAGTAGTGTAAAATGTGCCCTTTTAAAGTTGAAAGTTCTTGGCTGAAACCTTGTTAATGGTTACCATGATGTGGTCAATGCTGCCCATGTTTTTCCTTACATGTATGTCGTATACCATTTCAGAAATGTTTAGGATACTAGGCCCAGCAAGGTCTCATTTCTAGTTGGCTCATCTGCACTGTCATTAAGCATGTGGTGTCTTACTGCAGGACTCCAATGATGACACAGCGGTGTTTCTTTGGAGGCACAAAATCGTGACCTCCATAATTAGAGAAAGTCGATTTGGGTCTGGGCTTCTGGGGTTGATCTGGGAGCTATGCTGGAGCGGTCTGGCTTCCACCGTAGATCCTTTGTTCTTTCCTTGCGTGGTCTGTGCATGCGCGCCCTGTACAGATGCAGTGGACGTGATGTCACTGCACTTCCAGTTCTACGGCATCCGGGCTGCAGGTCTATATTCTGGGTCTTAATACCTGCCTCCTTGCTCACAAATGCACCCCCAGTATCGAGGGTATGAGTTCCCTTTGTTTTGCTGAAAGTCCAATTTCTATTGTCTATTTCAGGGTAATTAAAATGTCCCATTAAAACTTCATTATCTTAGACACCCTTAAAATTTGCAGTTCTACTTCTTCAAACACCTCACTGTTATGTATGGCTCAAGTGTGAATCTCATCCCAGAGGACATCTAGATTTTCACTGGACCCATAATTAACAGCATCCCTTATACTAGATTTTTTCAGGAGAAGGAAACTTCATGAAAATATATATATTGCAAAGATTTTTCTGTTGAGTAAAAAAGGTACTCCCACTGCTGAGAGATGCAAATTTCCAGAGTTATTACAGTTTAAAGTCTTATTTTTTTTTTTTACATTAATAGTGTCATCTAGTAGTCAAAAACCTAAACCCTTCCTGCTTACAACAAGACTTTAGCCACAGATTTAATTCCCTAACTCCTCCACAGCTGGTCCTGACTCTGTGGGTCATATGCACAAAAGTAGAGTAACTCTGGGGCTAACCAACTGTACCATAGAGAACAAAAACAAATACTCTAAACTCCCTTTGATTTAAATATATATATATATATATATATATATATATATATATATATATATATATATAAAATAAGCAGTGTTACTAAGGGTGGGCGAAAGTTTTTGCCATGTTCCTGCGGGAAATTTCACAAAAACCACATTATCTGCTTTTTCGCGGGACGCTTTTAACCTATTTAATGCTAAAGATGTCTCCACGTAATGTCATTGGTTAAATCTTTCAATGTTAATTGCTCTGTGAAATTACAGATTAAAGAAAAAAAAAAAACAAACAGCTTGAAGCTTTATTGAAGACATATATTTAGATAGTGGAAACTTTATGGGAGGTGAGAGTTCCTCTTTAAGTGAGACAGATACCTGAATATTTAAAGTGTTAGTAATGTCCCATAATTTTTTTTATAGATTTGTAGAAGGTAGAAAAAGAATATCAATGCCACAAACCCCATCTCTCAAACCGCTATGGTTTGTGAGATATTTGCAATCAAAGTTTCCCCTTCCCTCCCCTTCTCCTGACGTCAGCGTCTAGCTGACAGCAGGAGATCCCAGTCCGGGAAACAGCCAGCGGCTCTGCAGCAGAGCCGAAATCCCGTTATTAGAAAAGAATTACTTCATTGGAAAGGTCTACAAAGTTTGGTTGGAGAAACAAATATTAAATGGAAAATAAAGCATGATGGTTCTTAGGGAGAAAAACCCTAGGGATGTATGCCCCGAACTTTGTTGCAGGAGATGACATTACCTGTTTGTGCTAGTTTGCAAGCACACTTTGTAGACCGTTCCCATGAAGTAGTTCTTTTCTAATAACGGGATTTCGGCTCTGCTGAAAAGCAAACTTTGATTGCCAATATCTTTCAAACCATAGCGGTTTGAGAGATGGGGTTTGTGGCAATGAGATTTTTTTTTTGCCCTCTACAAATCTATAAAAAAATGTTATGGTACATTACGAACACTTTAATTATCTTGCTGTTCAGTGATTAAAAAGAGACGTGTGGCAACTATACTTATTAAATCATCTCCAAAACTGCTTTTATCCTCTCTTTGTTCCTTCCCACACCTTGCAATAACAAAGTACTGCACAGAAAACTTGACCTTCTTAACAGTTTGAGGTGATAAAATTCTGCTACAAGTGGTATAATTTTTAGCATAAGAGATCTTTATTTGCTATAGAAAACAAAACCTGTGGCTCTTCAGTGAGCCACAGATTTTCTGATTGATAGTGCCTTCCTATGCTTAACATCACTATCCCATATTACTATGTATGTTTAATATTATTAGAGTGGTTTATTAAAGCATTTAATGAATATAACAAAACTGGCAACTTTTGATACAATGAGTGAATGTATATGGAGTCATACTGTGGCTCTTACTCACTTTGGCACCGTATTTTTCACGCTTACATATATTGTAAGGAGCTGCTTACACTGTGTGGCACCATATAAATAAAGATATATATATACATACATACACATACTATATAAGTCATCTTTTCAAAGCATGTAGAATAATCTGTAAGCAGCTATTACAGCAGCAGGCAGGAAAGCCATGAAAATCAATGTAATCCTAAGGGTTTGTTTCTGTTAAAAATGCTGATTTTTTTTCCATTTAAGCCATTGAAAGCTAGAGATGTTTCCAACGCACTGCCAAATCCCAAGAATTATATACTTAGAAAACACAGGATGTCTCAAATCTTAAAAGAGCAGTAACTGCTTTCTTTAATGGTGACTATATATAGTGTACTGCTTTTCCTGCTGAGTAAAACAATGTTACTCCCACTGCTGAGAGATTTTTAATTCAAGAGTAATTGCAGTTTTATATTGTGGTCACCAGGTGGTGCTGTTTCCATCATTAACTGTAGAGAGCTGTGGTCTATGACTGAAGATCTCCCAGAGGGGGCATTATTAAAAAAAAAATCCTTTAATACACCAGTTACCACTGTTAACAGTTAAAAAGTAAAAAATATTTGAGCTGTGATAACTTTTGAATGGAAAATCCCCCAACAGCAGGAACATCACTATAACATATACATCTTTCATTTTAAAACAACTGCTGATTCATTATAGGAATACTAACACCTAACATATGTGATATATACATTTAAATATCATATACTCCCAGGCAGAATCTGTAAAAACATTTAATTAATTGTAAATCTCTACAATCTAAAACTAAACTCTTATGTGTGGCCATTTTGTGTAATAAGAACGACCGATAAATGCTGGTAATGAATGACAACAGCTAAGCAATGTAATGAATAACAAATATATAGCAACGCATGAACCCCCTCCCCCAGGGGCATAACTACAGAGGTACAGTGAATCCAGTTATGCTGGAGCCCAGCTTCCAGGGAGTCAAACAGATTCTAGCTATGCCTCTGAATATATGGTTTGTAAGGGGTCAAAAATATTTTTGCACCAGGGCCCTTCAAATATTTGTTATGCCACTGAAACAGCAATTATATCAATGGGAATTTTCATTTGCTCCCTATATTACACTTGGTTTGTTCTAGAATGACAACTCTTTAGCTTGTTGAGTGGAAGCAGGACTGCTTTTCTCAGCTGAATCAAATTTTAGCTCCTTCCATTCTTTCGCCTTATAAAACAAATGGAACGGCCATCATCAGTCAAACGCAACTTCAAACAGAAATGTTATTAACTATCTCCAAGATTATCCAACACTTCACAAGCCGTGTCAGCATAAATGTGACTGTGATTTATTTCTAATGTGAGAGAATGTCACTGTGTGTTTGTGTGTATAATAGTGTATGTCTGTATGTTTTTCTGTGCAATATTGTATGTCTGTATGTGTTTGTGCTTGTGTATTTGTGAGTGTGTATGTATATGGGTGTGTATTAAAATGTATATGTGTTTGAGTATGAGTGTGTGTATACTTGTTTTCTCTGTTGCTTCAACTGAGGTCTGCTACAAAAAAAATGGCTGCTTCTGCTCTATTTAGTCATTTTAGATTGCAATTCTGCAATATTATACTTTAAATCTGAATGTTTTTCTCCCTGCATGCAGTATCACCATATGCAAATTAAGCTCCATACTGTTTTAAGTACTAAATTATTATATGGCAGCAAGAGAGAAAATCAGCTCCAGAAATATGTATTAACATTGCTTAGACTCTAGTGCTCCCAAGCTGTACATTATTATGATGTTTAGGCATTTTTCTATGAAACTTCATAAACCCTTAAAGGACCAGAAGGATGCGCAATGTATTGTTTCGCAAAGCATGTCATGCCCCCTCAGAGTCTTAAAGTGTTTATGACAAGTTCACCTTAAGGATGTTAAGTAACTATAATATTATCCTATATAATAATTCATGTGTGTTTGTCAGAAGTTGTCATGTGCATTAGAGACGGCTGCGCATGCTGCAGTCATGCACACTACAGATTGTCCTCGCTGCAGCTGATAATAGAGCGGGGCTCCGAATTCAGACCATAGTGGATAGGACTACGGTCTGAATTCGGAGCACCCTGCTGGGTGGCACTATGGGCCGTGTACCATGAGCTCTTCAACTAGTATTATATACACACACAAAAAGTAAATGTCCCTACTAACTGGTCTTAAATGTAAAGCAATAGACGCAAATTGTAAACATTTTATTCTCCAGTGTTAGACCTTGAAGAAGGCATAGGGTAAATTCAGTGACTCACAACACAACTACTTGATTTGGGTATGAAAAGGCCAGTTTATCTGTTAGAATTAACAACATGTTATATAACACTTGTATACGTATTTACTCCCTTAACAACTATCCCCTGCATACATTTGTGCTGAACAAAACACACTTATCCCCAAATATTATCTCCCCTTGCATGGCCAATAGACTGGGCACATGCTTAGCACTTATATTAACCAAACTCTCTTCCAACTGCTTTAACCCAATTACCCCACGTGGGCCAGCCCAAACTAGCGCAAACAGGTAATGTCATCTCCTGCAACAAAGTTCGGGGCATACATCCCTAGGGTTTTTCTCCCTAAGAACCATCTTGCTTTATTTTCCATTTAATATTTGTTTCTCCAACCAACAGGCAGGGATCACACCACTGCACCATGTGTCTTTCCAGGGCAGGCGGTTGGGCGCTTGGTTCACTTCCTGCTTAAAAGGACCCTAATTTCCTGCTACTCTCCTCTTTATCCTTTTGCTAGACCCACTCTAATCTACCTCATATCTAACCTTCCCCTTCTTTATGTCTCCCCTCCTCTAAGCTATCCAGGGAGCTACTTTCTCATTTGGTAGGACTTTTTCTACTGTGTAAAACAAGTATATTGACAACTCTTTGGGGTGCTTCATTCAAAAGTTATTAAAACTCAACTTTGTATGTTTTGGATATAGTACTTGTATGTCCTGCCATTTTAGTGTGGAGCTGTTGCTCCCTGTGAATGACTTTTGTCACTGACAGTAGTCTTCCATAAACTGCTACAGCAGTGCTGACGTCCTAAACTGGGAGACCATAACAAACATGTTTATTTATTTCTTTATACAGTTTCATGTTAGTTGCCCTTTAAAGCTTTTTATTAAAATCTTGCCATTACCATTTTAGCACCTCCCAACTTTATATCTGTACTAATTCAGGTCATTTAGGTAACAGAAAGTCATTACCATCTGGTCCGTGGATATGCTAATACTCTGTTCTATTTGCATGGCTGTTCATGCACAGGTTTTACACCTGTCTCAATCGCATAATTCTGAGTGAACGTGATGTTTCACACAGTTTGGAAGTCTAAGGGATTTCTGTGCTAAGACTGACTGTGACTCATATTCAGCCTAAATATGATCTAGAACAAGGATAGTCAACTTGTTATATCTTGTTGATGTCAGACTATAATTCCCATCAACCTTCAGCAGACAAGTTTGGCCTCCCCAGATCTAAGACTTCTGGGATGAATTAAGAACAAAAGCAACATCCATGTTGTTGTTTATTATCACCCAGACAAATACAAAAGGCTGATGCACTGGGGCACTTTTGCGATAAACCAACTGGACCAGGGTAGACATAAAAAAAAAAATCCCAATGATTTTAATGAGGCTTTAAATCTCTTGATTGCTAGAAAGATTTGTAAAGCACCGCATAATGATGCTTTGGAGGCCTCCCTAACATTCTAAAGGTTAAGACCCCAGTAAATCAATGGAAATGTGGGGATTTTTATGTGCGCCCCCCTCCCCCGCATGGTGCAGTTAGTTTGATCCAGGATTCCTCTGTCTCTGCTTTGTACATCAGCCAAACTGACTGGAGCCCTAAAATACTGAAAGCAGTGTAGTTGGAAGGATTGAAGCAATAAAGAAATAATTCATTAAACCCTTTGAGTGCCAGATGCGTTGCGTACCGCTCTGGCTCTCAAAGGGTCAAAAGAATGGACATTTTGGAAATGTTTACTTGTTCCTTATGATTCAAATGGTTTTTCCAGAATTGTTCCACTTTACTACGCATATATGACTTTTAAGCACAAAATGACCAAGGAGTAGTAAGACAATAGGTTGCCCTCATGACCACTTTCCTTTTCATTAAAGGAGCAGTAACTTTTTTTTATGAAAACATATTTGTTTTAGAGCTTTCCCTACTGCATAAAACAAGTGTACTCCCACCATCAGCTGTTTTATTCAAATGTTATAACAGTTTAAATAATCAGGAAGTTATTTTACAGCGCGGTTACTTCCTGAAAGTTCTGGCAGCATGACTCAGCAGTTTCTATCACATTCTGCGGAGAACAGTCAGTGACTTTCCTCTCAAACAGAATGTAACAGAATAACTAATTGGAATTTGACCACTAGAGGGAAGTGTTAATGTAAAAAAACCCACAAGATCAAAATGTAATAAGTCTGGAAGTATGCATCGCTCAGCAGTGGGAATACCCTTGTTTTAATTAACAGGATAACTCCTACAATATATATATATTTTACATAACAAAATTTTACTGCTCTTTTAACTACTTAAGAACCAGAGGGGTGTGCATCATAAATTACAATTTGGCTAAAAGCCTCATTAAACTCAACAGTGATTTTAGGAATTTCTATTTCTCCCCTCTGCCTCACTGATGCTCATACACCAAATGAAATGGCTCACATGTGGAGAAAACCAGCTGCACCCGGGGGGGGGGGGGGGGCTAAATAGAAATTCCGAAAATTTTAATTGATTCTAATCAGACTTTTAATCCCTTGATGGCTAGAGAAGTCTTTTGAAGACCTCCCAAGCATTCAGCGGGTGAAAAGCCCTATTAAAATCAATTGACACTTGTCCTCTACATTGGTGTATTGGTTTACAGACATTCTTGGTACACCCCCCTCACAACACAAGATTATTTATATATATATTATATATATCTCCTATAATATAATGTGTTAGGATGCGTAGCTCCCTGTGTGCATAATACGCACACTCGCAGTAGAGACTGTCAGAACGATACAGTCGTGCAGTAAAGACTAGTCGAACGCGACGTCCTCCAGACGGAGTGGAGGCATGGCTGATCCGGAGCGAGGCGCTCCTAACTGCCCATCACCTGTCTCTGCTCCCTGCTTTGTGGCAGCAGCCGAGGCTGCTGGGTGGCACTTTGGTCCATGCACACAGCTTTCAATACTAGTTTATATAAATATATTTATTTTTTTCATGATCCTTTCCTATCATTGTTTGTGGGCTTTGTAGAAAATAATGATAACACAGTCCATGTAGTTCCTACAACCTGACATATAGGCCTATTAACTGTGAAATAGCCATCATTGAACTTTATCTCATTTTTTCTATTATAGTTTATGGGGAAGTTTGGATATGAAACCAGTGATGACATTTTCACAGGTAATAGAATCTGGCCCATAAAGAGAGCAATGCAGTTCACTCTCCGGAGCAAGATCAGGACAAAACAAAACACCACACCCAGCTAGAAAGGAGAGATCCCTTTCTGTATGAACAATGGAGGAAATGCGCAAACGTAAAAGTGGAACAGTTCTGATACTAGAACTGGCCAACAGGAACTTGCAGCTGGGAGGGAGAACAGAGTAGAAAGTTAATATCTAGCCGGAATGCCAACCAATTTTGTCTAATTTCCATAATGACAAATAAATATACCCGAATATCTTTTAAAGGGATAGTAATGTTTCAAAATGAAAGCAGCTCCAATTAATCTTCATAGTATTTGGGGCATGGAGAGTATTATTTCAATACTATCAGAATTGTAGTTCAAGAGTAATTGAATGATAAAGTAACCCCCTCCCGCCCCTTTTACCTAGTGTAAGCTACCTCCACTCAAATGTGGAATCTGGTCTTAAGACTGTCACGGTTCCCCAGAAATGATCAGGAGTCAGTAAGGTATAGTAAAATGCAATTTATTAAACACCAATAAGGTAGCAAACAAAGGAAAATAGCAGGTACAAGCAAAGGGTCACAGCCAGCTAGTGCTACTACCAGAAATAGTAAACTGCCGCGGAGAACCACTCTACTAGAGACTAGGCCGAAGCCACTGGTAGTCCCTGCAGGAACCAGGAGCTGGAACAGGAACGGAACAGGCTCTGGAACTAGAAGTCTTGATCTGAGCTAGCGAGAAAATTTGACTCACGCCTGCAGTCAGAATGGAGCGTATCTCTGACTCACGCCTGCAGTCAGTATAAGGAAGCGATATTTGACCACGCCTGCAGTAGCAAAGCTAGTCTGCCAGAGCTCCAGGCCCACACCAAATAGGGTGTCTGGCAGGTACAGAGGAAAATCAAAAGAATAGTCAGACAGAGCCACAGGTCAGCACCAGAGAGGGTAGTCAGACAAGCCAGGTCATACACAGTTCAGGTAGTCAGCCAGAGCCACAGGTCAGAAGCAGATTGGATGGAAGACAAGCCAGGTCATACACAGAGCCCAAGGTAATAGAACTGCTTTGAACAACAATGCAAGGGCAACTGAGTCAGACTCAGGCTGCCCTTTAAACCCCTCCTCAGGAAGTAGGTAGGAGGAGCAGGCTCAGAGGAAGGAAGTAGGTAAGAGGAGACTACAGGAAGCATGGCATAAAACAGAGGCCTGCTTCACTCTGAAGCCTCACGCCTGCAGAGGACGCGTGGAATGATGCCGAGCGTCGCTGGAAACAAGGTAAGTTGTGACAAAGACGAGACAGCTCACCACAAGAGACAATCTTCTTACTGTGAGAACAATGAAAACCATGCCCCCCTTGACAAGTTTTTCAGGTTTTTCCCTTATGCTAATTGAAGATTGTCCCTCTCTATAAGCCATCTGGACACCACCTTTCTGTTCTGAGTTGAGCAGTGTTACATCAGTAAAAGGGGCAGGAGGGAGATACTTTAACATTCAATTACTCTTGAACTACAACTCTGACAGTACAATACTCTCCATGACCCAAATACGATGAAGATTAATTGCTGCTTTTATTTTGAAACATTACTATCCCTTTAATCCCATTGTACATTAGAGGGGTGAACAAAACATTGTAATGTGCTGCACACCCATTATGGACCTTAAGAGGTTAAGTCTTTTTAGTGCCAGAGGGGCTTGCTACACATTTCAAAGCAATGTGTTGGGCACCCCTCTGGCACACATGGTTAAGGGGGTTAAATAAAAATGGCTAACAAATATAGGTGATTTTGAAAGCTTCAAAGAAAAACTAATGTCTCAAAATAATGACTTTCCACTTAATTTACTATGGCCATAAAATCTTAATGGCCTCTGTGTATTTTGTCCTTGCTTTGGTTCTTCAGTTCAGTCTGGATGTCATGTACTGGCAGTGGACAGTTCTAAAGACATTGGGGGTTATGCATTGAGACGTGATAAAGCAGAGATGACTTCTCCAGTGATATCACTTCTCCAGTTCCTATGTTATTCTATGGAGCCAATGTACTAAGATTGGAGATTTAGTGCATAGGCTCTATAGAATAACATAGCAACTGGAGAAGTCATCTCCACTTTATCACCCCTTTATCACACTTTAGTGCATCTCCCTCAATATTTCCACATGGGCATTAATAAATTAAAGACAATTCAAAGAAGGTCTACTAAAATGTGAATGGTTTAAATTATAAAACATAACAGTAAAGACTCTGAGACCATAAAGGGATAGTAATACTTTGTTTTATCTTTATTTTATTTTGTAGGCATTAAAAAAACATGAAGAATGATATAAGTCTTACCTCTCAAACCTTTATGGTTGGGGTGATATTCACAAGCAAAGTTTCCCCTCCCGTCCCTTTTACCTAGTGTAAGCCATCTCTTCTCAGATGTGGAATCTGGTTGCTAGACCAGACAGATAACAGCAGGGGACAATCTTCTTCCTATGAGAAGAATGAAAGCCCTGCCCCCCTTGACAAGTTTTTCAGGTTTTTCCCTTATCTTAATTGAAAATTGTCCCTCTCTGCAATCTACCTGGGCACCTCCTTTCTGATCTGGCTGAACAGTGTTACATCAGGAAAAGGGGCGGGAGGGGGATACTTTGTCATTGAATTACTCTTGAACTACAACTCTGACAGAATTGAAATAACACTCTCCAAGGTCCAAATACTATGATGATTAATTAGAGCTGCTTTTATTATGAAACATTACTATACATTTATGGCATGTAGCTTGGAGGATAGAAGGAATAAAGGTGATATGACTGAAACCATCAAATATATTAAGAATTTAAAAAAAGGAAATACTAGACCAAGAAATCATGGACAAAAATTAGAGGGTGGAAAAATAAGATACTACAAGAAAAAAAACAACTTAACTGAAAGGGTGGAAGATACATGGCACTAAGGCGTGATAAAGAAGTGATATAGTGGGGATGACTTCTCCAGTGATATCACTTCTCCATTTCCTATGTTATCCTATGGAGCCAATGCACCAAGATTTCTCCACCTTTGGAGATCTTAGTGCACAGGGTCTAACTGAAAAAGTGATACCACTGGAGAAGTCATCTCCATTTTATCGCCTATTTATCACACTTCAGTGCATAACCCCCATGGACTAGCTTCCCAGAAAAAGTGGTAGAAAAAAAGGCAGAACTTGTCACGTTGTTTTGAGATCCAGACTTATCTTTCTGAAAAATGAGGGATAGCCCCATAAATAGAAGCATGTCTAAGGAGCAGGAGTCTGACCTGGAATCATTTAGAAGCGTGTAGCAGTAAAAGCCGCGGTGCGTGTGTGCATGGATAAATATTACAGAGAGGGTGCCCAGAAAGACATTAAAATAAATGGTGATGGCTGTTTAGTCATGCCGAGATTTGACTTCTGCAGCTTTCCTCCCACTCTCTCTCCTCCACACTCAACCCGGATCCTCTGGAAAGGAGCCCAGGATGGAAGTGTTAAAGCTGAAATTTCCACTGAGTCGCCCAGAAATAAAAAATAAATAAATACGCTTCCAAAAAACGGGCTTGAGTCTGCAGACTGCAGGCAACTGAGACAGGAGTCTGCAGTCCACTGCACATGTTTGTTTTCTAAGGGCAGGCCAACAAAGCAACTTTTTGCAAACAATTTATCAGTCTAATTGGTTATTTTATTAGCGGTCCAGTCACATTAAAAATAATTGTTTGGATGCTTCCAAAAGGTAAATGAGGACAAGAGTAGATGGTTTCACAATGCAAACTCTTGTTAAACACAGAGAGCAGGGATGTCCAAACTAAGGTCCTGGGGTTATTTGTGGCCCTTAGAAATGGTCATTCTGCCTTTTCATGTGATTTCAATTTAATGTCGTTTTCTGAAATACATATTAAAGGGGAAGTGTATCCTAGGAATAAGTGCCTCTTAATTTGTTTTAACAGAAGAACTTGAACTTGCAGGGGCAGAAGTAATCTATTAAATTAAAAGTAACATAATTTTCCTTTAATCTTGAGCTGATCTTTAGCAATGAGGCAGACTTAATTCTTAGTAAGTAATTGTTTGTAGGAATAGGCTTGGCAGCATGCTATCCTAGCTACAGATTGCATATAACTGTATATATCAACTAATTGTGTCCACAAGAATACTTTTCCTTAACCCTTTGAGTGCTAGAGGGGTACACAACGCATTGCAGACCCCTGTGGCACTCCGAGGGTTAATACAATTACATTATTTGTAATATCTGGCCCTCAATTTTTTATTGTCTGGCCCTTGAGGAAAAAATGGCTACCCCTGACATAGAGGCTGATGTACTAAGAAATAGTGGAAATGGAATCAATATTTGATGCTCTCTGTGCTGCCTAATTGTGTTTGATCACACAGCAGAGCACCATTGAATTTCACATGTCACACTGCATGGGGCATTAACATTGTTATATGATCACCCATCAAGAAGCAGGTCAGTGCATGTATGTCCTGGCTCAGACCCCAGATTGTCTGTATACTGAACCTCCACAGGGAGAGTCCTGCTGTATCCATGGACCCAGTCATGGCTGTGCAACATGAAGGCATGTGTTAGGCTGGAGGAGGGAAAATTAACATTATTAATGTAAATGGGCTTGTATTATCATGAAAGTTTAGAGATGTCTCCAGTGCATTGCTCCTCAATGCACTGGAGTCCTCTCTAGAGTTTGAGGAGTTAAAAGCCCAGTTTAAACTGATGGGAATATTAATTTCCCCCCTATGGCGTAGTCGGTTTGCTCCAGACGAGTACGTCTTCAGACTGATGAATTTGGCTCAATCTCTCTAGTGAGATAAACTATACAATCAATATGCGATTCCATGGAGCCAATGCACTAAATGGGCTATCTCAGCAAGCTAAAGTGGGTCAGTTCCAAGTCAAAACAATTGCACTACATGGGACAAATGAACGTTCCCCAAATCCGTTTTGATTTAAGATGACCTAATTTTAACCCCTTGGATGCTTGAGAAGTCTCCACAACTTTTGTCTGCAATGTGTTAGAGACCCATCTAACAACCAAGGGGTCAAAATCCCTGTTTAAACCAAATGGACTGTATTTGTCCCCTGCTGTGCAATTGGTTTAATCCAGAACTGCACCTCTTCAGCTTGCTGAGTTCGGCCTAAAGAGCTCTCAGTCTTGAAAATGAGGCTCCAGAGAATAACATAGGAATTGGCGAGGGTCTCTCACTGGATAAGACTAGCTTCCCTCTATTTCACATTTATCTAACCTTACTGCATAAAACCCTGAGGAGACATGCATACAAGCGCAAAGCCTGCTTGGGTCTATTGTTGAACTACAACTCCCATAATCCTCAGTAAGGCAATTGTTAAAAGGATTTTCCATCATCAATAGGTGACTGTGGAAATGTAATGTATATAGTGAATTTACTGCCAAATGTGTATTCTGTTTTTTTTATTTGTAAAATACTGGAGGATATGCACGTCAAATCCTGTAGTTATGTATTTTACAGCGGTATGGGGTTATGACTTTAAAGAGATGCTGGGGCAAACCACCCATGAGTGCTAGAAAGATCTCCATCGCAATGCACTGGAGACCTCTTTCTTGTTTTCAAGGAGGACGATGCACTAAGGTGTGACAGAAGGTGATAAAGCGGAGATAACTTCTCCAGTGATAACACTTCTCCATTTCCTATGTTATTCTATGGAGCCAATGCACTAAGATCTTAGTGTATAGCCTCCATAGAATAACAGGAACTAGAGAAGTGATATCACTGGAGAAGTCTTCTCTGCTTCATCACCACTTTATCACCCCTTACTGCATAACCCCCTGGAGTTAAAGTTCTGTTTAATGAACAGGGATTTTTATCTATCTTCTACAGTGCAATTGGTTTTCTGAATATGTATCTATGACACCAGAAGTATTACAGTTTGATGTCTCCTGTGGCTATACTGCAGCTCTATGCATATGGAAACATTAGAGATGAATTTGGCCTTGCTCATGCCCAGATACAGAGGGGCATGTCCTTTATGATAGGGCAGGAGTGCTGTAATTGTTTAACGTACCTGGTGAAGTGATCGGCCACTTTCTGATGCTGCAGATATTGACCTTTCAGTGATTTCCCTGTGAATGTCTATGAATCTCCTTTTCTGTTAAATATTTAATGTCAGAAGTTGCAAGGTCCATTTTACGCTAGTAGTGTGAAATATATCGATATTTTTAGGTCTTAACCTGCTCATGTAATCTCAATGAGCTGAATTCACTCTGGAGACATTTAGATGGACGTCTAGTCATTACATTTTCATGTTTACTATCCTCTTATAAAACACATAAATGTACAGGGATCAGGAATAGAGATACCTATTGTGGCCTTCCAGTGTGAAGTGTTCTGGCTTTTTAAACATCATTCTACTTTTTTCTTTGCGTCTCATTTTTTTTTCTTTAGTTTACACTCTCTTTGTCTCTTTCATACCATCTTTTTTTCTTCACTCTTTCTTTTTTACTTTCATGTTTATTTTTCTCTTTCGTCACATTCTTTCCTCGTTCCTTCTTTCTTCCTTCCTTTTTTCTTTCACTTTTTCTCTCTTTTCCCTGTTTTTTTTTTACTTTTTTCTTTATTCTTTTCTTTATTTCTTTATCTTTCTTTATACACTTTTTTCATATTATTGTTTTTCTAATCTTTACTTTTTCTCTGCTGTGTTAGAGACCTCTTTAGTATTCATGGGGTTGTAAGCCACACTAGATTTGTATCTCTTTAGCTTACTGAATACGGCCCATATTTCCATGAACCATTATGAATTGGTCGAGGTCAGGATGACTTGGCCTCTGGTGTTACAAGTCCAAGCTGATTTTTACTGGAAGCCAGATATCACAGCTGAAAGTAGGGTTACCACCTTTTCTTCAAAAAAATACCGGCATGGCATTCCCTCCATAGACTTAACATTTGACAGAAGCCAATTTTTTACCAGCCTGCCGGTAAAATACTGGCTGGGTGGCAACCCTAGCCGAAAGCCTTGTTTCATGTGGAAATATACGGTATCATTTAACTATTGCTTCAATCACACCTAGCAGTTTTGATATCTAAAGAAACTGTACTGAATGTGTAACCAGGATGAGAGGTGACTTCACTTGGGACATAAATGTACTGACACAATCTGTCATATTTCTCACTGGCCAGTATTGAACCCAATTTGTCTTAGGTTTAAAGCACTTTGCAATAAAATATGCCATGTTAATATATATTATAGGCAAAGACACATGAAACAGGGGGTTAATAACTATTTGACTCACTGCCAAAATATACTTAAAATACTAAGTTTATCTTGTGATCATCCCTGACTCTTGATTTAGTTCCCACTGTAAAGATATGACTACTTAGTGTTGGTGATTTTATCATACCATTTTTGAGTAGCTAAAATCATTGGTACAGTAGCCAAGAAGAAAATTTCTTTGGCAAGTTACTATTCTACACATGACTTCTAGATCTCAGGGAGATAATAAGATGAAAACAGAGCACACAACAAGTGGAGGTGAGAAGGACACAGCTTTTGGAAAATCAATGCTGCAAGCCAGTACAACTTCCAGATACCATAACCAGAATCACTTGGAAACACCATAGACATGGGATCCAGTCCCACCCATGAGGTTCAGGAGGGAGCGTATTGCCATGTCAGTCATCCAAAAAGTGGCGAGCACGTTTCCTAACCACAGCAAGTTCAACCAAGTGCTGGTTGCATCCTGGAAAGGGATCACATTACCAACTGGCACATAGCATTAACCGACCTCCAGCCATGACTATTTTACTAAACACATAAACAATACCTAGCTATGCAGCAGCTACTCAATATCCTGTCAGTCTACTCTAACTAAAAATAAAGGTCTAGCAACAGAAAATAAATTGTACACAATTAATCCACAAAAGAAAGAAACAAAAAGAAGGTGGGAAGGAAGGGATGTTATGCCTAACTTCCCCAACTGCAAAGAGGGCACCTTGTTGCCAATCATCCCACTCACCTATCCCTTATCCCACCACTGGCCAATACTATCCCTCCAAAACCCATTGCACATACACTCTCTACATATCCACACCATCCCTTAAGTCACTATCAATCATGCCAGCCCCTTCTTATGTATACCTCCCAAGTGTCCCTCTTTAGGAGGGACAGTCCCTCTTTTAGACTCAAATCCCTCTGTCCCTCTTTCCCAACCTGATGTTCTAGGAGATCAAACTGTGTGGTATGTATCTAAGTGTATCACATTGCTCCACAGCAATACAACTCACATTAATGTTTGTTTAAACATCAGTATATGTATTTATAAATTAGTTTGTGTAAATAAAATACTTTGGTCTTGTTATAAGGCATTTATTAGGTTACACAAAGAGGTGTCAGTATGCCATGAAATAGCCTAAAAATTATCAGTAGTGCCCTGCCCACCAGCCACACCGCCGCCTAAAAACACAAGTGTCCCTCTTTGGCAATTTGAAATGTTGGGAGGTATGCTTATGTCCAAGGTCTGTCTTTATTATCATTTATCCCAAATGCAACCTTAAAGCTGAACTATCATGATCCTAAAAGTCACCTTGTGTATTTTTATCATATTGCACTGACTTAATTGCATATAGTAATAAAGCTAATGTTCCCCTTATCCTTAACGCAAAAGCTAGCTTCCAAAGTTTCAGTCAGTAGATAGATGCCTCTTACGTGTTGTGTGAGAGGCAGAGCTCTTTCAATGCTTGTCTGTCAATCTTCTTCCTAGCTCCATCCCCCTTTTTGCCGGGGAATGAGTCAATTGGCGCGCATCTTGTATGTTAATAAGTGGGGAGGCCGTGAAGGAATGACACAGGCGCTAAGGAGGGTTCCAGCACTAGCGTCTTCTGCAAATGTATTGCCGGTCTCAGTGCAGAGAAGACGTCATGTGCTACAAAGGAACCCAAAAATCTTCCTGTAAACAGTTTATTGAAAAAAAAAGGCAAGATCAATGGTCCTACACATCAGGTTAACACATTATGAAAAAGTTTTTATAAGGTGAAAGATCCACCCAGAGGGGTGTGCAAAGCATTGTTTTGGGGTTAAAGAAGCTTAATTATTTCATTATGAAAACATATATATTGCTATGCTTTTCCTGTTGAGCAAAACAAGGACAATTTCACCACTGAAAGTTGAATAATTATAAAGTTATTACAGCTCAAATGTTGTGGTTTATGTCAGTTTAATTTTCAATTCACAGAACAGAATTCACCACTGTATTTGGGAGCAAACTGGTTCAAAGTGGAAATGTTACTCCGCAACAAACATGCGATTTTGAAGGAGCTTTCGAAAGTTCCTATATTTATTTATGCTGGTAACTGTTTTATTTAAAACAATAGTATATTATATATTTAGCTTTCATGTTTTGTCAGTTAGTGCAAATCTAGCAGGCACTGGCATACTGCTCCCCATCCCAGCTGTCACTTCTTAACAGTAAGTGCCAGATCATTTGTACCAATCGACAAATAAATAGTGTTTGAAATGACTAACAAACATACACTACCGGTCAAAAGTTTTAGAACACCCCCATTTTTCCAGTTGTTATTGAAATTTGCGTAGTTTAATGTCTCAATGTACTTTGAAAATAAAGCATAGAACAAATAAACAATTGGATATTAAAAAGAAATCGTGGAATCGTTTTCCTTAACAAAAATGTAATCTAAAATTTTTGACTCCTCAAAGTAGCCACCTTTTGCAGCTATAACAGCCAAATACATTTGTGGCATTCTTTCTACAACAGAAATCAAATACTGTTCTGAAAATTCTTTCCAACGCTTTTGCAGAACTTCCCACAAATGTGTTGCACTTGTAGGTTGCTTTGCTTTCACCCTTCACCCTTCAATAACAACTGGAAAGATCGGGGTGTTCTAAAATTTTTGATCGGTAGTGTGCAGAAGCTTCCGAAAGCTCTTCCAAAATCAAATTTTTGTTAAAAAGTGACACTTAAAACTAGTTCTGCCATATAGTAAATGTTTGATAAGGGGTGTTTATGGAATAGCTAGAAATATGTCAAAAATAAAACTGCAATCCTAGAACATGGGTTGACAACTTGAGGCCCTCTAGCTATTGAGGATTGCAATTCCCATCATCATCTTCTTGATTCCCTGGGGGATATAAATAATATGATTCTTGCCACAAAGGGGCAGGGTTTTACACACTTTGCCATAAAGTGGGCTGGAAGTAGGCAGAACAGGGTGGGAAGGAGCTGAAGTAGGCAGAAAGTGGGAGGAACAGGGTGGGAACTAGGAGTTTGCAGTTTCATAAGAAACCCACCACCCCACGGAGAATCAGCGTCTGTTCCTAGAGACCCAGTAATTTACTTCAAAACCAGAGTCTCCGGGGCAGATCCAGAGAGTTCCTCAGTGTGCCCATTATCCCCTGCCAGTAGCTGGGCTTTAAACCCTTTGAGTGCCAGATGGGTGTCTAACCAATTGCTTCTCAATACACTGGACATCCTTTTGTCATTCAAACGGTCAACCTCAGAATGATAGAGGTCTCCAATGCTCTCTAGCATTCAAGGAGTTAAAAAGCCAAATCAAATCAATTAAAATTTGTGGCATGCTTATTTATCCCTTCTAGAGCTGATGGTTGATACTAGAATTGCCCTGCTTTGCCTTATACATAAGACACACAAAAACATAGAAGTGCATATCGCAAGAAACACATCTCACGGCAGATTCTCTTTAAATGAACACTGACACTTCCTAATAAAATTACCTTAATCTGGGCAGAAAGTTTGAGTGGATGCTAAGAATCAATTCTGTGTGTAATGGTTCTCCAAAATAAATCCTTAATTAGTACTGGTTATGGTGTCCATGGAGGAAGATATTTCTGCAGAACTCTAGGATTCCAAACTCCTCCCAATGAAGATTTCTTAGGAGGCTTTGAGTGGAAGGAGCACATAGTCATAGGGGAGATATTAAAGTGGACCTTTTACATTAATTCAAGTTTGCATATTGAAAACTGCATTGAAAACTACCTATGTGTCATGTTGACCAAAAAAAAAGCAAATGTACAATTAAGGAGATATTCATACTTGGTACCATATGCTAATATATGCTAATTGTGGTACACATGCAGTACCAGTGATGGTTCATTTGCTAATGAAGCCCTTTCAGTGATGTGCCCTATGCTAATGAAGGATATCAGTGATGTTTCATATGCTCTGTCCAATACTAGGAGATTTTCACTTTTACTTTTCCCAAAAAGATTTTATAAACTATACATCTGCTGGAATTATAGGATTATAGTTAACATGACACACAAAGTCTGAATGACATTTTCAAATATGTAAAGAAAATTCAAGCTCATAGGTGCTCTTTAAGGCAAATTTGACTCGTCCATCTTGTACGAACTAAATTTTCTTGACATTTTACCCATTTTTATAATTCAAATATGTCTATCGCCACAGTTATGATGTTTCTGAATGTTTTTCCACTAATGGCTTGGCAGAGGGTGTGTTTTTATGTTATTGTGACTATTGACTATATGCACTAAAGTCCAATAGCTGGCAATGGTGTCATAACTCAGAAACAAACTTAGCCCCTCTGAGACTGTAAAAATGTTTATTTTGTGATAACTTTCACATATTGGTGTAATAAGCTTTTTTTATGACTACCCTTATGTTAAAGACCTTTTCCTGCAGAGTAAAACAAGGGTACTCCCACTGCTTCAGTTGTTTTATTCAAATGTTATAACAGTTCAAATGATCAGGAAGTGAATTTACTGTGCGTTTACCTGAAAGTTCTGACAGGAAGTGACTCTACAGTTTCTATCACATTCTATGTTACTGACTTTCCTCTCCATTAGAATGTAACAGAATAACTAATTGGTATTTTACCACTAGAGGGCACTGTTAATGAAAAAAACACAGGTTTACACTGTAATAACTCTGGAAATATGCATCTCTCAGCAGTGGGTTGTTTTACTCAACAGGAAAAGCCCTACAATATATATTTTTTCATAACTAATGCATACTTTAAAGGGGAACTACCACCCCGCAATAACTTAACCTGAAATGAGTCTTCATCTGGCGACTAGCTGCTTAGTAGCGCTAGTCGCCAGCAAGTGGCTCCAAAATGGACTGACAGCGCAGGCGCACGGACGTCACTGTGACAAGATGTCCGTGCTTCCTGCTCCTGTGACCGTCGGAAAACCGCAAAAATCTTTGGAACCGGGTAATATCGCTGGTGACTAGCGCTACTAAGCAGCTAGTCGCCAGATGAAGACTCATTTCAGGTTAAGTTATTGTGGTGTGGTAGTTCCCCTTTAAGTGTATTTCAGACTTTCTGCCAGAGAGGTACCTAAATAAATGCAAAACAATGCATTAGGCATCCCTCTGGCACCCAAAGGGTTAACTCGACTGCAGTCTTGTACAATTATAGCACACAGGAAAGATTTACACATATGTTAATAAACAATGTCTCTTTTCCTCCTGCCACATAAGTATTTACCAAGATGAAGTGCTCTCATCACATTGCCACAAAAATCTTGTTATATCGAACCTTAGTGCACCTCTCACCTGTAGTCCAGCATAGAAACATTATATCTAGTCTACCTCCATTTACATGATATCCAGTACTAATTAAAAATTAATATTGGAGAACCAATCCATGCATAATTGATTTATAGTGGCAATTAGGATTTATGGTCCAGATGAAGTGTTTTTTTTATTAGTAAGATGTGTTAGTGTAACTTTAAGGGTTTGTCTATAATTTATCTCAGACTTAACTCCCTGCTGTTGGATTAATATGTGGCATCTTCTGTTTTATATTCTCTAGGTCCCAAGGTGAATCGCAATGTAAATATATAATTATGTTAATTTAGACACTATTTCTAGTTCTTGTCACCTATAGCAACCTCAAATAAGAACTCCAGTGTCTTTCAATCATTTGCTTCAAAGCTGAAAAACGTAATTATAAACCTATGTAAATAAGTAGTTTATCCTGTAACCATCTGCTTTATGCTCCCTGCATGCTGCCAGAATGATAATCCCTAAATTCTGCAAACCATCACTGACCCCCCACCCCCAATTACAAAATATTGGAGAACAGATTCACACAGCAGAACTTGCTATAAATTATATATATATATATATATATATATATATATATATATATATATATATATATAAAATATGTGATTACTTAGACACCTCTGGGAGATGCACTAAGGTGTGATAATGAGGAGATAACTTTTACAGTGTGATAAACTCTCCAATCCCTGTGCTACTCTGTGAAGCCTGTGCACTAATATCTCTCCAACTTGAGCAAATAACACTAGCCAAAGCTGAATGATTCACCATCAACCTGAATAATTACTTGTCAAAACAGGCCACCCTCAATTATAACAATAGACAAAGAAACACTACATTGCACCATATCAATACCTAATGCATTCAACACCTGTTTCATTGGATGTGCCACCTCCACGATCACAAAATTCAAAAGTGATTATGACAAAGAAATGTGCATTGAACAGGCTCTAACATTCTGGTCCAAAAATACTGTAGAATGAAATCATCAGCAGTACTTGGTAGTGATATTACTGATCATCTACTCAATCAAACAATAACATCACAATTTAGGCCTTTCCAACTACCAGCAGTATTACCACACCTCTGTGCTTTGTTTACTGCCCATCCCACTGCATCCTTAACATAGCTTTCCACCAGCAGGATAGATAAGAAGATTTTAGTCTTACCTGTTAAATCTTTTTCTCTTAGTCCATACAGGTTACTGGTTACTTTGGGTAGGCAATCAGCTCCTTTAAGTAGGCAGGAACAATTCTGAGAAGTGTCTGCTGGGTGGAGCCTACCTCCTCTTCTTAGCTTGCAGCTAGCCAATCCCCATCCAGTAAGATTTGAAAACGAACTATTGACTAGGTAGTAAGAAGGTAAGGAAGACTCCTGTGAGCATGAACCCGAAAGGTCCCCCACGTTCTGCCACAGGAGAGCCAAGCATGGTCCCTTGACAGGGTGGGAGACCTGTAACTTGTATGGATTAAGAGAAAAGAATTTAACAGATAAGACTAAAATCCTGTTTTCTCTGTTGTCCAATACAGGTTAATGGTAACTTTGGGATGTCCAACCATTAAGTTCCCCAGGGAGGGAAGAAAGGCAAGGACCAGGCGCAGGCCCCCAAAGTTACCAGAGTACTAATGAACCAATGGATCATGAATAACTCAACAATAACTGCAAAATGTCAACGGACACTGAACAGGGGTAAAAAGAGACCCCAGGAACTGTTACACAGCGCACTGAACTAGAGCCAACAGGGCTAAAAAGAGAAAGAATACTGAAGAGACTAAGGAGATCCTAGACAGGCAAGGCTGCCTCCGGGATCTTCCTCCCAAAACTGGCATCAGCCAATGCCAGCACATCCACACGATAGTGTTTGGAAAAGGTATACACAGATGACCAAGTGGCCGCCTTGCACAACTGATCAGCTGAGGCATGATTCTTGTAGGCCCAAGATGCCTCAATAGACCTCGTAGAATGAGCCATGACCCAAAAGGGAACAGGCTTCTTTCTAAGTTCATAAGCCTTACGAATAGTGGACTTGATCCAAGAAGCAATGATTACTTTGGAAGCAGTCTTCCCTGCCCTGGGACCCTCAGGAATGACAAAGAGTGTCAGACTGCCTCAATGGCTCACTGCGATGCACACAGAACTTGAGACAACGCATAGCATCCAACAGGTGAAGATACTTCTCCTTGTCAGAAGTAGGGTTAGGGCAGAAAGAAGGAACCACAATCTCCTGATTAATGTGGAACTCAGACACCACCTTCAAGGGAAACTCCTGTGAAGTGTAAAGCACCGCCTTGTCCTTGTGAAACACCAAAAAGGGTGGCCTACAAGACAGGGCATGCAGCTCTGAAACACGGTGAACAGACACAATCGCCAGGAGAAAGGCCATCTTCCACGTCAGCAGACTGAGAGGAATAGTGGCCAATGACTCAAAGGGAGGGCGCTGAAGGACGCCCAAAACCAAGTTAAGGTCCCACTGAGGAGCGGGAGCCTTAAACACACGACGGGTATGAGCAACGCCTTGGAAGAAAACCTTGACATCAGGAAGAATAGCAAGGCGCCTCTGAAAGAAAACAGAGAGAGCAGAAGTCTGAACCTTAAGAGAACTCAGACTGAGACCCTTATCCACACCATCCTGGAGGAAGGAAAGGACCGTTGGAAGATCAAAATCCTGAGACAGGTCCCTATCAGCACACCAAGATAGAAAGGTAGACCAAACTCAATGGTAGGCCTTAGAGGAAACCGGCTTACAGGCACTAAGCATAGTAGCCACCACACCACAAGAAAATCCCTTCTTCAAAATTGAGGATTCAATCTCCATGCCGTCAAATCCAGACGATGAACATCTTTCTTCCACAGGTAACCCTATGGAAGAAGATCTGGACAGGAGGGAAGCCGAAGAGGTTCCACCACTGAGAGATCCAGAAGCTCAGGAAACCAAGCCTGCCGAGGCCAGTATAGAGCAATCAGAATGACTGGGAAGCGCTCCAGTCACAACAGTTTCTGTATCACCCTGTGCAACAGGGGAATGGGAGGAAACATGTATGCCAGAGGGAAATTCCATGGGATCGACAAGGAATCCACTGTTGAGCCAGGGGATCCGCCCAGCGAGAGCAGAACGTTGGAACCTTCCTGTTGTGTCTTGTTGTCATCAGGTTGATGCACGGAAGACCCCACAACTGGACAATGAGGCCAAACACCTCTTGATGCAGTTCCCACTCTCCACCGTCCACTGTGTGTTGACTGAGGAAGTCTGCCAGAACGTTGCCTACGCCAGGAATATGAACTGTGGAAATGGCAGGGACATGCCAGGGCAGGGATAAAATAGCTTTGACCTCTAGTCAAGCTGCAAGACTTCTTGTGCCTCCTTGCTCGTTGATGTAGGCTACCGCTGTGGCGTTGTCCGATTGTACCCTGACCGGGCAATCTTCCACCTGACGTGTCCAGTGTCGCAGGGCATGAAATATCACCCGAAGCTCCAGGACATTGATGGGAAGGAGAGATTCTTCCTGGGATCACCGGCCCTGAGCATTCAAGTGCCCCAGGAGCTCTCCCCATCCGGAGAGGCTGGCATCTGTCATCACTGTTGTCCAGAATGGCACCAGGAAGGGCCTGCATTTCAGGAGATTGTTCAGGATGAGCAACCACGAGAGGCTCAGCTCCACGTGACGAGGGAGAGATAGGGACCTCTCCAGGAGATTCGGTCGACCCTAGCATGCCAGGATTAGAAACCACTGAAGTTCCCTGGTATGAGCCATGGCAAACGGAACCGCTTCTATGGTGGAAACGAACTTCCCCACCAGGGATGACAACTTCTTGACTGGAACCAGATCCTGAGACAGGACTGCTTGGACTTTCTGTGCTATCTGATGAGGCACTTCATCCGTGAGAAACACCATCCCTCTCTGAGTGTCGAAAAGGACACCCAGGAACACCATCCTCTTAGAAGGAACAAGGTCCAACTTGTCCAGATTGATGATCCACCTGCGATGAGAAAGAGCATGAATGCAATCCTGCACCTGCTGATGACGGAGTTCCGGAGAAGATGACTTCAGAAGGAGGTCGTCTATGTACTCTGTAACTCTGATGCCGTCCCAATGGAGGAAGGAAATCAATGCTCCCAGGACTCTGTTGAAGACTTGAGGAGACAAAGGGGAGGGCTTAAAAATGGAAATGCCCTCGGTCGCAGGCAAAGCAAAGATATTTGCGACTCTGTGAATGAATGGTGATGTTCAAATAAGCATCCTGAAGATCCAGCGAGGCCAGAAAATCCCCAGGGGACATGGCAGCGATCACCGTGCGTAGTGACTCCTGGCGATAATGGGACCTGGCCACAAAGGAGTTGAGATCCTTCAAATCCAAAATGGGATGGCAGCCGCCATCCTTCTTGGAAACCACAAAAAGGTTGGAGTAGAACCCCAATCCCCGTTCCTGAGGAGGAACAGGTTCCAAGACTGCCTTGTCCAGAAGGGCCTGAATGGCTCCCTTGAAAGGGTGACGCTTTTCTGCTCCCAGAGGAGAGTGAAAAGGGAAGGTCCGAGAAGGAGGAAGGGAGATGAAGGGGATCCTGTACCCAGTAGCCACCACCTGCAAAACCCACGGGTCCGCCACAGAGGCCTCCCAAGCCAAAAGGTAGTGGTGTAAGCGACCACCTATCTGCGGGTGGGGACCCGGATTCGGCGAGTCATTCAGAAGGAGGTTTGGAAGCCTTGGGCTTAGAGGAGGACTTGGGCCTCCATTGCTGCTTACACTTGGAAGAGGAGCACGGAGCCTGAAGCACCGCCTGGGTCGCCTGGCGCGAGTTAGCCTGAAAGGGACAAAAAAGCCGATGCCGCTTGACAGGTGCCTTCTTCCTCTGGACCACTGGCAGGTGAGTACTCTTCCCTCTAGTGGCTTCACTAATCAGATCCTTGAGCAGGCCCAAACAGTGAGGTGCCCTGAAAGGGGAAGGACAAGAGAGCCCTCTTGGAGGCCGTGTCAGCAGGCCATATCTTGAGCCAAAGAGCACATCTAGCTACCACAGACATAGTTGATGCCCTGGCTATCATACACACAGTGTCAAACAGGGCAACAGAAGCATAATTCTGAACCTCAGTGATGTTGACAAGAAGCGACAACATGTCAGCAGTATGAGCCCCCTGACGGACAGCTGAAGTGAGCTGTTCAGTCCGAACAGCCACAGCTCTAGTCACCCACGCCACAGCAAAAGCAGAGCGCAGGGCAGAACCAGCCGTTGCAAAAATAGCGTTGAGAGCAGTCTCAAGCTTCTTGTCAGTCCAGTCTTTCAGAGCAGATGCATCAGCCACAGGCAAGACAGTGGACTTAGAAAGCCTGGAGACAGAAGCATCCACTTTGGGAGGATGTATCCACTGAGCTAGGGCCGCTTCAGAGAACGGATAAAGCTTAGCAAATTTCCTAGAGACAGATGGTTTCCTGTCTGGAAACTTCCACTCCTCTGACACCATGCAGTCAAGAGTGGGGTTAGGTGGAAAACAAGTATGGGGCCTAACAGGCTCCTGGAACACATCGGAGGGATAAGAAACCTCTTGCACCAAGGGAATGTTCTGGGTGTTCAACACAGCCCTGATCAAGCCCTCAGCCGAGGGGACAGGATCAGCCTCAAAGGGATCCCCAAAAAACTGAGAGGAAGGGACAGCAGAGCAGTCTTCATCATCAGAGTCCACCAATAATTCCTCTTCAGAGGAATCAGACACATCAGGTACACCTGGTGGTTTAGGCAGGAAAGATCTGATAGGGTTGGGGGCCTGCCACGAGTGGAAGACCCCCTGCAAGGTGGATGGAAGGAGTTGTAAGGTGGACAGGAGGTCCCTAGTAGTAGCCTTAAACTCTTGCATCCAAACTGGCTCTAGTGCATGGCTGGATGTCGCTGCAGGGGATTCAGGGGCAGCAGCGCATGCTGGGCAAACATGACCTGAGTATTCTCTAGGTAACCCTGAGTGACATGAGGAGAAATGAGCAATGGGGGACACAGACACCCCAGTATTCTTAGTCATAGGCCTAACCCCAAGGTCTAATGGAATAGACATTCTCACAGAGTCAAACGGTCAAAGTATCAGAAACACTCACAAAATAGTGCGTATGATAAATAAAATCTTCCCAGAAACGCTATATTAGACTTATCTGGTAGGTGATGGGTTAAACTGTTGAGGAGAGAAGGAGAGTACAAGCCCTGCGTGGGATACTCAATCAGCGAAGGCACAAAATGACTGCTGCAGCGGAGCCAATCAGAAACTAGCACGCTAAGCAAGCGCTCATGGGAATTGTAGTTTCACTGAAAAAAGTACCCCAACAGTGCCCGAAGCCCCCTGAGCCTCACAACATGCCCAGAACGTTGACCGGATAACAGACGAAGAGCAGACCAACAAAAAGAGCCATCTCTGACCTCGTTCCGTGGCGTGGTTGCAGAGATATGTCCCAAACTGTAAAGTGCCATAGAAGTGAGTGGAGCAATGGCGTCTATGTGGTAAAAGTAACTAAAATTTAACAAGGTGAATACCAAAATGTAAAACCACTGAAAAGCACACTATAAAAAGTCAGCAGACCCAAAAAACACTGGTTGCAGTAGGGAAAGTGTCCACAATGCCCCTAAAAGATGCTAACCAGCAGCAAAAGGGTTAAGTTACCACAGAACCTTGCTCCAAACACCTCACAGACATGCAGATAAACCCAGTGAGTGCATGAGTATGTAATAGGAACTCCAAATGAGACCCCTGTGCAGAGGGGAAGCATGGGATGTGGACCTCAGCACCTTTTTCAGCAGATCTTCTGTCTTCAGATTACCATATATTAAGGAGAAGCCTAAGTGGGCAACTCCTAGGGAAAGAACTTGCAGCCAAGATTTACCCCCAGGGCTTAGGTCCACAAAAGCAGCTGGTAAACTGAGCTATCTACATTTGGGTGATGGGAATTGTCAGCGATGGTAATCCACCTAATGGTGGTATCCCATCTCTAACAGAAAATAATAAAAAACTAAAACTATAACAGAACTGTTCTCTTGCCTTGTGTCTTGACCAAGGAACAAATCTTACTGGAAGGGGATTGGCTAGCTGCAAGCTAAGGAGAGGAGGTAGGCTCCTTCCAGCAGTCACTCCTAAGAAGTGTTCCTGCCTACTTAAAGAGGCTGATCGCCTACCCAAAATTACCAGTAACCTGTATTGGACAACAGAGAAAGCCCGATTAAGTGCTGGGGCAGCAAGGCCTGATGAGGCCCTCCATTCCCTGAGCCTGAGCCCCCTGACATACGCCGGGTATGCCCAGGCATTAGAATGGCTCTGTTCCCACTCCAAGGTTCCATTCTCTGATCTCTTTTATTTTTTGTATTTGGAACAAAGCCCAATTTACTTGAACTCCATACCTATTTGAGTAAGATATTAATGGGATAGTAATACTTAATTTTAAGTGTATTTCATATTGTAGGCATAAAAAAAACTATGAAAAACGATGTAAGGCTTATCTCTCAAACCTTTATGGTTTGAAAGATATGCCTCTCTAAAGTTACCTCTTGGCTGTCTGAACAAAGTCAGCGCTGTAGAATCCGGTCATTTGACCAGGTGGAAGAGCCAAAAACACGTGATCTGAACATTAATACTTCATTGGAACGGTCTACAAAGTGTGCTTGCAAACCAGACACACTTTGTAGACAGTTTCAATGAAGTATTGATGTTTAGTTTGCGTGTTTTCGGCTATACTGAAGAGCCTCCACTCGGTCAAATGAACGGATTCTGCAGCTGTCAGCTACAGTGCTGACTTCGTTCAGACAGCCAAGGAGAGGTAACTTTAAAGAGGCATACAGTATCTCTCAAACCATAAAGATTTGAGAGATAAGCCTTGCATCGTTTTTCATTGTTTTTTTATGCCTACAATATGAAATACACTTAAAATTAAGTATTACTATCCCCTTAAAGTCATACAGTAGCTTGGGCCTACTCAGCTCCTACAGATATCTTGGTATATGGCTAGAGCTCAACTGCACACTTGGTCTTCATAATGATAATTTACCATTCAATTTTTATCCCAAAGTAGGTGCGCTGTATAGAAACAAATCGTGTCTAAGTTCCCTGGTAAGAAAATGCATTGTTCAACAAATGTTAATGCCATTAATCGACTATGGGGGATGTAGTATATGCTTCTGCACCACAAATCCATCTCTATAAAGTCAACACTGTAAAATTCTTTATGAAACTTTGCTCTCCAATGTAATTAAACTACCCATCATTGCGGTGTTTTAAAATAACTAAATTGGCTAACATGAAATCCAGACATACCCTTCACCTTTATTGCCTAGTTTATAATCACTTCTCTGGAAAGCTAAAAAAAAACTACCTGAGCAGTATGTTCCCTTCAGCTATCCAAACTTTATATAACCTCTGCTCCACTGCTAGCAATTCACTTATGATTCCACATTACAAGAAAGAACGGGTTGTTCTGCCTTTTCCTACAGAGCTAACCTACCTGGAAAAAAAATCACGTTTTATGCCTGTTTAAAATAACAGCTTCTTTGTTCTTTTAAAAAAACAAAAAAACAAACAAAAAAAAAAAAAACATGCAACAGTATATAAAAGCTAATGTGTAGTTTTGTTTTTGGTTTTCTATTTGGGTATAAATGTAAAACTTCTGTATTATAACTGCTCTCCAGTACAGACAAAGTGTAGGAAAGCACTCATATTCGTATGTAAACCTTTCACCCAGGGCAGCCCCACTCCTACATAATCATAGGATTAAAGGGATAGTAATTAGTGTTGAGCGAGCGTGCTCGGCCGATGCTCGGATCAGCTCGAGCATCGCTCTGCTCGTCGAGTACCGCCATGTGCTCGCCCGCCATGTTCGGGTGGCGGGGATCTGTGCCGGAAGAGGCACAGATCTGAAGACGCTCCGCTGGACCACCAGGGACTGGAGGTA
The DNA here is from genome assembly GCA_037306005.1 of Rhinophrynus dorsalis. NCBI lineage: Eukaryota > Metazoa > Chordata > Amphibia > Anura > Rhinophrynidae > Rhinophrynus > Rhinophrynus dorsalis. Next base: position 406,369,148 of record CM074722.1, on the reverse strand, counting down.
CGGGGGCATTGCGGAGATGAAGGGGGCATTGCGGAGATGAAGGGGGACATTGTGGAAGAGGGGCATAGACTCTATGCCCCTCTTCCACAATGTCCCCCTTCATCTCCGCTATGCCCCTCTTCCACAATGTCCCCCTTCATCTCCGCTATGCCCCTCTTCCACAATGTCCCCCTTCATCTCCGCTATGCCCCTCTTCCACAATGTCCCCCTTCATCTCCTCTATGCCATAGAGGAGATGAAGGGGGACATTGTGGAAGAGGGGCATAGCGGAGATGAAGGGGGACATTGTGGAAGAGGGGCATAGCGGAGATGAAGGGGGACATTGTGGAAGAGGGGCATAGCGGAGATGAAGGGGGACATTGCGGAGATGAAGGGGGCATTCAGAGATGAAGGGGGCATAGCGGAGATGAAGGGGGGCATTGACCAGGCACCCTCCCCTCATCAGAGCAGGGGGTGCCTGGTGTAATGCTCGTGTCGCCCCATTCATTTGAATGGGGCTCGGGTGCTCGGCCGAGCACTCGAGCCTCAGGGGGTGCTCGGTCAGAGCACCCGAGCATCGGGGTGCTCGCTCAACACTAATAGTAATACTTAAAAATTACTAAACACCCCCCCCCCCCCCGCCATCTTGTAGCCAGTAAAAAACTGAGTTAAATGAGGACAGAGGCATCTCTCAAACCTTTATGGTTTGAGAGATATAGCTTTCAAAGTTGTGCTTTTTGCCTTTTCCCCTGACGTCAGAGTTCTAGCTGACAGCAGGGGAATCCTCTCATGGGATCAGTCGCTGGGTCTGCAGCAGAGCCTCCGCCAGTCCCAGGACCGGATTCCCCTGCTGTCAGCTAGAACGCTGACATCAAGGGAGAGGGAACTTTGAAAGCAGATATCTCTCAAACCATAAAGGTTTGAGAGATGCCGCTGGCCTCATTTAATTCAGTTTTTTACTGGCTACAAGGTGGTGGATAGTAATTTTTAAGTATTACTATCCCTTTAAATTGGTTCCTTTGTGGGACTGTTGGGAACCCAAGATGACCCCCCCCAGCAAATATCCATGCACTAAAATTCCCCGGCAGTAATGGTCAGAGCAAAATTATATGGATGCTTTTGTCTGCTGTATGGTCCATAAACAAGTGCTTTAATCCTTTCATTGCCAGAGGGCTACGTAACGCATTGCTTTGCAATGTGTTGCATATTCCTCTGGCACGCAAAGTAAAAATTGCTAACATAACATACAGTTGATTTTGAACACTTTAAAAGTCACCTAAGTTGCTATAAGGTGTTAGTTTCAGTTTAACCCTTTGAATGCCAGTGATGTACGCAATGCATTTACTGCACCGGCACTCAAAGGGTTAAAAGCCTAGTTAAAATTGATGTGAATTTGGGGACATTTTTTTTTTGCTCCCTATGGTGCAATTGATTTGCCCCAGAGTTGCTCCATTTTTTTCATTTTGCATATTGCTCACATTTTTTAAATATAAATAACTAATTTATATTGAAGTAGTCATTTCTTTTAATAACTTACTTAAAGGTCGCACCAGCATGTATTATTACATTCTCTGTGAGCGGCAACAATAATTCAGTCTCTTTTGTTTTAATCTGGGTATTACAATTAGATAGGTATTACATTACATAATACTAATTATCTGTCAACCCATGTCTAAGTAGAAGTGGCTATAATTTTGTTTTGCTTATTACAAGATTAAAAAAATGTCCAGGAGTTTGACAGCCTTAATTGTGTGTATTAATACCTACGTGTTCCAATAATTTTGTACAGTAATTACTAGAAATGGCATTGTGTTTCCACAAATGTCAAAACTATGTTGATATGTGATGCACACTTGTTATGTGTACTTATCATTCTTTTATGGGGGTTAGACAGAGAGGCGAAGATTTGCAGTAACTCAGAGCCATACTCCATCCCAAACCTTGTTGCTGTTGGTATTGCTATCCGCTGCCTCTTTTATTAACCATTTACTGACCAGAAGGATATGCAATGAGTTGTGCTACTCTCTGTTAAAGGACAGTGCATCCTAGTCATAAAAACATAATTTACTTAGTAAATACAGCCCTAAGGACGTTATGCCTGACACTACTAAGTGGATCCACAATCCTTAAAACAGTAAAATTCATTTTTTCACCATTCTCTGAATTTATCTGGAGCATCCTATATATTCATCTTCCTCACCCTTTGCCTTTCTTAAAATTTTCTCCGGTGTGTCTGCCTCTTCTCATCAGTGGTGGGTTTTAGGGATCAACATGAGATGAGAAACCTGAGTGGTGTCTGAGGATCTGACATCAACAGAAAAGGAGAAATTGAGAACAAAGGTACCCCACAATGCCACAGCAACACAAGCTTGTATATACATTATATATCTAATTATAAAAATGGAAGGTCATGTGCTTCTGTTTCTGGTCCAGAGCCTGCCACACCGCTGGGCTAACAATAGGCATGGGTACCGCTACATGCATTATTTCCCTCTCTGGCAGATGGACCTGGTCCTCCAAAAACACACACACACACACCCAGGCAGGGAATCGGTTGAATATCACATGCAGGGAAAAGCTCCCATATGTGTTAGTCAACCCATTCTCTGTCAGAGCTCTTACTCCACCATCATCTCCAGTGTAAACGTAGTCTCCTTACCTACCCACATGCACTCATCCTCCCTTACTCTCCATGGCCCTGTGTAGTCCATTTTTCATTTTGGCTCCTTTCCATCTACATCTTCAATATCACACATTCGGTTTTCCTTAAACTCCTTGGGCCTTGAATTCCATCCCTGAATTGCACACTTCTGCCTCCCTTGCCCTTTATTGCCTCTGTGCATTAAACCCTGTATCCACCCTCTACCGGACTGTCAATAACGCACTTAGTTTGCACTGCTTTTCTTTCTACATCAGCCACGGCATCTGGTATGATTTAAAATGAACAATAAAATCTTAATTATGTATGTGTAGAGCTGGATTTACATACTTGGGAGTCCCTAGGCAAAGCACTCTAGGCACCCCTATGATGGCCACACCCACACTGCTCAAATGGCTCCACCTACATTACACTCATCTGTTCCCTAGTTCATAAAAAAGCTCTTAACCCCTTAAGAAGTATACTGCACATTGATATGCAATGAGTTGAAGACATCTCTACCATTCAATGCAGTGGTTCACTTCTTTATGAAAATTCGGGCAAAAGTAAGTTTGAGATGCATACTTATGTAAATTGTATGTTCAATATGCTGCTTATTCTTATTTTAATTATGCAAACCAAGCAGGAGACGTATAAAAAACATGCTTAGCATATGTTTAAGAATTGCCTCTTTTACAACAAAAGGTCACACTATAGAGAGGTAAAGTCAAGTTTATATTTATGTCTCTAACTGAGAATACTCCGTAAAATTTCCCTAATGAGAATTTTGTTTTGGCATACATAGCTCATATATTATCACTAAATAATTCCATTAAGATTTCATCTGTAAAACTACCTTTATTTTTGGTGCAATTAGCGAATGTCTTTTTGCATACGCTGCGACACAATACTTATTTGGACAAGACCAATTCTACCCCACTGTACTTAGTGAAAATATCACTAAATGTTTATATGTATCTTTATGCCACTTTGCAACAATTTTACAGATACTTTATTTATGACTAGTTGAAAAGCCCGTGTACACGGGCCACAGTGCCACCCAGCAACCTTGGCTGGTGCCCGGATCCTCTCTTCTCATCTTTTCAGTGGCCACGCTGCAGTCATGTGCAGTACTGACTGCCCGAATGCGCCAATCCCAGGAAGGTGCGCAGAAAGGACTCTGGTCTGAATTCAGAGCGCCCCACACCTTATCAGCCTTGGTGCGTTCGGACAGTCAGTACTATGCATAACTGCAGAGCAGGCAGTCTACTACGCATGACTGCGTCCTGACAAACTTTTTAGCAAATTATTATATAGGATTCCGGTTTTACACATCTCCCTCATCTAGTAAATGAAAAGTGAAAGATTTCTGGGACAAACCAACTGTATCAGAGGGAGAAATAAAAAACAATCCCTCTGATTTAAAGGGGGATTATATCTAGAGCTATGTATCTATCTATAGACCTATCTAACATTCAAGGGGTTAAAAGCCTCTGAACAGGGATTTGGGGAATTTTTCTCCTTTGATGGAAGTTGGTTTGTCTCAGAATTCCTCCACTTTTCTTTGAACATAAAGCCCAAGAATAACTACAATAACTACATATGTATATATCTGTTCCCTTCATTATTCACTTGACATATGGCCCTTAAGATGTTTGGGGAGCCCTGAAAATTCCACACTGCCTGTTAGGGGTACCTTGAGAAAAGAAAAAATTGAGAACCACTGATTCAACAGGTTAAATGAAAAAATGGCGGAAGGTTCAAGCCTGAACCAGAGGAAATCATAAGGGACCAGGCCAACATCATCTTCTTTCTCTCTGCCTGTATGGAAGGTGGGCTCACTGGACAACACAGGTGGGATGCCCTCCCCGGGGCAACAGGAAAGTAGAGGGGCAGGTAAAATGTAGAGTAGGTGTAAAAGTGGAGGAGTTAATAGTATAAGAAAGGTGGCATAAGGACTGGGGTCATTGTCTTACGGTTTTCTTTTGGTTTCCAATGGTGCAATTAATTTGGCCAAGAATTTCTCAATTTCTCTCTTTATACATATGCTTCAAGATGTTGAATAGCTGAAAAGACTGCAAAAAATTGTCCCTAAAGTCCCTTGAGGACCAGAGGGGTGTGCAACGCATAGAAAAGCAATTTACTGTACACCCATCTGGTCCTTAAAGGATTATAAAGACAGCACCTGCTAGGACAAAACGTCGATAAGTACAGTAACATGTTAAGGGGAGAAGTTATTCAGATTTGGGGTTTTATTTTGTCCTCACACCTCACATAAACATACTAGAAAACACTCCAACAAGCTTTCTGTGTTGCCATGTCAACAGGCAGAGTCTTTGCTTTCCGTTTCTCCTAACCCTCTCAGCTCATCCTGTTCCTTCATCTGTCCTTCAGTGGGGCAGGTATTAGATTATCTATGTGAAGAAAAAAACAGCTTCATTGTGAGGCGGGAGACATTCAAATAATGGTGAAAATATGAAAAATGAACTAAAATATTATGGTCTGAGAGGCCGCTAAGGATAAGCTCCATAATGCTGCATTTATTAAAGAGTAACTATCATTCAGATACTGCCCTGTCTTCAAATCTTTTCCTCTGGGAGCAAACCTGCCAATGAAGCTGGGGCTGCGCTATGAGCCTAGTCAACAAAAGAGGAACAGAACGGGGGGGGGGGGGGGGAGAAGGGGTGAAAATCTCTCTCATGGCTCCTATGAGAAGACACTGAACTGTTCAGTCTTTTGTCATGAGCAATGCAAGTCCCCATAAAGTCTCCATATCAGGCTGAAAAATTGACAGGACAAGTCTATGGAGGCTGCGTGTGCAAACCACAAAGTTCATGGCTGAGAGCCACAAATATCTTTGTTGAGTTTCATAACACTGACCCACCCAGGGCTGGATTTTCTAATAGATCTGCCTAGAGCTTCAAATTCTGAGAGGAGCCTCAGCTGTCCTGGCCTCACTCACACTATAAATTGTGTGTGTGTGTGTGTGTGTGGCCAGACCAATCTCAATCTCCTTACACTAGTTTCAGGCTATTATTTAACCCCTTAGAGAGATATCTAAGGCATTGCTAGGAAATGTGTTGGAGATCTCTCTAGCAATTAAGGGGTTACAAAATGTTTGCCCTTGCTTTTTACAGGCCATCATGTAAGGCTTGGGAGTTTGGTTATGGGTAGGGCTAATGGCACATCCCTATGGGCTCCTGGATTGTAAATCCAGCCCTGTACCTGCCAGCAGCAGGTAGGAACCATTTTGGGTGGGAAAATACAGCTCTGAGTTTTTTTTTTTTTACTAAGTCTGCTCCCATAAAAGGAGACTTAAGGTCATAAGTTGGAACTTTTAGTTCTCCCCTATAGTGCAAACGGTTTGCCCCAGTACTCCTCCACTTTTCTTTTGAACACAGGACCCTTAGTAAAACATGATAATTACCTTTTTTTAAAAAAAACTTTTTTTTCTAGGAGGCACTGCCTCTTTAACACTAGCCCTGTAAAAGCAAAAAAATTGTGAAGGGATTGATACTTTTTTTATGATTTGAATTCAAACAATACTCATTCACCTCAACAGGTTTTAGGTATTAATGGTCACTTGGCCAGTTGGTGACAGACAGACCCCCATTATCTGCATGCTGTTTGCGCTCAGTCTCTGCTCTCAGATTTTTGGAAGTTTTGCCAAGTGCATTAGTGCTAGATCGCTATAAATTTGCAAGAGCCAGGGGCTCGGTAACTCAATGAAATCCAGAGCGGGTTGCCTGGGAAAACAGCATTTCTTCTCTCCTTTCCGTCTTATTTACGGCTTTGTTTTTCTCTGTGTTGCCCTCTCCGGATCTCACTAGGTGGGTCTGGGGAGCGAGGCCCCCCATAAAATACCAGCTGAGCACACATTGTTTCTGCCCTCTCCCTCCTTCTCTTGTCTCAGAATCAATATTAATTCATTATCTTCAACACTCGCCAGATATATTTATTTATTCCCCTCTCCCCCCCCTTCCCAAACAACAAACACACCACTTCACTCCCAATCCATTAAGGAGCTAGATTTATGTGCTTGGTGGATGGTTAACAAATAATACAAAAAAATACAATAACAAAAAACTATATATATATATATATATATATATATATATATATATATATATATGTATGGGTATACATTTATATATATGTGTGTGTATATATAAATATTTATGTGTATGCATTTGGAAGGTCTGCAGGGAACAGGTAGTAGAAATTGAGGGTCTGAAGTGAGTAGCATTATATGAAAAGCAAGAGAAATTCTGGTGAATACCAACTGCACCGTAAGAGGGAAATAACATTTCCCCACATTCCAACTGAATTGAACTTTTAACTCCTCGAATGCTACATAGGTCTCCATTTCATTACCATGAAATGCATTGGAGACCTTTCTACCATTCATGAAATGAAGTCCCATTCAGATCAAAGGGAATTTAATTTGTCCCTTATATTGCAGTTAATATGCTCCAGAATTGCTCCTCTTTTCTTTTGCGAATAGACCCAAAGGACTGTAGGAGCAATTCTGGAGTAAACCAACTGCTCTATAGGGGAAAAATAAAAATTTCCACCGATATAAATGGGGCTTTAACCCCTTAAGGACCTCGTCCGGCACTTAAGGGCCACGGACGATTTATTTTTTTTAATATAATCCGGTTCAGAGCTTCCCGAACGGCGTACAGCCAAGTGGGGAGCCCTGACATCTATGACGGTCCTGGCACCCAATGGGTCCATATCGCATGTTGGACCCTGGACCCATGTGCCAGGATTGTCATGGGTTCTTAGTTCTGCAATGCATTCTGTACCCCTCTGGCACTCAAAGGGTTAATGGGTTAAATCACCTGAATGTTAGAAGTGTCCAGTTGAGTGTAAAGCAATGTTCTGTACAGGAGGAGAATAATGAAACCCGGGAGAGGCTTAACCTCCAAAAAAGACATTACAATAATACATTATGGTGGTAGCAGTTATCCAGTATAAAAATATGAGTATTATTAGTAGTATCCTCAAACACGAGTCACCCTACTCCTATGCATTCAAGGGGTTAAAAGCTAAATTTAAGCGTGGAAATTTGGGAAATTTTTATTTTTCCCCTATTGTCCAGTTGGTTTGCCCCACAATTGTTAAGTGACGGCCCTTAGGGCCTTATGTACAAAATAAAAAAGAAGCAGTTCTGGGGCAAACCAACTGCACCATTGGGGACAAAAAAAAATCACACAGATTTAAAATGGGGCTTTTTAATCTCTTGAATACTAGCGAGATCTCTAATGTAAGTTACCAAAAATCCTAAAGATTTTCTATTCTCAGCATTTACATTGGGCCCCTAAAGTGATCTGGGCCCCACTGCTTTGCCACTACAGCAGTAATAGTAGTTTAGCCCAGTGGTTCTCAATCTTTTTTTGTTCGGGGCACCCCTAACACGTAATATAGAACATTTGGGGCACCCCTAACATATTTAATGTACTTTATCAAGGGCACAATGATGGTACAATGCATAAATATACAGTTATTATTATGTCTTACAATCATAATAACAAAAGGAAACATAATGTGCATAACAATGTCTATTAATCTTTATTTAAAAGTCCATTTTTGTTAGTCTTCAAAGAAAACATGGGGCACCCTAAGTTGATGTCTGTGGCACACCAAAGTGCCACGGCACCCTGGTTGAGAATCACTGGTTTAGCCCCTGCTGGCCTCTGTGATGAAGTTGTTATGCTCTAGAATTACTCCTCTTTTGCTTATTGAATACTGCCCTAGCAATCAACTGAAACAATAGAAAGTATTTATAAGCTGATGTATAGAGGTCTGATATTTATAAGCTCATGTCGAAAGAAAGACGTAAACACATAGGTGTAAGCACTTAGAGGGTCATAAAAAGGTATACATTAAATATATAAATCTACTTGCACTTAAAAGGACGATATGTCAGTTGTTTGCTGATGCAAGGCACTCATTGTGTCAAATGTAACAGGTTTGTCAATAGGATATTTTTTAATTAACGTAAGAAACACTTGAAACTTACAGTCGGAGTGACAGACAGAGGTCTGACGGGAAGCGAAATTTGGCTCACAGAAAATGGTAAAAGGAATGAGGTAGTGGGGATCCATTTTTATTAGAGGTGGGCAACCTGTGGTTCTCCTGTAGTTGTTAGACTACAAATCCCATCATACTCAGGTTGCTTATGATGGGAGTTGTAGCCCAAGAACAGCAGGAGTCACTGGTCAAGAAAGGTACCCAGCCACCTAATTCTTGGATGTGAAAGTGTTTCTCTCCGATTTGACCACCATGTAGCATTAGACCATGTTCACATGATAACTTTAATGTGTTATTAGCGCTGCACTAAATGCTCCCTTGTGAAACCACTTGCCCCCTGTAGTGCAACCCTAATGCAGAATGTTGCAAATTGGATACGTTCATGATTTTGGCACATCAGGGTTACAGCATGCTGAGATGTACACTGTCCTATGGCAGCAGATCATTCAGCCATGCAATACTGGAGGATGCAATGTCATCCTTATCCTCCAATGACTAGGCAACGCTTCTAAGCTTTAACCAATAAAATATATGTCTCCCATGTGGGCAATCCTTGTGATACACTCTGTTCTAGAGAATCACCGAGGGAATGCAAGCCATCAGAGGTAAGTAGGCACAGGTGGCTTGGCATGCACTAAAATGGAGATCAAAAAAGTTGCTTGTGTGAACATTGCCAAACTCTCTAAATTAGCATGTGCATGCAAATGGCCATACATATAAAGACAAACTGGAACAATTTGGGCATAAACCAACTACACTATATGGGACAATTAAACATTCTCCAAATTCTATTTCATTTAAATTGGACCTGTCATCTCAAGATAATACTAACTGGTTTTAAAGAACATTAAAAAGTGCCTGTATGGTCATACCTGGGAAATTCCTCCTGTGGAGCCCATGGAGAGGGCTCATGGGCTGCAACCAGGCTTATGTTAAAGTGGGCGGGGCTTAAACAGGATTGGGATGGGGAAGTAAGCAGGAAGTGGGCAGAACAGGGTGGAAAGGAAGAGAAGTGGGCAGAATTACTTAGGAAATGCACCACTGATGGAGAATCAGCCTCTGTTCCTGGAAACCCAGTAATTAACACTAAATTCTGGAGTCTCTGGGGCAGATCCTGAGAATTCCCAAGTATGTGTATATTGTGTTATCCACTTGTATGTAATATAAATAGTTTTCATGTTACCACACACTGTGCTAAGAATTAATCTATGTTGTACCCCCTTGTTGAGGCCATTTTTTTTAGCAACGCAAGCAGTAATATTGGGCTTGAACTAACGCTAACTGACATAGTGTGCTGGGAATTATCATAAAGTGTTACACTGTTCCACCAGAACATAAAGGCTCATTTCTTAAAAATTATTTATTCATTTAATCAATGGGAAAATGTTATTTCTTCCCTATGTTGTAATTGGTTTTCCCCAATTTGCCTTTTTATACATGAGACCAGCAGTGCATTACACCTCCCATTGCACTTATGGTATATTGCCCTGCTGGCGGCATTTGAAGTGGAACTTAACCCCAGGAGTAAGTAGCTCTTGTTTAACAGAATGACTTGCCTAGGTAGGCGTCTTTCATACAACTGTCATTTATATCCATGAAACCTTTTTTATTTACATTTTTTTTTAATTAAAGCATTTTACCAGGAAGGATACATTGAGATTGTCTTGTATTTTCAAGAATGTCTTGGGTACCCATTTTATCTACCTCAGAAGGGTGAAAGGCTGAGCTGACCTTGCCAGGTGTAGAATCTGTGACCCTGATGTTTAGAACAGATTCTACAGCTGATGCATTAACCAACTGAGCTATCTCACCAGATTGATGTTTTATTGCCAATTGTTTCAGTTACAAAAACTGCTTAGACTTATGCATCATTCAGGTCTATAGATGCAGACTTATGTTGTGAGATGGAATACACTAGAGGCAAATTTCAATAAAGATCACATACAGGAATCTGCAGATACAATTCAAATATAAAGATCTATATGCTTGATTGCAGTATAAATGACCCTACATAAGTAAATCTATTAAACAAATTAAGAGCCTCTTATTCATAGATTATGGCTCCCCTTTAATTGTGTATTGTCTTGCTGGTCTCATTTAGTGCAAAACAGTATAGGTCATCAACCTTGAATGACTTGGGTGAAAAATTAGTCCATTCTGTGTGTTACTCCCATGCATTAGAAATCACACAAGAGAAAACAATGGATATTGGGCCTTATTCATAAGCAAAAGAAGTGCAATTCTGGAGCAAACCTACTGCACCATAAGGGACATATAATACCCCCCTAAATACTCAATGATTTATGTTAAGGAGATTGCTTTGGAGACCTATATAGCATTTATGGGGTTAAAAGCTACATTAAATCATCGGTAATGTTTATTTCTGCCCTATGGTGCGGTTAGTTTGCTAAATAATGTTCCTCTTTTAGCTTACTGAAAACAGTCCATATATAGGTTGGCTAAAAGCCGAAATATTTCCCTGGATACAGAACACTGGGCTGGGTTGTCTGTATGACCATATCAGATATCATTGAAAGATTTATCAGAACTCCGAGCTGTGAGTTCTTTTATAGATCGGGATCCACGGATCAGCATTAGGGAAGCTTCAATTCACCTCTTGGGGATGTGCATTGCTTTCTGGTAGTGATTCATGAAGACAGGCTGAAAGCAGGCTGCAGTGACATCGCGAATTAAACATGACACACGCGTGTCACTGAGCTACTCCACCGCACACAGGCTCGCTGGAGACAAGGCTGGAGCTTTGCTTAAAAGATTAATTTAACTCCTCAGTTGTCAGATTCTGGCAGACCAGCTCTTATTAAACCGACACATCCCAGTAGAGCATCAATTAACCTCTAACCATCTAGACCCCTGCAGAGCGTTACTTGGATATCTATTGGTTAAGCCATAGCAGATTGTCACAGACATATCCCTCTCTTTAGTTTAGCAGCTAATATTTTAACCCTCTCCTTCCAAAGTCTAACTGATCTCCTAACCACTCTCCCTAGGCAGAATTGAAGACGATCAACATTTAACTCCTCTTCTTAAACAGCCATGCAGATCATTACTTAATCCCTCACCTGTCACGGGCCAGAAGATCATAATACCTCTCTTTCCATAGCCATGAATATCATCATTTAACCCCTCTCTTCTATTGCAGATCAACACATAACTTATCTTTCAACAACCCAGCAGATCGTCATTTAACCCCTCTTCTTCCACAGCTCAGCCAATCACATAAACCCCGTCCTTTCACAGCTCTCCACATAACGCCTAGCACTCCACAGCTCAATAAATCATCACTTAACATCTCTCCTTCCATAACTCAGAAGACGATTTAACTAAACTCCTCCCACATCCCAGAAGATCACATAACACCTCCTCCATTCACCGCTTCACAGATCACATAACTCGTATCATTCCACAGCCGACCAGATCATCACTTTCTTAACCAATCTCCTTACATATCTCAAAAGATAATTTAACCCCTCTACTTCCACATCCCAGCATCACACAACCTCTTTCCTTCTCTAGCCCAGCAGATCAGAACTTAACCCCTTGCCTTCCACAGCCCTGCAGATCACGTAAACCCTATCCATTCACAACCCAGCAGCAGATAACATAACTCACTGTGCCAACCAGCCTATCTCCTTCTGCAGCCCAGCAGATGATCACTTGACACCTGGCCTTGCACAGGTCAGCAGATCACATAATGTCCACAGCTAAGCAGATCATCATTTACCACAATCCTTCCACAGTCCTGTAGATTATTACATCACTTAACCTCTATACTTCCACAGCCCAGCAGATTATCACCTATCCCCATTCTTGCCAAAGCCTTTCAGATCACCAATTCTCCAATCTCATCATTTAAACCCTTTTATAACAAGCCCGTGTAGATCATTACATAAAGGGATAGTAATGTTTCATAATAAAAGCAGCTCAAATTAATCTCCATAGTATTTAGGCCATGGAGAGTGTTATTTCAGTACTGTCAGAGTTGTAGTTCCAGAGTAATTGAATGATAAAGTATCCCCCTCCCGCCCCTTCTACTGATGTAACACTGCTCACCTCAGAGCAGCAGGGAGTGTCCAGGTAGATTGCAGAGAGGGACAATCTTCAATTAAGATAAGGGAAAAAGCTGAAAAACCTGTCAAGGGGGGCAGGGTTTTCATTGTTCTCACAGTAAGAATATTGACCCTTGATGTGAGCTGTCTGGTCTATGGACTGGATTCCACATCTGAGGAGTGTGGGTTTACACTAGGTAAAAAGGGCGGGAGTGGGACACTTTATTATTCAATTACTCTTGAAATACAATGCTCACAGTAATGAAATGACACTCTCTATGGCTCAAATACTATGAAGATTAATTGGAGCTGCTGTTTTTGTGAAACATTACTATCACTTTAATCCCTCATCTGATATTGCCCTGCAGATCATTACATTACAATTGATATGCCAAAAACCATCATATCATCCCTTAGTGTGAAGGGGTAGGCAATTTTTGGCTCTCCATCTGTTGGAGACTACAATGGCTGGTCGGAGATGGTGGGAGTTGTAGTTCCCAATGGTTGGAGAGCCAAATATTACCCATCCTTGCCCTAGCCCATTATCAGTCATAACCCTGCTGTTCATCACCTAAGCCATCTTCTTCCATTGTGCAACAGTTCACTTAACCCCTCTCAATCCACAGTACAACAGATTACTGTAATAATCATTTATGTATAAAGAAAAATTCCACAGCACTGTACAACAGAAAGATGAGACATAATAATTCAGACGACAATGTATATGTGGGTTTACCCCTTTAAGGACAGCGAGGTGCACAGAACATTGCGACACAATTCATTGCCCACCCCTCTGATCTACTAAAGGTTAAAAAAACACACTGACATAGAATTATAAGGGAGTCCAGCTCGCTAGAGTTTACAATCTACAGGATCATCACTTAACTCCTCACTTTCCAAGGTCCTGCAGGATTATCACTTCATCACATTCCTCCTACAGTCTAGCAGATCATTACATAAAGGGATAGTAATGTTTCACAAAACAGCAGCTCCAAATAATCTTCATAGTATTTGAGCCATAGAGAGTGTTATTTCAATAGTCAGAGTTGTATTTCAAGAGTAATCCTATATAATAATTTGCTAAGATGTTTGTCAGAAGCTGTCATGCGCAGTAGAGACTGCCCGAACACACAGAATGCTGGGAGCACAGAATGCTGGGAGTTCTGTGCTGGAAGCACGGAATGCTGGGAGTTCTGTGCTGGGAGCATTCTATGCTTTTGTGCAGTCTCTACAGTGCATGACTGCATCAGCTGCAGGACGCAAAGCAGGACCGGCCTCTTAATCCTTTGATTGCCAGAGGGGTACGCAACGCATTGCAAAGCAATGCGTTGCGTACCTCTCTGGCACTCAAAGGGTTAGCATCACCCAAATCTTGGCTTTTACACTTGTTGAAAGATAAAGTATCTCCCACCCACCCCTTTTACCTAGTGTAAGCCACCTCCCCTCAGATGTGGAATCTGGTCTTGACAGCAAACAACAGAGAAGGGACAATCTTCTTACTGTTAACATAAGGAAAACCTTATGCTCACTGAAGATTGTGCCTCTCTGAGATCCTTCCGGACAGTCTTGCTGCTCTGAGGTGAGCAGTGTTACATCAGTAAAAGGGCAGAGGGGGATACATTATAATTCAGTTATTCTAGCACTACAATTCTGACAGTGTTGAAATAACACTCTCCATGGCCCAAATACTATGAAGATTTATTGGTGCTGCTATTTTTGTGAAACATTAGTATCCCTTTAACCTCTTCCCTTCTACTACCCTAGAGATCATCACACAACCCCACTCCTTCCACCAACCAGATCAGAACTTAACCCTTTGAGTGCCAGAGGAGTATTGTGTACTCCTCTGGCACTCAAAGGGTTAATGCATTAAACAGCCCATTTCATCACTTTATCCCTCTCCTGCCAAAGCCCTGTAGATTCTTGCTTAACCCCTCTCCTTCCACATCCCAGCAAATTATCACAGTTCCTTTTTTAAATAGACCCCTTGCATATTCCTGCTTAACTCATTTCCTGCCAAAGCCATGTGGGTCATCACTTAACCTCATTCCTGTCAGGGTCCTCCAGGTCATTATTTAACTCCACATTTGCCAGTACCCTACAGAACATAAACTTACTCTTCATCTTCTAGAGTCCTGAAGATCATCACTTATACATTCTACTTGTATTGCTGCAGAGAACCAATTAACCCATCTCTTGTCCATGCCATATGCAGGTTAGCATTAATCACTTAAAGGTATAGTAATATTTCAAACTAAAAGCACCAATTAATCTTCATAGTATTTGGGCCATGGAGAGCATCAGGGTTGTAGTTCAAGAGTTATTGAATGATTAAGTATCGCCGGTCCGCCCCTTTTACCTTGTGTAAGCCGCCTCCTATCAGATGTGAAATCTGGTCTTAAGACCAGACAGCTCACAGCAAGGGACAATCTTCTTACTGTAAGAACAATGAAAACCCTGCCCCCATTGACAGGTTTATCAGGATTTCCCCTTATGTTAATTGAAGATTGTCCCTCTCTGCAAGCCATCTGGACACCACCTTTCTGCTCTGAGGTGAGCAGTAAAAGGGGCGGGAAGGGGATACTTTATCATTCAATTACACTTGAACTACAACTCTGACAGTATTGAAATAACACTCTCCATGGCCCAAATATTATGAAGATTAATTGGAGCTGCTTTTATTTTGAAACATTACTATCTCTTTAACCTTTCTTCTCCCACATCCCTATAGATCATTATTTAGCATCTCTACCAGCAGAGTCCTGAAAATGACTTCTAAGTCACGGGACAGTCAAACTTTGGACTTTCAGATGCAGTCTGGTTGGGAATGATGGGAATTATGGTCCCAGTTAGCTGGAGGTCCAAAGACTGACTTATCCCTGCCTTCATTGCTCTTTTGCCAGAGTCCTGTCAATCATCACTTAACCCCACTCCTGCCAGTGTCCACCTCATAATCTCCTAGAGCGCTCCTTTTTCCAGTTAAGTCAGTAGCAGATTTACCCATGCAGATAAAGAAATTTTGAGCTGGGATCTGGGCTTCTTTCCATGTGATGAGTGTGGGGAGGGGAGGGTTTATTTAGCCAGAAGAGAAGCAGAGTTCAGTTCTAAATATTTGATGTTTTAGGATCGTTAAGCATAATTAAATACACTGATGTTAATGCCGTCCGCTCACTGAAAGTGACAGGCGATAACTGCTGCATTTTATGAGTCCTATGGGGGGAAAGATTCACAGACTTCCCCTCTAGTTCTGTCCTCTGGCTGAGAGGAAACAGTGAAATATATGCGCATACATACAAATGTAGCCAGACTTAACTTTGTGATTTAACTGGATGTTCTGCATTATGACATGTAAGTAAGTAAGTAAAAAAATCCCATGTATGTCAACTGAAGTTGCTTATCAGATAAAGATACTGAAATTGAAAAGTTAAGTCAGGCTTTATCTGTATACTGGGACATCAACTCAAAGAAAACTATAGCCTTCCACAGCTGGAGGGCTTCACTTGCTGGTGGTGATGGGAACTGTAGTCCTTCACACCTTGAGGGCCCCTGGTTGGCACCTTGCAATAGATAAGACACCGTTATTATAGACTGATACAATATGGCATATATACAAATGTGCCACTGCAGCAGCATGGTGCTAGTCTCTAATGCCAGCCGCTGCTCTGATGGGCATACACTAGTATTATTGCTATAGTACATAATGGTGCACATCATCTGCCAGTATTAGACTTTAATGCCAGAAAGCCCCCCCCCCCATAGCATGCACAAGAAAAACTGACAGCTAAAGCAATGAGTTGGAGACCTCTCTAGCATTCAAGGGGTTAAAAATACCATTTAAAACAATGGGAATTTGCAGAATATTTGTTGGACCCCCTATAGTGCAGTTGGAATGTCCCAGAATTGCTACACTTTGCCTTAATCATAAGGTCCAATGGCCCATATTTATAGAAGCAGACTAGAGTTCTTCTGGAACAAACCAACTGCACCATAGGGGACAAATACAAAACCTTAAATACCTTTGCAATTGAATACAGCTTTTTACCCCCGAATGCCAGCTATAGAGGTCTCCAATGCATTGCTTCACAATGCACTTGAGACCTTTCTAGCAATCAGCATGATAAAAGTCCAAATTCATTTAAAGGGATAGTAATACTTTGTTATAAAAATCTCTAACACTTTAGATATTAATAGCAGAATTAGAATAAGCTACTTCCCATGTCTCAAAACTTCATAGTTTTTGTATTAGTAGAATTTAAACTCACCCCATCCCTCCCCTTTCTCATACGTCATCACCAGAGGCGTAACTAGAAGCCTCAGGGCCCTGGTGCAAGAAGTGCCATGGCCCCCCCATGGCATTGGCCCCCCTCGGCCACATTGACCCCCTCCACAATGCCCCTCAATCTCCACAATGCCCCCATCTCCTACCTCCTACCTGGAGCTACTGCACGGTCCTCTTAGTAATGCAGAGCGCTGGGAGATGATGTCACCTCCCAGAGCTCTGCATTATTAGAGCGCCAAAGGGAGATTGCGGGTGCCAGGTGGAGAGGTCGCAGGGGGTGGCCGGGCCCCAGGAGTGCATGGGCCTGGTTGCAGGTGCGACCCCTATAGTTACGTCACTGGTCATCACTCTAGCTGACAGCTGGACAATCCGGTCAAATTACCAGACGGAGGCTCTTCAGCAGAGCCGAAATCACGACATTTATGAAGAAATACTTCATTGGAACTGTATACAAAGTGTGCCTGGTTTGCAAGCACACTTTGTAGACTGTTCCAATGAAGTAGTTCTTCATAAACGCTGTGATTTCGGCTCTGCCGAGGAGCCTCGTCTGGTCAAATGACCGGATTCTTCAGCTGACGTATGAGAAAGAGGAGGAAGGGGGTAAGTTTAAATGATACAAACAGAAAAACTATGACGTTTTGAGACATGGGAAGTAGCTTAGTCTAATTCTATTATTAATTTCCATAATTTGAGATTTTTTTTAACAAATTATTATTATCCCTTTCATAGGAATTTTTATTTGTCCGCTGTGATGCAGTTGGTTTACTCCAGAATAACCGCAGTTTTCTTTTATAAATATGGGCTGATGTTCCTGAATTTGGGCCTCCTTTCACAATTAAACCGAGATTCTCCTAAGTTCTTACAGTGGCTCTGGTGCAGACCCCCTCCTCCTTTTTTCTAGACTCTATTACATTATGACATGTAAACAGTGCACAAACTGGGAACTGGCAGTGCCAACCTTCCTGGAACGCACTGTTAGAGCATGTATAGACAGCACAGGTGCGGTGCAAGTAGCAGTGGTGCCAGCAACCCTGTTACACTGAGTGACAAGGTGACATGTATACAGATGGCAGTGCCAGCCTACACACACATAAACACCTACCACATCTACATCATGGCATGTACACTGACATAAGTACAGAAGACATAAGCTGTTCCACACTGTCTCCCCCTCACACATGGCCAATCACGTAATGCTTCAAGGACCAGAGGGCTACACAACTTTTTTTCAGAGAAATGTTACACACCCACCATCTGATCCTTAAAAGGTTAATCTTTTTTTTTTTGCCTATGTTAGTGAGAGATATGTACAAAAAGACATTTGTGCTAAAATTAATTAAAGGGGCAGCTTTGGAACACTGCACCTGCCTTAAGCCTATGTACTAAGCATTTTATGCAAAAAAAAAACAAAAACTAGTCTGATTGTGCCAGTTGTGGAGCATATGGTTCTTTTTGGGCTGTGCCACTTCATTGCACACTGTTCTGCACCATATACTAACAGGATGCAGAGGAAATTGGCATAGCATTCTTCCTTTATCTTACACATACTATAGGGGTTCAATAAGAGTTGCCGGATTTAGGTGCTGGTGTAGTTATGTGAGACGGCAGGTACTTAGGCACAGGTGCTGGACTTGAGATTTTACATATTAGGATAGCAAGTGAGCTGCTGTGGTAGATTCGTGTATTCCTCTCAGTACGTTTTATTCTCCATCTCTTAGTGTTGGTTCTTTTGCTGCCTCTTAACCCCTTGAATCCCAGAGGGGTGTACAACATATCACTTTGTAAGGAGCTGCACATCCCTCCAGCACTTAATTAACCCTCTGAGTGCCAGTGGCGTATGCAACACATTGCAAAGCAATGCGTTGCAAACCCTCTGACACTCAAAGGGTTAAGGTGTTAATCAAGGGTGGGCTCCCTGTGGATCTCAGTCGGTTACTGGACCACAACACCCATCATCCTCAGCTAAAGATGAAGGCAGTTGTAGTTCAACAATAGAGAGCCATAGGTTGCTTACCTCTGCCCTTAACCCTTTGAGTGCCAGATGGGTATCCATCGCATTGCTCTGCAATGCGTTGGATACCCCTCTGGCACTCAAAGGGTTACTGACGCCCTCTCTGTTCTTCCTTTCCTTGTGGGGCAAACCACCTGCACTGTAGGAGACAAGTAAAACAATCCCAATGATTTAAGAGGGGATTTTAACCACTTGAGTGCTAAAGAAGTTTCCAATGACTTGCAAAGAATGACTGTGCTTTTCCTTTACACATAAGGTCAAATGGGTCGTCAATAAGCTAAAGAGGAGTCATTCTGGAGAAACCAACTGTACCATAGGGAAGACATTAAGCTCCCCAGTGATTTAAGTGGGGACGTTTAACTTTGGATGCTGGATAGTTCTCCAGTGCATTGAAAAGCAATACTCTTTAGCATTCAAGAGGTTAAAATTCCCATTGTAGTCAATGGAAAATTGTATGTGTTCCATATGGCGCAGCTGTTTGGATAGTTTGAGAATTGTTGTGTCCCATCTGGTGCAGTTATGTTGCTCCAGAATTGCACCTCTTCTTCTTTGCACATATGCCCCTTAGTATTGTCATCCTGGCATCACTATATAGTGCAAAGAGCTCATTATCACTAATGTAAAGGAGTAGACTGAATACAGGATACTGGCCCAGATTTATTAAAATTTATTAAAACAAACTGGATTTACTCTTGAGTAAACCAACTGCACCACAGGGGACAAATAAATATTCCTCTTAAAAGGGAACTATCACCCCAAATAAAGTCTCCCCACAACAATTAGACATCTAGCGATAAGCTTAACAATAGGAGGAGTAGCCAGCATAATTTCCGCATTACTGAGAAATCCTACTTCTGCTGAGACTGACGGCCAGGCAACAGCGCAGACATCTTTGCTTACAGACATCTGTGCTCCTGCGCTGTCAGTCCCAGTCTCCTCTATCAGGTGTTGAATGGTACCTTTAGGTACCAGAAGGTACTGACGGGGCAGGCACGCAGATGCCTCTAAAGCACTGCTGCCTGGCCATCGGTCTCTGCAGAAGTAGGATTTCTCAATAACGCGGCAATTATGCTGGCTAATACTACTATTGTTAAGCTTATCGCTAGATGGCTAATTGTTGGGGGGAGACTTTATTTGGGTCGATAGTTCCCCTGTAAATTAAATTGGGCTTTTAACCCACTAAATGCTGGACAGGTCTCCAGTGCGTTGAGAAACAATGCATTGGAGACCTCTTTAGCCTTCAAGGGGTTAAAACATTTCTATTCAAGTGCATGGGAATTTAGGAATTTTTAATTGTCCCCTGTGTTGTAGTTGGTTTGCTCCAGAATAACTCCAGTTTGCTTTTATAAATGTGGACCATTATTGTCCTTTTTGTTTCCTTTATCCTTCTTGTGTTTTATTCTCTCTCCATCATCTAAGTCTCACTCCTTTCCGTTCCTTCTACCACATTCTCTCTTCTAGCCCTCTGTCCCTTCTATCTTCCTTCTGCTCTTTCCTTCTCCCTCCCTTTCATTCTCCCCACCTCCTGCTCTGTACCGCTCTCCTCCTCCTCCCTCTCTCTCCATGCTTTCGCTCCACAGCATCTTACATGCGTGCCCTGATATTCAATGCAATCTTTATTCTCTGCCCTGAGAGGGTGCCCTGAGGGTTTCACACTACCGACTGCAGTCACTATTTCGATGGGGTATAGAAATGGAGGGGGGACTGATACTGTGAGTCGATTGGACCAAGGAAGAAAGCTGTATTTATCTGCTGAGAATGGAAATCTTCTGTCTACAAGGGCTTCTTCACTGCAATGTGTAACGAAGGCAGCAGTGGTGAGAATGATCTCTCTCCGTATCTCTCTCTCCATCTCCCTGCTTCTTTTGATTTGACAGTTTATTATCAGGGAAGACTTAGGCTTGCAGTGAATATGTATCATATATCTGTTCCCTTAAACTTCCCACTGTTGTCCCATATAAGTGCACCCTGTAACTCCTCCTATTGTCATGTATAGTCCCTCCCTGAAACTCTTACCATTTATCCATCTGACTGCTCCCCATAAACCCTCTTATTGCTCTATATCTGGGGTGGACAAAACAGCCTGAGTCCCTCCAGCTGTGAAGGACTACTCTGGCTGGGAATCGTGTGAGTGGTAGTGTTCCACAGCTGAAGGAGCTAAGCTTACCACTGCTTTATATATTCTCTATCTATAACTCCTCCTATTGCTCTATATAACCAGTCCCTATAGCTCCCGTTGTTACTCTATTTGACCCTTCCCTCTAACTCCTCCCATTGCTCTATATGGATCTCTCTATAACTCCTCCCACCACTTTATAGGACGGCTCTCTATAACCCCTCCCTATAACATCTGTTTTTCTAAATAATAAATATCTATACTCCTCCCATTGCTTCTTCTGATTGCTCTCTATAACTCCTCCCATTGCTCCTTATCACTACTTCCTATAACGCTACCCATTACTCTATACAATCTTGGCCTATAGTGCTTCCAGTGGCACAATGCAGCTTCTCCACATAACCCATCATATTGCACACTATACCTGCTCCCTATATTAACTACTGCTTAACATACTTGCTCCCCATAACTGCTCGTTATAACTCCTGTGACTGCTCCATATATTCGTTGTCAGTAATTACTTCTATTTATCCACATAATTTTTCCATATGACTTGTTATTGGTTTGTATAACTTTTTTATAAATCCTCCCATCCTATATAATAATTCGCTAAAACATGTGTAAAGCCACGACATGCGCAGTAGACACTGCTGCGCGTGCTGCAGTCATGCACAGTAGAGACTGCCCGCTCCGTGGCTGATACAGAGCTGGACGATCTGAAGGAGCGTCCAGCTCTGTATCAGCAGTGGCGTCGTTAGTCTCTACTGCGCGTGACTGCCCCGCGACCGGGTGGCAGTGGCACTGTGGCCCGTGTAACGGGCTGTTCAACTAGTAGTTCCATAATAGCCATAACTCTTCCTATTGCTCTGTATAATCTTTTTTTATAGCTCTTTACACATCCTCCTAATGCTCTATGTAACTTCTCACTATAACTCCTCCCATTGTGCCATATAACTGCACCCTACACCACCTCCTAATGCTCTAAGGAACTGCTCACTATAACACCTCCCATTGTGCCATATAACTGCTCCCTATAACTCCTCCTATTGCTCCTATTACTCGTTATAACTCGTTATAACTGATCCTTTGATCGCCTCCTGTTGCTCTGTATAACCTTTGCTATAACTCCTCCTATCACTCTGCCTAACCTTCCTGCAACGCCTCCTGTTGCGCCATATACCTAATCCTGTAACTAATTCACCAAAAAACTCAACTTAATGCCAAAAACAAGCACTCCTCTTATCTCCACCTATATCACTACTCTCCTTAAAAAAGCTCCCATCTGTCTGCATTTGCCTAAGACATCACTGATTTACTCCTTCAAAACATTAACCCTTTGCAGCCTACACACTAAACTATAGAATAACATAGGAATTGGAGAATCCAGCACACTGGGGTCATTTTTTCCTTTTGATCACACTTTAGTGCATCTCCCCCAGTCTTCTTGTTAAATCACCCTTCTTGTGTTCAGTATGATTACCATCTCCTACATAGCCATATGGATAAAGAAGAACAGTTCTAGAACAAACCAACTGCTCTATAGATGGCAAATGGCAATTTATCAAATGCCTTATTGTTGTAAATGGGTTTTTAATCCACTGAATGCTAGAGAGGTATCTAATGAATTGTGAAGCAATACGTTGGAGACCCCTCTAGCATTCAAGCAGTTAAACGCTCTTATTTAAATTAATAGCAATTTGCCTTTGTTATCCCCTCAAGTTACAGCTGATTTGCCTCAGAATTACTCCAATTCTTAGTACATCAGTCTTCTAATGCTCCATATACCTACCATCTCCTTCTACTGCACAAGATAACAAGTTCTTATTGTTGTTTGTATATTACTACTCATCGACAGTCCTTGTGTTGCTTCACAGAACAGTTTATTTAACAACACTGTACTGACCCTCGATTAGGGGGTCTCTAATTCCAACTTATAGGGCCCCTTTTCCAATTTCTGCCTTCTAGTACCTGTTCACGTCTTCTCCCCACCTCCTCTCACCTCATTACCAAACCTGCTAAGCTTAACAAGTACCAAAACGAGCCTTTCTTGTTATCCTTCCTCTTCCCCACCTTCTGTCGACACATTAGAAGCACATACACTTACATTCCGGTTCATCTGACAATTGTACTCGTTATTACGACGACGTTTAATTAGCCCGAGACGTTGCTTGGGTTCACAGCGCACAGACAGCACTGTCTGTTCTCACTCCTCCCTCCCTCCTTCTCCTCGGCCTGCTTTTAGATTTTGTGTGTACGCCTCCAGGCTCTGTTATATCTGCCACATTTCTCGATTCATGGCTTGTATGTGTGTGTGATGGCAGTGTGCCGGGGAGGGAGAATGAAGGGGGCCAGCTACCTAAAAATAACTTAACTCCAAATGCACACACCTGCTAGCCAAGAGGGCAGCTCTCACAGAGCTTTTATTACTTGCATATGTATGAGGAAGCGGTGAGACCAATGTGCTTCCTTGTCTAAGGATTAAGATACAGTAAGAGGTACGTGCCTCTGATGTCTATGAAAAAGAAAAGGTGGAGGCAGGTGTTTGCTGCCTGTATCGTTAGATGAGGAACTGCCTAAACTGAAAATTCAAGGGATGTATCTGCTGTGTTTTAAAAGGAAGCAAATGATGTTCTCCCTTGATGTCAGTATATAAGGAAATGTTAAAGGAGAGATAGGTGCTCCCTGTGTATAAAGACGTGAGAGGTACAAGTCCCGAATGTTTGGTATTACAAGGAGGTGACAGGCATGTATCTTTATGCTTGTTTATTGAAGGTCAGATTTCATATTTGGCAACCTAAGTCTTTGCTGAGTTGCCCCAAAACAGGTCCTGTCAGACACGGAATCAGAAAACTGAGTCCCTACAGTGGCAGAAGGCCGAACGCAACCCAGAAGTTGGTGGTTTAAAGAGGTTCAGTCTCTCTTACTGGACAGCAAGGGAGAACCAGGGGTCTCTTTTCAGACCCCAATTCTGCTCCCCACTGGTCCATTGGAGTTCAATGCAGCAGCAGCTTCATCGGCAGATCCGCTGGACATTTAGGACATTTATTCACTTCATAGATGCTCTTTAGGAAGATGTGAGAGATATGTGTCTGATGCCTGTATATTAGGAGAATATGATATGTGCCTACTGACAGTGTATTAGGAGGATATGAGAGATATGTGTCCAATATGACTATTAGGAGGATATGATAAATATGTGTCTGATGAATGTGTATTAGGAGGATATGAGTCTGATGTCTGAGTATTACCAGGATATGAGATTTGTGTGTCCAATGTCTGTGCGGTAGGAGGATATGAGATATGTGTGTCCTATGTCTGCTCCCCCATTGATCCACAGGAGTTCAATGCCAGGAGTTCAATGCAGCAACACCTTCATCAGCAGATCCTCTTGCTGGGCTGAAGAACTTACAATAGGACATTTATCCAATTGATAGATGTTCTTTAGAAAGATATAAGAGATATGTGTCTCACACCTGTCTATTTGTATATGTCTGTGTATTAGGAGGATATGAGAGATACATGTCCCATGTTTGTGCTGTTAGGAGGATATGAGAGGTGTCGGATGTATGTATATTCCTTAGTATATGAGTCTGATGTCTGTGTATTAGGAGGATATGAGCGATATGTATCTGATGTTTGTAATAGGAAGATATGAGACATATGTGTCCGATGTCTTTGTATCAGAATGATAAGAAAGATATGTGACAGATGTCTGTGTATTAGGAGCCTATGACAGATATGTGTCAGATGTCTTTGTATTAGGAGCATATGAGATATATGTGTTGGATGTTTGTATCAGGAGGATATGAGATATATGTGTCTTATGTTTGTATATTAAGAGGATATGAGTTTCTGATGACTGTGTATTAGGGAACATGAGAGATATGTGACTGATGTCTGAGTAAGGATATGAGATATATTTGTCAAACGCATGTGTATTTGGAGAATATGAGAGATATGTGTCTGACATTTCTGCATAGGTGGATATGAAAAATATGTATCAGATGTTTGTGCATTAGGAGGACATTACAGATATGGTTGGATAACTGTATTAGGAAAATATAAGAGATAAGTGTCTGATGTCTGTATATTACAAAGAAATGAGAGATATGTTTCTGTTGCTATGTGTATCCTGATGTCTGTATATTAAATAATACTTAACATGTAAAAATACAAAAACTAGACTCTTTTACTAATTAATCACTGTTATTTCCCCTTCTGGCAGTA
Organism: Rhinophrynus dorsalis; assembly: GCA_037306005.1. Taxonomy (NCBI): domain Eukaryota; kingdom Metazoa; phylum Chordata; class Amphibia; order Anura; family Rhinophrynidae; genus Rhinophrynus; species Rhinophrynus dorsalis. Next base: position 406,343,795 of record CM074722.1, on the reverse strand, counting down.
GCAGTATATTAATTTACAGACCTCTCAGTACTAGTCTTCCCCCTCAGTCTTCAGCTCTAGATACAGCTGGTACCAAGAGCTCAAGAGAAGAGACTGCTCCAATGTCACACCCAATAGGAATGTAGCTGCTTCTAAAAGTTCCAGCCATTGAAGGAAGTGTGGCAAGAAGCTTGGGACAGACCTGTACAATTAGGGTTGTAAGTTTATAAGGCTGTTAAATGGGAGTAGAAGCCATTGAGTAGCAAGAGAGTGAGTTTTAATAATGTGTGGTATATGTTAATTGCCCTTTAACAGAATGATAGAGGTATATGTCTAGTAATTGTGTATTAATAGGTGGTGAATGACGTGTCTGAAGATGCAGAATGACAGAGCTATGTCTGTGGGATAAGTTCATACATGTATGTCTCTAATGTATAGATATTAGATGTGTAGTATGGGTCTTATGTATTCTGGAGAGCTTGTACAGTAAGAAGTTACATAGTTACACAAAATAGAGAAACAACAACATATAAAAATTATATAAAGTTACATATTGTTCTTAGATACAAAGAGCCAGGGGTATTATGCACTAAAGAGTGATAAAGAGGTAATAAAGTTTAGAGGATTTCTCCAGTGATATCACTTCTCCAGTTCCTATGTTCTTCTTTAGAGCCTATGCACTAAGATTTCCAAAGCTTAAAAAATCTTAGTGCATAGGCCACATAGAATAACATAGGAACTGGAGATGTGATACCACTGGAGAAGCCATCTTCACTTTATAACCTCTTTACTACTCTTTAGTGCATAGGGATCATAGTGTGGGAGAAGACAGAGTGGTGTGATTCTGGTGAAAACCAAATGTTGGCCATACCTGCCAACATTTAAAATGGCCAAAGAGGCACATTTGTTTTAGGGGGTGCTGCTGGGGGGCATGAGTGGTGGGCCGGGCACTACTGATAATTTTTAGGTTATTTCATGACCTACTGACACTACTTTGTATAACTGAATAAATTATTTAGCGCAATGCCAAAGTATTTTATTTACACAAACTAATTTATGCATACATATACTGATGTTTATACAAATATTAATGTCATTTTGTTTGGCTGTGGAGCAAAGTGATGCACTTATATACACACCACAGAATCTGGTCTCCTAAAAAGAGGGACACCAGGGTGGGAAGAAGGATAGAGGGATTTGGGTCTCAAAGAGAGACTGTCCCTCTTAAAAAAGGGGTATGGTCACCTAATGCAGTGGTTCTCAACCTGTGCCATCGAACCCCACTAACAGTCCAGGACTTGAGGATGTCCCAGCCTGAGCACAGGGGAACCAATCACAGACATTTGATTCACTCTCCTGAGCTGAATCAGAGAAATCTTCAAGTCCTGGCCTGTAAACCAGGTCCTGAGGCCATGGAGTTGAGAACTACTTCTCTAGGGAACACAATGACCATTCTTTTAAATGGCAAGTATAACCCATTGAGTCTTACAGAGATTTTGCAATGCATTGGGGACCTCTCTAGCATTCAAGGGTTAAAATCCTCATTTAAATTACTGGAAATCTTGGAAATTCTTATTTATCCCCCCATAATGGATCTGGTTTTGCCCCACAACTGCACTTCATATATAAGGCCCTATTGCCCATTTGAATAACAGTAATGTTATTAAGAAGGAGAAAACTAGATACCCCTGCTAGCACACATTATATATCCATTGTCTGTGTTATGTAGATGAAATCAAAATGGTGGAAAGCACTCACTCCTCCAACAAACTTCAGGCCCAGGTGCACAATCCCAATAGATAATGGAAAGCTCAAAGAATGGGGCAGCACCAGTGGGACTTCTCTAAAAAGATATTTATTAGCGAAATGACAATCAACAGGTCAGGTCAACATTTCGGTCAAAAACTGACCTTTCTCAAGACGTCTTGAGGGGAGTGGGGGTCAGTACGTTTCAATAATGTGTGCTGAGTTCAGCAGGGTATCCATTTTTCTCCTTTTTCCCTCTATATTACCCTGTATGCACTACTGTATATCAAAGAGATTTCCCTTTCCCTATTTTTGGATGTTTTAGAGTGCACTATGATTTTCCTTTTCCTATAAAAGTAATGTGAAGCAATTCTGGAACAAACCAATGGCACCATACAGGGGTGTAATAAAAATTCCCAACATGCCTACTGAATACTAGTGTGGTCACCGTTGAAGATCTCTCTAGCACTCAAGGGGTTAAAAGATCCATATAACTCAATGTTATTTCAGCCCCATGTAGTGGTAGGTTTACCTCTCAATTGATGTTTACATAACAACATTTGTGTCTGTATTAGGACAAGCTGAAGGATTTGATGTCTAATGATTGTGTGTTAGGAAGAGATGAATGGTATATCATAATCTTTAGGTTTAAGGAAGACATGGGAGTTGGTTAGCTGAGTATGATGGGATCTTATTAAACAGCAGCCAGAGCCACATGTTGTCCAACACTGCTTTAACCAATTTATTTTTGTTCTTCCCCTCGCAGGAGTAATATTTACACAGTAAATCCAAAAAATCTGCTCAGTGGGAAAAAACAAAGGTTTCTGCACACTTTCACATGGGATTATAAAATGAAAACCTAACTGGAACCCATAGTCTTCCCCACTTGTTCTTCCAGAGATCATCTTCTATCTACTCTTCCCAGTTCCTGTCTCCAGAAGGGACCAGAGACAGCATTCTACTTAATGCTCTCAACTGGAGCAACAGCCATTTATGTTTTGAACACTGGGTACCTCACATACCCCTCCTCCTTGAGAGAGATCTTTCCACCACCCCTAGCACATGAATACATACCAAAAAAAGGGCCCTAAGTCTCTTCTCTCTGTCACGCAACATTGAACCTATTCCATACAACCCCCACCACCAGCACCACCTTCACCAGCGTCTGTGTCTGCCATGAACAAGGTTCACTTGCAGCTATAAAGAAGAGGAGAAGGAGGGGGTGAGATAAAAGAAATAATTATTTCTCTACTGAAAAGGGAAATGCATAGTAGGAAATGCATTAAACCAGTTTTAAGTCTGCTGAGCTGGACGGTGGAATAAGCCGTGTCAGGTGCACAGGAGATGTGCAGTGGATAGACCTTCCTCGTTTATATTACCACCCTGTAATGGATTTACAAATGCCACAAAAGTGAAACTGGGAGACTGCTGTAGAGGGGAGAGGAGAAGAGAGGCAGATGCCTTCAGCATTTCTTTAAAAGGTATGTGTAGGTGTACCAGGGAGATGCCTGGAGGAGAGGCTCTGCTGTGCATTACAATTAAAATGGCACTGTTATCTGCCGTTCACTTATTATTTGGAAACACTTTACAGAGTAGATGTTTGGAGGTATATTCAGCAGTGTCTAGTCTGGAAAGCTGGAACTGTGTTCATAGCCCGTGGTAAAACAAAAGGAACACAATATGTTCAGCCCTGTATGAATGGAATAATGCAGTGATTGGTATGGAAGCAGAGGGAGAGAGAAATGGGAGATTGAAACAATGAGACTCTGTGAGGGATCAGAGAAATAGGGGAAGCAAAGCATAGACTGGGACAGTAAGAGAGGCCTAATCATATCCTGGTCATAGTAATTCTTTTCACATACTAACACCTGTTTTCTTTTTTTATATAGTGGTAAACCTTAAAGGGCAAGTATCACCACATTACTAATCCGCTCCTATGGGAGGCTGGTCTGTGCAGCCTAAAAGCAACATTTATCAGCTATTTGATGGGGGGGGGGGAGACTGACTCCTTTGGTTGGAAAACAACCCAGAAATATGTGGTTCTCAGCTACAAACCTTGAGGGTTGTGTGTGAAGTCACTATAGACCCACTGTGTCAGTAGTACCCCATTGGCAGATCTGTTCCCCTTGGAGCAGACCTGCCAGTGCAGCTGAGGATCCATTGTTAGTGGATACACTATGAGGCCTGATGGAGCAATTAGGGAAAAGAAAAGAGACCCCTGATTATCCCCTAATTCATTATTGCTGAATCAGTCTCCTGTCCTGCTTGTATCATGCTTTAACCCTTTAAGTGCCAGAAGGGTACGCAACACATTGCCTTGCAATGCATTTCGTACCCCTCTGGCACTTAAAGGGTTATAGCCTAACACAGTGAGTCTTTAGGGGTCTGCCACAGACCCCTGGATTGCATTCCATCTGAGAGGACAGGTAACCCCCCCCCCATGTCTGATGGCCATGGACTCTATACTTCTTCCCATAGCAGCAGACTTAGTAAAACCTGATGAGTACCTCTTAAAGGAGCAGTATACTGTTTTCATAAAATAATTGGCCTTTTCAACCAAAGAAAAGAGTTGCAATTCTTGTGCAGACCTACTTCACCCCAGGGTATAAATAAAACTTCCAATCGTAATGCTCTAAAGTCCTATTTTGTAATCAGTGGGTTAAAAGACTCCATTTAAATCAATGGGAATTTGGGGTATGTGTGTTTGTTCCCTGCGGTGTACTTACATTTTCACCATTGTTCTTATTTTCTTTTGAGGATAAAGCCCAGTATATTTTATAGGGATTTTGCATTGCAAGTGCTCTGCCATTACTGGGAGACCTTTCATTCAAAAGTTATCACAGCCAAAATGTATATATTTTAATCAAACTGTTAGCAAAAGTGCTAACTGGGGTCCAAAAGGTTATTTTTTATAATGCACCCTATAAGAAAGCGAGAGACTGAGTGAGAGACTACAGCTCTTCATAATAAGTGATAAGAACAGCACCACCTGGTGACCAGAAATAAATCTGCAATCTAGTTTGGGAAAAAAAAAGTGAGTTTTCATAAATTTTGACTGGACAATCTCTCAGCACTGGAAGCAGCCTTGTATTACCAACAGAGTGCCAGAGGGCTATGCAATGCAATGCTTACCACTCAGGCACTCAAAGGGTTACCTCACCAGGAAACTCCCTATAACATATTTTCCATAAGAAAACTATGCATCTGCTTTAAACTCTTGAATGCTAGAGATGTATCCAATGTTTTTGCAATGCATTGGATACATCTCCATCATCCAAGGGGTTAACCTTTGTCAATATCAGTCCTTAGTAAGGGTTATGTAATCCCTACTCTAATGATTCTGTAAGCATGATCTACAGTAATGACATGGAGAGAAACTTCCTCTCCTACATGCCAGACTGTCACAATGTCCCTGAGGAATGAACAAAGCCACAGTGACATTAGGGTTTTATACATTTACCAGCTGGAAAGAGACATTCAGGGTGAATGTCGCCATTAAAACCTTACACCCCAAAAAGGTCTTCTCCCTGGTTGGAATTAGATCCAGACTTGTTAAGACTGATATAAACAATGTCTGCCCTGCATCAGATCATTAAATCCCTGCTAATATAGTCCCGTCCATATGGCAGGTGAATATGAGTGGGAAGGGGGGCTCTGACCTGAGGCGAGAAGACATAGATAACAGCAGAGTGGCAAGGCATCAACTCTGAAGACCCGAAGCCTTTCTAATCTATCTGGATACATATACTGGAAATCATTACACAGTGCTGTAATAGAATAGGCAGTATGTAAACAGTGAATGAACAGGCTCTGCTGTAATGATACTTGTATGTATAAATGCAAAGTGAAACCAAAAATCCATCATTAAATGAGGTTTTTAACCCATTGAATGCTAGAAACTTCTCCAATGCATTGCTAAGCAATATGATGGGAGACCTCACTAGCATTCAGAGGGTTAAAATGCCCATTTAAATCAATGAGAATTTGTAGAATTTCATGTGTGTCCTATTCTGTAGCTGGTTTGATACAACATTTGTTTTTACACACAAGTTCCAGGGTATCTAAACTAGGACTATATTACCTGTGACTATCCAGCTGCTGTTTGACTACAATTCCCATACATGGCTCGCTGAGCGTGATGACAGTTAATGAGATTGAGGTCCCTTAGCAGCTGGAGGGCTGCAGGTTTCCTATCCTGAACTAAGCACAAGCAATGAATATGTTAATTTGTAAAACAAAATCAATACATTGATTGTGACCAAGCTGCACAGTATAGTGATGAAATATTTTCAGATTCAGTCCTTCTGGCATAGCAACATGTTAGGGTTTCAGGATACCCCTGCTTAAGCACAGAGAGATCAATCACAATTACAGATCTACTGATTACCTGCCTTTGATCATAAAAGGATGTCCTGAAAACTGACCTGTTGGTTTGCTGATCTATATGCTGATAACTAAAGAGGTGTCCTGCAAAATGATGCTGAGTATCTGTATACACATCCAATATAAGGATGTCTGTCAGAAGCCGTCATGCGCAATAGAGACGGCTGCACACGCTGCAGTCATGCACAGTACAGATTGCCCGCGCCGCGGCTGATACGGAGCAGGGCGCTCCGAATTCAGACCGAAGTCCTCTAGGTCCCAGGAAGGTGCGCAGAGAGGACTACAGTTTTAATTCAGAGCCCCCCGCTCCGTATCAGCCGCAGCACGTTTGGCCAGTCAGTACTGTGCATGACTGCAGAGAGGCCACTGACAAGACAGGATCCGGCTGGTTGCTGTGTAGCACTGTGGCCCGTGTAAACGGGCTTTTCAACTAGTAATAAATAATTGCACTGTGAAGTAACGTTCACTATCTGTACATATCTCATGAGCTTGTGTGACTGTATAGGGATGAGTTTCTAACTTTAATCATAAGCACTTTGGAATGTCAAAGACATTCCAAACTTGCAAATGGTTAAAAAGCATTTTGCTATATTAATGTTGCCCTCTGGTCCTGTATAAAATTTTTTCATAACTGATAGGCTTTTATTTTGTTTTTTTTCTCGCAATATTGTTTGTTGTCAATGTTTCATAACCTGCTGGTTTCCCTTTTTAATGAGTATGGAATAAAATTTTATATTTTAACCCTTGGCTGCTAGGATTTCTTTGATATTTGTCACATAACACGTCATTTTGAATTCTACTTTTTTTGATAATGAGTGTTTCACTGTATAATGACAGTAAGTATCTACACGGCTAATATCGATGCTGCACTATATAATGATAAAAACTACCTATACACTGATTATAGACATACCCCACTGCATAACAATGCTGAGTGTCTATACACTGATAATGAAATCACTGCACTGTAAAATAATAATGAGCATCTACATACTGATAATGAACATGATACAGTGTCTTACGTAGCGGAGTATCTAGAAGTTAATAATTATAACACTGAAGTGTATAATAATTCTAATTATCTGTACACTGGGAATGAGAGGCTGTTCTGTATTATGATCCACAATTGCCACAAACTGATGATAAACAAACTGCATTCCACAATGATCCTGAGTATTACTAACATGCATCAGTACTAGGCCTGACTACACAGGAGCCTTTAGAATAGTGATATAAAAGGGGAATTAACAACTCCAAATAATAACCTCCCACTGTATGTTACAATGGCCAGAAAATCCTAATGGCTCCACTGATGTTGTCCTTGCACCTTGATTCGTAGATGACATCTTCAGCCAATCCTGAATGTCATATTCATGGAGGCAGACATACAGATTCTTGCAGGTCTACAGGACACAAACTCAGCCCACTGCATATGGTAATCCCTTTAACAACCTGAGTGGTGTGCAATACATTTCCTACCCCTCTGGTGCTCAAACGGTAATGTAGGCTCATGCACTATCCAGGTTCAGTTTGAAAAAAAAGCTGCCAGCATCTGTCATGTCTGCCTCCATGAAGAAGACATTCAGGACAAACTGAATCAAGAAGCAAAGAAGAAAATCAGAGGAGCCATTGGTGACTTTCACCTTGTGCTGGAACACAATGTGACGTAACTTGGAGGTATTCTGAGAGGGACAAATCCAAGTTGCAGCATTCCTGCTCTGGCAGAGACTTATGGGCCTGCTGTGCAGACGGTTCACACAAGCAGTATTGGAGGTATTGATGCCCCTTCCAACCTTTAACAAGAAATCGTTGATGCCCACATTGGCCAAGTATCCATCAGGCCTCCACTACAACCCCCAATATGAGTATGTCCAGAATATTGAAAGTAAGTCCTGGTAGATTTGTTTGTGCTAAGATGGAATGCAGGCACGTTTTCCATGTAAACACAGGCTGTGTGAAATGCACCCATGTAAAAGACATGGCTTGCTATGGTGTGTAATGCACCACAATGCAACAGTGCAACTTGGATGCACTTGTGTATTGAACAATCAAGTTTTCACAGCCATCTTCACAACATGGAGCATTTTCATACATTTAGCAGACTGTATTTCATGCCATATCAGGAATAGTGAATTTTTGGACTTTCAGCAATTGAAGACTACAACTTACATCATCCCCAGCCAGGCAATAGCAGGATGATGGGAGTTGTAGTCTCCAACAGCTGGATGTCCATCAATGAACCTTGCCCCAGATTATCAGGGAGAGGAAGATCCAGAGGATTCCATCCTGTTGTATGAAAGTCAGTTTCTCCTTTCATCAGAGGGCCTTGAGCAGTTGCCTAATTTGCACAATTGATAACCTTTGAGTGCCAGAGGGGTATGCAGTGCATTGCTCTGCAATGCGTTGTGTACCCCTCTGGCACTCAAAGGGTTAAAACTGGAAAACATATGACTTTTTTTTGTTTGGGGGGAGTTTTTTTAGGGGGGAAGCACAACCATCATATAGTATCAATACAATGCCAGGTCTAGGTTGGCAGAAGCTGCCATACACAGGAGAGAATAAGGGAGGGCCAGGGTGATGAAAGGATGATGCAAGCTGAGGAGTGTAATCCACTGGGTCTTGTTATCTGATCAACCTGTTGCTTTCTAACCAACGACACAAGTCTTGCGCTTTCTTACTAGATACCCCAGGGAGAGCACGTGGAATAAGGAAGAACATTTAAAGAGGAATATGTCATATAATAAAAGATGCTAACAAATGCTCCTATTTACACCATATACAGTTCCTTGTATAACTCCTCCTATTGCTTCATACACTTTTCCTTGTATAACTCCTCCTATTGCTTCATACACCTTTCCTTGTATAACCACAGCTCCCAACATTTCAAACGGCCAAAGAGGGACACTTCTGTTTTAGGTGATGTTTCTAGGGGCGTGGCTGGTGGACGGGCATTAACAAGAATTTTTAGGTTCTTTCTTGACCTACTGGCACCTCTTTGTGTAACTGATAAATGATTTAAAGCAAGACCAAATTATTTTATTTACATATATTAATTTAGAAACACATACTGAAGATTAACAACACCTTTTCATGAGTTTTATTACTGTGGAGCAATGTAATACACACAATTTATTATGTTCTCCTAAAAAGAGGGATAAAAGGGAGAAAAGAGGGACTGAGGGATTTGGGTCTCAAAGAGGGACTGTCCCTCCTAAAGAGGGACACATGGGAGGTATGGTATACCTCCTATTGCTTCATACACAGCTCTTTGAATAATCCATCCTATTGCTCCATATACAGCTCTTTAATTCTTATTATTATTACATATAAAGTTTTTTTTTTATAACTCCTCCTATTGCTCCATATACAACTGTTTAACTCCTTTGTTTGTTCAATATGCAGTTCTTAAACTGTCCTATTGCTCCATATACAGTTCTTTGTATGACTCTTCGTATTGCCCCATATATTGATCTTTGTATAATGCATCCTATTGCTATATATAAAACTCTGTAAGAACTCCTTCTCTGTACTGCTCCTTAACCCCTCCTATTGCTCCATATACCATACCTTGTAAAATTCCTCTTATTGCTTCAAATACACTTTCTGCATGATCTCCTCCAACTGCTGCATATGCAGTTCATTGACTCTTCTTATTTCTCCATATACACATACCTGGGAACTCTCCGGTTTTGCCCCGGAGACTCCGGATTTCAGTGTGAATTACCGGGTCTCCGGGGCAATGTGTGAATCACCGGGTGGGCAGAGTTTAAGTAGAAACTCTGCCCACTTGTGCTCCATCCCACCCGGTTCCTCCCACTCCCCACCCTCTTACATCCATTTTGCAGGGGGGTTTTGTGTGTGTGTGTGTGTGTGGGGGGGGTTTATCCCGCCCCCAGCGACTAAGCTCCACCCCTTTTATGAAGCGATTCACGTCATTTTCCTCCCCCTGGGCACTGACAGGGTTACCCTCCGGGTAGCCCTGTTTCATAAGTTCCCAGGTATGATATGTTTCCTTAATGCCTCCTATTGTTGCTCTATATACAGTTCTCTGTGTAATTCTTCCTACTACTCCATATGCAGCTCTATCATAATATCTGTAGAACCATACACAGCTATTTAACTCCTCCTACAGCTCCATATATAGGTCTTTTTATAACCCAAACAAAAGGTTAACTTTTCCTGTTACTCCATATACAGCTCTTTAACTTCAGCTGTCGCTCCATATAGAGTTCTTTTTATAACTGCCCCTATTGTTCCATATATAACTGTTTGTATAAATCGTCCTATTTCTCCATATACAGCTATTTAACTCCTCCTACTGCTCTACATATAGGTCCTTGTAGACTCCTCTTATTACTCCTCCTACTGCTCCATATATAACTGTTTGTATAACTTCTCATATTTCTCCATGTAACTCAACATATTGCTCAATATATAACACTTTGTATAGCCTCTCCTATTTCTCTTTATAAAACTGCACATTTTGCTCCATACAACTCCCTAGATAACTTCTCCTATTATTGCTTTATATAAAACTCTCTGTATAACTGCTCCTATTATTATTCTATATAAATTCTCCTTATTAGTCCTTCTATTGCTCTATATAAACTCCCTACAACGCTCTTCTGCTTGATATAAACACTGGTTTTAACTCCGCCTATTACTCTACATAAATATTATCTGTAACTCTTACTATTGCTCCAAATAAATGGTCCCCATTACTCCTCATATTTCTCTATATATACACATCTGCAACAACTGAGCCTGTTGCTCCATATAACTACTGATTGCTACTTCCACTATTGCCACATATAATCAAACGTACACCTCTCCATTTTTCCCGTGACTCTCGGATAGCTTTAGCCTTTCCAGTCTTGATTAGATGAAGTTGACTGAGTGCTCCGGTTAGGCGTATGTGTTGGTAATTATATAGCGAGGATGGGAGGCTTGCATGATTAATGTATAAGGCAGAGAGACAGTAATTAATGTTCAGAAAGGTTTGTTTGATTTGGATTTGGTTTTTATTATTTTTTTCCCTCCTTAGTGACATAGCTGTACAATTACAAGTCATGCCAGAGATGTCAGCTTGCACACACTGATATCTCGGGTTTAGGGACTCGGGTGCAAGGCAAAATGACATTTTAATTCACAAAGTACTAATGTTTACAAGTCAGCCTCCCCTAACGTCTGTGAGATGCAGATGTTAATGATCACAGCGTTTCTCCCCAATTTGCTACTGCTATTACCCAGAACACTTTTAAACAGTGTAATCAATGGATAACATGCATATTTTTCAACTCACACTGATTTTCATCTCATTAAACATATTACTCTCATTATTACACGTGTTTGAACCTTTAGGCAATAAACATGTTGGTGCCATTACACTTATCTACTTGTACATGGGATTGCCACTTAAAGGGATAGTAATACTTAAAATGCAAAAAAAATATGTTGTAGGGGTTATCCCCCTGAGTAAAACAAGAGTACTCCCACTGCTGAAAGGTGTTTCATTCAAAAGTTATTAATTTTCAAAGTTGAATTTTTTAGGTGCAATATCACAGTGGCCTGAAATTGTACAGCGGCGCTGTTGCTACACCATCCTATGGAGATTTATGGTCCTGGGACCAGAGTTGTCCATAGGATCGTGTAGCAACAGCGCCACTGTACAATTTCAGGCCACTGTGATATTGCAGCTAAACAATTCAACTTTGAAAATTAATAACTTTTGAATGAAACACCTTTCAGCAGTGGGAGCACTCTTGTTTTACTCAGGGGGATAAACCCTACAACATATTTTTTTTTTACATTTTAAGTATTACTATCCCTTTAAGCCAGCCTGCATGGGACTTTGCCTGCATGGGACTTTGCCTGCATGGGACTGATCACTTAATCCATGGGTGTCCAACATGCAAATGTGGCCTCCCTGACCTCAAGAGTGCAGCCGAATAGTAGAGCCGAACCAAATTTCTGGAACTAACATTATTTAACCCTACAGTTCTCAAAAATAGATCAGTCTTGTGAACACCAGTATTCTCATCGAAACTGATCAAAATTATCAGTGTGACTAAAGCTTTTTACTGCTTTTACATTACTACTAAAATGTTAATTTTTGAGTAGAAGACTATAAATCACCATTGTTACCTATAAAAATGAATGTGGTTCTCACATATATGGCTCTCTTATTATGCTGCACAAGTGAAAATGTTACTCTGTACATGGGTCTGATTCTTTAAGCAATGAGCGTGTCACTGTCATTTCCTTAAATTGCCTATACATGGGACTGATGTGCAAGCAAATGATCACATCACTGTATTTGCAGTACTTTGCCTGTAGTGGGATTGACCATCTAACCAGTTAGCATACCACTGTGATTCTGCTTCTTTGTTTTACATGGGATTCACCCTCTAACCAATTAGCACATCACTGTCATTAGGTTACATTGCCTGGACTGACCCTCTAACCAATAAGCACAACACTATGATTGTAGTACTTTGTCTGTTATACAAGACTGACCATCTAACCAGTTAGCACATCACTGTCACTATGTTACATTTGCCTGTACATAGGATTTACCATCTAACCAATTAGCACATCACTGTCATGTTCCTTTGCCTGTACATGGGAGTGACCCTCTAACCAATTAGCACGTCACTGTCATTATGTTATATTTGCCTGTACATAGGATTGACCATCTAACCAATTAGCACATCACTGTCATTATATTACTTTGCCTGTGCATTGGATTGGCCATCTAACCAATTAGCACATCACTTTAGTTTTGCTACTTACTCTGTACAAGCGATTCACCCTATAACCAATTAGCATATCACTGTCATTAAGTTACATTGCGTGCACATGAGACCCTCTAACAAAGTAGCAGATCATTATGATTATTTTACTTTGTCTGTACATGGAATTGACCCTCTAACCAGTTAGCACATAACTGTGATTGTAGTACTTTGTTTGTTATGCAAGACTGACCATCTAACCAATTAGCAAATCACTGTCATTGTGTTGCTTTGCCTGTACATGTGAGTGACCCTCTAACCAATTAGCACATCACAGTCTTCATGTTACTTTGCCATATGGTACATCACTATAATTACTTTACATGGGACTGACCCTCTAACCAGTTAGCAAGTCACTGTGATTACTCTACTTTCTCAGTACATGTGGCTGACCATTTAACCAATTAGCACATCACTTTCATTTAGTTATGTAATGGGAACCCAAGACGCCAAGTTGTCTTGGGATATCGTGCCACGTTTCTCCCTTCTGAAGGTGCCTAAAGATGGGTAGCTGGGCCAGTGAGACAGGAATGCAGGATACTTAAATGAGGGTCAGAGGGAACCCTTTACACCATTCATAAATAAAGACAAGGATGTCCTTGTAGTCCAAAATGACAACACTTTATTGTGGGGACTTCAGGAACGTTTTATACAGTAAGAACATAAAAAGAACAAAAGGACACTGAAATATAATTCAATCTTGCCACTCCGATCTCCAGCCAATGGGAATCTGAGTGACAAGGAACAGGCAACCAATCCAGGCCCGGAAAATTGTATTGGTACTTTGATCGAATTACCCAGGCCTCACAGACTAATCCCATCCTGTCGCATCAGCTCTCCAGACAATGGGAACCAGAGCAACAAGGCGGAAATAGGCGGCGACAAATCACAGCACCGCCTACTTGTCTAAGCCATGCCATGCTTGTAGTGGCATGGCTTGACAAGAGGCGACCAATGAGAGCAGCGCCTACTTGTCGAACACACAATAAAACATCAACATTACATACTGTAACATGGAAGGGTAGGCGACCAACCAGGAAGCCTCCTATGCTGTAGCCTGGGTGGCAGGGAATGCAACATGCTCTGTCTCATTTCTAGGGCTACCCAGCCTCCATGAGCTGGGATTTCAGGCCGTGCTGTCCAGTCTTTTAGGATAATTTCCCTGGCACTTAAATGTGCCCACAGTAATGACCTATAGACTGTTAAAAGTTAGTTTCCTTGTACATGGGACTGACACTCTAACCAAACAGCACATCACTGTAATTACTTTACTTTGCCTGTACATGGGACTGACCCTCTAGCTAATTGAACATCACTGTCATTATGGTACTTTGCCAGTACAAAGGACATCACCATCATTACATTTCTTTGTCAGTAGATTTGTCAGTGGTTCTCAACTTTTTTTTGCTGAAGGCACCCATAACACAAAGTATGGAATTTTTGGCACACCCCTAACATGTTATAGATCAATTATCAAGGAGTAATGAAGGATACAAATGCATAAATATATAGTTATTTTTAGATTTCTAAATCAGAATAAGAAAAACAAACATATTGTGGATAAAAAATGTTATTACACATAACTGAAACTCAGTGTTCAGATTTTTTCAAAGTCTTCATGGAAAAGAAGGGCACCCTAGGTGAGAACCATTGAATTAGCACATCATTGTCATTAAGTTACATTGCCTTTACTTAGGATTGGCCCTCTAACTACATTGCACATCACTGTAATTACATTACTTTGTCTGCACATTGGACTGATGTCTAACCAATTAGCAAGCAACTGTCATTACGTTACTTTGCTGGTACATGGGACTAACCCTTTAACCAGTTAGCATGCCATTGTGATTATAGTACTTTACCTCTACAAGAGAACAACAATTTTACCAGGGAACTTGTCACTGTTGTTATGTTACTTTGCCTCTGTAAGGGAAGAACACTTTAACTATATAGAGCATAATTGTGATTATATTACTTGGCTACTTGGCCTCTAGATATGATTCCAAGCCTAATGAAAGGACTAATGACTGTCGTTTTGATTTCTGCTATGTCCACACGCACTCATTTAGGAACAGAAGTTTTTACTAGTTAATGTACCTAAGCAGCTTTTGTACAATTACATTTTTACCATGCCAGAGTATAGTTTATTTGCAGTTCTTATAGTAACATAGTTGATGAGGCTGAAAAAAGACATGCGTCCATAAAGTCTAGCCCATGGCAATGCACCCCTGTTGATCTAGAGGAAAAAAAATCAATTGAAGCCATTTCCAATAAAGCCCCAAGCTGGTAAAAAAATCCTTTCTGACTCCAAATGGCAGTCAGCTAGTTATCTGGATCAACAACCTATGTACATTGAAGCAAACTGTCATATTCTCAATATTGTTCTGTGTTAGATATGTATCTATTACTTTTTTGAAAGCAGTTATAGTATCTGCAGTCACAACATCCCAAAACAAAGAAATCCATAGCTTTACAGCCCTTACTGTAAAAAATCCCTCCCTTTGTTTTAATCACAAGTGTCTTTCCTCTATTCTTAATGGATGACCTTTTGTTCTTAGCTTAGCTCTTTAAGTAAGTAATTAATTGGATAGTTCTTTGTATTGATCTTGAATATATTTGTAAATGGTAATCATATCGCCCCTTAAACATTTCTTCTCTAATGTAAACAAACCCTTCAATTATTTTGCAGAATGATAAATCTAGGATTAGACATGATATAATTGTTGAGGGTGATGTACTAAGCATTGCTGGGAACCTTCATGTCCCAGGTCCCTGGGGGAGCATGGTTGAGCTGAGGATGGGAGTGTCCAAATTATATGTTTTGTGTCGTATTGTGGGCAGGGCTTAATCAGGTGGGTGCGGGTATTCAAAAGGAGGAGTTTGCCATGAAATGGGTGGGAAAGTGAGCAGATAGAAAGTAGGAGGGGTTATGGCTGAACTTACTGGGTCAAAGAGTCAGCCTGGGCAGATCCTGAGAGTTCCCAGATATGGTACTATGTAAAATTAGAGCAATTCTAGGGCAAGCCAACTGAGACACAGAGGAGAAATAAAAGAAAATTCCATTGATTTAAATGGCCATTTTAACATTTTGAATGCTACAGAGGTTTTCACTGCAGACGTCTATCATTCAAAGTGGTTAAAGACCCATTTAATCCCATTGTACATTAGAGGGGTGAACAAAGCATCGCAATGTGCTGTACACCCATTATGGACCTTAAGGGGTTAAATAAATGGCAACTAGAGTATTTTTCTGTCCTCTAATGTGCAGTTGGTTTGCTCTAGTTCGTTTTAGTACAACAGCCTCACTGAGTCACTGTATTCCATTTTACATGTTATTTACATTTGATCACTTTGCTTCTTTGTGAGGCTCACTGACCCTTTAACCAATGAAATGTGTCTCTGTTGTTAGGTTTTAAGATGCTGTAAAATCTCGTAACCCAGGCTTACTGACCAGTGAATGAAGCTTCTATATACATGAATTCTTAGGCATTTCTGTGGTTAGAATTCAGGGAAAGGATTAATGACAGAGGCCGCCTTTCACGATCCTTTCAGTTCTTATTTATATTGCAGGGTGGTGGTTATTTTTGTATTACTGCCCTGTTTGATTTGGTTTATCCCAGAAGAGAACAGGTTAACTATTTTGCACAGAACAGGGTCTTGCAGTTCTAGGTCTCTGACTGACTGTAGGGTTACCATATTTGAGCTTTCAAAACAGAAGACAGTTTGATGCATTAAAGGGACAGTAATACTTAATATGTAAAAAAAAAATAAAAAATAAATAAATATATATATATATATATACTAGTGTAAAAGCCCGTGTAGACGGGCCAAGGTCCGGGTAATGTTAACCCTTTGATTGCCAGAGGGGTACGCAACCCCTCTGGCACTCAAAGAGTTAAGAGTACTACCACAGTGGTGCTGTTGATACACCATCCTATGGAGGTTTGTAGTCAAGTGAACAGAACTGTCCATAAGATGGTGTAGTAACAGCGCCACTGTACAATTTCAGGCCACTGTGATATTGCACCTAAAAAATACAAGTTTGAGCTGCAATAACTTTTGAATAAAACATCTCTCAGCATTGGGAGTACCTTTGTTTTACTCAGGGGAGAAACCCTACAATATATGTTTTTTTGCATTTTAAGTATTACTATCCCTTTAAGTGGATTTAACCTTTTGAGTTACTGGATAACCATCTGGCACCCCAAGGTCTAACCATCTGAAAGCTGGAGGAGTGAGCAAAGTAATGCATAAAATTGTGTATAAATAATTAAAAGCACTCAGCGTTACCCCATGTATATTGCTATATGGATCTTACAAAATGTTTCCCATGGATTGGAAGCCAACAGCAGAAAGGATATATTAGCAATACTAGAAGTGATTAACTCATTGTCCAATAGAGATATGGGCACAGCAATGCAGCTGGACAGGTAGCAGCAATGGCATTCACTCCAGGCTGGCAGCACGCTAACCTGAATTGCTCAAGTCTCCCTCACAGAGTCACAGGATTCGCATGCTCCTGCAAAAGTATAAACATGGTTGCAAGTTGTGGTGAGTATGGAGAAGCCCCCAGCACTCACCCCAGAGCAAATGAAAGAGAGAAATTAAATAAAATGTTCTCATCTTAATAATAACATGCAAGTACCTTATTATGCCAAAAAATAATAATAGCCCCTATGAATTTTACTCTTCTGTCTTAGCTCAAATGATTGTCAATCAGTAGTCATGGATGTCATGCAAATGATGTCACAGTGATGTCACCATGCAATGAGAAGAA
The DNA here is from genome assembly GCA_037306005.1 of Rhinophrynus dorsalis. NCBI lineage: Eukaryota > Metazoa > Chordata > Amphibia > Anura > Rhinophrynidae > Rhinophrynus > Rhinophrynus dorsalis. The sequence goes on along the minus strand of CM074722.1, from coordinate 406,326,119 downwards.
AGGGAAAATTTGTTGCCAATGACCACCTGGCCTGAGGTCCCACATTTCCCTAATATAGTGGGGAGAATTAGTGGAGGCTTGGGTCTGAGATCCTTGTTTAGCCAGGGTGTGCAATATAGACAGAAAAAAGGCTGAAATAAGCAAAAACATTTGAGGCTTTAGTAGCATAACACTCCAAGGCCTAGATTATATTGTAGTTGATAAGTGTTATCACTGGTTTTATGAATTTCCGCTGAAGTCATGGAGATATTTGTATATACAACTGTTGGCAAAGTTATCAACTGCAATGTAATTCAGGCCAAAATGTTTTGCATTTCTCCCAAACATTCATAAATACCCTTACCATGGCCTGGATCAGGGCCCACTAACAGGCCAGTAACTTCACTTTGTAGAAGTGACTCATTTGGATGTGTTATCTTTTGTAAGTTTCACTTTTTGAGAGTCTCAGACAAAAATGTGGACTTTTGTGCCATATTCAATTGCAGGTAAGATGAGATAATCTTACAGTGCAAGCCCATACCTTCCAACATTTCAAATTGACAAAGAGGGACAATTGTGTTTTAGGGGGTGTTGCTGGGGGCGTTGCCTGTGGGCGGAGCATTACCGAGAATTTGTATGCTATTTCACGACCTATAGATACCTCCCTGTGTAACCTAATACATAATTTAGATCAATAAAGTGTTTTAGTTACACAGACTAATGTGTAAATACACATATACTGATGTTTAAACAAACAAGAATGTGAGTTTTATTGATGTAGAACAATGTGATACACTTATATATACACCACACAGTCTGATCTCCTAAAGAGAGGGACATCAGGGTGGGAAAGAGGGACAGAGGGATTTGGGTCTTAAAGAGGAACTGTCCCTCCTAAAAAGGGACACTTGGGAGGTATGCAAGCCACCTATTCCTTCAAGATCACTTTGATAGAAAAAGATCAGTGTGGGTCTTTTTGCTAAAAAAACAAATTGAGAACTGCCACATCTTGCAGTAAAGCTCATCTCATACACATACCACAACAGACTCACCCACTTTCTCCTCCTCTACAATAAAATGGCATGCCACCTAACTTATACCCCCCACCACCACCACCATTTGTGTAAGAAATGTGAGGTGTTAATCCATTAGATCCTGGCAAGCTGTACAATCAGTCAGGACTGTAACATACAAAAGACGCAGGAGTCTGGCATCCCATGTAGAAATAATTTAAAGTAAAAAAGGAAACTGTGAGACCCTGGGGTCTCCATCCCGGCATTAGGTCCAGGATTGGTACCTACAACCTAAAAAAACTGGACATACCTACCCTCCTTCGTCAGTGGTAGGGGATTACAGGGTTGAAAGAGTCCTTCTCGGTTGCAGGGTCTCTGTGTGGTGGGTAGGGATCATTTCTTTTTTAACATGTTTATTTTACATGTAGATGTGGAGTCAGTCACCCCCCTGCATTTAGGTATATGTGAAAGTCTCTGTAATGGTGGATGGCAAGAATCTGTGGGGAAGTGGGGAGAACCTGAGACTGTTTTATTTGAAATCAGTGGGCCCTATGGGCAAATGAAAAAAAATTGCAATTCTGATGCAAACCAACTTCACCACAAAGGATGAATAAATACTTACAAATAGGACATTTAACTCACTGAATGCTTCACAAAAACATTTCTTTCCTCTGATTTAGAACAATGAAATGAGTCCTAGCTCTGAGTCTTCTAGACACCAACGTGTCCTTTTGTTCTAGTATTCCTAATTTCTAAAAAAAAGTAATCATGCTTAAGTGTACATGCATATCCAGAGGTGTAGGAGCATGGTTTATTCAAAATATTAATTTTTATTGTATAGATACTGAGTATTATTAAACAGAACAGTGTGATCATTATCAGTGTATAGATACTCAGTATCATTGTACAATGCAGCATGTTCATTATCAGTGTATACTCAGTATCATCATATAGTGCAGTGAGTCCATCAGTGTATAGACATTCTGTGGTATTATACACTGGAACATGCTCATTATCAGTGTACAGTGTTATTTGTTATCCAGTGCCATACATTAATTATCAGTGTGTAAATATTCAGTAGCATTTAATTTACAGCTAAGCTTATTCCTTATCAGTGTATACTCAGTATCATTACACAGTGCAGTGAGTTCATCAGTTTATAGATACTCAATGCCGTTATACAGTGCAGTTAGATCATGATCAGTGTATAGATCATCAGCATCATTTTATAGTGCACCATGTTCATTATCAGTGTATAGATACTCATCATCATTAGCACTGCACCATGTTCATTATCAGTGTATAGATCTCCAACATCATTTTATAGTGCACCATGTTCATTATCAGTGTATAGATCTCCAACATCATTTTATAGTGCACCATGTTCATTATCAGTGTATAGATCTCCAACATCATTTTATAGTGCACCATGTTCATTATCAGTGTATAGATCTCCAACATAATGTTATAGTGCACCATGTTCATTATCAATGTATAGATACTCATCATCATTAGCAGTGCACCATGTTCATTATCAGTGTGTATATATATATACTCATCATCATTAGCACTGCACCATGTTTATTATCAGTGTATAGATACTCAGCCTCATTATACAGTGCACTTTGATACTGATCATGGTATTGATAGTGTTATTATCCAGAGCTGTATTACCCAGTGCTGTGTGCTCAGTATCATTGTGTAGATACACAGTATCATTATACAGAACCATGTGATCATTATCAATGTACAGATACTCCGTTTCATTACACAGTGCAACTTGTTCATGTTCAGTGTACAGATCGGGGTGGGAAAACTGAGGCCCTCCAGCTGTTGTGCACTACAGTTCCCATCACTGCCAGATAGCTTTTAGTTGCCCCCCTGGAATAGACACTAATGGTAACAGGATGGATACTAAGCACCAATATACAGTGTAGCACGTTTATTATCTGTGTAGAGCTAATCAGTCTTACCATAAATTGCAGCTTGCGTATGGTCATCATATGGATACTCAGCACAATTTTACAGTGTACCACATTCATTACCTAGAGGACAGCACTAACTTGACTTTAGTTATATAATACAGACCTTATCTGGCTGTGCAGCTCTGTGTATGTTGGAAGTTTATCTGTGGCCTGCTCTGTATTCAGACTGACTCATCTGCACTGTTTACACCACAAGCAATAACCCTCCTGGGTCTCGGGGAGGAGGAAAGTTATGGAAATTCTGCCAGGTATAGAGGAAATACAGCTGGGAGGATGCAGAGGAGATAACCCAGAGCTATCTGAGCCTTTTCTGATAAGGTGCAGTCAGGAGGTCACCCCACTCCCATATATAATCCCAGCACTGTCTGAACCTGTCCTGATAATTAACATTCAGAGGTCACCCTACATTAGATACAAATCTAGCACTGTCTATGCCTGTCCTGATAATGTGCAATCAGAAGTCACCCTACAAAAGATACGAACATTGCACTGTCTATGTCTGTCTTGATAATATGCAGTCAGAAGTCACTGTACATTAGATACAAACCAAGCACTGTCTATGCCTGTCCTGATTATGTGCAGTCAGAATTCACTTTACAATAGATACAAACCCAGCACTGTCTATGCCTGTCCTTATTATGTGCAGTCAGAGGTCACCCTACATTAGACATAATACCAGGTCTGTCTGAGCCTGTCATGATAATGTGCAATCAGGAAGTCAGCTACATTAGATGTGAAGCATGTTCTCAGGGGCAAACCTAGGATTAAAATTAAATCATCCCAAAACCTAGACCTGGTTTTGCATAGTTCTTAACCTAGAATCCATTGCTGTTCTCCCCAATTGCTGATGGATTGCCCCCCATACAGTCATATATTCAACAATAGCAAACATGTCTCATTATTGAGGTGCTAAAGTTTCTGATCTGATAGGGGCAAAAAAGAATAAGGTAGATTTCTGAATGAATGGAAATCCTTCCCATATATTTTTTAAAGTCCTGTGAGTGCCCTATTTTACTTCCATATATTGTTGTGTGTGTCTGTGTGTTTAAAAAAAAAAAAAAAAAAAAAAAAAGATAGAGTTACAAGCCTAGCCAAAAATATAACGTTAATACAGTAAATTAAAACATGAAATTAAAGGGATAGTAATGTTTCACAAAAACAGCAGCTCCAATTAATTTTCATGGTATTTGGGCCATTGAGAGTGTTAATTCAATACTGTCAGAGTTGTAGTTCAAGAGTAATTGAAATGATAAAATATCCCACCTACGGCCCCTTTTATCTAATGTAAGCCACCAGACAGCTCACAGCAAGGGACAATCTTCTTACTGTGAGCATAAGGAAAACCCTACCCCTGCCGACAGGTTTTTCCTTATGCTGACTGAAGATTGTCCCTCTCTGCGATCCATCCGGACAGTCTTGCTGCTCTGAGGTGAGCAGTATTACATCAGTAAAAGGGGCAGGAGGGGGATACTTTATCATTCAATTACTCTTGAACCACAACTCTGACAGTATTGAAATGACACTCTCCATGACCCAAATACTATGAAGATTAATTGGAGCGGATTTTATTGTGAAACATTACTATCCCTTTGAAGAGAATGCTGATCCAAAAATTAAGTCAGGCTTAATTACCTCAATATAATAAATACATCTGTACTCTAATACCAATGCTATGGTACCTTATACTCCTGTAAAGGAGTATAAAACTGGTTCAGGGACAATGAGTGAGTTCTGTCCATGCCCATAATTCAGAATGTGGGTGTGGCCAGCACAGCTGAGGTGCCCCTCAAAATATGGAGCTCTAAGCAGCTGCCTACTCTGCCTATGAAATCCAACCCTGCTTATTATCAAGTCAAGTTGTAAGGGCTCTGTTACAGTACTTTCACTCTGTTCAGGACTCTCCTTTCTCATGTATTCCACTGCTGATCCCATCACAGTAGAGTGCATTGCTGATTGCCTGTTCACTTGAGCAGTGGCAGAATATTATTGGTTGATGCCCATGTGCATCGGGAATGCACTGGAGGTTGCTATGAGCATTAAAATCTCCAGTCTCTCGTGTGTGAAGTGTCTACCAGTGGCCCCAGCTAGTGTTGTGCAGATCTGCACTTCTGTAAATTTACGTCATCCATACATGAACACAATAAAGCTGCAGGATGGTGGACTTTGTGCGTTTGTGCAAGGTCATAGTCATGTGTGTTAAAGACACCATAATGCAGCAGCTTACCATTCACCAGGGAAGATATAACCTAAGAACCATTTCTGTGTTTCAGTAGTCAGGTGAAAGAAACCTAAAGCATTGTTCACACGGGTGACTTTGTTGCAGCAACTCTGTTGCAACAATGTTTCACAGAGCAGATATTATTGATTTCATATGGTGAAATTCACAAATGTTTAGAGCTACAATAATATTCAATGGCAACCCTGTGTTACTGCAACATCTAGAAATAAAGTTCTATAATGAAGTCACCCACAAGAACTAGGCCTCAGAGGAATGGTGGGCAAGATGGCTCTGTGGACACATGTGGCCCTCAGAGGTTTCACCTGCCCCCCCCCCCATTCAAGGGGGGAAGAAGAGTTAATAACATCACAAATACGCACATTATTTACACCACAAAAAGCACACATCTTCTTTCTTTAACCCCATATATCACCTTTTACACTTATACTCTTCCACCTTAACCCCTTGTGTGTTAGAGAGGTCTTCAACACATTGTGGAGCTATGCATTGGAGAGCAATCTAGCATCCAAGAGGTTAATCTATGTTTTCATCCCCTACTTAGAATCCATGACCATAATGTGTGGCCTTTTGGTGATCTTGAGCACTACAAATGTGGCCCTTGGGGTGAAAATGATTGCCTGCCGCTGCCTTAGAGTACCAGCAGGGCAGATTTTCAGCCAGGTCATGGCAGGTCAGTATTTTGGTACTTAGTTGTTTTTTTTGTAACCTGGTATTGCATTAGACAAGCAGAGCAATACACCTTTACAGGATAAGGAACCCAGTATATTTCTTTTTAGAAAGTCACCCCTAAGTATACACTTGACCATACATGGGAACTTTGTCTTCTAGAGTCCCCTGAGAAGTGCCACTGGGGGATATAAATGACACGATTTGCATCTCAAAGGGAGGGGCTTAACAGACTCTCATAAAGTGGGTGTGAAGTGGGGTGAAAGGGGAGGGAGGAAAAGGGTGGGAAGGAGGAGACGGGTGCAGAGTTTCATAAGAAATTCACAACCACTGGAGTATCAGTGTCTGTCCCCGGAGACACGGTAATTAACTGCAGAAGCCGAAGTCCCTGGGGCAGATCCAGAGAATTCCCAGGAACGTCAGTGACCTCACTACGTCATGCTTTTGCCTGTCACAACAACTGTTACTAGTGTTACTGTCTTTTCTTTATGCAGTGCAGTGAAATGTTCACAGTTACAGCCGGGGCAGCATGATGGTATAGGTATTGCCCGCAAAGAGTTAAAACGTTACTGCCAGGGAGTTCTCTCAGGGAGAGTTTCGTTGTGCACAATAGATCACTCCAGCACTTGCATCTGGCTGTCTACCGGCTGCAGCTCAGGAAGCACTCCGTGGTGTCTTCAAGCGGGCTAGCAAGGGTAAATACAATGGGTTGCACTGGCATCTCACTGTCTTCAAGCGGGCTGCTATTTAAATAAATGGTGTTTTCAAGCGGGCTACTATTTAAATGGTGAAGTGACCTTTCAATACAGACATGAGAATCTCGCTCTGTCATGCAGTGCAAGATTCTCATGTTGACATTTTTATCCAGGCGACATGGTAACTGGTCACATGTAGCCTTTTAAAAGTAAACCGCTTCCAATCACCCCTCTCCTAAAAATAAATAAATAAATTCCAAAACAACCTCCCCCCCACACACTCCTCTTAATGTGCAATCAGACAAAAGTAGTAAGAATATTAATATGAATATTCAATTTAAGAATTAAGGGATCAAAGCACAGGGCTCTGGTTTCCTATAGAAATTGCCCTGCTACTATCTCCTAATTCTGCCACACTAGGAGGTTGCCAAGTGGTTGCAAAAATAATATAGCTTTATCTCACCAGGGAGTTTGAGTTGTTATACCCTGTGACTGCAGGAGGCTGCCATTCAATCTTTAAGACCTCCAGCATTTTAAGTGTAAATATTCATTCTTTGTAAAATACAGGAAGGCATGGGTTTATTGCTGACATTTATTGAGGTTTATTGCTGAAAGATATTAACACAACCCAGCGTGTATAGAAACAAGCTCTAAAATAAACCCATTTTATGGCTTGTCCTCTAAACCTGCTGCTCTTTCTTGAAAATTTGCCCAGGTCACATTCACACTCATTTTGTACGGGAAAACATTCAGAAAAGTAGATTTTGTAATATGCATTTAACCTGTTTATCCACAGTCAAGACATGAGCTTTAGAGTCCTCATACTGGAGCAGCAACATTTATTATGGAAAATATGTTATAGGGTTTTTTTTGCTGAGTGAAAGTGGTACTTCCTCTGCTGGTAAAGTTTTCATTCAAATGTTTTATAAAAAATATACATTTTAAAAGCAGAATAATTCATAGAAAGGGATCTGTAGATGATGCAGATCAGGGATATCAGTCTTTACCAGTATTTATTTTATATTGCATATGTTTAAAGGAACACTAAGAACCCATAATAATAAAGTGCTACACTGTGACATCAAAATATAAAGGTTCATTTCTCACAACTGAATTACTGTACAGAAAATGGCCAACACAACATACAGGCCAGTTTTAATTCTCAAATCTAAACTTGTCTAAGGGTGAAAGGTCCACTTTAAAATTAACCCTTCAGTGCCAGAGGGAATACCCCTCTGGCACTGAAAGAGTTATACCTTCCCATATGCTAAAGTACTTAATTTGTACATTTAATGAAAACAATCTTTAACATGCTCTTGGTATTATTCCATTTTTAAATGTTACATTTTATATTTTTTCTATAAGTTATACATAGCATTTAAAATGTCAGACAAAAGGGCATCTGTTTTAAAGTATTGCATGCACTGTGCCAAAAGGATCAGGCTGAGACAGGGTTAATAAAGTAGAGATTGATGAGCAAGCATCCCATGAATACAAAATAATATGGCGGTATAATGGTATATTTGTGTAAAAATGTCCATATGCTAAGAATGTCTCTCTCTTTTTGAACAAATACTAAAAAAAAAGGAAAATTAAAAAAATATTTTTAAACTTAATGGTCAGAGGAATTACCACATTCTGACCACTATGGAAATAGAGTTCCCTGTGCTTAGTGACTGGGTGACGATGAGCTTCAATGGAGAGGGTGGAGATCTCCCAGAAGCTCCAAGTGGACAGCTGACATCACACAGTCCTGAAGATCACAGAGATCTACAGGGCAAGCAAAGACAGCATACAAACTAATTTCCTACAGCTGTCAGGTGACTACCTACATTTATAAAACCCTTTTTTGCTTAATCTTTAATGCCCCCTTAACCTTTTGAATGTCAGAGGGGTACGCAAAGCATTGCAAAGCAATTTTGTTGCATACCCCTCTGGCAAACAAAGGGTTATTAATGTGCAAGATGTATATAGAAAATATTCTAGCATAATAAATAAGACATAAGGCTGTGGTCACATAGACAACTTTAATGTAGCGGTGGATTTTGTTGCAATGTTGTTGCCTTTTTTTACTGTGATAGTTGTAGCAAGGTTTTTCTCTCCCAGCATCCCATTCTCCATAAAAAACAGCAGTGACATGACATGAAAAATGTAACTGTTTGTAAATGTTTGTTTGAATCCATTGAAAACTATAAATATAAATCTGTAGATGAGTTGACCTTTTTAGTGGCAGAGGCGTGACAAATGTATTGCTTTGCAATGTATTGGACACGCTCGTGGCAAAAAAATTGTTAACACATTTGGTGGATAGTTGCCCATGTAAACAGCATCATACAACAAAATGATAAATAATTCATACATTTCTGGTTTGTTACTATCGTTGCAACAATGATGTCTGTGTAAGATCTAAAGACCTAATAGCCACATACAGAGCCAATGATAAAATCCAGAGCTGATAAAAAGCTTGTGGTTTGGAGGTCCTGCTAGGTCCATAGCTGTCAGACTTTGTTCATCATTAGACTAAGTTAATAACATTGGGGGAGAGTTATAAAACTGGCGTTCAGAGAATAATGGCTGTAATCTTTGCTAAAACGTAAGATTGCCAAAGCCAGTATTGGAAGTTATAATGATCTCTACTTGCATTTTTGTAGAACTGACATTAGAGCGGGCTTAAAAAAAACGGTGCTGCAAATTTATAAAGAATTGTGAAAATTTGACTACAGAATTTTTGCCAGAATTTTAACTCCGGGCATAATCTGTTCTTAACAATGTGTCAGGAAATATTAATAGAATAGAAATTTACTCCATACTTAAATCAGAACTGTCACTGATATATAAGTGCCCCCCCAATTCATTTTTACTATATTGGTAAGCATTGAAATCCTTGTCTAGGGCATGTGGTATAGATCAAATAAAGACACACACAACTTGTTTGGATGTAAAAACCAGGCCACAGCTTTATTAACTTAAAATTTAATAACCACCACAACTTTAAGCCCTTGCCAAATGCTAGGCATAAACTTATGCCCACCCTACTGAGCCCCAAAAGGCTCAACCCATCTTTTCCTCCATTCCACCACACCCCATTAGCTGGTCTGTGCAGCTCAATGAGGGGCGGTGACCACAACCCGCGACCGTGGTCCGGGTGCTTAATGCCCAAGGCCGCTGGCCTGACATCCACCTGTTAACCATGCATTCCAAACATGATGTACCATTTTTCCTATTGGCAAGGGCCAAAAGCACCAAAAGCTGTGACAAATAAAGTAAACCCAGGTACTTTCATGACCCAAAACCCACCAGAAAACAAACCCCAAACTAACAATAAAACCCAAATACAGGGAGGGAGGGAGGGCCGATACTTTTGGTATTCACTTCTGAAAAGGAAGTAATGCTCCAAGTGTCCCCCTTATATTGGTTCCCATGCCCCACCCCTTCTTAAACATTAAAGGGGCAGATACCCCTTACAAGCTTTCTTTGACCCCCCCACAGCCCTGACATGATTCCCCTTCTTAGGGCTTGTGGGGAATTCTTTATACTTATTGGGCAAGATGTTCAAAAAGTGGTGGTAAGTGAAATTGTCTGTAATCAGAACAAAAAAGCTCTTTTGCCATGGTCTGTTGACACGTTTCGATCATTTTTTGCATTCAATTCTGCCATATCCGTCAAAGGGAAAAATCGGTCTTAAAAGTGGGCGTGGTTTAATCTACCGTCATATTGTAAGGCATTTTCAGAAAAAAATATTCTTTTAAACGACACTTTTTTGTCTGATTAACGTAATTTTTTCCTGACAAAATAAAAATGGTCTAAACGTGGAGAAGACAAAATGAAGTACTGTTAGCAGGAGTGAGAAGCAATGTTGTTTCAAAGACAAAATGTCTTTATTTCTTTGAAAATTTTGGTTTCAAAGACAAAATCAAAGACATTTTTAACATCAGAATTTTTAAGGGCAATGTTCATCAAGATCTTCTTACCGTCATTTTTAAGTCTTTACGACGTATTTTCAAACGTGATGGATTTAGTTCTGAAAATGTTGTTTTTTAACCACCAACTCACAATTCAACAGTTTTATCATTATAACGACTTTTTGAACATCTCGCCCATTAAGTGCTGGTATTATTTAGAAATCTATGTTCTTAGGAAACTCATCTCCAGACAACAGTGCAGACATCTTGCCAAACAGCATACCTCCCAACATTTTAAATTGCCAAAGAGGGACACTTGTGTTTTAGGGGGTGTTGCTGGTGACGTGGCTGGTGGGCAGGGCATTACCAGGAATTTTTAGGCTATTTCATGACCTATTTATACAAACTTTTGTAACCTAATAAATGACCAAAGTATTTTATTTATACAGACTAATTTATAAACACATATACTGACATTTAAACAAACAATGTGAGTTTTATTGCTGTAGAGCAATGTGATACATTTATATATATGCCCAACAATCTGATGTCCTAAAAAGAGGGACATCAGGTGGGAAAGAGGGACAGAGGGATTTGGGTCTAAAAGTGGGACTGTCCCTCCTAAAGAGGGACACTTGGGAGGTATGAAAGAGTGATCTGTGCACCTGCGCTGTCTGTCCCTGTCTCCTCACTGAATGGTAAATAAACTATGGGGAAGCTGCATTGTACCGCACAGTACAGACAGGGATGAACAACGCAGGTGCATAGATCCCTCTTCAGCAAGATGTCTGCACTGTCGCCAGACGGTGAGCCTCCTAAGAACTTACATTTCTAAATACAGCACTTAATAAGGATTATAAAACAATTTCAATGCTTACCGCTATAGTAAAAATTAATTGTGGGGCAGTTATATATCAGTGATAGTTCCGCTTTAAAAAGCTGCAGTTCATTTATAAATAGCACCTGACTTTACATGTGTTACTGACATTTTATTGATCATCATGCAGATGGCTTTAAGAATACTTTACATAAATCTTATGGGAGGATCTTATACTGTGTTTAAAGAGGTGACCACTCTCTTTAAAATGAGGCAAGATTTGTGTTTGTGGTTGCATGGAGGGCAGAGATCAGAGTTCTTTTTAGCTCCATCCCCACTTTAGAAACTGCCCATTTGTTGTGATAAGAGTAATTCTGGGTGATCTTATGATGACCCAATATTAATAAAATAATACACACTGTTGTGTGAAAAAGGGGAATCCCCTCTTTCAAACAAGGGTACCTCAAAAAAATTGGTGAATGGAAGACTGAGAGACAGAGAAATGCTGCTATACTGCCTCTCATTCTTCCCTGCTCCAGTACCATCATTTTCTGATGGTCCAGTGAAACACAGTCACATTACTGGTGTCACCTCACTAATGATGTCACCAATCAAGCTTGCTGACATCAGCTCCAGAGCTGGAATACAATGGTGGTCTGGTGGCTTCAGTGGTTCCTTACATTAACTGCTTCAATGCCCCTCTGCGGAAACAGTGTGTGTGGGTGGGTCAGGTCCTTAGTAGTTTTAGGGGGTAATAGAGATTAATTGTCCTCTATGTTCTCTTTGGTTATCTCCAGAAATGCACCTATTAGTTTCCTGAAAATGGGTCAATTAAGAGGCTGTTGACATTGGTGGTTTTCTCAGTGCATGTAAACTAAACTTGCTGCAACTTTTGCCTGACACCAACTTTTAGCACTATCAAATTTATAGTAAAAATAACTTAGGTAGCTGAGTTTTCAGTGTGTTTGTGATCAGCTGATTATAATGACAACTGGGAGAAGGGAAAAACAACTCTCGTTACAAATCTCATAGAAAATGGAGTAAAAATGCATGGAAAAATACATGAATACATACATACATGCACTACTACAAAGTAGATTCCATTGTAAACATAGGCTTAGGTTGTGATCTCACCGACGTTTTTTTTTACTCTCAATATAAATCATGCTGAAAATGCAGATACCTGTAATATTTTTGTGATTCCTTTGTGATCTCGCTGAAACCCATACTACAACTTTTTCTGTATGTTAGCACACTGTCGGGCTTAAGTTGCTGCATGCTGCAATTCTTTGTGACATGAACTGAACAAAACCACTGGTATGAATTGCTCCATTAGAAACAATTAAACCAAACTTAAAGTGGAACTGTCACCTCTCCACATTCTTACCTCAGTGGAAGCATCCATCCTGACAAGCTTTGCATGATTTTCAGTTCATCAGTTTAAGCAAATTAGCTAGTAATGGCTGGCATGGAGTGGCAGGTGGAAAGGAGAAAAGTGTGGGATGTTGGTATCTGACTGGCATGCTGGCCAATGCTGTCTAATTTGTATCAAACTGCAAATACATTAAACTAAGTATTGGAAATTATTGTTTGAAATAAAAAATGACATAAACAGGTGATTATGAAATCTCATTTATAATCACCTATTAGTTACAAATGGATAGTTGCAATGTAACCCTTTCAATGCCAGGGGGATATTTAACACATTAATACCCTTCTGGCACTGAAAGGGTTAAAGTGATAGTAACATTTCAAAATAAAAACAGCTCTAATTAATATTTATAGTATTTGGGCCATGGAGAGTGTTATTTCAATAAAGTCAGAGTTGTAGTTCAAAAGTAATTGAATGATAAAGTATCCCCATCCTGCCCCTTTTACTGATGTAACACTGCTCACCTCAGAACAGAAAGGTGGTGTCCAGATGACTTGCAGAGAGGGACAATCTTCAGTTAGCATAAGGGAAAAACATGTCAAGGTGGGGGGCAGAGTTTTCATTGTTCTCACAGTAAGAATATTGTCCCTTGCTGTGAGCTGTATGGTCTTAAGACCAGATTCCACATCTGAGGGGAGTTGGCTTACAGTAGGTAAAAGGGTTGGGAGTGGGATACTTTATCATTCAATTACTCTTGAATTACAACTCTGACAGTACTGAAACAACACTCTAATTGGTCCAAATACTATGAAGATTAATTGTATCTGCTTTTATTTTGAAACATTACTATCCCTTTAAGCATATTTTTCAGTTGGTATTATTGCACAGATTATGTCATGCATTTAAACATAGCCTGAGACACATACTTGTTTGCCTTTCTTCACTATATGCATACAGGTATCTCTCCAGGATTTTTTCATTCATGTATATCTTATTATTTGCCTGTAAATGTTACAGTGTCTCACTACATTTTGCGAACGAGCTCTGAAATTTTTTTTCTTATTGTGCATACTTGTTGACAGAGGTGTAACTAGAAACCACAGGGCCCTGGTGCTAAAATTGCCATGAGGCCCCCTGACCCCCACCATGCAACGCCACCCCAGAAATGCCCCTTAGACACTTCTACATTGCACTCCCCTTTGTCCACTTTCACACTGTACACCCCATTGCCCACCTCCACAATGCTCCCATTGTCCATTTAAAATTACCCCCCACTGTCCACTTCCACATTGCCCCCACTGTCCACGTCCACATTGCCCCCACTGTCCACTTCCACATTACCCCCCACTGTCCACAATGCCCCCCACATTGCTCCCACTGTCCACTTCCACATTGCCCCCACTGTCCATTTCCACATTGCCCCCCCACTGTCCACATTGCCCCCACTGTCCACAATGCCCCCACTGTCCACATTGCCCCCACTGTCCATTTACAGTGTGTTTGTTTTTGTTATACTTACTGTGATATCTAAGAATATTTGTATATTACTGATTTGTACCCTTCATAACGCCCTTGACAAATGACACATAAAATGCTAGGGGTGCCCCAAAGACTCTAGACTGCATTTTAGGGGGTACCCTGACCATGAAAAGATTGAGAACCACTGACCTAAACACAAGCAGAGCAAGCAATACATGTCACCCTTCCTTTCTGGTACAAATGGCACCAGTTTAGAGGCTAAAGATACATTTAATTGGAGAAAATCATGTTGCAGGGAACAGGTCCCTCACCCTGAGAAATTGGCCAGTCCTGTAAGGTGAACAAATATCCCTTTAATTCAGGGACACTTATGAATATGTCATTTTATTAGATAGCACAAAAACAAGTCAAACCTTGAGTGTGTTTTATATCAGTGTCCCTGATTTAAAGGGACATGTGGTCACCTTATCCTGAGAGTTCTCAGGTATAACTGCATCATACGGAACAAATACAAAGGTCTGTTGCTTTGCAAAATCTTGGAGACAACTCTAGCATTCAAGGAGTTAAAACCTTCTTTGAATCAATGGGAATATGGGGATTTTTATGTGTTCCCTGCTGAGCTGTTGGTTTGTCCCAGAATTACTGTAATTCCTTGGTGCATATAGCTGCTGCTGTTTTAAATATAAAATATACCCAGGAATAAGTGGCTCTTAATATTACAGATTGACATGACATGCAGTAGTGATATATCTATATCTATTGATATCTACATATATTTATATCAATTTTTTTTTTTAATTTACATTTGATCTCTCTTGTAGTCTACAATGCAATAAAAACAACTGACTGACCTTTAAGAGCCATTCAGATCTACTGAATCTGATTGTCTGTTGCAACATGGTGTGACCTAGAGGCATACTTCAACAGAGATCACTATATACAGGAAACTGCAGGTATAATGCAGATAGATAGACAGATAGATAGATAGACAGACCCAATTACTGTATAAAAAACCCCTGCCTGAGCACACTCAGGGCTTGATACACCAAGCATGAAACCCACTTGCGTACTGCAGCTATCCTGTAGCTGGACCGGTACGTGGAACAACCAGCATTGGTGGCCAAATCCACTCTGTGGCCAAACGCTTGTTGCCATAACTCATGCTAAATAGAGTGAGTTGTAGGAACATCAAAGGAAAATAGCCAATGCTCCTTGTTTGAAACAGTGTCCAATGAGAGCGAGCTCAAAACACAGTCACCTTCCCCCCATTTCCCAAACACTAACCCTACACTATTCCTAATATGGCAGTTAAACAATAATACCCCTAAAACTATCCTAACACGCAGAACTGTAACACTTGCTCTTCTTTAGTGTTCTCGCTGCCATCTTCTTGCTTTGTATTATCTTTTCTTCTTTTTGTAATCTTCTTCTTTCAAATTTTGTAGTTGAAAAAAAAAAAAAAGTCCAATGTAAAGTGCCCAAAAGATATGCTTATTTTAACCCTTTGAGTGCCAGTGGGGTACCCCTCTGGCACTCAAAGGGTTAAACTTATGCTGACATATCATGTCGAAATAAGATGCATCCATCACGAACTGATGCTTGCACTCCATCCCACGAAACATAGTCAGGCATTCCATGTTTCCAAAAAATCCAGGCATCCCAAGGTGGTAGCAGCAGGAATGCAGAGTAAACCCCCTTTCATAACTTTCGGGCTGTTGTCTGAGCCAGAATGAGGGGATTTTGAACAGAGAGTGGCTTTAAAATGGCCAGTCTCTGTCCAAAATGGTTCCCACTCTACAACTGGATGGAATGTGTGCTAACACACCTCCCAGCCAATCTGCTTTCTAGTGGGGGGGGGGATGAGGAAACCCGCTACAAGCTGATTGGCTGGGAGGTGCGTAAGTACACATCCCAGCCAGTTGTAGCGTGGTAACCATTTTGAACAGAGACTGGACATTTTAAAGCCACTCTCTGTTCAAAATCCTCTCATTCTGGCTCAGGCAACTGCCCAAGACATATGAAGGGGAAGGGTGGGGGTTGTTTTACTCTGCATTCCTGCTGCCTCCACCCGTGGCAGTGGAGGTGGTGGCAAATTAACTCTTGGGATGCCTGAATTTTTTGAAAACATGGAATGCCTGACTGACTATGTTTTTTTGGGACGGAATGCCAGCATCAATTTGTAATGGAAGCATCTTATTTCAACATGTTGCTCCAGCATGCATTTAACCCTTTGAGTGTTGGAGGGGTACCCTTCCAGCACACAAAGGGTTAAGACAAGCATTTCTTTGGGGCATTTTTGACGCATCTTTCATTGGAATTTTTTTTGCATTTTCTACTACAGATTTTGACAGAAGAAGATTACAACAAAGATGAGAAGATGGATGATGAAAGAAACAAGACAGAAGAGAGAGAATTGAAGACGAAGATGGACAGTAGCTGGTCAGGCAGCTGTCCCACTGGACATCAGGATTACAAGTGTTTCTTTCCAGGTAGTGTTAGTTTAACCCTGTGAGTGCCAGTGGGGTATGCAACGCTCTAGAAAGCGTTGCATACCCCACTGGCACTCACTACAGCCAGTGTTCCGCCCTTTGCAGGGAAATGTTGAGTATGTAGCCCTCAACTGTTTTTGAGTTTGCCATGCCTAATCTAAGAAGTTAAATAATACCCAGTAAAAAGGTATGTAAACCGGTAAATAAGCTATTTTAAAACAGGAGTGGGTGTCTGTTTAGAAAGCAATGATATTGCTGTGTCCACAACCAGAAATCAGAATGTGGTTATGGCCTGCACAACTGAGGCTCCTCTCAAACTGTTGTGCTCTAGCGAGCTGCCTACTGTACCTAATAGGAAATGTGGCCACAACTGTATACAACTAACTGGTATTTTACACAGCCTAGATATTTCTTTGTGATAAATGCATTCAGAACCACTTATTTTTTTCCTTTATAAAACTTGACTGGCTAGTGTAGGGAGTGGCCACGTGAGGTCCTTGAGCTGTTACTGGACTACAACTTCCAATATCCTCTAGAAGCCATGTATGAAGGGAATTGTAGCCCAGCAACAAATGGAGGTCCTCATATTGCCCAAACCTGGGCTAATGCCACTTGGGGACTTTTTGTTTCCATCACCGGTTTAGAAATTGGGGTGGTTTTTATGGAAATAAATATACTGATCCACCACTTGGATACTACAATCTTTTGCTTCATAATGAAAAAGAGACCTTATTAGAATCAAAGTGATTAAAAAATCAGTAGGAAGAGAAATGCAGAAGTGAAGACAATTCTAGTACATTATATGTGGGTAATTGTTATAGTAAAATATAACTACGAAGGGGGAGTGCTGTGGCATTCAACACTTTGCTTGTGTTTAGTCCTGACAGGTTCACAAAGTGAATCTTGTTCTCTCTCCTGTTATTAACTGCAAGAGACAAAAAGGTGACTGTTTTTCAGGATTTATAAGGCATGCTAATTCAAGTGAAGAAAAGGGGGAAAGAGACAGAGAAAATCAGGGGGAGTGAAGGAGAAAAAAGGAGATGGTGATATAAAGGGAGGCTACATGGATAGAGAGGGAAGAAGACAAGGGTGTGAAGCTGATGTACTGAGAAGACCTGGAGTAATTCTGGAGAAAAAAAACAACTGCACCTTAGGGACAAATTTGCAATGATTTAAATGGGGTTTTTACCATGACTGGCTCCAGATATTGTGGGGCCGATATCCTCTGCCTGCAGTGGGCTCCCTTCCAACCAATGCTGTTTCTCACCTGTGGAATTTACTACCGTGTATTATAGGACTCTTCAACTCTTCAGTCCTTCAAACGCTGTTTTAAGTTGAACTAACACTTTCTAATAATAACCCATACTTACATTACTATGGCCATAAATACTAATGGTTGCGATCAAGAAATAATATTTCAGTTAGTCAGAGATGACCTAAAGGACGATAAGGGGCCAGGGTGTCAATGTTGTATTGAGTCTGAGTCTAAAGCACTTTGCAAATGTTCTAAGATGTCTTCGCCATCATATCCCTGTCAATCTGCCACCAATCTGCAGTTATGGCCATGAATCCACCATGCCTTCAACAGGTTTACAATTTTGCACTTAGCCCATTGACAATGGCTCATTTACCTATGGGAATACAAGTTAATGCGCCATTATCGTATTCATATGTTAAAGTGCCCATTAGCGACATGCATGAAGCTCCGACAGCAGCCTTTGTTGTTAGAGTTCAAAGTCCAACATTGCCAATTTGAGGCTGACGATGTTGAGATCTCCCTGCAGCTACAGCCATGGTCATAACACCCCTTAAAAAGCATATCAGTATTGCAATAAGCATGGATATCAAAAGTGCCAATGATAACACATTTGATAGGAAGATGGATCGCAAAAAAAAAAAAAAAAGTAAAAAGATACTAGTATAAATGTATAACTCCCTTAACCAAGGTAATATGAATTCTTATTTCGGATATGCAAGCTCAAAATAAAGTAGCAGATAAGATATGCATAAAACATATAAGAACTAGTTTGAAAGCCCGTATACACGGGCTAAAGTGCACCCAGCACCTGAGCAGAGACAGGCGGTGGGCCGTCGCTTTCATGCACAGTAGAGACTCGCTGAGCGCGCTGATCCTTAACGGGGAGCTCCAGACGGCAAACAGCGAAGCTCCCTGTGTGCGAAACCACACATGCCCAGTAAAGACTGCTGGAACAGCAGTCTGTACTGTGCATGTGCAGTTACGCTTACAGGGAGCGACACATTCTATTACTTTATGTTATAGGATGATTAGGGGCATGAATATCTTGTTAGGATGTGCCCTTACATTGAATCACTTAAACAAGACATATCTCCTTCCACTCTCTCCTTCCCCACTTTGCTTTCCACCCAACCCCTCTTCACCACTTCACTCTCCTCTGGGCTCTGTACTCCCCCAATATGGCAGTCATTATGCTTGAACAGAGCAACCTGCAGTCTATGTTATTTATATATGGGCTCTGCTAGTGTCAACCATTAGAACCACACAGAGGATCTTTCACCTTCACTATGAAATGCCAGTCAGTGCCGAGTTACATAGTCTTTGATTCTGTAAGCTGCTGTCAGGTGATGTGGCAAAGGGGATGAGAAGAAAAGAAAGACCATGAGGCTAGGTGGACAGCCAAGATACACAAAATCTGAAATTAACAATACATAGTAAATTGCATCAACCATTATTAATTTAATACGTATAATACAGCTATAAAAGGGTCCATTGTGGTCTACTCATGAGTAGGCTCATGTACTCAACCTGCTTCAGTTTGAAAACACTGCCAACAACTGTCATGTGTGCTTCCCTGGACATGACATCCTGGACTGATTGAAGATGTTATTGCTTAAACAAAGGCACAAGGGCAAAATTCATAAGGGCCAATCAGATTTTCTGGCCATAGTAAGGGTGAATGCCTTACTTGGTTGAGGTGCGTTTGAGGATGTGTATGATTGCTGAGAAGGTGAGGTATCTGTGTATGTTGAGGAGGTGAAGTATGTGTGGGTTTTATATGTTAAGGTGGCATCTGCATGTCTGTGTGTTAAGTAAATGTACAAGTGTGCCTGTTTGTTGAAGGAGATGTGTGTGCTGAGGCGTGTATGTATGTCTGTGTGTTGAGGAAGTGTGTATGTCATATATATATATATATATATATTTAATGAGGTGTGTGTTGAAGAGGTGAGGTGTGTGTATTAAGGAGGTGTGTGTGCCTATGTCTTGAGAATGTATGTGCATCTATATGTTAAGATGAGGTATATCTGTGTGTTGAGATGAGGTGTGTATATAATGCAGTGATGTGTATGTGTCTGCCTGTGTGTTGAGGTATGTGTCTGCCTGTTGAGGAGGGTGTGGAAGTAAGATATGTATGTAGAAGAGGTGTGTGTGTTGTGGAGGTGCGTGTGCCTGTGAGTCTGTGTATGCATTGAGGAGGTGCATGTGTGAGTGTCTGCATGTGTTGCAGAGGAGGTTTTTATGCATATGTTGAGAAAGCAAACCACACTCCATCCCTGTCTTTTCAGTTGAACAGAGTAAATAGAATTGTAACCTTTTGGATAATGCCGTTAGTGCATTTACAAGATGCAATTGTCACCCATCTGAACAGTCTGATGGGGGAAATGTATTCTTATAGGCCATTACCAAAGTGAAAACATTGCTTCTCTAACGTCGATCATCTGACCAAGCCCTTCAGATTACTCTCTTGGGTGCATTCATCAAACACATGAATCTTTCTGTGAAGGGCCAAGCCATTTGGGCTTCAGCCATTTATGTATGACTGATGTTGACTTGGACTGACCAGATCTCTGGTGCAACATTGTAGCTTTCCTTTAATCCTTTTAAGACCAGACGGGTGCACAACGTGTTGTATTTCGATCTGATCCTTAAAGGGTTAAAGAAACATGAACATCTCCTTTTAATAACTCCCACTCATTTTAACATGGACCAAAATTCCTAATGGCCACCATCAGGGACATAACTACAGTGGTTGCAGACGGCGCAGTTGTGACAGGGCCTGGCATACAAAGGGGCCCATCAGATCTAGGGCTCAATAGGTTCTAACTATGTCCATTGGAGAATATTTTAAGGGGCCCCAAAAATGGTTCACTGGGGGTTACCCATGATTACTTAAGCTACTGGCCACTATGAATTGTGCTCTTGAGCATTTCTTCAAAAAACAGTATCTTCAATCAGTCCTGGATATCATATCAACAGAGGTGGCCATGATTCATGTTGGCAGAACTCAAGGTCACCTTACACTGCCTACTGCCCATGCTAATCTTCTGCGACTCATGAATTCTGCCTGCTTCTGTTTGACGGAACAAAAAAAGGTAGAGGTCCAGCAAATCTGCCAGTAACAGTCAGGTCCACCGCTGAAGACATGATATCCAGGACTGATTGAAGATGTTATTGCTTGAAGAAAGACAGTGGAGCTAAATTCATAGGGGCTGTTAGGCTTTTCTGGCCATTATGTAAGTAGGGTGTTATTATTTGGAGGTGTTAGTTTTCATTTAAATCTCTGATCGAGATGTGGGGAGCATGTGTGTCTGCTATAAAGGTGCAGGCAGTGTGAATTATACCAAACACGATGGTCCCTCAGGGAAGGTCTAAAAGAGTAGAGTAAATCCAGCTCATCAGCCAGCTACAAGCATCTGAGACTGTATATAACACACACGTGCTGTGCATAAATACAGACTATTATTACAGTGAAATAGGAAGCAATCCTTCCTCCTAATATTTTCTTCCTATTAGGTGACACAGGTATAACCCCATTTGCCTGTCCCTGTAAATTTCCCTATGTTCCATTATTCACGCTGCCGCTGGTCTGACAGACAAAACCAATGTAGCAAACCTGTACAGAAATAAATTGATTTTTCTTAATCCCTTGGATGCTAGAGACATCTTCAATGCATTGTGAAGGGGTTAAAGGTGAATTACAATAAATGCTACTTAACCCTATAAAGACTAGAGGGATGCTCAACCCTTTGCGTGCCAAAGGGGTACGGAACGCATTGCAAATGCTTCCATACCCCTCTGGCACGCAAAGGGTTAAGGACCAGAGGGATGCATTTGCCCCGAAATGTGTTGTACACTTAAAACTTTGCCTAGTGCATGAAAGGTTAAACGTTGGGTTCTGTCACATGGGGGGTTATGCTGTACGGTGTGATAAAGCAGAGTTAACTTCTCCAGTGATATTACTTCTCCAGGTCCTATATTATTCTATGGAGTCTATGCACTAATATCTCCAAAGGTAGATAAATCTTAGTACATTGGCTCTATGAATAACATAGGAACTGGAGAAGTGATATCACTGGAGAGGTCATTTCTGCTTTATTACCTCTTTATCATGCCTTACTATATCTCCCCCATAGAACTGCTATACAATTATAGCTTCTGTCACAGTGTCACTGCTGTAGTAAACAAGAACAACTAGCTGTGATTCCACCTAGAGCTAGAAGTCATGAAGTAAATGGCAGCTGAAAGCTGGACACATTAAGGTAAATTTTTAATAAACTTAACCCTTTGAGTGGCAGAGAGGTATCCACCACATTGTGTATTGCCATGCATTGGATACCTCTCTGCTACTCAAAGGGTTAAAGGAAAGGTAACAACTCCTAATAATAAATCCCCACATAATTTCCTTTCAGGGAAAAACCATATTGGCCTCTACAAATCAATTCTGCGTGACCATCTTATCTTCCCTCAAAATGTACTGCAGACATGAAAAATCCTTCCTCTTCCTCTAGCTGAGATTGACATGAAAAACCATCATGTTACTTAACCCCTTAACGACCCTTGACGGTCATAGTACGTCAAGGGTTGATCCGACTGAACGACCCATGACGTACTATGACTGTCATGGAATTCCGGGCTCCCCCCGCAGCTGCAAACCGTTCAGGAAGTCCGGAAGTGTATTCTGGAAAAAAAAAATGCTCTGTGGTCCTTAACTGACCGTGCTGCGCCGATTGGCCGGTCGTTAAGGGGTTAAAGGTACACTAACAACTCATAATAATAAACCCACATTTGTCTTAATCTGTTCAGAAAATCTTAATGGCCACTATGAATCAATTCTGTGTGGACTGGTTCCCCAAAATTAATTATTAATTAGCACTGGATATAATGTCCACTGAGGCAGACATGACTCTTTGTTGGCAGGCTCCAGGAACACAGACTCCTCCCACTGAAGTTTTCCTATCTAAGTACCCTTCAGTGGGAGGAGTTTGGGTGTCCTGGAGTCTAGCAACAAAGAATAGTGTCTGCCTCAGTGTGCATGGTATACACTACTACGGATTCATTTTGAGGCAACCGATCCACACAAAACGGATTCATAATGGCCATTAGGATTCTCTCCACAGATTTAAGGTATGTGGAGATTTATTATTGAGAAGTGTTAATCTTCCTTTAATTTAGAAATATCTATCCAATATAGTATAAAATATATTTCATTGGCACAAAATACATAAAAGAATGAGTAACAGTTTATAAGGTGATAGTTTCCCTCTAAGAACATGCAAGTGCCATTTGTTAAATGGCTGTTTATTGTGGAACTCATTTCCACCTGTGTCTGACCAGGAAGTGAGCTGTGTGAGGGGAAAATGGCTACCCCAGCATTCTAAAGTAAAAACAAATACAGCACATTCAGTTTCAATAATCGTTAACCCCTTAAGGACGGGCACGCACGCGCTGCCGGCACTTGAGGACCATGGGGCTTTTTTTTTTCAAGTTCCGGTTCAGGGCCTCCGAAGCGGCGTGCAGCCGCGCTGGAAGCCCTGAACTCCATGCTCTGCCAGGACTGTCACTGGCCCTTAAGTGCTGGACCGCCTTGATGGTCCTGGCACGTCAATGGTCCTTAAGGGGTTAAGAGCAACTATCATCGGGTAGTTGCCCTTTCGGCTGATCTGTTCCCTGGAAGCAGACCTGCCAATTAACCCTTTGAGTGCCAGAGAGGTATTCAATGCATTGCGCTGCAATGCGTCAGATACCCATACTTCCAAAGTGTCCCTCATTAGAAGCGACAGTCCCTTTCTGAGACCCAAATCCCTCTGTCCTGCTTTCCCACCCTGGTATCAGATGTTGTGGTGTGTATATAAGTGTATCACATTCCTCCACAGTAATAAAGCTCACACTGTCTGTATAAACTTCAATATATATGTTTATAAATTAGTCTGTGTAAATAAAATACTTTGGGTCTAAATCATTTATTCAGATATAGAAAGTGCTGTCAGATTTCTGGGTAATGCCCCTCCCGCCAGCCATGCCACCTGAAACACAAGTGTCCCTCTTTGGTCATTTGAAATATTGGGAGGTATGGATACCTCTGTAGCACTCAATGGGTTAAGCCAAGGCTGCATAGCGAGCCCTGGTACACCAACAGGAGAGCAGAAAGGAGACTTCTGATGCTCCTGGCATATCTGTGCTGTGCAATGTAGGTTTGTATAAACATCTGCATCAAGCTTGGAAGGCTGATACAGTGGGTCTATGTGGACTGCACACTCAATCCCTGAATTGTGGCTCAGAGCCACAAACTTCAGGTTTGCATTCCAGCTCCCGAGTAGCTAATAAGAGCCATTATGGGGCTGACAGAGCAATCCCAGGTAATTTTACTAAGTATGTTCCCATTAAAGCAGAATTAGTAAAATGTGGTAATTACCCTTTAAGTTCTGCTTGGTATGGTTAAGTTAACATACATATATTTAAATGTTCAGCTGTAAGAATAACGTATATATTAGCATAATTTTTTCTATTACAATCCTAAATTGCTCACTCCTGCTCCCATGTTGTATTTTACCTTACCTAACATTTTAAGTCTAGCAAGTGCTTCCATTAACACAGTAGCCATCTCAGTAAAGACCCTCCTGAATCCTATACCAACAATAAGACAATCAGGAACCTTTATCAGAAGAATTATCTTGAAACACTGCAGGGGGATTTCTATTAAGCTGGAATGGTGCTATTTTTGCGGTTTTATTTTCTTTTTTGTGCCTATATAATCAGGGCCGGATTTACATCTCATGTGCCTCTTGGCAAGGCACTTTAGGCACCCTCCACCCAAGGCCACACCCCAGTTCATCACAAGGCCCTGCCCTCAAGTCCCACCTACTGTTTCCTAGCATAGAAAATACCCTTGGCCTATAACAAGCACATACAAACAAAAAAAGAGGATTTTAGTCTTATCTGTTAAATCCTTTTCTCTTAGTCCATACAGGTTACTGATAAGTTTGGGTAGGCGATCTGCCCCTTTAAGTAGGCAGGAACAATTGTAGAAATGACTGCAGGGGGTGGAGCCTACCTTCCCTCCTTGGTTGCAGCTAGCCAACCAGCTCCAGAAAGATTTGAGACAATAAATATTGACTAGATAGTGGAAGGAAAGAAGACTCCTGTGAGCGTGACCAAAGGACCCCCACGGTCTGCCACAGGGGAGCCAAGCATGGTCTCTTGACAGGGTTGGAGACCAGTAACCTGTATGGACTAAGAGAAAAGGATTTAACAGGTAAGACTAAAATCCTCTTTTCTCTGTCATCCAATACGGGTTACTGGTAACTTTGGGATGTCCAACCACTGAGTTTCCCAGAGGCGAGAAGTAAGGCAAGGACCAGGTGCAAGGCCCCCAAAGTCACCAGAGCAGATATGAACCATCAGATCAGAGATAGCCCAACAAAACAATGAAGTGTCAACAGGGGTAACAACACCCCAAACTGTTACACAGCACACTGAACTAGAGCCAACAGGGCTCAAAAGTGAAGGAAGCACCAAAAACCGAAGAAGATCCTAGACAGGCAAGACTGCCTCCAGGATTTTCCTCCAGGATTTTCCTCCCAAAGCTGGCATCAGCCGATTCAAACACATCAACACGGAAGTGCTTCAAAAAGGTGTGCACAAACAACCAGGTGGCAGCATTGCACAACTGATCAGCAGAGGCTTGATTCTTGTAAGCCCAAGAGGCCCCAGTAGATCGAGTAGAATGAGCCGTGACCCTGAAAGGGACAGGCTTCTTCCTCAGCTCATAAGCCTTATGAATAGTGGACTTGATCCAGTGCGATGTACATAAAACTTGAGACAACGCACCACGTCTAACAAGTGGATATCCTTCTCCTTGTCAGAGGTGGGGTCAGGGCAGAAAGAGGGCACCACAATCTCCTGATTGATGTGGAACTCTGAAACCACCTTGGGAAGGAACTCCTGAGAGGTGCGGAGCACCGCCTTGTCCTTGTGAAACGCCAAAAATGGTGGTCTACAGGACAGAGCATGCAACTCCGCTACACACCGAACAGACACGATCGCCAGGAGAAAGGCCATTTTTCACGTCAGAAGGCATAGAGAAACAGTAGCCAAGGAGTCAAAGGGAGGGCGCTGAAGAACACCCAGAACCAAATTAAGAACCCACTGAGTAGCAGGAGCCTTAAAGACAGGGTGAGTATGAGCAATGCCCTGGAAAAACACCTTGACATCAGGAATGTCTGAAAGAAAACAGAGAGAGCAGAAGTCTGAACCTTAAGGGAACAGCAACTGAGGCCCTTATCCACACTGACCTGCAAGAAGGCCTAGACCGTGAACAGATCAAATTCCTGAGACAAGTCCCTATCGGCACACCAAGATAGGAAGGTTGACCAGACACGATGGTAGGCCTTTGAGGAAACTGGCTTGCGAGCATTAAGCATGGTAGGCACCACACCGGAAGAAAAACCTTTCTTCTTCAATATTGAGGATTCAATTTCCAAGCCAGCAAAGCTATACGATGAATGTCCTCTTTCCACATGTAACCCTAGAGGAGAAGATCCGGACGATAGGGGAGTCAGAACGGCTCCACCACCGACAGATCCAGAAGCTCCGGAAACCAAACTTGTTGAGGCTAGTACGGAGCAAACAGAATGACTGGACATCGCTCCAGTCTCAATTTCTGTAACACCCTGTGCAGCATAGGAAGGGGAGGGAAGAGGCAAGCCAGAGGAAATAACCAAGGAGTGGACATGGCATCCAACGCCAAAGCTAGAGGATCCCTCCAGCGAGAGCAGAACCATGGAACCTTCCAGTTGTGTCTTGTTGCCATCAGGTCGATGCAAGGAAGACCCCACTTCTGAACAATGAGGTTGAACACCTCTGGATGCAGTTCCCACTCTTGGCTGTCCACTGTGTCGACTGAGGAAGTCCGACATGACGTTGTCTACACCTGGAATGTGCACTGCAGATATGGCAGGAATGTGTTCTTCTGCTCAGGACAAAATAGCCTTGACCTCTAACCAAGCAACGAGACTTCTTCCACCCTGCTTGTTGATATAAGCCACAGCCGTGGCGTTGTCGGACTGAACCCTGACTGGGCATTCCTCCAGCAGGGGCGTCCAGTGATGAAGGACATGAAATATCGCCCAAAGTTCCAATACATTGATGGGAAGGAGAGATTCCTCCAGAGACCTGAGCACTCAGGTGACCCAGATGGAGATGAATTTCCCCACCACAGACGATAGCTTCTTGGCTGGAAATGGAGCTTGAGCTAGAACAGCCAAAACCCTGTGTGCGATCTGATGAGCCACATCCTTCGTGAGAAACACCATGCTCTCTCTTCTTGAAGAGAAGGCCCAGGAAGACCAGACGCTGGGACGGGACAAGAGCCGACTTGTCCAAGTTGATTATCCACCCATGATGGGTGAGAGCGTGAATACATGTTACAGTTTTATGGACACTCAGACACGGAAGGTTTAGATAAAACACAGTTTTATTGAAAAAACACAGAAATAGAATAACCCTCGCGGGTCCAGTAATATATGTATACAATATAATACTGACACAGGTCAGGTTACAGTAATCAATACCCACACGGGTCCAGTGTATATATATATATATATATATATATATATATATAACAGCAATAATATAATACAGACACAGGTCAGGTACAGTTCGTGTGATTCCCAAACGAGACAGCAGTGAAAAGGTTGCTATTAGGCCAGGAGGACAGACAGGCCTTAATAGCGCGAGGCCCACAGGGCACTCACTATGCAGAGAGTGACACAATAGCGACTAAGGCCACAGGAGTAAACAGAGGCCCAGGACAAGTGGTAGACTGCCAGAGCACTAATGGAGGACTGCAACTGTAGGCACAGAGTAACGCCCAACTGAGACTGCAGTGACTGTGACCCAATGTGTAATGGCACCAACCCCCAAGGGGTTAAAGAACACTCAGACCTGGTGTCGACTGCCAGATAGTGAGAAAAGCCTGAGGCGCCCAGGAATAGACCAACCTCAGGTAGTAGCAGTAATAGGTCAAGCGTACCGTGGTGCAACCAGATGGATCTACCACACCGGGGTATCGGATCACGAGACACAAGAGGGTCACAGTAACAAGGCTGCTTGAGCAGCAACGAGGCAACAGAAGATCTGTCCGTAGACAGAGAGGACACCGGAGGACAGCCCTTAGCCGGATACCGGATGGAGCAGGGAGCCGGGCCTGAGCGATACACAGAGCAGGAATGTCTGCCAAAACCGGCTCGGTACACAGAGCTGGAACGTCAGCCGGGCCAGGTTGGTACGCAAAGCAGGAACGTCAGCCAATCCGGGTCGGTACACAAAGCAGGAACGTCAGCCAGACCGGGTCGGTACACAGAGCAGGAATGTCAGCCAATCCGGGTCGGTACACAGAGCAGGAACGTATACAGGCAGAGTAGTCAGGCAGTCCGGGTCATACACAGGAATCACACAAAATTCTGGAACAAGCGCTTAGCAACGGGAACACCACGAAAGGGCACCGGAGAAATGACAGGTCTCAGTATTTAAGGACTAGTACCGGGTGGAGCAAAGCCACACCAACTAATAGAAGGCATCAGGAAGTAGCAATGTCAGAATGTCACCAGTAATAGCACGGGCTCCATGATAATACAGTCCTGAACCTGCTGCTGAAGAAGTTCCGCATAGAGGGGGCTTTCAGAAGCAGGTAGTCCATGTATGGAGTAACTCTGATGCCGTCCCTGTGGAGGACAGGCACTAAGGCTCCCAGGAGACGGTTGAAGACCTGAGGCACTGTAGTCAAACCAAAGGGAAGAGCTGAGAACTGAAAATGCCCTTGGTCACAGGCAAATCTGAGATACTGGCGACTCTCTGGATGAATGGCGATATGTAAATAGATGTCCTGAAGGTCCAGAGAAGAAGGTCCAGAAATTCCCCCGGAATCATAGCAGCAATCACCGTCCTTAGGGACACCTGGTGATAATGAGACCGGATCACAAAGGAATTGAGATCCTTCAAGTCCAAAACTGGACAACAACCGCCATCCTTTTTGGACACTACGAAGAGGTTTGAATAAAAACCCGTACCTCTGTCCTGAACTGGATCAGGTTCCAGAACATCTTTGTCCAGAAGAGACTGGATAGTGCCGTTGAAGAGACAATGCTTTTTCACACCCTGGGGAGTACGAAAGGAGAAAAAAGCTAAAAGGAAGAAGAGAGGCAAAAGGGATCCTGTACCTTTCCGCCACTACTTGTAAAACCCACGGGTCCACCACTGAATCCTCCCAAATGCTGTTATAGTGACAAAGATGACGACCACCCACAGCTGAATGGGTACCCGGGTTCGGCGAGTAATGTCGGAGAAGTCTTGGGCTTGGAGGAGACCTTGGGCTTCTATTGCTGTTTGGACTTGGAGGAGGCATGTGGAGCTGAGGGAACCGCCTGGTTCGCCGGACGTGTCTCCGTCTGAAAGGGACAAAAAAACCTGTTACGCTTGAAAGAAGGTTTCTTCCTGGGACCAAGGGCAGAGGAGTACTCTTATGCCCAGTGGCCTCACTGATCAGATCCTTAAGATCTGGACCAAATAAGGATGTACCCTGAAAAGGCAAGGACAGCAAGGCTTTCTTAGAAGCGGTGTCAGCAGCCCAGATCTTGAGCCAAAGAGTTCGTCTAGCAACCACAGACATGGTGGAAACCCTTGCCACCAGACGGATAGCATCAAATAAGGCAGCAGAAACATAGTGCTGGGCCTCAGATATGTTGGCAAAAAGCCGCAACATATCCGAAGATGAATCACCCCGACGTACAGCTAGGGTGTGTTGTTCAGTCCAAACCTCAATGTCCCGGTTAACCCATGCCGCAGCAAATGCGGAACACATGGCACTACCAGCAGTGGCAAAAATGGACTTGAGGGAAACCTCAAACTTCTTGTCAGTCCAGTCCTTCAGAGAGGACGCATCAGAAACTGGTAAGGCAGTAGACTTAGATAGCCTTGAGACAGGAGCGTCCACCTTAGGGGGATGAACCCACTAAGCAAACACCGCCTCAGATAAGGGGTAAAGCTTAGCAAACTTCTTGGAGGCAGAAGGCTTTCTGTCCAGAGATTTCCACTCATCAGCCACTAGGTGGTCCAGAGTGGGGTTAGGTGGAAAACAAGTATGGGGCTTTATAGGCACCTGGAATACATCAGAGGGATCTGAGGAATCCTCCTGAACTGGGGGAACGTTAATGTGTTTAAGATGGCCCTGATCAGACCCTCAGCCGAGGGTTCTGGATCAACCTCAAAGGGATCCCCAAAAATTGAAAGGAGCCCACAGCAGAACATTCCTAAACATCTGAATCCACTAACAGTTCCTCTTCAGAGGAATCTGAAACGTCAGGTACTACTTGCGGTTTGGGCAGGGAAGATCTGACTGAGGAAGGGGTCTGCCAGGAATGGAAGACCCCCTGTAACTGGGATGGAAAGAGCTGCAATGTAGACCTGAGGTCCCTGGTAGCAGCCTTGAACTCTTGCACCCAGACTGGCTCTAATGCATGGCTGGAGGTCCCTGGGATAGACTCAGGGACATCAGAACATGCTGGACATAAATTACCTGAGAATTCTCTAGGCAACCCTGTATGACATGAGGAGCAGTGCGCAATGGGGGATACAGAGACCCCAGCATCCTTAGTCTTAGGCCTGGCCCCAAGCTCCAACTGAGTACACATTCTCACAGTGTCAATAATGTTCAGAATAATTAATCATCCAATTTACAGTGTGTAAGATTAAAATTTCACCCCAGAAATCACTAAAATACATTTATCTGGCAGATGAAAGGTTAATCTGCAAAGGAGAGAAGGAGAGTCCAAGCACTGTGTAGGATACTCGTTCTGTAAACCTCACAAGATGGCTGCCGCGGCGGGAGCCAATCAGAAGAAAGTGCGAGAAGCAAGCGCTCATGGGAAATGTAGTTTTCCCAGAAAAAGTACCCCAACAGTGCCCGAAGCCCCCTGATCCCCCCAACACACTTGCAATGTGAACCGGATGATAGAGCAAGGTCAGACAATCAAAATAAGCCATCTCTGAAGTCGCTAGGTTGAGCGGTTGCAGAGATAGGTCCCAAACTGTATAGTCCCATAGAAGTGAATGGAGCAATGGCGTCTATGCGGTAAAGCAGAACTCAATTTTGCCAAAGTGATAACTGAGAAATAAAAATAAATGAAACATCACTAGAACATGTAATCAGTCCCAGAAAAGACTGAACCCAGTAGGGAAAGTGCCAATAACCATTCCAAACGATGCCAACCAGCAGTTAAAGGGTTAATTTACCACATAAAGTTGCCCCAAACACTGACAGACGTAACAGAAAGACCCAGTGAGTGCAGGAGTGTGCAATAAGAACTCCCAGGAATAACCCCTGTGCGGAGAGGCACTGTGGGACAAGTGGACCTGCAGCACTCAAAGGGTTGGTCACCTTTCCTGCAGATCTTTTGTCTTCAGATTACCATGCAGTAAGAAGTAACCTCAGTGGGTAACTCCTGGGGAAGCACTTGGAATCAAGATTTTCCCTCTCAGGGCTTAAGTTCCACAAAAAGCACCTGGATACTGAGCTAGCCACATCTAAGGGCATTGTCAGTTATGGTAATCCGCCTAATGGTGGTATTCCATATCTAACAGAAAAATAAAAAAGTTTCTAAAACTATAGCAGAACTGTTCTCTTACCTGTGTTATCTTGACCAAGGAACAAATCTTTCTGGAGCCGGTTGGCTAGCTGCAGCCAAGGAGGGAAGGTAGGCTCCACCCCCTGCAGTCATTTCCAGAATTGTTCCTGCCTACTTAAAGGGGTGGATCACCTACCAAAAG
Source organism: Rhinophrynus dorsalis (assembly GCA_037306005.1). Lineage (NCBI taxonomy): Eukaryota > Metazoa > Chordata > Amphibia > Anura > Rhinophrynidae > Rhinophrynus > Rhinophrynus dorsalis. Next base: position 406,294,404 of record CM074722.1, on the reverse strand, counting down.
TTACCAGTAGCCTGTATTGGATGACAGAGAAAAACCTTTAACCCCCTGGTTGCTAGTGAGATAGAACTCCAACTCATTGCTTTGAAATGTGTTGGAGATTTCTCTACATTCTATTATTTAACCCCTTGAATGCTAAAGAGGTATAAAACAGGAAAATGACATGAGATGGCTCTGGTCACTCCAAGAATTCAGAATGTGGGTGGAGCCAGCACAGCTAATGTTCACCCCAATATTATGAGCACTAGGTAGTAGCTAAGTCTATCTATTGAGAAATCTGGCCCTATATGTAGTGCAGGGAACTGCTGGAGACTAGTAGAGTACAAGTGAGATTTTTATTGGCTAACTAAGTGGCTCTAGGATGCAAGTTTTCAAGACAGCTTTGGTCCCTTCTTCAGACATATGTGGAATTTTGGTCACCCCCTGGCAATCAAATGGTTAATTGCATGGGTCACTTTGATCATTGTACACCTATTACATCTTACATTTTTAGTAAATGTTACTACAGCTCAAAGTGTTAGCAGCAGCACCAACTAGTGTCTTGATTTATAATATATGAGATAGATTGAGTCACTGACTACAGTTCTCAATAATAAATGATAGAAACAGCCGCACCTGTTGAACACAACAAAAATTATAATTTAATATAAACAAAGTTTGAATTGTGATATCTTTTAACCCTTTGAGTGGCAACCTCACAATTTTCACGTGTGAAAGTGTGACGTGGGCTTACAAGGACAACCATGTGAAAATTACCTGGCCAGACTCTGAAGCTTCTCCCTTCACTCCCGGTGAAGGGAGAGGCTTCAAACTTGGCCTGCATGTAGGAAAGACATTTCCCTGCATTGCTGGGCAAGGTTTAAATATATACACTATCACTCCCATGAGCATGGGAGTGATCCTGTATATAAAAAATGTACATGGCACAGGATCAAGAGATTTTGTGCTATGTACATCGACAAAATGAATTCAGACTTTGTGGGGGGGCATCAGGACCCCTTCTGATGCCCCCATGGCATTGAGTACCTATCTGCTAGGATGGGCAATCATTGAAGCGACCAGGAAGGCAATCCCCGCCTTCCCTTACCTTCACCTCTGCATCATCCTGCTCAACCTTGTGTTCTATGAACATCCAGGTTGAGTAGAAGGATCTTAAAGACTCACATGACACAATTGGGTCTATAAGGTCCTCCTACTCAACTGGGAAGTTCATAGAACACCGGGTTAAGAAGGATGAGAAGTAAGAGAAGGTGGCGATCACCTTTCTGATCTCTGCAATGGTCTTCTGCCGGGGGGGCATCCAGAGGTCTAGATGCCCCCCCCCCCCATGAGGTCTGATTTGTTTTTTCAATGAAAAAAATAAAAATAAATAAAAATGAAGGGGCTAAGTATTAGCGATTTAACCCCATCCCGACAATTGACTCACCAGGTACGTCCCGCAAAAACTGTCACTTAGTGACAGAGGACGTACCTGATAAGTCCCGGAAGTCCGGATCTCTGTGCGGCTGCATGCCGTTCGGGGACTCCGGAATCATTTAAAAAAAAAAAAAAAACGTCAGCCGGGCGTTAAGGTGACAGCCACGTACACACGCGGCTGTCGCTAAGGGGTTAAACAGAAGCTGAGAATATAAACAAGGAAGAGGAGCTTGAATATGTATTGATTACAATATCTTTTTCTCCAGTTTTTGAAAATATACTTGATTCTTTGTTCTAGTGATTGGGCTGCCAAATCTGTGCTCTGCACTGTTGTTTTGTCTCTTGAGCTCAGGCAGAGTTCAATATGTCCAACAAATAAACATAATGCCAGTCCCTGACATCTCAATATCCTGGTAACCAAAAATATAAAAAAAATGAATTACATAAATAATAATCAAAAAAAAGTAAAAATATAAATAAATAAAAAATAACACCCGCAGCGACTCCACGTTCATCCCCATCCTTGCTCCCCTGTACACTGGTAGCCAAATATTCCTAGCATACACTTTGACCCCTCCCAGCTTTGTTCGCCTGCCAACTGGTAGCCGCAGATTCCCCACATACACTATGACCCACCCCAGCTATGCTCCCCTGCTTACTGGTAGCCACATATTCCATATAGCAAATAATGAAAGGGATAGTAATACTTCGTTTTATCTTTATTTTATTTTGTAGGCATTAAAAAAACATGAAGAATGATATAAGTCTTATCGCTCAAACCTTTATAGTTTATGAGATATTCACAAGCAAAGTTTCCCCCTCACTCCCCTTTTACCTAGTGTAAGCCATCTCTTCTCAGATGTGGAATCTGGTTGTAAGACTAGACAGATAAGAGAAGGGGACAATCTTCTTCTTATGAAAACAATTAAAGCCCTGCCCACCTTGACAAGTTTTTCAGGTTTTTCCCTTATCTTAATTGAAGATTGTCCCTCTCTGCAGTCTACCTGGGCACCTCCCTTCTGCTTTGTCTGAACAGTGTTACATCAGTAAAAGGGGTGGAAGGGGGATATTTTGTCATTGAATTACTCTAGAACTACAACTCTGACAGAACTGAAATAACACTCTCCAAAGTCCAAATACTATGATGATTAATTAGAGCTGCTTTTATTATGAAACATTACTATCCCTTTAAGGAGCACTCACTTATATATTAAAGACAACTAGACCACATTCATCAAATATGGGGTGTCAAGAATCTAAAGTACAATGAACCCAAAAAAGAAAGACACAAGTGGATCCTTAAACAGCATTCAGCCTAATGATGTAGTACCAAATAGACAATGCTCATAATAAATAAAAATTAAAAACCAAATAATTTATTGCGTAAACATAATAAATTATTATAATGTGCCCATAAAATCCCACATCTGAGCCAACCAAATATCAACAGATAATGGAACAACCCTACCAATTAAAGCAAAGACTGACACCAGGAGATCCTCCACCTCTAAATGGGAATACACATGTGCACCAGCTGAATACACATACATATTCACAATAAAAAGGAGCAGTATTTAGCTGATGCACAGTGTATTCCCATTTATAGCTGGAGGTTTTGCAGGTGTTAGTCTGCTTTAATTGGTAGGGTTGTTTCCTTATTTGTTGATATTTCTCTGTGTTTAGGGGTGAGTGGCTTGGTTGTGGGTTTTTATGGACACTAATCCCCTCCTTAACACATCTTCATTATAATAATTAATTATGTTTACTCAATAAATTATTTAGGTTTTAATTGTTATTTATCATGAGCATTGTCTATTTGGTACTACATAATTAGGCTGAGTGCTGTTTAAGGACCCACTTGTGTCATTTTTTTAACCACAGAATGCACAAATATACTGTATGCCCTTCCGCTTTGTTCCCCTGCCCACCGATAGCCAAAGATTCCACATGTATAGTACACTGTGTGACCCCCAGCCTTGTTCCTCTGCCCACCGGTAACCGCAGATTCGCCACATACACTGACTGATTTCCCAGCCTTGTTCCCCTGCCCACTGGTAGCCACAGATCCTCTCTACACTGTCTGACTCCATACCCTGACCTCACTGCCCTGTGGTAGTCACAGATCCCCCATATAGACTCTAACCCCCCAAAACACACAGCCCCACAAACACTGTCAATTCCTAGACTGGTTTCACTTCCCTCTGGTAGCCACAGATATACCGCATACAGTGTCTGACCTTGGGCCTTATTTTACTAGCAGTCAAAGAGCCCCACATACCCTGCCTGACCCCTAGCCTGGCTCCATTGCACCTAGAAGACACAGATCCCCATATACACTGTCTGACCCCCAGACTGTTTCCACTGATAGCTACATTGCAACACATTACTCTGACACTCCAGTCTCGTTCCATTGGTAGACAAAGAATCACACCCACATATGCTGTCTGCTTACTATTATCGATGCTTCTGGTACCCACTATGGTATTTAAAACCATACCAGTGGGGTACTTCTTAGGATGACATTAGGTACTATAAATGCTAGGAAATTCCATGATGTTAAAATATTTTAGTATCTTTGAAGTAACTGAAGTTTAAAAATGCAAATGTTTTTTTCCCTCTAGCACCATTTTTTGGAAATATTTGTGCACACTAGCCTAGGGGTACACCTAGGGGCAAAAATACAATTGACCCTTCTATTTTCCAAAAATGTATGCCTTGCTTACCTTTCATTCATATAGCTAATAGTTATACCATTTTTAGTGAAGGCATGTCATTTGAATAACGAAAGTGGTAGGGTAGATTATTGTTCCTGCTAACCCATACAGTATGTCAACCCATACAGATGGTACTAAATTCAGTAAGAAATTCCATGATTTTCAAACATTTTAGTACATTTGAAGTGGAAAAAAATATATATATATTTTTTCCTATAATGCCACCTTATGGAATTATTTGTGCACACCAAGTAGAACGGCAAACAACCCCTGATTTGATGCTGGTGAATGTCTGCTTTCCAATTTGGTATAACTTGCATACTTTTCCTTCATACCTCTAATAGTTAAGACCATTTTATTACAGGCAGCCTATTTAAAAAGATAAGAGGTATGTATAATTGTGTGCTTTTGGGACCTTCTACAGTTTGTCAATCCAAACAAATGGGGTACCATTTTTCTTGTAGGAATAGAATTATGAATTCAGTAAGAAGTTACATAATTTTCAAAGATTTCAGTACATTTGAAGGAGTGGAATTGTACAAAATTAAGATTTTTTTCCTTTAATGCCACCTTCTGGAAATATCTGTGCCCATCAGTCTAGGGATAGACAGGCAAGTTACCATTCAATTGATGCTGTGGATTGTTTCCTTTCCAAAATTGTATTGTTTGTCTACGTCTTATTCATTTCTGTAGTTATTGCAACCATTTTAGTACAGGAAAGTCACATTTGAAAAATATTTACGAAAAGTTAGAGACTGCAGATGATGTACTTTTGTACTTCTGGAACCCCTACAGTAGATTAGCTCATACCAGTGGGGTGCTATTTTTCTCGGAAGAGCAGTAGCTAATGAATACATTGATTTTTGTACCTTTGAAGGGGTAGATATGTAAAATAATGCCTATTTTTTTTTCCTTTATCTCCACCTTCTGTAAACATTTATACACATCAAACTGGGGGTAGAATGGCAAGTAACTTCTCATTGGATACAGTTGTATATCTATTTTCAGGAAATGTATGCTTTAAAGGAGTTATTTTGATGTTGTGGCGTAATTATGACTTCAGACTTCATTTATAATGCATTCTGGTTATCTGCATGAAAATGTCAGTTGAAATTCTGTTATGTGCTGTTACCAATTTGGGGCCCAGGGGAAGGACATATACATCTAACATACTTTGTATCAGTGTATTTATACTTAATACATTTTTGGTTTGTTACTCTAAGCTTGCTTGGGATGTGATGCAGTAATTTGTAACTTTAGTGTACATTTCTGAAAGCTTCCCAAAAAAAACATATTTTTAACAAAATGTCCTGTCTTCTTCAATTATGTAGGAAGAAACATCAGCCATTTTGTGATTCATATGTTAGTGTACTTTCAGGGAATACATAGATATTGAGTTGTTTTAGGGTAGTTTTAACATGTAAACAATGGAATTTGCATTTTTAGTTCATAAACTTGAAAATACTCTTTTGCTCTCCTGTTAATTAGGGGTCTATGCTGGCCATGCATGTAGGAAAAACTATACATATTTTGTATTTTTGTACACAAGGGGTTCATGGCTTATAAAAGTAATTGAAAATATCACAACCAACGTAAATGTTTTTGATATATAGTGTATTGTATTTGCAAAATAATTAATTTTTTTTTTTTTTACTTATGACATTATAACTTGTTGCATGATGTAAAAGTTACTTCATGTGAGACTAAAATATAAATTTGCTCTGAAAAAAAGTAGTTGGGGTTCTCAGAAATGTGCTAGTAAAAAAAATCTGTTAATTATTATTTTTTAACAATTTTTGTAGCACAAAAAGGGTTAAACTGCCAGGACAAAGAACTTTCAGGGGTTGGCAGCACTGAACGTTAGTACATTACTTTGTCCAGTTAGATCATATACAACAGTGCCATGTTTCAGTTCAAAATGCATACCTCCCAACATTTCAAATGGCCAAAGAGGGACACTTTTGGTTTAGATGGTGTTTATGGGGGTGTGGCTGGTGGGCGGGGCATTACCAAGAATGTTTAGGCTATTTCATGACCTATTGGCACCTCTTTGTGTAACTGAATAAATAATTTAGAGCAAGACCAGAGTATTTTATTTACACAGATTAATTTATAAACACGGATATTGAAGATTAACTACACATTTATGTGAGTTTTATTTCTGTGGAGCATTGTGATAGACACTATTCATTCTGATCTCCTGAAAAGAGGGATAAAAGGGTAGAAAAGAGGGACAGAGGGATTTGGGTCTCAAAGAGGGTCTGTCCCTCCTAAAGAGGGACACTTGGGAGGTATAAAAATGCTCTGTATGACTGCAAAAGCAAAGTTGAAAGCGGAGCAGAGGAAATAGCTATGGCTCTGTTGAGATGCTTACAATACATTATATCACATTACATTAGCCTTATAGATTCTCATAGCTGTAACCATGCTATGTTTTTGTTAACCATTTCAGGAAGAGTGGGCTGTACAATACCTAGTGACCAGACATTCCCTTTAATGTATGATGTTTATGGAAAACATATTTGTCACTGGGTTGCACCTGTAGCCCTACAGTATGGAATTCTTATAAGTGTCATGCTTTAAAGGGGATATCAGGATACCTTAGCAATGCCTTGCAAAGCAAGGACTTGAACACCTCCGCCGACATGCAAACAGTTAAATCCATCCAGTTTGTAAATTGTTAGCAAAAGGGTTCAGGAAAAACTGTTCTTATAGATTTTTGCAGTTCTAGCAATGTTGGGTTATTATTACCACACTAGTTGAAAACCCCATGTACACGGGCCACAGTGCCAGGCAGCAACGGCCACAGTGCACTCATGCATAGTAGAGACTGCCCGCGCCGCGGCTGATACGGAGTGGGTCGCTCCAAATTCAGACTGTAGTCCGGACTGAATTCGGACCCCCGCTCTGTTATCAGCCGCGGCATGGTCAGTCTGTACTGCGCATGACGGCTTCTGACAAACACACACTTAGCAAATTATTATACAGGATTTGTGTGCCAGAACAAAGTAAGGACTTGCAATTGCAAATCCACCCTGGCCATCAACGTGTTAATTGAATCAGAATGTTAAACTGTTAGTGAACAAGTTCAAGCAAATTATAGTAACATAGTAAATTAGGCTGAAAAAATACCATTGGGTTCAACCTTTGCCTCATAACCCAGAGAAATGAGAATTGTATAGCTTTCCTGATGCCAGATAGGTTAGTCTAATTCTGAACCTACTGGTTTGCCTACTAGTACACAGTATAACCCTGTATATTCCCTCTTGAAAGAAATGTATCTAATCTTTTCTTAAGTTTATCTATTGTATCTGCCATTACCACATCCTTGGGCAAGGAATTCCAGAATTTAGGAGGCGTTTGTGTCCTGTAGTCCTGCTAGCAACTGTCTGCCTCTTGCATATGACATACAGGACTGGCAGACAAGGTTATCTCTTGAATCAAGGCAAAAGGAAAAAAATAAGAGGGGCCATTAGGATTTTCTGATCAAAGTAAGGGTGGAAGCTATTATTAGGAGGTGATACTTTCCCTTTAAACCACCCAGCTTGCTAAATTGTTAACAAAGAAAAAGGCTCAGGGCGATTGATAGTAAATATGGGACAATTTAGTTCTCCCTCCAGTGCAGACAGATGTCTGGATCCTATTCACTCAGCAGCACGGAGTGCATCATTTACAGTCAGGATTGGAAAATAACTGCAGGGAAAAAACAGTTTATAAGAGTAATGAGAAGGACATCTTTAAAGAGCAAAGCCTGTGCTCTATCATGCAGATGTTCTTAAATAAATATACAGTATCCCCCAGCGGGAGGCTGCCGAAATCTGCATTTTATAAACACACAGCAAAATGGACCCTGTACTTAGCCAGAGTGTGTGTGTGGGGGGGTCTAGAGAGTCATTTAATAAAATATGCATGACTGAGCACAAGCAGACCTTACTGAGAGCTGACTTAATTATGGATAATAATTCCACTTTAAAGAGAACCTAGCATCACACAAAGTGGACTTTAGTTTAATAGAACTGTTTTTAAGAGGTGTCCACAAAGGAGCAAGTCAAAATAAGAGAATTCCTTCCATTTAACCCTTCGAATGCCAGAGGGTGTGTGCAACACATAGCAAAGCAACACAGTGCACTCCCTTCTGTCATTCAAAGGGTTCATTAGTGAGTTTTAATTTTTATCCACATTCAGACATCTAAATATGTGCAAAACTGGAGAAAACAATGGCATCATAGAGGACACAACAATTCCCAAAAGTCTCACTGATTTAATTGGGGCTTTTAACCCACCTAATGCTAGAGAGGTCTCCTACTCATTGCAAAGCAATGCTTTGTGACTTCTCTAACATTCAAAGGGTTAGAAGCGCCAAATAGACCCTTTTGGGTGCAGGAGGAGGAGGGTACAACAAACTATGATGGATAACTCTCTGACACTCCAAAGGTTAAAGTCAGTGGAAATCTGAATCCCCCAACCAAGGTGGAGTTGGTTTAAATCCGAATCGCTCCTCTTTGGATCTTTATTGTCAAAATAGAAGAAAGCTTTCCAGGCAGACCAAGTAATAAAAATATGGATTGTTTTTTGAAACCTATAGACCTATATGGGTTGCTATCTTCCTACAAATTGAACTATTCCAAATCAGAGGTCCTGAATCTCACGATTCCGGATGAATCTAGAGCAAGGTTGCAACGATCTTACCCCTTTCAGTGGCAAAACGAATCTGTGATCGATCTCTTCTTTGATATCTCTTAATATGACTGAACTGGAGGTGAATGTCCAACGGGATATACGGTCCTGGTTGAACATATTTGTCTCCTGGTTTGGCAGGATAAATCTGATAAAAATGGTAGTCCTTCCTAAGATTCTTTTCATCCTTAGATCTCTACCGGTGAGATTTCCCAGACGTCTTCTTCATTCTCTTCAGCTCCTTCTTAATAACTATGTCTGGAGTCATAAACCTCCCAGGATGAACCCTTCAGTGTTATATTGTCCCTCCAAATTTGGAGGTCTCGGCCTCCCCAGTCTTCGACAATATCACACTGTGGTGGCATTGAAAATGATTTGGGAATTATGTGTTGGATTTTCCTCCCTGGACTGGCCTAATATGCTCCGGATAGCTTTGGCGGGGTTGGACCCATTGCAACTCTTATGGGTAACATATGATAAACTGCCGAGAGCGATGAGGCGTTGTCCAGTTCTCTTGCATCTATTTTCGGTTTGGAGATCTTGCAATTCTACTTATAACTTAGCTCCATTTCCCTCTCCTCTCTGTGCCATAGTAGGCATCCAGCTTTCCCTCCGGGACTTCAGGAAGGAGCTGGACTGACACACTTAGACCATTTGTTATCCTCAGGTTCCTTACCTACATTTGGATCTCTTTGCCAAGTGTATGATTTCCCTTGTTCTGAATATTGGCGTTACCTTCGGGTCTCTCACTTTATTTCCTCAATAAAGATGGGCACTTCTCTTCCCCGCATATTAACCCACTATGAAGCTCTCTTGAGCGGTCTCTCGCGACTGATCCCTAGACTTGCTCAATTTACATCTCTCCTTGTTTCGTCATTTAAATCTTCCACTTTACTCCAAAAATTGTCCTGGGAAAATGACTTGGACATCACCATTTCTGACGACTTGTGGATCTCCACTTTCAGGCTTCATAATAAATTACTCTCTAACATCACTATGAGAGCTGAATTATAAATTATTGATGAGATGGTATTGCACGCCGGCTCGGTTGGCTAAGATCTTCCCTGGGGTTTCACCTGTGTGTTGGCGCTGTGGATTGGAGGAAGGTACGCTTTTATATATCTGGTGGTCCTGCCCATCACTCACTTGGTTCTGGACTTTGGTGTCTGCGCATCTAAGGGATCTCTCTGGACTCAACCTCCCTGGATCACCTCAAAACACTTCTCCTGTCCATTCTCCCACCTTCTCCCCAACCTCCCCCACTCCCAGCCTTCAATTTTTGGCTTATGGGAGTCACTGCAGCTAGGGCTTGCATTCCGGCCAAGTGGAAGTCTCCTGTACCACCCCTGATATTGGATTGGAAAGCCAGATTAGACATTATTCTAACCAAGGAAAAATGTTATCATTCCTCACAGGGTTCCCTAACTAATTGTGAATCTCAGTTCGCTTCCTGGATTACTTTTGTTGCATCCCAATAATCCTATTATCCTGTTGCTCCTTTCCATTTTGAGGGTTGGGTTTCTCTTCCGTATCAGGTTGTAGATGTTTCCCCGGGATTTTCCTCCCCCTTTTCTTCCTCCATTATCCTTTCTTTTCCCTTCTTTTCTTTTTATTTTTTCTCCTTCTTCTCATTACTTCACTCTGATACTCCAGATTGCACCTCTCGTTCTCTTCTATGGGCAATTCCATATATTGTTTTGGTACTCCAGAGCTAATAATTTGCTGTTACAGTTGTGCTTAACTGATGGTCTGGATTGCCCAGCCCGATGTCATTTATTGCCCATTTGTGATATGTTCTTTCCCTTATTTGACTGTTCTTAAGACGATTTCTACATTGTGTTTCAATTGCATTCAAATGTTTCTTTGGACTTTAAGTACTATAGCTATGTCCTCTCTTATTTTCTTTGTAATGTTTTGCATTATTACCGAATAAAGAATTTAAAAGAAAAAATAATATGGATTGTTTTATTTTAAAAGAAAAACCATTAAAAGTTCCTCGGCATGTTTTGTGGTACAAGCTACTTCATATTACATGATTTAAAGTCATACCAACCATACTTCAAATAATTTATTTAATGCTAGAGTACCACTGAATGATTTACAATCATACTGGCCATATTTCAGATCATTTATAAACCACAGTCAATACCCTGACTGATATCCGAAACCGACATCAGAAGATGTCATATTGACCATCCTGGTGCCAAAACAATATTACATAATCTAGATAATAATGATCATACCTCAATACAATACACAATGTATAATGTTCACCAATCTCATTATGTTGCAACCAAAACATATAATACTGTCCAAGTTCCAACAAATGAGATGCATTTATAGCAAAAAAAGCGGGTCAAAGCAGAAAGGCTGGGGATACTGGGAGACTCCTACGAAGGAGAGCAATAGGGCAGGAGCAGCCTGGCAAAGCCAAAGCCAGAGCAGTACAATCCAGGGAGTAGGGAAAACAAATAAAGAGGTAGGCCGAAGTGAGGGACAAGCTGAGGTTACAGGGGGCAAACAGGAACAATGGAGGAAACCAAAATTGTAGCAGCAGCTAAGCTCGAATAATTGGTCAGAGAATCCAGGTTAAAAACCTAACAGAGCCAATAAGGAAGGAGGGGAGGAGAGATGTAGGGAAGAGAAGCAAATGCAAATCAAAACTTACCAGAAAAGAGAGTCCTAACACTTGGAGGACACATTAGTCAGAAACCTTTCACTTGAAGCAGAGTGGTAAATTTGTCTTAAAGACAGTACTACTACTAAGCTTGCCATCCAAATTTTATTCATCACTCAGTTTCCATGATGGTGTCTCCATCTGTTGACATTTCCTGTCTTGACATCTACTGTGAGTGTCCTTGATATGGTAAATTTGTTAAACGTGACAATTGAAATGTTGCCACACTATTGATACCACAAAGCTTACAACTGAAATTGAGCTACACCAGTGACACACAAATCTTACAAATGAAATTAAGTTGCATTAGTAATACACTGGGGTTGCAGTTAGAATGGTGCTACATTAAAATTACCATAAAGAAATTAAACAAGTCTGACCTGGAAATGTTATGTTTTAAAAACATAACATTTCCAGGTCAGACTTGTTTAATTTCTCTCTCCAGTTTTGTGCTTGAGGGCCAAAAATATTATATGCATCAGGTTGTTAGGGTAGCACGGTTTAGTGGATGTAGGATTTGCTAAAGCTTCTAGGCCTACACAAGGGAAATGAACCCTTTATGGACCAGGGGATTTCAAACACAAGGGCAATTAACCCTTTAAGGGGCAGAGGGTGTTAAAGCAATTTGTTGCACACTCGTCTGATCTTTAAAGGGTTAAATTCCAACTCATCTCATATCCTGATCTGTTTTCTGTCAGCCCAGTAGTATCATTACACAGCCCTGCTATGTAATAAGACATTGTATCTTCATGAATATGGGCCAGTGTCAAGTCTGACCCTTTATAAAGGCATTGCTCCTATTCAGCCTTGTGCATGTTTTTCTAAACAAACTGGTGTGCATTCACTCTGTGTAAACTTACCTTTATACACAGCACCCTTGGACATACTATGACCCTTGTACTGGGCAACACTGGCTATTCTAATGGTAGGCTGCATTCTCAGAGATTATTTTGTCCCTTTTGTTGCCAGAAGTTGTTGCAGTACAAGCATGTTCTTATAGAGCAGGTAGGCACCCTTTGGCTCTCCGGCTGGCTGTGATGATGTCACTAAGCATGCCGTGCAGACCAGCAGGTTGTGTAAGCATGTATAGAGTTGGTACTTCACTTCACTGAGTCTCTCAGAAACTCAGTGAAGTGAAGTTTTGCTGGTGCTTGGGCCTCTCCCAGACAGCAGGCCCCTCCTCTGTAGCGGGCCCCAGGTCCAATGTCCGATTGGTTAATCCACCCTTGTGATGGTATAGTTCTCAGCTTCACTGACACACACAAACACTCCCTCCCTGATAAGGCATTGACCCATGGGCATGTGTATGTGTGTGTATATGTATTATATATATATATATATATATATATATATATAGAGAGAGAGAGAGAGAGAGAGAGAGAGAAAAGAAGACTTTGTGCCTGGCAAACACACCCAGGGGCAGCAGTAAGGAGGAGTTACTGCTCCCATTGGGTGATTCAATGGGGGCATGATTTTCATAGGACTTGCAGTGGCCAAAGGCCACTGCTAGTCCTATGAAAATCATGCCGGGACTTGGCCCACCCACCACTATCCAAGTGATGAAAAAAACAAAATGGCTGCCATTCTCTCCTGCACCACAGACACACACACAGCACCAAACACACACTAGCCCCCCCACACACACATACTCTAGCCCCAAATACACACACAAGCCCCGCACACACACGAAAACAAACAAAAAAAAAAGCAGTGGCCTGCACAGGCCCCGCACCCTTGTACGTACTGGGTTAATCGTAGCTGCCCACCCACACGTGCTTCTGCCAGTCCCTGCTCCTGCCACAGCACTCATGAGGTACAAGAGTAGGGAGCACGCCTCTGTCTTCAGTCCTTCTAATGGTGTGTGTGCCTCAGAGAACATTATATCCATGGTCCGGCACCAATATATTGACTCCATTTCAGCAGGGACTCCATAAGCAGTAACAGCACAGCACGCATGCTTGATTGCACTACATCTCCCATAATCCTCACACATTTTGAGTACGCACAATGAAAACGGCGATTTTAGGACAGTTCATTATCTTCATTACTTCATGCATGTCACGCCATGTGTGGGATTACACTGCACACCAAACACAGTCTCATCCCACACATGGAGTGACATGCATGAAGTAATGAAGATAATGAACTGTCCTAAAATCACCGTTTTCATTGTACGCACTCAACATGTGTGAGTATTATGGGAGATGTAGTGCAATCAAGCATGCGTGCTCTGCTGTTACTGCTTATGGTGTTCCTGCTCAAATACCCTGCAGTGTACACTTCCATGTCATGGCCACACAACAAAGGGCAGCGCTGGGAGAACACTTACACAAGCGGTCTTACCAAATGTAAGGCTATGGTGTGCACGCTTATATAATTCCCCAGTGCTGCTCTTTGTTGTGTGTGAACACTGATAGCCTATAACGGATGCTTCCCCCGATAGTGTCTCTCTGTCCCGCACGGATGTTTCTGCACGCTTATATAATTATTCCCCTGCTGCTGCCCTTTCTTGCGTGTCACTGATATCGAAGTATATGCTGATAGCCTATGGAGGACACTTCCCCCAACAGTGTAAGGTTTATGCACATTACATTATAGTAAGGCTCTTTCCACTCTTCCTTTCACAGTGAATTTCAATACAGCTTTAATGGGACATCAGTTCAGTTCATGGTCTCATCACACGCTGGGCTCACACCTAGGATTCAACTGATCTTCCATTGATGCTGTATTGATATTCACTGTGAAAGGAAGAGTGGAAAGAGACTTACTATAACGTTATGCATAAACCTTACTTATTTAGGGCTATATATCTCATTTATTGGAGCACTCCGTCGGCCTCTCTCTCTCTTTCAGCTGTGTCCTTTGGTCCCTCCCACCTTTACCGCGGACACATAGCTTTCATTCATACTGCACTGCTCTGTGCAGTGTGAATAAAACTGCTCTGTGGAAGCTAGAACTGTGAAAAACCTACACCTTATATTAGCATCTCATATTATTATATCTGAGCGCTGCTCCACAATGGGAATGATGGGAGTTGTAGTCAGCTGTCATTCTGCACACAGAAAAGGGGAGACAGAGACCCCATATCTGAGCACTGCTCCGGGCTCTATCTCTCCCCTTCCCTGCATCCAGAATGAGCGCCTACTACAACTCCCATCATTCCCACTCTGGCGCAACGTTCACATATATCACATGATACAGGTAAAACACAGCAGCGTTATTTAAAGACGCCACATGGTATGTCTTCTTTCTGCATGTTGTACATTGCATGTATATATATATATATATATATATCAGGGCTTATAATTTTAAGTCTTTTGCTACTAGCCAGACACGAAAAGTTACTCGCCACTGCAAGCCAAAACATACCCACCAGGGCTGAATTTCTACTTGCCAGGGCTAAATTTTCACTCGCCATTGGCTAGTGGCGAGTGGAAATTTTGAGCCCTGTATATATATATATATATATATATATATATATATATATACGTGTCTCACTCTTTATGTATCTGAGTGCATATGTGCGCTTTTGCATGTGTGCAAGTATGGGTGTCTCCGTGTGTACATGTGTTGCATCTGTATGTGTGTGCTTTAATTCCCTACATAACAACATGACGGGCAACGTCGTCCAACATTGCTAGTATCTATCTATCTATCTATCTATCTATCTATCTATCTATCTATCTACATCTATACACATATAGATATATAAATATAGGGATAGGTAGATAGATAGTTAGATAGACCTATCTATCTATATATACACAATCCTCCAACAAATATCGGCCTCTATAATAAGTAGAATATATATATATATATATATATATATATATATTAAATAAAGGTCTATCGCTACAATCCTAATGGCCCCTAGTGCAAAATGCCCAAAACAATACTACCACAAAAAAACTGAAGGAGAGCGCTAGACCAATATTTAAATAAAAAATAAACAGATCATATACCACTCTCCAATAACCACTTAATAGAAGTAGCGCTATTATTCAGTGATATCACTGTTTATTATCTAATACATGCTATATTTAAGTGATTTAACTTATAATAAATATTGTGGTTATAGGAGAGTAGTATATTTTTTGATTAAATATTGGTCTAGAGCTCTCCTTCAGTTTTTTTGTGGTAGTATATATATATATATATATATATATATATATATATATATATATATATATATAATATTCTCAATAGGATATGCAAAGTCTAGAAGGAAAAATAGAACACATGGGTTTTTAATAATGTGAACAGGCAATTTTATTAGGACACCAATACAGATGCATAATCTAGCATGCATGTTAACAAACATTAAGCAGCCTGAGATTGTCCATTTGTAAAATATAGACTGGTAGATAATGAGAACTCACAGGTTTTTATTCATGTCAACATTTCTACCTTAATAAAAGTTCTCAACAGCTTGAAATGTTGACCCCAGTAAAGATTATGTCTGAGGTGCCCAGAAAATGTTAAAAGGTATGTTAGGGATGCCTTGAGGAAAAAAAGAAGATTACGAGCCATTGCCATAGCCCCTTGCAGTGCAATGCAATGCCTCAGGCAACTTTCTAATGGCCAGCGTGTTAAACTCTTTCATGGTCAGTGCTAGAGAAATGTGCAACATCTTAACATTGTATTGAACAACATTAGTAGAATTGATGCATAACATCTTGTGAAGCAGTACAAAGAGCTGTTACACTGATAAAACATTATTTATACATACCGTAACATCACAGCTGGTAGTAGATCAAGAGAGGGCAGGGGTCTACCACAGAAGTCATGCTTAGTCTTGGCTTTGTTGTTGGTTGCCCACTGTGGTGGCTCTTCACGTGAAGCATGTTATTTGGTTTTTTTTACTGAGCAAGCTGTGCACCAACTCTTTGTATTAACATCTCTCAATGATAGCCTTACTTCACAAGTCAAATATATCCCCAGTTGTTCTGCAGCTGAGCCCAATTATACACCATGTAAACAGATCAACCTCCATTTTTATATTGGCTGTTTTATGCTAACTATACATAAAAGCAAATGCTATATTTAACCCTTTGAGTGCCAGAGGGGTGTACCCAATCAGGGTTTACTTTTAAAAGGTTGCACGCAAAAGACTGTGCGACCAAATGACAGAGTAACCATGTCGTCATAATAAAAATGGCGACATGAGAATCTCGCCCTGCATAAAAGAGTGAGGGTCTCATGTCACCTCTTTAAAAGTCGCTTCCTTCAATTTAGTGGCCGCAGCATCCAAGTGCATATAAGGAGCAGCGTACTACAATTCCCATCATCATTATCAAAGCATTAACATTGCTTTGTTTGAGTGCTAGAAGAGTCGTGATTGAGCGCTGCCCTGCTCTCTCCCCTTCTTTGCGTGCAGAATGACAGGGCGGAGCTGAACGGGGAGAGAGAGCGGGGCAGCGCTTATTCACGGCTCCTTTAGCACTCAACCAAAGCAATGTTCAGGGCAGTTGTGAAGTGCAATCGAACCACCAGGCAAGGTAAGGATGATGGGAGTTGCAGTACGCTGCTTGTTATATGCACTTGCATGCTGCTTGGATGCTGCGGCCAATAAATTGAAGGTAGCGACTTTTAAAGAGGAAACATGAGAACCTTGCACTTTTATGCAGAGCAAGATTCTCATGTTGTCATTTTCATTACGGCGACATGGTTACTCTGTCATTTGATCGCATGTTCTTTTGCATATGACCTTTTAAAAAGATACCCCCAATCAGGTCCTTATGCAGAAAGCAAAAGATGAGCATACCATCTGCACCATGGGGAACAAATAAAAAATCCCCAAAGTCCCATAGAATTAAATGGGGCTTTACCACCTTGAATTGTAGAGAGGCTTCCAGTGCATTGTGAAGTAATTTGTTGTCTAGCATACAAAGAGTTAAAAGCCAAATTTAAATCAGTGGTAATTTTTATATGCCCCCTGTGGTGCAGTTGTTTTTCTCCAGAATCCCACCTCTAATTGAATATGGTAATGCACACACTAAAAATGAGTCTGTACAGACTTGGATAATCCCAGTGAAAATCAGAGCCTCTGAGGACCAGACCATACTGATCCGTCCATATGTATAAAAACCAAAGAAGAGCAATTTTGGGTCACAGCAACTGCATCACAAGGGTACAAATAAAACTTCCCATTTGTTTATGTTAAAATAAAGGGCTGGGAGATGCTTCATTGAAATGTTACTCCAGTAGTAACCTGAATTCAAACAGCTTTGAGTTCAAGATGTTTTGCTGCCAGGTGGTGCTGTTGGAAAGCCTAGGGTCATGCACTAAGGTATGATAAAGAAGGGATAGTAATACTTAATATGTAAAAAAAAAATATGTTGTAGGATTTATCCCCCTGAGTAAAACAATGGCACTCACACTGCTGAGAGGTGTTTTATTCAAAAATGATTGCAGCACAAACTTGAATTTTCAGGTGCAGTATCACAGTGTCCTGAAATTGTACAGTGGTGCTGTTGCTACACCATACTGTGAGCAGCTCTGGCCAGTTGACCATAAATCTCCATACGATGGTGTAGTAACGGCGCCAATTTACATTTTTTTTACTCAAAGGTATAAACCCTACAACATTTTAAAAAAAATATTAAGTATTACTATCCCTGTAAAAGCAGATAACATTTCCAGTGTGGAAAATTCTGCAATTTCTATATTATATAGAGCTAATGCAACTAGATCTTTCCAGCTTGAAAAATCTTAGAGTACATGCGCCATAGAATAACTCTGGAACTGGTAATGTATCACCGCTTTATAACACTTTACTGCACTCCTACCCCCCCTTGATTCTGAGGCACTCGGCTCTCCATATGCAGTAACAGCAGTAATAGTAGTTTCTGACTCATACCCAAAGTGTCCCCTTGTGGTCCAGATGAAGAATAGCAGCTGGAATGCACTGAAATAGGATTCTTTGTAAAGTGAATGATAAGACTTGTAATACACCAACAGCTGGAGAGCTCAGACTGGGTATCTTTGTTTTATGAAGAGGTGGTAAAGTGTTTCAGTTATAAAGTATATGCACGCGACTTCACTCTAATCTTAAAGTGGAATTTTCATGTGATTAACATTGCCCCCCAATAATTTACTAACCTAGCGATATGCACAGTCATATTGTCCTTAAGTTCAATAAGTCAACGTTATTGAAGAAAAACTGTGCATTTCGCTAGGTTAGTAAAGTATTGGGGGACAATGTTATTCACATGATAGTTCCCCTTTAAAGTGCATTATGTGTAATGTCAACTTTCCAATAGCTTTTATTAATTTTTCCATCTTCATTTGTTTTTTTTTTTTTGTTTTTTTTTTTTCACTTTTATGTCCCTGACAGGGAGCTTTCTGGATTTGTTTTCAGACAATCTCTGTCAGAGATTGCAAACTAGATGTAAAAAAGGTAGTGAAACAATGTAGAACAACCCACCTCTACAACATACAGATCACTCAGAGCAGCAGAAAGACTACAGTGTTGTATATAGGATTATATGTAGGTTGGACAGGACAAACACTAATGAAAATGGATGAATTCTCACAGGTCCAGTGTGAAAAAAAAAAAAAAAAAAAAAAAATCTCAGTGGGTCGACATATTTGCAAAACTGGTCACAACATTAAACATCTCAGTGTGTCTGTACTGGTATCCTTTTAAAAGGTCACACGCGTGCTTCCTTTTAACCCAGTTACCATGTCACCTATATAAAAATGTCAACGTGACAATCTCGCACTGCATGACAGCATGAGATTGTCATGTCGTGAATAGAAAGGTCACTTCAAGATGCCAGTGCAACCTTGTTGGAGTGATCTTTGCTTGAAGACACCACAGACTGATCTACAGAGCGCTTCCTGAGCCTGATGCTCAGAGCTCTGTTGTGAGGGAGTGCTCCATTGTGCAGAATAGATCACTCCACCTACACTTATGCTTAGTAGTTTATTCCTGATGAAGGGGCTTGAGTGCTGAAATGTGCTAAGTGAATCTGGGCATACATATTGTTATATTTAAATTTTTTAAAATAAAGCTACAATTTTAATTGTGAAGAGTGAATCCTGTTTATTGCTTCTGCGAGTGGTGTCACTGAGTAGGATGGGCGACCTTTTAAAAGTAAACCAAACACCAATTATGCCAAATGCTGGCTTGCAGTCGCATTGGCTAATACCCACTTACTCATATTGCTGTTCAGCGATCTTCCAGACCATTGTCTGGCCATCATGATGTTCCAGACAGAACACAACTGTACCAGTGACAGTCCGGAGGTCAGCTTTGAACAAACACATTGCTGTGAACAGGATGCTGGGCTGCTGGAACTCCAGAGTCAATAAGGGCTTGGAGATCTCCCACTGTAGGAGCCACTGCCTCTCTCATAACTGGATGATTGCCTTCTGTAGGGGCTTACAGAACGCTGCCTGTGGCTGTAAGGCTGTAGTGAATTATAGTGTTGAGCGAGCGTGCTCGGCCGATGCTCGGATCGGCTCGAGCATCGCTCTGCTCGGCACATGGCGGTACTCGTCGAGTACCGCCATGTGCTCGCCCGCCATGTTCGGGTGGCGGGGATCTGTGCCGGAAGAGGCACAGATCTGAAGACTCTCCGCTGGACCACCAGGGACTGGAGGTACGGGGGCATTGCGGAGATGAAGGGGGACATTGTGGAAGAGGGGCATAGCGGAGATGAAGGGGGACATTGTGGAAGAGGGGCATAGAGTCTATGCCCCTCTTCCACAATGTCCCCCTTCATCTCCGCTATGCCCCTCTTCCACAATGTCCCCCTTCATCTCCTCTATGCCCCTCTTCCACAATGTCCCCCTTCATCTCCGCTATGCCCCTCTTCCACAATGTCCCCCTTCATCTCCTCTATGGCATAGAGGAGATGAAGGGGCACATTGTGGAAGAGGGGCATAGCGGAGATGAAGGGGGACATTGTGGAAGAGGGGCATAGCGGAGATGAAGGGGGCATAGCGGAGATGAAGGGGGACATTGCGGAGATGAAGGGGGCATTCGGAGATGAAGGGGGCATATCGGAGATGAAGGGGGGCATTGACCAGGCACCCTCCCCTCATCAGAGCAGGGGGTGCCTGGTGTAATGCTCGTGTCGCCCCATGCATTTGAATGGGGCTCGGGTGCTCGGCCGAGCACTCGAGCCTCAGGGGGTGCTCGGTCAGAGCACCCGAGCACCCGAGCATCGGGGTGCTCGCTCAACACTAGTGAATTACCATCCATCTCATGCTGCTGAACTCAGATACATTGTGACAAGGAGCAGCAGAGAAGGGGATAGAGCCACGGCAGCCGTTTCATATAATCCTGGTAAGGATGATGGGAGCTGAAGTCCAATACGCAGCGTTTCATAGACAGACGGGCCAGCCATTTCACATGGAATGCCTCCTCTTTAATAACTTTTAATTGATAATTCTTCCAGTAGTGAAATATTGTTTTATTCAGCAGAAAAATCTCTACTGATTTTATGTGTTTTTATCATCCATGGGGTTAAAATATAACTAACAGCCAGAGAGCGCTCCGTTGTGCAGAATACATCACTCCAGCACTGCTGTATGGCTGTCTACAATGTCTACTGGCTGAAGTGACCTTTCAATGCGCGACATGACAATCTAGCGCTGTCATGCAGTGCGAGATTGTCATGGCAACATTTTTATCAAGGTGACATGGCAACTGGGTCATTTGGTCGCACGACCATTTAAAAGTAAACTGTCTGTACTGATGGAAAACTGTTCAGACATAGAGAGGCAGAAAGATCTAGTAGTATAGATTGATGACCAAGTTTAACACTGAACTGTAACTGGAACCATTTACTCCACACAATACACATATTTTGGGCCCTTTAGGTACACCATACAGCTCGGAGGGTTAACTTGTGCATTCTATATACTTAGCTATCTTTGGCTGCAGTCACAGATTCTCTGCACAGTAGATTTACTGGTGATAGTCACTCATCAAAAGAAAAATAAATCTTGTATCACTTGGTCAGCTTACAAGGAGATGCCTCTACTGTAGTCCACGGAATGATTTACACTGACAGTGGTGATAAGAGATTCACCTCCAGTGGAATTTAAATTAAAAAAATAAATTGCATCAATACATAACCTGCAATGTATTTGCATTCACCTTTCATTCGAAATATGCCTGAAGAAACCTAAATTGTCTTGAAATATTGTTTTTTCTAAAACCAATAAAGGTATCACTTTTATTCTACCAAACACTACGGACATGACATCCATGACTGATTGATGAAATTCACAGAGGCCATTAGATTTTTCTGCCCACAGTTAAGGTACCTATGCTTCTTTATGTCTGTATATCATGTTGTTGCCCATTATAAAGTGCTGAGGAACATACTGCAACCGGTGTTAAAGGGACAGTAATACTTAGTTTTAAATTTATTGAATTTGGTAGGCATAAAAAAATATGCACAAAGATGTAAGGCTTATCGCTCAAACCTTTATGGTTTGAGAGATATACCTTCCTAAAGTTGCCTCATGAGAGGAGTCAGCGCTGTAGCTGACAGCTGCAGAATCCAGTCATTTGACCGGATGGAGGCTCTTCAGCAGAGCCGAAAATGCTCAATCTAAATATTACTACTTCATTGGAATGGTCTACAAAATGTGCCTGGTTTGCAGGCACACTTTGTATAGCGTTCCAGTGAAGTATTAATGTTGAGATTGTGCAATTTCGGATCTGCTACAGCGCTGACTCCTCTCATGAGGCAACTTTAGGAAGGTATATCTAGCCTTAAATGTTTGTGCATATTTTTTATGCCTACCAAATTCAATAAACTTAAAACTAAGTATTACTAGCCCTTTAATTCTTTGAGTGCCAGTGCGTTGTGTACCCCTCTGGTACTCAAAGCGTTAACAAAAGGTGGTATGAAAATGCTCATCTGCTTTATATATCACAGCACCTCGTATCTCCGTCAGCAGAAATTACAACTCCGTTCCTCTCCATCATCACCCCCCATCTAACAGGGACATTAATTTCTCATTTTCAAGGCAGATAAAGAAAAGCAAATAGAAAGAAATGAATAGCTGAGGCTTCTGAAAGAAAGCAGGATCCTCATTTTTCAATAGGCTTTCAAAATTGGCAGAGAATAATAGCAAATAAATACAGTGTGCAGCACTTTACACTGTGAGCAGACCATGTAAACTGTAACATACACAGAAGAAAGACTTGTTACAATGTAACTTATTGTGCATTTACATCTGCTGTAACAGTTTAATCAAATCCAATGTAAACAAAAAGATTAACTATTATAAAATACTAAGCAGAGCCTATATACAAAGAGAGAATAGGCAGCAAAAAGTGAGTGTTAATAAAGAGCAGTTAGTAAAATAAGAGCATTAGTAAAAGTTGAAAATGATTTGGCAGTCCTACTATGTAGTAAGTAGCTACTAATTTTGTATTTTAAAACTTTACGCATGAGATGGGTGCACAATGTACAGTGAAGTATATCCCTCTGGTCCTTAACGGTTAACCCCTTAAGGACCAGAGATACTAGGGGTGGATGGCAGTTAAGTACCGCATAGAGCATGTTCAGATGAGCTGGTACACGTGACAGATGAAGTTTACTGGAGTGCCAAAGGGGAGTCTGAGAGAGACTGCTCTGGTCTTGGACCGGTCAATTTAAGACCCCGCTAGTGCTAATAGTAGTCAGCAGGAGATCTGTAAACATATGCCAGGACCGTCACTGGTCCTTTAGGCAAGTTTGCAGTGACGGTCCTGGTACGTCACCGGTCCTTAAGGGATTAAATATTTTGGGCTTTATTCGGGGAACTAAAGAAGAAGAATGGTAGAGAAAACCAACTGATCCACCGGGGCCAAAGGAAAACTGTTTTTAACCCCTTAACTGCTAGCGGTCTCCAACACCTTGCTAGGTAATGCATTGAAACCTATCTAGCATTTAAAGGGATAATAACACTTAACATATAGTAAAATTTATATTGTAAGGTTAATCCTCCTGAATACAAGGGTACGCCCACTGCTAAGAGGTGCTCTATTCAAAAATTATAGCAGCTGAAATGTTAAAGTGGTGCTGTTGCTACATCATCCTATGGAAGTTCTGGTCAATTGACCATAAACTTTCATAGGATCGTGTAGCAACAGTACCACTATGAAACTTCATACCGCTGAGATACTGCACCTAAAAAATTAGGTTTGAGCTGCTGTAACTTTTGAATAACACACCTCCCAGCAGTGGGAGCACCCTTGTTGTACTCAGGAGGATAAACCTTGCAATATAAATGTTACTATATATTAAGTGTTACTATCCCTTTAAGGGGTGATAAGTACCATTTAAATCAATGGGAATTTGTGGAAATGTTACTTATATTATATGGTGTAGCCGGTTTGCTTCAGAATTGGTTTTCTTTATCATTATAAATTGCCATTTCTCTGATTGTTTGAGTTCAAGATGTTTGAAGCCAGGTGGGGCTATTGCTACATTCATCTATGGGAAACTTGTGTCTGTGGCACCATCTGGCTGCAAAACGTCTTGAACTCAAACAATCAGAGAAATACCAATTTATATTTTTAATAACTTTTGAAAGAAACACCTTTAAGCATTGGAAGCACTTTTGTTTACTCTGTAGGAAAGCCCTAAATCTTATTTTTTCATAACTAATTTACATTGCCCCTTTAAAGAACAATAGGTAAATAGGTAGTACTGTATTGACTGTAGAAAAAGCAGGACACCGGTAGAATAAAAGTGATACCTTTATTCAATGAGTAGCTTTAGAATGTAAGCTTTCAAGAGAACGTAGGTCTCTTCTTCAGGCCTATTTAGAATGAAGGCTGAATACTTAATACATGACAGGTTATACAGTCATGCAAATTCTTTTTACATTTAAGTTCCACTGGAGGTAAATCACTTAAAGGGATAGTAACCCCCCCCCCGGTATACTTTAAGCCAAAAGCTAGTAATAAGTAAATCATACATAACTCCCTTATTCCCATCTCTCAAACCGTTATGGTTTGAGAGATGTAAGAAAAGAAAAGAAAAACCTCCGCTCCCTCCCCTTTGTGCCTGGTGAGCTGTAAAGCTGTCAGAGGCAGAATCCGGTCGACCGGTTTACAGCGTCTCTTAAGGAGCTCTGTCATCTGGATATCTCGGTATAATTACTTCATCGGTATGGTCTACAACATGTGCTTGCAAGCCAGGCACACATTTTAGACCATTCCGATGAAGTAATTATACAGAGATATCCAGATGACAGCGCTCCTGAAGAGACACCGTCTGGTCTGGGAAGCAGGATCTCATGACTTCCGCTGTACAGCGGATGCATTAGAAAGGGAAGGGAATGGAGGTCTTTCTTTTTTTACATCTCTCAAACCATAATGGTTTGATGGGAATAAGGGAGTTAAGCATGATTTGCCTATTACTAGCTTTTGGATTAAAGATTACCGGGGGGTTACTATCCCTTTAACACCATTTTCTGTGTAAATTATTCTTTAGACTCCAGTAAAGGCATCTCTTTGTAGGTGGCCAAGTGGTACAAGATTTATTTCCCTTTTGATGTATGAATAACTCCAGTAAATTTAGTGTGTAGAGAGTTTGTGACTGCAGGCAAAGATAGCTAAGTATATGGAAAGTATGAGTTAACCCTCTGAGCGCCGGAGGGGTGAGCAATGCAACACAGTTCTTTCTGTATCTCTGTGTCTGAAAATGCCCCATCAGTACAGACACACTGAGATCTTTAATACTGTGACCAGTTCTGCAAAACTCTTGAGCCACTGCAGTGTCTGTTTTCTTGTTCATGGATATAATGCCTTCATTCTAAATATGCCTCAAGAAATGACCTAAGGTGTCTTGAAGCTTGTATTCTAAAGCTACTCAGCTAGACAATAAATGTTTTACTTTTACTCTACCAGTCTCCTGCTTTAAAGAACAAGAAATAGGAAAGGTGAAGAAAAAAATAAGGGAGAGGAAGAGGGACATATACATCAAATTTGAAAAGAAGAGCAGTGTTTGGATAATATGTGCAACAGCCAAGGGGATCAGCTTATGGGTCTAGAGATCTGATATGTGAGATATTACACAGAGAGTTGTCATTTGGGTATCTCCCAGCTCTGGGGATCTATAGAAGTATACCAGTTTATTGAAGAATTGACTGTACTATCAGCAGTTCTACTCAATCCTAATGTTCTTTACTAATGGGAACCAAGTATCTGCAAAATTATCACCAGATCTGAGCCCTGGTTTAGGGAGCTGTTCCTAACAAAAGCACAGAAAGACAACAGTTTTGCACCGTTCAGTTGAATGTGGCAAATATGCCAGTTCCCCGGTGCATTACCACTTGTGTAACCTCTAACGCCAGTGGCTGCACTTAAGAGTATGCACTACATTGTATGATTGGTGAAGTGTATACAAATGGACACTCTCCTCCAGTGTAGGACTTTAATGTCAGCAAGCCCAGCTTCCAATACCCATAACCTGCACAGGACAATGGTCTACATGCATGTGATTTCCTCTTCACCCTAAGTGATACATTCTTCTTAGAAAGTCATAGAGGAAATGACTGTCCCAGAACACCCACATACTTCTCCTCCATTTAACGCAAGCAATGTTAAGGGGAGGAAATATGACATTGATAGGTGAGTTGATGTTATGTAGATGTAGGGAATGAAAATTGATTTGTGTGCTTCATTTAGCATGGAATAGGTTTTGTACATTTATCCCAGAGAATTATACATTATAACTATTGAGTATTTGGAAAAACTTGTTTAACTGGAATTGCTTGAATGGATGTTAGTTGATGATAACTTTTTTTATAGGTTTTATGTTATAATAATTAGTTGGACGTCTGGTGGAATGGCCAGTATTCCTTTTAATTTGGGAGAGGGCAGATTGAAGCTCTGGGAATGGGATTATTTTGCCGTTCTTAATAAATTGACAGATTTAGATATTGTATTCATATTCTCTCCTAGAAAAGATGGCAGCTTTGCATTAGCCAGTGGGGAGAGAAATCAGTGTTTGCAAATAGTGTAGTGAAAGGAGGGACATTTAGCAATAACAGGTGTATCCCAGACCTCTAGGACATATAAAATAGTGGCGTAACATGAAATTTTGTGGTGCCTATCCTTTTGCATCAGTGAGAAAAAAGCTACAGGGATAACGACCATACATGATTGTTGTATTTGGACTAAGCTTTTAGTGTTTTCAATCTTAAATCAGTCTGCTAGTCTAGACAGAGTTATGACACAGTAGTATGTAAGATTGTTAGGGATCTAGAATATCACCTATTGTAAAATAGAACTTGTACGGTATTTGATTATGGGTCCACTAAAGTGTCTTCTGCATAGAGGACTATTCTATGGTCCTCTTTACCTACTGCAATACCAGATATGTTATCAATTATCTTGATATGACAGATGACTACCAAATATAAATTATAGCAGAAAGGGGACAGTCCTGTCTGGAGCCATGTGACAGGGCAAATGGTGATGATTATGACCCATGTATGATGTTTTAGCCGACCCTTCTGAGTGCTTCCTCTGCAGCTAGAGACATATACATGAGTTGGGGACCATTAGAGCAAGTTTTACAGATTATCATAATTAAGAGGTATTATCCTTGATATTAAAGCGGAACTACCACCTCAACTAAAGTCGCCCTGCAATACTTAGGCAGGTGGCGACTAGCTTAATAATCATTATTTTACTTCTCAAAAGTGCCCCTGAATAAAGTTATCCTTAAGCTTCCAAGACCGGAAGCCAGGCATCACTGCGGACATCTTGAATGCGCGCCTGCGCTGTCAGTCCCCGTCACCCTTCATAGGCATTGCACTGGCCCGAACAGCTCCGGAAGAGACTGACAGTGCAGACGCACAGACTGCAGTAACCTGGCCGCCAGTCTTGGAAGCTTAAAGATAACTTTATTCGGGGGGCACTTTTGAGAGGTAAAATAATGATTATTAACCCTTTGAGTGCCAGAGGGGTATGGATTGCATTTCTTTGCAGTGCAGTCCATACTGCTCTGGCACTCAAAGGGTTAAGCTATTCGCCATCTGCCTAAGTACTGCAGGTTGACTTTAGTTGAGGTGGTAGCTCCGCTTTAAAGTTGTGTATCTAGTATGCTACTTGATTTATAAAAAAATTCATTGGAGACCTTTATAGTACCCAAGGGGTTAACCCTTTAAGGACCAGAGCGGTATGCAAGTATTACTAAACAGTGTGTTACACACCACTCTGTCCCTTAACCCTTAAGGACAGGCCGCGTATGCATGTTGCGGTCACTTAACGACCACGGACCATTTTTTTTTTTTTTTTCCGCATCCGATTCCAGACTCCCAGAACAGTGTGCAGCTGTGCGGGGAGCCTGGAATTCCATGACGGTCCTTAAGGGTATAACAACCCATGACGGTCCAGGACCATCATGGGTCCTTAAGGGGTTAAAACGTTCATTCATTTTCCATATTTACCAATCAGTGCAGAAAAAAAACTGAAAACGTCTTTTTTTTAATTCCCTGGCTTATAATAAAAAGACAAAGTCACAGTACTTCCTTTCAAACACATCACGCCTTGTTGGTAAATGTACAGGCAGGATGTTCTTTTTGCTAGTCAATTAAGAATTCAATAATTATTTTAATTCCTTTTCCTTTATTGAATTAAAAAAATCAAATTCAAAGGCAAAAATCTGCTCTGAAGTCACAACATCCCAAATCAGCACCTAACTGTGCTATATTTTGAAGATTTGCAGTGACTATGTAAGTCACCAAGCAAAAAATTCAGTAAGCTGAAGAGGTGCAGTTCTGGAACAATCAGATTGCGCTACCTTAGAAAAATGAACATTTACAAAATGCCCATCGATTTTAATGGGGTTTCAACCCCTTGAATGCTAGAGGTCTCCAACACTTTGTTTTACAATGAGTTGGAGACCACTCTGGTATTCAAGGGCTTAAATAGAAAGTAATGTTTCACAATAAAATCAGCTCCAATTAATCTTCATAGTATTTGGTCCACGGAGAGTGTTATTTCAGTACTGTCAGAGTTCAAGAGTAACTGAATGATAAAGTATCCCCTTTCCTTCCCTTTTAATGATGTAACACTGATCACCTCAGCGCAGCAAGACTGTCCGGGAGGATCTCAGAGAGGCACAATCTTCAGTGAGTATAAGGGAAAAACCTGATAAACCTGTCAAGGTGGGCAGGGTTTTCCTTATGCTTACAGTAAGAAGATTGTCCCTTGCTGTGACCTGTCCGGTAAAGAGACCAGATTCCACATCTGAGGGGAAGTGGCTTACACTAGGTAAAAGGGGCGGGAGGGGGATACTTTAGCATCCAATTAC
Organism: Rhinophrynus dorsalis; assembly: GCA_037306005.1. Lineage (NCBI taxonomy): Eukaryota > Metazoa > Chordata > Amphibia > Anura > Rhinophrynidae > Rhinophrynus > Rhinophrynus dorsalis. The sequence continues at coordinate 406,265,641 of CM074722.1, read as the reverse complement.
TCTTGATCTTCAACTCTGACAGTATTGAACTAATACTCTCCATGTCCCAGATACTATGAAGATTAATTGGAGTAGCTTTTTTTTGTGAAACATTACTATCCCTTTAAAAGATCTATGTAAATCAAACTTTTATTTTTCCACTATGGTGCAGTTGATTTACTCCAGAAATGCACCTCTTCAGCTTATTAAATACGACTCTGAGTGTTACATAACATTTTCATTGCCGAACATAATTTTAACCCATAACTTCAGATAATCTTAAGGCCTGTTTACTGTGAAAAAGTATTTCAAGTTTAAAAAGGGGATTTAAAATTATATTTGTTTTGTTACATATGTACTTTATAGTTGAATGTGGTGGGAGTGAATTAAGTGGATTAATCACAGCACATTTGTCCACTCTGTCTCCCTCTCTCTCCCCTGCAGTGCAGAACATAAGCACAAATAGGGATTTGCTTGCCCTTGTGGCATGAAGAGATTGCCCTTACAGGGAAATAACAATGATTTGGGCCAACAGTGGAGGCCAGTGGAGCACAGTCTATAAGAAATGCAGAACAACTTGGGGAAGACAACATTTAGCTTCATAAAGTTGCTCTGCATAATTATGATAGGTAGCTTTGCTTTGTAAGTTGTTCTGAACTAGTTCTGGTATTTGTTACATAAAATATCCTCGGTGAGTGCAATACTGTATTCTCCAGCCCTAAAATTATTACATTGTAAGTATGAGGGCTACTGATACCCTGAAAAATTGTCCAATAAGAAGATTTAGCTCAAAGTCCAAACACAGCTCACAGCACCAGCTTTGTTGAGGACAAGCCTGGTAGTTGGGGGAAGGGGGACTTTTAACACTGAGGGCTGTAAGTTTAAAATGCTCCTGCTCTCAGATGTTGGAGAAAAAGTCCAATAACTAGTAAAACACTTGGCTTTAAAGTTGAACTATAATGTGATAGCTGCCCTACTGGCAGATCTGATCTCTTTGGAGTCAACATGTAGATTAAAGGGATAGTAATACTTCTTTTTATCTTTATTTTATTTTGTAGGCATTAAAAAAACATGAAGAATGATATGTCTTATCTCTCAATCCTTTATGGTTTGAGAGATATTCACAAGCAAAGTTTCCCTTCCCGTCCCTTTTACCTAGTGTAAGCCATCTCTTCTCAGATGTGGAATGCAGTCCATAGACCAGACAGATAACAGCAGGGGACAGTCTTTTTCCTATGAGAACAATGAAAGCCCTGCCCCCCTTGACAAGTTTTTCAGTTTTTTCCCTTATCTTAATTGAAGATTGTCCCTCTCTGCAATCTACCTGGGCACCTCCCTTCTGCTCTCTCTGAGCAGTGTTACATCAGTAAAAGGGGCGGGATGGGGATACTTTGTCATTGAATTACTCTTGAACTACAACTCTGACAGAACTGAAATAACACTCTCCAAGGTCCAAATACTATGATGATTAATTATAGCTCATTTTATTATGAAACATTACTATCCCTTTAAGACAGGGCTGCACTGGGAGCCATGGCAGAACAACAGGGGGAGGTGCACTAAGGGTAGATACTATGGCGATGTGTGTCTGATGATGTGTTGTGAGCACATTTCCTTGATGATATACACACACCATATAAGATTTAGGGATGTAAGTGGAGGGAGAGAAGCCATTATCATTACCATATCATTCTGTCATAAAGTTGTTGATGTGTTTAAGGGGCAGTGGAGAGCAGAGAGGATGCAAAGAGACTTCAGCACCAAGAACAGCAGCATTCCTAAAACAATCCTTTGACTGCCAGTGGGGTAAGCTACACATTGCAGACCAATGCAATGGACACCTCTCTGGCACTCATTTGATGGAACAAAAAAGAAGGACCTATTGAATGCTATTCATGTAATTAAAGGAATTATTTAGACTCATTTATAAACACAAAAACTGAAGTTTATACAAGCATTAATGTGAGTTTTATTGCTGTGAAGCAATATGATACACTTGTACATACACCACACAATCTAATCTCCTAAAATGAGGGAAAGCAATTGCAGGTTTTATTTTCCTTTTCCCCACTGCTATAGATTTCAATAGATTTTTGATGTATTTGAACAGTGCCACGGGGACTTGTCGAGTTGAAAAATTACAGTAATTAATGGAAGGCAGGGCAGTATGTACAACTGTGCTTCTTCCTATGTGTAGATTTACACAAGATACTAGATCAGGGGTCTCCAACCTTTTGTTTTACAGGAGCCACTCGATGAAACATGTGCAGAGCTACTCTAAAACATATACTGAAAATATCTGGATTTATAACTGTATGCATTAAAACATCTCCAGAGCTGTTCTTACCTAATCTTTGTTCCTTCCCACACCTTCCAATAACAAATTGCTGCACAAAAAACTTAAGCTCAAGGTGATAAAATCCTGTTACAAGATGTATCATTTTTAGAAAAAGAAATCAACATTCAGTATAGAAGACAAAACCTGCATCTCTCCAGTAAGCCACAGATGTTCTTATTGCTAGTGCCTTCCCATCCTTAACAATACTATTCCATATATAACAGAAAGCTGTCAACTTTTGTTACAGTGGGTGAGTAAGTATGGATTCACACTGACTCTTACCCATTCTGACACCACATATTTCCCACAACACCAATTATAAGTAATCTTTTACAAAGCATGTGGAATCATCTGTAAGCATCTATTATGGCAGTGGGGCAGAAAAACCATAGAAATGTTGTGAGGCATTATTTCTGCTTTCCTATCTGCTCTCAGATTGGCCACTGATGGTTACTACAGATGAAAGTTGTACCCAGATTGGCTGCAACTAATTGGGGAACAAATTTCAACCACTAGACCTGTCTCTAGCAGGCTAGATAGCTTTATACCTGATTGAACTGGAGAGAGCTACTCAGTGGTACCAGAAAAGCAATCAGTAGCTCTTGCGCTGCCTGTTGGAGGCCCCTGTACTAGAGGCAAACAAACCAATATATGCAGTATAACAGTGATGGGTTAGGGTACTCAAAAGGTTAATGCTGTTGTATATCAGACAGCTTTATATTATTCATATTTGTATTAAAAAAAAAAAAAAAACTTGTGAACATATACTAGAGTTCACTTGCTACATATATGACCTTATCCACTACAGAATTCTATTCAGGCCTTGGAATAACACATAACAACATACCAATTACTAATGCAGGGGCGGATTGTGGTGGAATACTGGCTCACTAGCTGGTATTCCATTCCTGGTGTTTATATATTAAAACCCCTTTGCAATGCATTGCACATCCCTCTGCCACTCAAAGGGTTAAATACAACTTTAGCAATTCCCAACTCTTTTCTCCTTGCCCTCAGCCTAATACCCCCTCTCCCTTTCTACGTGCAGCCCACATGGCAGTGCCTGAGCAGGCAGAGCTTCTGGGTCCTATATATCAAACAGTTTAAAGGGACAGCAATGTCCCATAATAATTATTCTTGTTTTGCAGTCGTTTAAAAAAATAAATTATTTGGCACCAATCCTATCTCTCAAACCACTCTGGTTTCAGAGGTATTAGCCGCTAAAGTTCCCTCTCTCCTGCAGTCAGCTGTAAAGCTGACAGCAGGAGATTTGAGTCTTGTGACTCAAGGAGGCTCTTCAGCAGAGCCGAAATCATGTTATTTAAAAAGAACTACTTGGTTCTGCTGCAGAGCCTCAGGCCGGTCCCCAGGACTGGGATCTCCTGCTGTCAGCTAGACGATAATGTCAGGGGAAGGGGAGGGAGGGGGAACTTTAGAAGCAAATATTTCTCAAACCATAAAGGTTTGAGAGATAGTATTGGTTCCAAATAATTTATTTTTTAAACGTCTACAAAACAAGCATTTTTTCATGGGACATTAGTGTCCCTTTAAACGTGCATTAACTTCACTGTATTGCAAACTGTAATATCTGATTAACCCACTAGAAACATTGCTAGAGAGGCATAATCAATCATCTGTTAACCCCTTAACCCACTGGATGCAATAAAAAGGCATATACTATCAGTTGTATGACAGAGAGGTGTACAGCAATGTGTTATTCTGTGATTAACCATTAAATTCCACATAAGTGCTAGAGAGGCATACTTCATCAGTGATTGTCCTCCTTATGTGCCTTTCTGGTATACAAGAGGTTAACCACTGATGAATTATGCCCCTCTAACATACAAGGGGTTAATCAGGGATTGTTGTGCAGTGTGTTGTCACCTATGATGCATTCAAGGGGTTACCCACAAAATAAGGTTTTGCTGTACAACTCCCTGGCATACAAGGGGTTAATAACTGATGATATATGCCTCTTTATAGCATACAGTGGGTTAAGGTGTTAACAGATCTATGCCTCTCTAGCAATGCATACAGTAGATTAAGTTTGAGGGTTACAGTAGGGTGTGGTTAATGCAAGTTTAAACTGTTTGGTATTTATGACCCAGAGGCTCTGCTTGCCTGTGCACTGCAGCAGGACACTCATCATAGCCAGAGCAAAGTCAGCTAAGTTATCCTTGGGGGCGGAACAGATACTGATGACAGGATACAATCTTTAATGCTACACCAGCTCTGGGGCTTGATCCAAATGTCCCAGGTAAAACTGTTGGTAGGGCAAAAATGGATAACGAACAGTACACACACCGTGTTGTCGTCTTAATTCAATTGCCCTACCAACAGGAACCACAATGTAGGTTGGGTCAAAGAACATGACTTTTGGCCCAACTTTAGTTGTGGGATTTTTGTTCCCAAAACTCACCCTACATAGCGTGAGAAATTAGAACATCGAAGGAAAACGGCTAACGCTCTGTTTCACACAATGTCAAACACCGAGGATGAGCTAAAACACAGTCAACCTTCAAAACACTAACCCTACACTACCCCCACAATAAAGTTAAAACAATACTAGCCCTAACACTATCCTAACAACTATACCCCGTAGCTGTAGAGCATTTACTCTAATCCAGTTCAAGTCTTCTTCTTTAATCTTCTAACTTGCTTCTTCTTCCTTCTTATCTTTTTATCTTCTCATTTGCCGAAATCGAACGCCACAATAATTAAAAAGGATATTCATATTGTAATAAGAAATGCCCCCCGAAGATTTCCCATCGCCGTACGCTGCCACCGCTGCTGGCAGAAGGAGAGCAAAAATCCCACCCCCCTACACTAGATACCTCTCAGGCCATTGCCTGAGCCATTCTAAGGAAAATGTAAACAGAAATTGGCTTTTATATGGGCAGTCTCTGGTCAAAATGGTTCCCATGCTATAATTGGCTGGGATGTAGAGTTACGCACCTTCCGGCTGATCAGCTTCCAGCAGGAGGCATGATGAAACCTGCTAGAATCTGATTGGCTGGGAGGTGCTTAAACCCAGATTCCAGCCAGTTGTAGCATGGGAACCATTTTGAACAGAGACTGGCCATATAAAAGCCAGTCTCTGTTCAAATTTTCCTCAGAATGACTCTGGCAACGGCTCAAGAGGTATCTAAGGGGGAGGATTTTTGCTCTGCTTTTCTGCCGACAGTGGCAGTGTACAGTGATGGCAAATCTTTGGGGGCATTTCTTATGCCAATATGGATATTCTTTTTATTTATTGTGGCATTTATTTCGGCAGATAAGATGATAAGTAGAAAGATGAAGATTAAAGATAGAAGATTAAAGAAGAAGACATAAACTGAATGACCAGGGTGCTAAGACCCTGCTGGACAACAGACAGGTAAATGTTTATTTTCAGGTGATGGTGTTAGTTTTAGTCGGATTAACTCTGTGAGTGCCAGTGGGATATGAAATGCTCTGCATTGTGTTAGATACCCAACTGGCACTCATAGGGTTAATTTTTATTACTGTACACACATTTTTTCAGTATTATGGCTGTACTGATATGGGGCTTAGGACCTCATATCAATACATGCACTGGTCACTTGGCTTTTTTCAGCATTTTTTTTTCCGCTTCAGTCCCAGAGTCGGTGGTTTAAAACATGTGTTAGGGGAATCTGCTCCAAAAATAAGTGCACAGATTGTTGGAGATAAAGTGGGGTCCCTTAATGCATGTTACTACCCAAAGCATGGAATTTAGGGCTCGATCCAAATGCTGGAGTAAAAAAATGCCTGTAAGGCAAAATGGATACCGACCAACAAAAGAAAATGTCTTGGTCGATATTCAAATGTCCTTCCGGCATTAAGCACAACGGACGTTAGGCCAAAAAACTGGTGTTGTGTCCAAACATCCGTTTTGTGCGTTAAGTTCCCAAAACGGCGCTAAATAATGGAAGTTTTGGGAACTTCAAAGGAAAAAAACGAAAGATCGGAGCCTGACATACTGTCAAGCACCGATCATTAATAATCTGTGTTACACTTACTTGTCATCCACATCCACTGTCATTCTTTCTTCTATCATCTTTCTTCTCTTCTGTATTCTCTTGTCTCTTCTGTCTTCTTGCTGTAAAACACAAAAAATATAGGTTAAAAGAACACATTTGCGGCACAATACATAGTTTAACCCCTTGAGTGCCAGGGGGTACGCAATGCATTGCAAAGCAATGCGTTGTGTACCTCTCTGGGGCCCAAAGGTTTCAATTATGTAATAGTGTGCCAGTTGTTAAAATATAAATGTCCCCATGCATATAAAATGTTTTTAAGGTATTCCATGCCAATCGTATTGCCATAAGTAACATGTCCAAAATTATACTTAGCATTCATAGATGTTGTCGCTGTCTCCACCACTGTGTTGAGGCTGCAGAGGCAGCGGTGGAGACAGAATAATGCACCATACCCCCCCTTCATGTCCAGGGGCCGATGCCCGCTCCGGTCTGAGGGAATTAGAATTGAGGCTGCCCTTATATATGGGCAGCCTTCCTTCGAATTCTCTCACAGCCATTGCCTGGGATATGCGTATGCACTTCCCAGCCAATCAGCTTTGAGCGGCTGTACTTTAAACTGATTGGCTGGGGTGGTTCGTAATCATATCCCAGCCAATGGCTGTGAGAGAATTAGAAGTGAGGGCAGCCTCAATTCTAATTCCCTCAGACCGGAGCAGGCATCGGCTCCTGGACATGAAGGGGGGGTATGGCGCATTATTTTGTCTCCGCTGCTGCCTCAGCGGGCTCAACACAGTGGCGGAGACAGCGACAAACTATATGCTAAGTATAATTTTGAACATGTTATTTATGGGAAAATGATTGGCATGGAATACCTTAAAAACATTTAATATGCATGGGGGAATTTATATTTGAACAACTGGCAAACTACTACATAATTTAACCCTTTGGGCCCCAGAGGTACTCAACGCATTGCTTTGCAATGCGTTGCGTACCCCTCTGGCACTCAAGAGGTTAAATTATGTATTAGTGTGTCGCATATGTGTGCTTTTAACTTATTTTTTTTTTGTATTTTACAGCAAAAAGACAGAAGAAAGAAGACAGAAGGGAAGATAGAAGAGGAGAAAGAAAGACAGAAGATAGAAAAGAAGGAAAGAAGAGGACCGGGAAGTTGACATCAGGAGTAATGGTAAGTGTTACTTGTAATGTGATGTTTTTTTACTTAGTCGTGTTAACCCTATGAATGCCGGCAGGGTAATTATACCCTACTGGAACTCATAGGATTAATTCTACTAATGTCTGACACATTTATCATACTTTGGATGTATTAATATGGGGCTTAGAGCCCCATAGCAATACATCCACTGAGGACTTAGGTTTTTTTTACTTCAAGTTTCTGCGTCGGCTGTTTAAACAGGCGATAAAGGACTCAAGTTAAAAAAATAAAAAATAGGTCTTAACTTTCCTGCGATAACTTGAGTCCCTTATCGGGTTTTCATTGCTAACTCGGACATTTGAATCGCTATTTACGGTGTTTTTATCATTTTCTATGGATGAAAACACCTCTTAACATGACGGCTCTTTTTTTTTGCCGATATTTCTTCATAGCACAGACATTTGAATAGCTTACTGTGCTGGAAAAAATGCCGTCGGCAGAAAAAACAGCCTTCTCCAACACTTGGACAGAGGCCTTAATCTGAAATTCAACATCTTTTTTACTTCCTACAGGTGCAAAATTTAGCGCCCATCGTGTTTTTTTTTCCTGCGGTGGTTTATCACAGCACAGATAATTGGATTACTGTGCTTGAAAAACTACCGTTGGCTGTTTGGTTTTTTTGTTCTACCAGGGACAATTTGATTGAGCCGTTGGTGAGAAACCTTTGCCTCACATGAACAACATTGTCGGCCAGTGTGGTAAGATCATCGGTAAGATCATCTGATCTCCCCAGGTGGCCCACCAAGCGATGCAGGCCTTGTGCATGTGAGGTGAGCTGATGTGAACTGATGCCAGCCATGCTGCTTGGCGAAGCCACATCCACTTATATCTAGTCTCATCACCAGACACACTGTGCAATGTGAGCGGATGTGACTTTATCAAGAAGCACCTTTGGTATCTGCTAACACCACCAGGCACACTGCACAAGGCCAGTGGTCCTGAGCACCTTTTGCCTTGTGCAGTGTGTCTGGCGATGTGAGCGGTTGTGACCAGATGCTAGAACTAATGCATTAGCAGCTGGAAAAGTGTTCACAAGTGTTTGTTTCTTTAGTACAAATATGAATATAAATCTTCTGCACAACATAATTAACCCTTTGAGTACACTAACCCATCACTGCGATTTAGTATATATTGCTTTGTTTCCAGGGGCGGACTGACAGGACCCAGGGCCCCTGGTCCAAAAAGAGGTCTGGGCCCCCTGCCCTATGACATCACTGGCCCCTCCCCATGACATCATAAGCCCCACCCCATTATGTCACAAGCCCCACCCATGACATCTTATGTTCCACCCCATGACATCATAAGCCCCACCTCCCACTACATTCTCAGCCCCGCACACATTGCCCCCCACCACACACACACACACACACACACACACACACACACTTACCCCCAGGCCATCCATTACTCCCCCATGCCATTCTGGTATTCTTCAAACCAGTCATAATATAAGCTAGTATGTCTACATATCATATGCTGGTTATTGAATAACAGCAGGGAGACAGTGGGGAATTGGAAGGCAAGAGGCAGTTAAACAGGGAAGGTTAGGTAGGTAGGAGTGAGAACAACAGAAACTGACTGTGAGAATAAAGGGGAAAGGACATGTCAGGGAAAGAGTGTGGCAGAAAGCATGGGGACGCTGCCACCATAAAAGTAAAAAATAATTTATTGGAAATAGCCATCAGAATGTGTGTTCTAGTGCATACATGTGTGTATGTGTGTGAATGTATGTACTAGTGTGTAAATATGTGTACTATGTGTGCCAGTGTGTGTGTTAGTGTATGCATGTATGTGCTAGTATGTGAATGTGCGTGCTAGTGTATACACGTGTATGTACCAGTGTTTGAATATGTGTACCATTGTGTAAATGTGTGCACTAGTGTGTGTATGTGTCAGTGTGTGCATGTGTGTTAGTGTGTAACAAGAAGAGGAGGGCAAATAGGAACATAATTTGTGTACAATATATCAGCTATACAAAAATCATGTGTAACTCAACACCAGATGTGACCGTCCGACTGGTGCCGGTTGTCAGAACTGTTTATTCTCATGATAATGTGATGTACAATAGACTGCACCCAAACCAGAAGAGAGCCACCGTAAAAGTAATAAATCATTTCTTGGAATAGTCATCAGAATATTTACATGTGGACATCGGGACAAAATCCAAGCAATCTAACGAGTTCAACACTAAAGGTTCTTACTCTATGAATCTATGGATACGCACCTTTAGTGTGAAATGACTATTTCCAAGATTTTTTTTTTTTACTTTTACGGTGGCTCTCTTCTGGTATGGGTGCAGTATATTGTACATCACATTACACATGATTTTTATATACCTGATATATTGTGCATAAATTATGCCCCTATTTGCCCTCCTCTTCTTGATCCACACATGCACACATTGACACACACATACTAGTGCACAAATTCAAACACTGGTACACATATTTACACACTAGTACATACAAGTGTATACACTAGCACACACATTCACATACTGGCAGATACATGCATACACTAACACACATTCACACACTGGTACACACTAACACACATTCACACACTGGCACACATAGTACACATATTCACACACCAGTACACTCATGCATGCACTAGCAAACACATTCACACCCTGGCACGCACAAAGATGCATACACTAGCACACACATTCACACACTCACACAGATGCATACACTAGCACACACATCCACACAGATGCATACACTAGCACACACACACACACTCACACAGATGCATACACTAGCACACACACTCACACAGATGCATACACTAGCACACACACTCACACAGATGCATACACATAGGTACAGATTAACAGACTTCATATGGCCATATTATTACCTTGTGCTCTCCTGGCACCACTCACTGCCCCTCCGCTGTGTACAGAAGCCACGCAGCCAGCTACCTTCTGTGTGATTTTCCTTTCCCTCTACCCATGGGTTGTAACTTGCACTGCTCGCCGCACAGTAGGATCTCTCCAGTCACATTTACCTTCTTCTGTCCAGTCCCACATTGATGGCAGCCCAGGCCCAAAAAATGGAAAAAAAAAAAATATATATATATAGCCACCAGTTGAGGGCCAGCAGCCAGTGAGAGTTAGAGGAAGGCTGTGGCTGTGGCCCACCATCCTCCTTGGCTCCAGCAGGCTCTCATGATCTCCTGTCATGTGGCGGACTCTGCTGCTGACTGAGTCCATAGTCCCGCGCGGGCCGTGATGAGATCAATGCACATGCCGCTCAGAGAAGCCGATGCGCTTGCTGCCAGACTAACAACTCAAGCTGTAAGTCTGGACTCTGGCAGTGAGCAATTAGCACAGAGCCGGTGAATAAGATCTTCCGATCTTGTGTTGGGGCAATGTGGATTGCAGCACTGGATGGACTTATACTTATTACGCTGCCGCATGATGACAGGCAGCATGACAGGATGGCAGTATATTACTGAGGCCTCAGTGCCTCGCAGAGCACAGTGCAGCCGGCGGCTGCATTAAATAGGGCCCTTACAGGCATTACACGCATTAAGTTAACACTGTGTAACTGGTGGTGGCGGGCCCCCCTCGGTCGCAGGCCCTCGGTCCGTGACCGAATGCCCGAATGGTCAGTCCGCCCCTGTTTGTTTCCCTGTAGTATCTTGTGTAAATCAACACACAGGTAGGAGCATGGCTGTATATACATACAGTCCTGCCTTCCATTATTACTGTCAGCTTCAATTCACCAAGTCCCCTGTGGCACTGTTCAACTACATCAAACATCTACTGCACCCTATAACAGTGAAGAAAAGAAAAATAAAGCCTGCAATTGCTTTTCCTCATTTTAGGAGATCAGCTTTAGTAGTGTGTAAAGTGTATTGCATTGCTCCATAGCAATAAAACTCACATTAAGGTTTGTATAAACTTCAGGATATGTGTTTATAAATTAGTCTGTGCAACTAAAACACTTTGTCTTGTTCTAAATCATTTCTCTAATTATATAAAGAGCTTTCAATAGGTCCTTCAAATGAGTGCCAGAGAGGTATCCATTACATTGGTCTGCAATGTGTAGCTTACCCCACTGGCAGTCAAAAGATTGTTTAAACCCTTATGGTCCAGTGACATGTCAGGACTGTCACTGCTGTTCTTGCCTAAAGGACCAGTGACGGTCCTGACACATCATGTATTTTTTACTTGAACAGCTCCTGTGATCAGCATTACTGATCACGTGTGCTGGTGCACACCCCGGGACCGCTGGTCCTTAAAGAGATAAGGACTACTACTTCTGTTCTTCGTGCTGAAATCTCTCTGCATCCTCCCTGCTCTCCCATGCCACCCCACCAAATACATTGACAACTTTTGAAACATAATGATATGGTAATGATAACAGCTTCTCTCCCTCCTCTTGAATTTTAATGCATATGGTGTGTCTATATCATCCATCACTATATTAAGGGTGGGTTGTGGCTATAAGGAGATCCCAATTTCTTCATCTTCAGGTTGGTGAAGTTGGGACTGTGAACGCTAACAGCATAGTCAGCTATTGTTGCTTATTGCAAGAGAACGATGTGCCACATTAACATGTAAAACACCCCCACATGAATATGACAATGTCTCATTAAAGTGAAAGTGTCACCTATGTATAACATAGCATGAAGTTAGGCTACATGTCGAATACTATTTTTTTTTTTTAAGTTTTATTTCGTGTATATTTAACTTATAAAGTCCAGGCTGCAGCTACTTCCTCATAGACTGCAGTTACCTGCTCTGTAACCACAGTCCGTCCCTCTGCCTCTGCTCTCCTCCTTCCTCCGATGACGGAGGCTTCTGTCTGTAAGCTGGAGCAGTCTCATTGGCAGATCGATATCTAGCCAATGAGACTGCTCCAGCTTATAGACAGAAGCCTCCGTCATCGGAGGAGGGAGGAGAGCTGAGGAAGAGCGACAGACTGCAGTCTATGAGGAAGCAGCTGTAGAACCGACTTTATAAGTTAAATTTACAGGAAATAAAACATAAAAAAAAAAAAAGAATAACGTTTTTAGTAGTATTCGATATGTAGCCTAACTATTTATGCTATGTTATACATAGGTGACAGATCCACTTTTAACTGTATTTCATTATGCAAATGAGTCATTGAAGAAGTAGTCAGTGCAAGCTCATAAACCTGATGAATGCATGATGGATTCATGGCAATGTATGTGTATTTGTGGAGTATTCAAAGGAATATGATGGCGAAGACATCTTAGTGCAGTGTTTCTCAACTCCTGTCCTCAGGACCCACTAACAGGGCAGGATTTGATGATTTCCTTGTTAGAGTACAGGTGAGTTAATCAATGTGAATGAGCCTCTGATCACTACACCTGTGCTCTAGCAGAGAAATCCCTAAGTCCTAGCCTGTTAGTGGATCCTGATGACAGGGGTTGAGAAACACTGTCTTAGTACATACTGCCAATATCTCAATGACATAAATATAACAAAATAACACCAAACTGGCCCCTTAATGAACCCCCAGGAGGAGCAGAATGGGGGTCTTAAAGGATACCTCCGAATCTCCCTTTGTTTCCCTCTAATGCATCATGCAGGGCAGTTTCCAGACTTGCATATATCAACTCCCCATAGACCCTTCATAGTCTGCACATGCAAACTTGAAGTTTTTGACTGCGAGCCACAGACTTTCAGTTTGTGTTACAGATGAGGGTGTTTATTTTATTAACCCCTGATTAGTTGATTGGACCCACTTTGGGGTACAGAGCAGACCAGGTATTTTTATTTACTAAGTCTATTCCCAAAGGAACTGACTTGGTAAAATGTGGTAATTGCCCTTTAAGAAGCACAAATGAACACACACACACACACACACACACACATACTGTCTTCATGATAGTTGAGCCTTTAACTATAATGTGCTTCATAGTAAAACTGCAGCTGCCTAGTCAGTTCCTGTGAGCACATGCCAGTACGCATCTCTATCAGCTCTGGGACGCAAGGTCTTCCCCCTAGCAACTGGGATCAGTGCTGGTATATGTGAGCATGTGGTTACCTTGGCCAGGGTATTTACAGTTTTGACATGGAGAATTCCAGCATACCCATTAAAGGGAAACTAACACCTAATAATGAAAATAGGGTCTTAACCTTTATATATCAAATGGTCTCATGTCCTACCTGTAAAGACTCCAGATGATTAAAAATCGATTTTAAAAGTACATATGATATATATTTGCACCTGCAGGATGGGAGTTTCTACACTTGTTGTGGATATCAAATTGTCACAAAGAAAAATTTTTGCTACTCTGGCACTGTGGGAATGTTACATTTTGACACATATAACAATATAGGTCAAATGCAGGAAACAAAAGTGCAACAATTCTGGGGCAAACCAACTGAACCATAGGGGAAAATTAAAAATAACCATTGATTTAAATGTGGTTAAAGACCATATTATTGCAACCAGCACTTTGAATTACCAGCTAAATCGGGAGTTTTGACCATGCATTTTTAAAATGGGTATATCCCTGTAAGAACGTTGCTGTTATATGAAAGGATATATTGTAATATTCAGTGACAAGTACTCGGATACAGTGTGCCATATGCACAAAGAAAAAGCGGGCACAACTACTCCAATTCTGTGGCAAGCCAACTGCACCATAAGGAACAACTAAAATCCCCATAACCCATTGATTAAACTGGGGGTTTAACTCTTGAATGCAAGCAAGGTTTGCAAAGTAATGTATTGTAGACCTCAATAACATTCATAGGGTTAAATCAATATGGTCCACTATGGTACAATTGGTTTGCCCTTGAATTGCTGCATTTTTGTTTTTGTACAACTGACCTAGCGACAGAGGACATCAGGATGTATATATAATGCAGGGGTATACCTGGCTTTCATTGCGAGCATCTTATTTCAGTAGGCCTTACGTTGGGGAACCAAAGAACCCGCTTAACCCCTTGAGTGCAATGAAATGCATTGGATACCTCTCTGGCACTCAAAGGATTAATCCTGCCGACTGATGGTCAGGGAAGTGGCAGTCTATACTAGATGCAAAACACATAAATGTGGCAGCGTTTCCCACAAATAGTAAGGGAAGAAAAAGAAGGCTACCGCTAACTTAGGAGGATCCCAAATGTTGACCTATATTTGGGTACCTCCATTCACAATTCTGCCGTGGGCTTAAGGGGTTCTTTAAACTTCCCTATACCCCTACTAAATACTTATACACATACCTGGGAACTTTTATTTTTGCTCTCCCCAGAGGGGGTCTTCTTTGGTGTTGCTGAGGTAGATAGATGACGCGATTTGTGTCACAAAGGGGACGGGGCTTAATCACGAGTGGGGGCAATACATATGCTGGGGAAGGAGTACAAGTGGGAGGAACAGGTTGGGAAGGAGTAGATGTGGGTAGAGTTTCAGAAGAAACTCCCCACATCCGGAGAATCAGTCTCTCATATAATTAACACCTGCATAGCACCCTCCCCCTCATGTACATACCTGTGAACTTTTGAAACAGGGCTACCCGGAGGGTAACCCTGTCAGTGCTGACCTGGGGGAAAATGAAGCGATTTGCGTCATCAAAGGGGCGGGGCTTAGTCGCGGAGGGGGGGACAAAAAAAACCCTGCAAAATGTATCTAAGAGTGCAGGGAATGGGAGGAACCAGGCGGGACTGAGCACAAGTGGGCAGAGTTTCTATTTAAACTCTGCCCACCCGGTGATCCACACATTGCCCCGGAAACCTGGTAATTCAGTCTGAAATCTGGAGTCTCCGGGGCAAAACCGGAGAGTTCCCAGGTATGCTCATGTATATAAGCATAGCTGGGAACTCTCCAGTTTTGACCCAGAGACTCCAGGTTTGTCTCTGTATTACCGGGTCTCCGGGACAAAACCAGAGAGTTCCCAGCTATGCTAATATACATGAGGGGGTGGGTGCCTTACAGGTGTTAATTATATGATTGGTTGATGTCTCATGCAACCACAAGTGACTTGTCATTCTAATCACCACACTATGATCTCTGTAGTGACAATCTGTATAGTACAGATACTTTCTGCAACCTCCATGCAAACAAATGCCTATTTTGATTAGTTTGTTTAATGGAAATTCATATGTTATAATTCTTTACCTGCTCAGTAAAACAAGTATACTCCCAGTGCTGGCCATTGTTTTTTTTTAAATGTTATAGCTTTTCAAACTGTCATGATGGTGTGATGAAGATATTATTTTCACATTGTATGAAGAATTGTAGTGAATGAGTCAGCTCTCCCATAGAATGTAATAGAATGATATGTGAGCTGTCTGGACACTAGAGGGCACCTTTTATGTAAACAAACAAACCAAAAAAAATGTAAACTGCAATAACTTTGGAAAGACATATTTCCCAGAATTGGGAGACACCCAGTTATAGTCAGCAGGAATAGCTCCAATATATATTTTTTCATTAAAAAAAAAAAAGTTGGACCGCCATTTGGGATATTGCATTGTTTTGTGCTTTCTTTTTTCAGTAGGCTGAGGGAATAATTTTCCCTGTACGGCCTTAATAATGTGCTGCTAAAGGCACAGTATAGTACAACAACATGCTGGCTGCTTGTAAAACTGCTGCTTGCTCCTTTTTGAAAGGAAACTAGTGGGTATGTACAAACATGATTCTGTGCAAATTCAGGTACTGGAATTGATTTTCGCCTAAGGCCAATTTATTTAGCTACTTAAGATGAACTGTTTCCCCTTTAAAGATGCTTGAACCATCATAAGGGCACTGGAGAAGTCTATGGTGATTACAGGGCTTCTATTAACCCTTTGAATGTGTACCACTCTGGCATTCAAGGGGTTAAACAGGGCTCAGAATAAATGGTATAAGTTGACACCATTTACCTGGTATTAAAGTTTTAACCATCTGAGCACTAAAGAGGTGTCCAATGCATTGCTTTTCAATGCATTCAATACCCCTCTGGCACTCAAAAGGTTAAGGAAGGTGTGTGTGTCTCTATGTCGGTATGTACTTCATCAATCATACAATCTACTGCATTCCCTGAAATGCAACCACTGACGCTGTAGGCTAACACCAGTTGAGCAGTGCTGGATGTTTTGTACATTTTCTGCACTATGACATACCTGGGAACTCTCCGGAACTGCCCAGGAGGTTTTTGGACTGAATTACCGGGTTTCCGGGGACAGAAGTTGATTCTCCGGTGGTGGCAAGTTTCTTCTCCTTCCCACCCTCTTCCCCCGACTTCCCTCCCACTTTTCATCCTTCCCACCCTGTTCTGCTCACTTCCCACCCACTTCCTGCCCATTAATAAACCCCACCCACATGATTACGTTCTGCCCCTTTTATGACACGAATAGTGTAATTGACATCCCCTGTCCGACAGCACACGAGCTCCCTCCGGAGGCTCAAAGAGAAGAAGTTCCCAGGTATGACTATGACATCCTCTGTACTCAGTTGAGTCACTGGGAAATATGCACAAAATCAATCATTCATTGGCTTAAAAATCCCATTTATATCAGTGGGAGTTTGGAAATTATTTTTACGCTATGGTGCAGTATGTTTGCATCAGTATAGCTCCAATTATGACTTTATACATATGGCCCACTGAATGTGAATGTTACAACCTGTTTTTCAAACAACGGTTAAGTTGTCTACGTTTTCATCTTGAGAGGATTGCATGACTGTTAGTTAGGCATATTATGCAAATGTGCTAGTACTGGTGGCCAATAAGGTGCGGCTGGTGGGAAACAAAGAAGTGTGGAATGTTATTATATGGCTGACATGCTAGTCAGTACTGTCTGATTTACATATAATGACAAACAGAGTAAAATATCCAAAACTATTATTTTATTTAAAAATGGCTAATATATATGTATATATATATATATATATATATATATATATATATATAGAGAGAGAGAGAGAGAGAGAGAGAGAGAGAGAGAGAGAGAGATGATATCAAAAGTCATTTCAAAATCACCTACCTGGAACAGTGTCAGTTCCACTTTTAAAACAAGGCAAACATGTTTCTGTAATGTACTATGTCACTGACAGAGCACATAAGGAGGTTAACCCTTTAATTGCCAGAGGGGTATCCAAGACATTGCTTAGCAATGCTTTGGATATCCATCTGGCACTCAAAGGGTTAAAGTACCATTGTAGAAACGGTATTCCTTGTTCTCCTTAGCAATAAAAGACTGAAGCCCAGAAGAACAAGATAAAAACTAAAACTGTGGAATGTATTGATGCATTTAAATGCATAGAAGCAGTGAAACCGGTCAGGTTTATTATTAAGTATCATGTGGCACGAAACATGTCAGGTTCTTTGTCCATTTGTCTAATCTTCTTTCACTGCTCCTATTTGTTTAATGCATCAGTACATATTTGAGGTTTTATCGTTATCCCATTCAGCCGGATCTGATTGTGTTCCTAAGAGAAATGCCTCCCTGCTTGCTGCCTTTACTTAGAGACAGAACCATTTTTTTTTGTCCTTGCACTTTGCCTGTTGACTGTCAGGTAACTAAAGTGGAACAATTGTATGGCAAACTAACTGCACCATAGGAAACAAACAGAAATATGCAAATCTATGTTGATTAACTGGGGTAAAACATATTGGAGACTTCTATAGCATTCAAGTCCCATTTAAACAAATTAAAATTGTTATGTGTTTGTAATCATGCAGGTGCTTTGCCCCAGAAATGCTTCATTGTTGTCTTTATATATCTGACTTCATGATAATTTAATATGTTCAGGACCAGAGTTACACCTTAGCAAAGAGACCAAAAGTGAGACACAACGCACGAGTACCACGTATACATTATATAGTGGGATAGAGAGAGGTTATACTATATGATTAATATGTTTCTCAATATTCATATATTAGTGCATATGATTTTCACATATACACATCTGTATTACTTTACAGTGGTGTGTTTGTATTCATTTGATTGTGTCTACAGATATCTTATTATCTATAGGAACATTCCTAATTCCTGACTGATAATTAAAAACACCACTCACACATATTCTCTATATTATATATCTGTCTGCATTTTATTGATTATTTCTTACTACACTTAGAGGGTATCTCTTGCTTTGTCTACCCCCCCCCCCTCTTCTTTACATTTTAGGCACCCTTAGGCACCTATAGCCTCATACATTGGTGTCTAGCTAGAAAATACTTTTAGCCTATAATATACAAAACACAAACAAGCTCTCAAACCATTGGTTGCTAAAGTGGTCTGCAGCATATTGCTTGAGATCAAGGTGTATTTCTTTTATGTTCTTTTTTCCTTTCAGATCAGTATATATAAGATCCTAAGTGGGACTCATTTCAGAAGTGCATAATAGGTAATCTTTTGTCTTCTTGTCTGTGGGGAGAATTGTTAGACTTTAAATACTGACAACAATGTATAACGTCTAACAAACTCAAGATTCAACAAGTCACAGGCTTCAACCAGCCCAACGTCATCATTCTATTTCTTTCTTTACTAAGAAGGATCCCACAAAGTCATATATTTGATCATGTCATTGATTACTAGGCAAACTGATTAAAATAAACCATTATACCTATCAGTGGGCCACTTCTCGCTGGTGAGACATTAAACCCGCCTCCACTGTTTGAAGGTTGGACTGATCACCTCAGATGCTAAAATAATATAGCAAAAACACTATAACAACCCATCACAACAATATTTCCTAAGATAAAATCCCACTTAAAAAAAAACTCCAGATATGCAATAAAATAGACTTATAGTGAGTTACCATGTGCTCTCCACTCTGTAACCCACTACTTAATAACCACATGGTGTTAACTAAAAAATAAATCACCCAACATATTCACGTGCTGAGGTAAAAAAAATATTAGAGGATGAAAACCTAAATGTGTCCCATTTAATATTTCTTGATGCATAACACTTATACTTGCTCAATCACCTACTCATTAAACTCTAAATAAAATAGAACTAAAAAGCCACATTTAGAAAATCTCTATCCTTATTTTATACATTAATGACTCGATCTGATAGAAATAAATCTAATTCATAACTATAGATAAATAAGATATAAACTTACAAATAACTGCGGAATAATATGAAAGATTAATACTACGGTTAATCACCCTATTGGAGCTGAATGGTGGTAGACCATGGAGGTGAATGGTGGTAGTGTGTGTGGGGGGGGGTAGATAAAAAAGGAGGAAGGGAAAGATAGGACGTGGCACTATTTAAATTGTGACATTATATACTTCAAATTGTCACACTCGATACATATCCTTTTTTTTTTTATTTGTAACATGATCTTTATGTGATCTTATTTTCAAATAAGAGTGTATCTCTATTTCTTCATTTAGTTCATTTGGATTTCTACATCCTAGATTTTAGATCCAATAGGACTCAATTTGCATAATGTAACAAATCTATTCCCCACATTGTTAGAGATGCTCTAAATTCCCATCATTTTGGCATTTCCTATACTTCGGGGAAATTTTAAAGCTCTGAGTACTCCGTGGTCTAAATCTGTTTTTTAATAATTTTCCTGTGACGTTCCCTAAATGCTCAGGTAATGCAAGTACT
This sequence comes from Rhinophrynus dorsalis, assembly GCA_037306005.1. NCBI lineage: Eukaryota > Metazoa > Chordata > Amphibia > Anura > Rhinophrynidae > Rhinophrynus > Rhinophrynus dorsalis. The sequence continues at coordinate 406,245,593 of CM074722.1, read as the reverse complement.
GTCCTCCCAATGTTGGATCGGATAATCAAAATAGTAATTCAAATTCAGTAATCAAAAAATGCTTTGCCCTGTATACCATATGTTGACAATTTATAATGGTTTGTACAAGAGGGACTCGCAATGAACAGATAGGAAGGCAAGAGCCCCTGAATAGAGAATACCCTAAGATGTTAGGGTGCAATGCTAGACTGTGATGCTGGGGAATATAAGTGACCATAAGCCAGACTTTGTTGCAGCCCAAGGGCTGGAAGTGGCCCGCTTCAAGGACAAAATACTGATGTCCAGTTGAGCTGGACTAAGGAAAGGACAGTCAGGCGTACTAGTCTGTTTCCCAAAACAGGAATACCTGAGATAGGAGGCTACATAGAAACAGAAGATATGCTTGTCAGGAGGAAATTCTGCAGAGAGAAAAATACCACAAATAGCCAAAAGGGGAAGGATAAATACAGCAAAGGTACTAAAATAAAGGAAGGTAGCAAATGGGAATAAACAGCCGCTGAGTGGTAGGGAAACAAAAGCTAGTGTAACCGCTACACTAATGGCAATTCCAGTCAACAAGTGGAGGGTGGCTGCCCCACACAGGCCAAAGTCAGCTGCCAAGAAGCAGAGAAGACAGCTGCACAAGGACAGGAGAAAGGTGGCAGCAGACTGTTGGGGAGATAAGAGACAGAAACCTGCAAATGCAGCAAGTAGGAAGGGAGATATTAATAGGTAAACTGGAATGCAGCTGCAGGCTGAGTAGAGTAGAATGGTCAGACAAAATGAGCTCAAGGATTGGAGAGATCAACAGAGTCAAACAAGCAGACGTTAAAAGACTGGCAGCAGACAAATGTCATACAGAAACAAAAGTTGGCACATAGAGATCAAGATACAAAGAAGCAACTGGAACACTGGCAGAGACAAAACTCTTTGGACATGCAAAGAAGAGTGCAGGAAGTGGTGGGGTTTAAGAAGGACAGAACGGTGAGCAAAGACTTAAGCAGAGTCTCAGTTAATGTGAAAAGCAGAACAAGTACAAATCTCTGGAATATAATCTCAAAAAATTCCCACACCTACTTTTGTTACATCTAAAGTTATCATCATGGGCAGCACGGTGGCTCAATGGTTAGCACTGTTGCCTTGCAGCGCTGGGGTCCTGGGTTCACATCCCACCAAGGACAACATCTGCAATGAGTTTGTATGTTCTCACCGTGTTTGCGTGGGTTTCCTCCGGGTACTCCGGTTTCCTCCCACACTCCAAAAACATACTGATAGGTGAATTTAGATTGTGAGCCCCAATGGGGACAGTGACCAATATGAGTGTAAAGCTCTGTGTGTGCTATATAAATAAATAATAATAATAAATAATAATAATAATCATTCAAAATAGGATCTACCCCACCCCAGTAAACAACTTGGGTTCCCAAATACTGTCTGAGAGCTGTATGACTTTGTGCATTCCTGCATTTCCTGTAAATTATTCTACCTTTCTCAAGATCTTTTAGCAGTGGGTCCTGTTTTAAAATACCCCAAAGTTTTGTCACAAAATTCTCTATATTATTTGAACATGAATTGTACTGAGTAATAATTTCAATTTCTGGGTTCTTTTTTCCAAACTTCCCTTGGTTTTGAACGTAATAGGTCATCACGTTCCATTTCTGAGATCCTTTAGAAGGACAAATCTATTGCAGAATTATGGTAGGCTTTCTCTCAAATTTTTGATGTAGTATCCCACTTTATTTTATGAAATCTTAAACATTTTTTGTGTTTGTGTTTTTAAGAATAATAAATGAGAGTATTTTAGCTGTTCATTCCTTTTAGATGTATGTTGTTTACTTTCATGTAAACAACAGGAAGCAAGTGAGAATGCTGATTCCTCTGAGACAGATAATGAAGCCAGGCTGGAAGTTGTTTAAGGAGGTGGAGAGAAGAAATAATGTATGTGATGGAGATTAAACATCTTGATGCATTGTATCTGAAAGGCTACATTAAATGAGTATATAACCATGGACGTCCCCCTACAATTACTTCCTTCATATAAACAAAGGGGCTGGATGGACTGGCCTGGGGGTCATATTATGGCTTTGCTCCCCCCCCCGGATAAATGTCTAGGTATACCGCCGCATATAAGTCAAGTCCCAAACCTGCATGTAGGGCATGGGCCTTAGTTCATAAAACTACACCCAGATTGAGTTTTTCTTTTGTGTCTTTTGGAGGGCACCACTTCTCTCAAAAGGATGAGCAAAGATGATATCAAGGATTAAATACTCTAAACAAATCTTGCCCAGATTAAACCAAGAGGAGGAGACTGCTGCAGGGGCATTAGCATTGAGTTGGGGATGCCCACAACTACACACACTGAGTGTGGCCAGCACAGCCAAGGCACCTCTCAAAATTATTCAGCTTAGCTGATTTCCTACTTTGCCTAATGGAAATCCTAACTCTAATGTTATATAAAACTATGAAAACATATTCATGTGTGAATATTACAAAATGGCATTTCATAAAAAAGTACTCTTTTTAACCCTTGAGTGCCAGAGAGCTATGCAATGCATTGCATATTCCTAGTCCACTTAAATGGTGAAGCATATATGTGTGCTGATGATGCCCTTCGGCTGGTACCCCCTGTGGAATGTGTTGCTGAACTTAAAATATATAATGACGTTGATAAAGATAAGAATGCTTTTTCATCTGTTGCTGCTGTTGTGTGGGCGGACTTCACTGATGGACAACATAAGGCTCACCGAATGTTGTTGGACTACAACACCAAAGATCCTCATCCAGCCTCTGGCTGGCTAAGGACAGTGAGGATTGTAGCCCAAAACAATGAGGTCCATATATTGCCCGTCCCTTGTCTAGTTGATCAGGTGGGCAGTTGTGTGGACATTGTTCGTGTTATTATTCATTATTTATAAAGTACATTCATACATTATGTAGAACTGATTCTGAGGTATTCTTATAGAACTGAAACAAGTCTCACGGTTTTTGAAGGCAGTCTCAGCAATCTCATACTTATTTTCCATCCCTGTTTAAGAAGTGTCTCTCATAGAATTTACAAGTACTAAATAACACCCTTGCTCAGACCAGAAACCCTTAATGTTAGTGTTTTGGCCTGTGGCGCCAGATAGCTCTGATTGTGATTGATGGATCGTACTTTAACTCATTGCATGCCCTGTACAAAAACTGTGAAGCGCTTTTTGTGAATCTGAACAAGACGTTGATCAGTAGCTTGGGGTTCTGGGCCAGAGGCTGATTGTCACTGCCATGTGTCATCTTTTCAAGGCACAGATGACATGAAGCAGATCTGGTCAGCCCAGGAGGGGAGTCACAGAAAGGACTGGGCAGCATCTGGTAGGAGCTCAGAGAAGAGGCCAGCGGCTGTGTAATTAATCGATGTGACATCCCAGGAATGTAATTCTGGGCAGCATATCTAGGCAGATCCTCTGAGAGAAGCCAGCACACAGTGACAACCCGTATATAAACCTGCAGACGTTGGCTCTGTAACGGTATTAGACTTAAAGGTTTTGAGGGCATAAAATTATAGGATTTTATTGAAAAGGTGCTTTAGTTACATTTCATTTAGGTTGTTACTCATTAAAAAGGAATCAACTGGACTAAAATAAAAGCTGGGAATTAGTCAGAAGATAGCAGCCACTTGGTTCAACTGATCTGCTCATTTTACTATCTGCCTTAACCCTTTGAGTGCCAGAGGTGTGAGCAACAGATTCCTTTACAACGTATTGCTCACTCCCTGGCTCTCAAAGCGTTAAAAGAAATGTCCGTTTTGGTCTTCTTGTCTATATGGGATTTAACTGATACCACTATTTTCCGTAAGAGCCTGGACATTGCAGAAACATAGGGGGAGATGAATATATATATATATTGCACTCTCTATGAACTGTAGTTATATATGCCTGGGTGCTCCTCCTCATAATGATTATGTAACATATTTCAAAAATAAGAAATCACTAACAGGTCATCTCATGGGTGAACAAGAAGTGCTCTTGATAAAGGCCCACAGTGGGGCAGTGGGGGTCCAAACATTGATGGAATAAACCAGCACTTTTTGTTCACCCATGAGAAGACCTGAGTGATTTCTTACTTTTGAAATATATATATATATATATATATACACATATACAGTACTGTTCAAAAGTCTTAAGCAGGTGTGGAAAAAATGCTGTAAAGTAAGAATGCTTTCAAAAATTGACATGTTAATAGTTTATATTTATCAATTAAAGTGGAACTACCACCGCTAAGCAACTTTGTTTCTAATAATTCCCTATCTGGCGACTAGCTGCTCAGTAGTGCTAGTCGCCAGAATTATTACCTGGTTATGGAGAAACATGCATTCATCTTCGGCTGACAGGCAGGATGGAGCGCGGACATCTTGCCCTAGTGACGTCCGCGCGCCTGCGCTGTCAGTCCCAGACGGCTGTAGGAGGTGTTGCTAGGAGCCATTTGGCTCCGGAAGGGACTGACAGCGTAGGCCCGTGGACGTCACTAGAAAAATCTAAATCAAATATATTTGAAAGCATTCTTATTTTATAGCATTTTTTCACAACTGCCTAAATCTTTTTCACAATACATGTGTGTGTGTATATACATTTTATTTATTTATTTTGCTATTTTCATGACCACGCATATATATAAAAGTGTTTGCATGTAAAATTTTTCTCAGCAGGTGCATAGACATTGTATTGGATTCCATTCAAGGTGATCATTTTTTCAATGATTTATCTAAAGTTATCCATAGACTCTAATAGAAATCTGACTTAAACCCAATGATACGAACTATCATAGGTATCCAGCTTCTTGTTCTTGTTACTGGAACAGTTTTGTCAAAATTGATGTCTAAAAACTGTTGCATTCTGTGACCATTTTAACATCATATTAGTGCTCCTCATTTGTCCATCACCATAGGCAGCTAACATAAAAAACAAAACACATGATGAAGCCCAGTCTTTTGCAAGTTAATTGCGGATTATCCTACCTCTGGGAATAGTAGTATTATAAATGTACAGTACTAAGTGCACAGGTTTGCCACAAGCTTTTTGTTTCACTTCCTACCAGAAATGAAGTTGGTGGCGACAGTCTCATTACTATTGGCTATCCAGGTGGGCGTGATTCCATAGCAGCCAATAGGAGTCATTAGCTGCAAGAGGCTTGTTGCACCAACTCTGAAGAGATGTACAGGGGATGACCTGTATGTTAAGGATTGTAAGTTTATAATGATGAGAATAGAAGCAATTAACCAGTGAAAGACTGAGCTTTAAAATATGTTATTTATTTCTTGAAATTAAGTTCTTGTGGATGTAATCACAAGAGTGCTAGTATATATTATATCAAACTTTGCTAAATTGTTACAATGTAAGAATAAGCTGCTGCAACTGAGTCTTTGAATGAGATCAATAGGCATGTAAAAACAAATGCATTCATCTACATACATACATATTATTTTGCACACAAGCAAAAGCTACACCAGGGGTCTCCAATCTTTTCTTTAACAGGAGCTACTTTTAATCCATGAAACATGTGAATTTATAATGATACTTATTAAACCATCTCCAAAAGATTCTCTTACCTACTCTTCTGTTATTCCAATAAAAAGTGCTGCACAGAAAACAAATAACCTTCTTAACAGCTCAAGGTGGTAACATTCTGTTACAGGACATCATTGTTAGAATAAGAAATCTAAATTCAATATAGAAGACAAACCCCATGGCTCTCCAGTGAGCCACAGATTTTCTGTTTGTAATGCCTTCCCATCCTTAAAGTGATAGTAATACTTAAATATTACTATCCCCCATCTTGTAGCCCTTCAAAAACTGAGTAAAATGAGCCCAACGGCATCTCTCAATCCTTTATGGTTTGAGAGATATCCTCTTTCAAAGTTCCCTCTTTTTGCCTTTCCCCTGACATCAGCATTCTACCTGAGAGCAGGGGAATCCTCTCCTGGGATCAGCCGGCAGCTTTGCAGCAGTACAGAGATCGCAGTAATAAAAAAAAGAAATCCTTCACTAAAAAGGTGTTCTACGTGTGCTTGGTTTGCAAGCACACATAGAAGACCTTTTAAGTTAAAGGTTTCTTTTTTATTACCGCGATCTTGGTTCTGCTGCAGAGCTTCCACCGGTCCTGGGACCGGATTCCCCTGCTGTCAGCTAGAATGCTGACGTCAGGGGAGAAGGAACTTTGAAAGCGGATATCTCTCAAACCATAAAGGTTTGAGAGATGCCGCTGGGCTCATTTTACTCAGTTTTTGAAGGGCTACAAGATGGGGAATAGTAATTTTTAAGTCTTACTATCCTTTTAACAACACTGTCTCATATTACAATGTATGTTCACAGTAATTGGAGTGGTTGAATAAAACTGGCAACTTTTGTTATTACTGTGCGTGAGTAAATATGGAGTCACAATGTGGCTCTTACCACTTCGATACCACATATTTCCTACAACACTTTTATAGGTCATCTTTACAAAGCATGCAGAATAATCTGTAAGCAGTTATTATGGAGTGAGGCAGGGAAACCATTAAAAAGCTGTGAGGTGCACTATATGCATTAGCTCTCTCACTGGCCACTGCTGGGTACAACAGACTAAAGCTGTGCCCAGACTGGCTGGCACCTTGTTTATAAATCACATGTATGTGGTAGCAGAGTAGCATAATAGAGTGTGCGGTATTGCAATGTAAGGGTATGTACTGTGTTTGAAGCAGGGAACCAAAGTGCCAAGTAAATAAAGGTTAAGCCCAGTACTTTGTTCCCTGCTGCCATGTCTCTCTTACTATGTCTCCTATGTTAAAGTGACAGAAATGTTTCACAAAAAAAAGCAGCTCCGATTAATCTTCATAGTATTTAGGCCATAGAGAGTGTTATTTCAATACTATCATAGTTGTAGTTCAAGAGTAATTGAATGATAAATTATCCCCCTCCCACCCCTTTTATCTAATGTAAGCCACCTCACCTGAGATGTGGAATCTGGTCTCTTGACCAGATAGGTCGCAGCAAGGACAATCCTTGAGCATAGGGAAAAACCTGCCCCCCTTGACAGGTTTTTCAGGTTTTTCCTTATGCTCATTGAAGATTGTCCCTTGCTACGATCAATACGAACAGTCTTCATGCTCTGAGGTGAGCAGTGTTACATCAGAAAAAGGGGCAGGAGGGATACTTTATCGTTCAATGACTCTTGAACTACAACTCGGACAGTACTGAAATAACGCTCTCCACTGCCCAAATACTATGAAGATTAATCGGAGCTGCTTTTTTTGTGAAACATTACTATCCCTTTAAGTGTCCCGTGTGTTACAATTTAGTATATTTTATCTGTGTTTTCCTGTGTATGTAATCATGAAATGACAATAAAGGAATGGTTGGCATTAAGACGTATTCACTTGACTCACCGGTCTACTGGCATGAGGCTTTTAGGAACCTCACCCTGGGTTATGCTGCTAAATTAAATAGCTCACCCAGTCTACAAGCTAGCATCAGCTATTTGCTTCCTGCCTGATCTAGGTTGTTTACAAAATAGGTATGGTTTCCCTTAAGCTTAAAGAGGAAATAATTTGTTAAACAACCTAATTCAATGTAAATGACCATATTAATAAATATTCAGTTATTATTAGTGTTTTTCATCCTAAATGGGTGATGTTTTTTCTACGACAAGAGTTTCTGGGACTACAGGCTACTCTCTTCTGTAACAAAGCTAAGGTTTCTGTAGATGGGCAAAGATGAAAAAAGTTGTTATTACCCATATCACACAGCAGCCCATGCACTCTCATCATACAATAATATAAAAAGCCAGATGTGTGTTTGTCCGATGCAGTCATGCGCAGTAGAGACTGCCCGAATGCACAGAAGCAGTCATGTGCAGCAGAGACTGCCCGAATACACAGAATGCTGTGAGGTGTAGTCCTGCGGTAGCACACCTGCACTTTGGCCTGTGTACACAGTCTTTTACATTAGTTACAGATAAAGGAAAAGGCTTTTAAACTTTTTGTTTATCCACAACAGCCTTCATGTTGCACTTAGGGCCTTATGTTCAAAGAAAAAGTGGAGGAATTCTGGGGCAAACCAATTGCACTATAGGGAAAAACTACAAATTCCATTGATTTAAAATGGGATTTTATCCACTTCAATGCTAGAGAGGTCTCCAACACATTGCAAAGCAATGCGCTGGAGACCTCTCTAACATTCAAGGAGTTAAAGGGATAGTAATACTTTGTTTTATCTTTATTTTATTTTGTAGGCATTAAACAAACATGAAGAATGATATAAGTCTTATCTCTCAAAGTTTCCCCTTCCACCCCTTTTACCTAGTGTAAGCCATCTCTTCTCAGATGTGGAATCTGGTTGTAAGATCAGACAGATAACAGCAGGGGACAATCTTCTTTGTATGAAAACAATGAAAGCCCTGCCCCCCTTGACAAGTTTTTTAGGTTTTTCCCTTATCTTAATTGAAGATTGTCCCTCTCTGCAGTCTACCTGGGCACCTCCCTTCTGCTCTGGCTGAGCAGTGTTACATCAGTAAAAGGGGCGGGAGGGGGATACTTTGTCATTGAATTACTCTTGAACTACAACTCTGACAGAATTGAAATAACACTCTCCAAAGTCCAAATACTATGATGCTTAATTAGAGCTGCTTTTATTATGAAACATTACTATCCCTTTAAAACAACATTAGCACTGTGTTTTTTCTTTTCAAATCTCCTAGTAGCGGAGATATTTACCCTCCAAAATCGGGCACTTCCGCGTTCTACGGGACCCTGTACTGTCTCAGGACTTCCCAGCTGCCCTAGGGAGCGTGTTCACTCTCCCCTTCGTAGCTGTATTTTGTATAGTTGCAACCTCAGTAGCATTGTAAATGGAGTTTGCTGTAACGATAGCCCACAGAAATACAGCTACGAAGGGGGTAAGTCCTGAAGCTTCATGTGGGACATACAGGGTCCAGCAGAATGCTGAAGTGCCCGATTTTGAAGGGTAAATATCTCTGCTATTAGAGGATTTGAAAAAAAAAAAAAAACACAAAGCGCTAATGTTGTTTTAAGGGTTAAAACCCATGGGATAATTTTTATTTTAGGTGAAATTTCTGCTTTAAAGATGCAGCAAGGAAGGGAAGCAGAGCAGCACATGGGGCAACAAGTGCTGTTGACAGTTGACATGCTCATCGTAACCTTCAGTGAATAGCTGACCCACAGTGCTCCCAAAAGTAATACTGACTGCTGACTGGTCGTCACTGAGACATCTGTCACACATGCATTTTCTGCATCCGGCTCAGCGATTGAAAGCAGGAGAAGGTGACTGTAAGAACACTGGTGACTGAAGTGTAGCAGGGGACTTATCCCTTAAAGGGAAACTATCGGACCAAATAAAGCCCCCCCAATAATTAGCCATATAGCGATAAGTTTACCAAATACCCATATTATCCAGCATAATTACCGCGTTAGTCAGAAATCCTACTTCTACTGAGACTGACGGCCAGGCTTCTTCCTTTAGAGGCATCTGCGTGCCTGCACATCAGTTAGTCCCTTCTACATAGTAACATAGTAGATAAGGCTGAAAAAAGACATGCGTCCATCAAGTCCAGCCCATGCCAATAACACTCCTGTTGATCCAGAGGAAGGCAACAAAAAAGCCCTCTGGAGCAATTTCCAGTGTAGGTGTGTGTGTGTGTGTGTGTGTGTCAAATAGTTCCCCGGCTCAATATCCTATTTGCTTTGAAGCCATCTGTCATAACTGTCAATATTGTTCTGTGCTAGATAGGCATCCATTGATTTTTTGAATGCAGTTACATTATCTGCAAGCACAACATCCTGAGGCAAAGAATTCCATATCCTTACCGCCCTTACTGTAAAGAATCCCTGCCTGTGTTTTAGTCGAAAGCGCCTTTCCTCAAGTCTTAATGGATGACCTCTTGTTCTTAGCTCAGCTCTTTGCATAAATAATTCATTGGATAGTTCTTTGTATTGACCTTGAATGTATTTGTAAATGGTAATCATATCACCCCTTAGACGTTTCTTTTCTAATGTAAACAAACCCAGTTTGGCTAGTCTCTCTTTGTAACTCAGATCCTCCAATCCCTTTATGAGTTTTGTTGCATGTCTCTGCACCTTTTCCAGTTCAGCAATGTCCTTTTTTAGAACAGGCGCCCAAAACTGCACTCCATATTCTAGATGAGGCCTAACCAAGGATTTATACAGAGGTAGGATAATATTAGCATCCCTTGCTTCTACACCTCTTTTTATGCAGGCTAGTACTTTATTTGCTCTCGCAGCAGCTGAGTGACTCTGCACACTGCTGTGAAGACTATTGTCTATCAGTACACCTAAATCTTTCTCTAATGAGGATTTCCCAAGTTGTTTCCCATTTAGAGTATATGTAGCAAGTTTGTTTCTACAACCCAAATGCATAACCTTACATTTATCTACATTAAATGACATCTGCCACTTTGCTGCCCATTCACTTAGTTTATCTAAATCCTTCTGTAGGGAAAAAACATCGAGCTCTGTATGTATTTCCTTACACAGCTTAGTGTCATCAGCAAAGATTGAGATGCTACTTTCAATTCCCACTTCAAGATCATTAATAAACAAATTAAAAAGCATTGGGCCCAGGACTGAACCCTGCGGCACCCCACTTATAACCCTAGACCAATTTGAAAAAGTTCCATTTACAACAACTCTCTGCCATCTATCATTTAACCAGTTCTCAATCCATGTACAGATAACACCACCCAAACCGAAGCCTTTTAATTTATGCAGTAACCTGTTGTGAGGCACTGTGTCAAAGGCTTTTGCAAAATCCAAGTATACTACATCAACAGCAATTCCCCTGTCCAAATTACTACTCACTCTTTCATAAAATGCAAGTAAATTAGTCTGACATGATCTGTTCTTCATGAAACCATGCTGATTCCTACTAATGATATTGTTTGTCTTCACATAGTTCTGAATACTGTCAGTTAATAACCCTTCTAGTATCTTACCCACTATGGAAGTCAAGCTCACAGGTCTATAATTTCCTGGTTTGGATCTTGCTCCCTTTTTAAACAATGGAACTACATCAGCTTTCCTCCAATCACAGGGCACTATGCCTGATGAAAGTGAATCAATAAATATTAAGTATAATGGTTTTGCTATTACTGAACTAAGTTCCTTAAGTACCCTTGGGTGTATACCGTCCGGTCCAGGCGCTTTATTCACTATAACCCTTTCCAGTCTCTTTTGGACCTTGTCCTCAGTAAGCCATGTAGATGTTGGAGGAAATTCCATGGTTTTGCCTGTTTGCCCACAGCTTGTCATTTCTGCTTCCTTTGTATATACTGAAGCAAAGAACGTATTTAGGGTGTCAGCCATAGCTTTAACCTCACTAATCAATTCACCTGTTTCAGTCTTAAGAGGACCAATATCAACCTTAACTTTTTTGTTGTTAATATACTTGTAGAATTGTTTAGGGTTTTTCTTGCTCTCATTTGCAATGTTTCGCTTATTTTCTATTTTAGCTAGCTTAATTGCTTGTTTGCAGATTTTATTACATTCTTTATATTTTTTAAATGATGCATCTGACCCATTTGACTTAAACACCTTAAAAGCCTGCTTTTTATTTCTCATTTCCCTGCTAACCACATTATTAATCCACATTGGTTTTGCTTTACTTCTCTTGTGCTTATTCCCCAATGGTATATATTGACGGGTATATTTGCCCAAGAGCATTTTAAATACATTCCATGACTCTTGTGCATTTTTATCTTCTGTTACCTTGAGGTACCATGCAACGCCTCCTAGAGGAGACCGGGACTGTCTGTAAGCAAAGATGTCTGCGCTGTTGCCTAGCCATCAGTCTCAGCAGAAGTAGGATTTCTGACTAAGGCAGTAATTATGCTGGGTAATATGGCTACTTATCGCTATATGGCTAATTATTGGGGGGGCTTTATTTGGGGTGATAGCTCTCCTTTAACAGGGACTTTTAATCCTCATTCCACTGGTGAATAATAGTAAACAAGATCATCCATAGAAAATGTGTATTTGTAAATACATAAAATAATCAGACTGTAAAGCCTTAGAGGCACAGATTTCCACAGCACTTGTTTCGATCACCTTTCATTATGTCAGTTTGGTTTATGTTATATAGCGGTAGAATACCTGTGTGCTGTCAGGGGAAAAAAACACCTATAACCCCTTAAAAAGAAACTAAATCTAAAATGTAATAAATCATATTAAGGTGAAAAACAATTTTTATGCAAAAAGCCTGTTTCTTTTCCTAGGGATCAAGGGTTAAAAAAAATCAAATCTCATTTGTTTTTGTGAAAAATGGGAATTACAAGAATCATGGGCTGAACACTAATAACAACTAGCAAGGTCATAAATGCTCTGAGTACTGGAACAGTGTTCAACACATTGTGGAGCCATGCATTGGACATCCTCTAGTACTCAAGGAGTTAAAGGGGATGTATCACCTTATGACATTTTTTTACCATAGGGTATGTTAATAAAATAGTATTAGGAAAGCAGTTGTTTTTTTTTTTCTAATGTAAGTACTTCTAAAGATATTTAATCTTCTGTGCTGTGCAGTTCTGCATAATGTGCACAGCACAGCTCTTCTCCTCCCATCTCCCTCCCAGCTGCCCCAGGGAGCGTGTTCACGCTTTCCTTCGATGCGCTGTGAATAGCTTCTGTTGTTATATCAAGCTCCGGTTAGCATTATACTGAGGTTGCGATCTCAGTATAATGCTAACCGGAGCTTGATATAACAACAGAAGCCATTCACAGCATATTGAAGGGAAGCATGAACACGCTCCCCGGGGCAGCTGGGAGGGAGATGGGAGGAGAATTAGGCAGTGAAGAAGAGCTGAGCCAAAGTATCAGCCTGCTACATTATGTTGACCAGCTTGAAGATTAAATATCTTTAGAACTACTTACATAACCCCCCCTCAAAAAAACAGCTTTCCTAATACTATTTTATTAATAAAACCTATTGTAAAAATTTGTTATAAGGCGATACTTCCCCTTTAATACATGCTGTAAAAATGTATAATGATTGGTGCAATGGAAGGTCAGCATTACAGAGAGTATTTTTCTAAGTAAACGTTCTTCTGTTTTAACCGTCTGAGTACCAAAGGGGCACGTAACTCACTGCTTTGCAATGCGTTGCATGCTTCTCTGGCACTCAAAGGTTTAAAGCTGGAATATGGCCACTCTACTAACAGCATCCCATTTCAAACTGTATAACAAAGCTGGGAGGCATTAACGTGTTGAAAATGTGATGCTATTTCTATAGGACAGTTGCTTCCACTTATGAGCAATAAGACATCCCCCTACTTTGATCTTCATCAAAGTATGTATGATGATAGTAATAAAAAGCAAGTACCCATGAAACAGAAGTCTCTAATTGCACTCCATAATGACCCCTACCAGTCTAGTCATTAACCCTTTCAGTGCATACCTGGGAAATTTTTCTTGTTGACTTTGCAAAGAGGGGAGTCCTGTGGTGCTGCTGAGGGAGATAAATGACGCAATCTGCGTCTTAAAGGTGCGCGGCTTAATCACAAATAGGGGTTGGACAATATGTAAAAAAAATATGAGGGATCAGCTACCGATGGAGCAGAAGTGGGCAGGGAGTGGGACAAACAGACTGGGAAGGACCAAAAGTGGGCAGAGTTTCATTAGAAACTCCCCACATCCGGAGAATCAGCCTCTGCCCTGGAGACCCGGTAATTAGCTGCAAACACCAGAGTCTAAGGGGCAAACCCAGAGAGTTCCCAGCTATGGGTATGCAGTCTATTGCTTTTCAATAGATTACCCACTATTCTGGAACCAAAAGGGTCGAAATTATATCATCTTTAGAACATGCAGGTCAAATACAATGATTCAAGCACTGACTTAAGCACTTGTGCTCAAACATGTACAGTATATACTTAATGGCACAAAAAATATATATACTTAAAGGATTAACTATTTTGAGTGCTTGAGGCTTTGGGCCATTTCTTAGACCAAAAGGCCAGACACATTGTCAGCATTTTACTATCCATCTGTTTAGGAATGATTCCAGTAGGTAACTTTCTAGTTATATACGCAAAAATATATATATATTTTTTTCAGAACAAACAGAGGGTTGCATGATGCCTCATGTTAGGTACATATTGCTTTGTGCTACAAGTTATGATGTCATAATACAAACAAAAAGTAAAAAAATGACTTATCTTGCTAAAATTACACTCAAAACATTTATGTTGGTTGTAAACATTTCAGTTATTTGAAAAAGCCCTGAATCCTCCCCAAGTACAAAAGGATCAAATATTTATACTTTTACCAACATACACAGACTGCACAGACCCTTACTTATCAGAAATGCAAAATGTTTTTTCAACTTCATGAATTAAAATGTGGGTTCCAATGATTACATACTAAAACTACCCCAAAACTGCTCAATAACTATATAAAATCATATATTTCCACAAAGTATATATCCCATTGCATCAAATGAGCCTGGTATGTACAAATGTTTTCAAAAGGTAGCGATAAGAGAGAAAAATTATATTTGTTTTACATTTACACCCCTTCAAATGTACTGAAACCTTTCCTACTATATTCATTAGCAGCTGCTATTATGAGAAATATGGCACCCCACTGGTATGAGCTGGCATCCTGTAGTGTAAGGGTGACAGAAGCACAAAACTAACTTCAACCTCTGGTTTGCCTTACGTTTTTTCAAACACGAATTTCCAGTATTAAAATGGTTGTAACATCTATAGAAATAAAGAAAAAATAGAAAAAGAATACCATTTTATAAAGAAGATAACCCATTGTATCAAATGATGAGTCACTTACCTTTCTACCCCTAGCTTGGTGTGCACAAATGTTTCTAGATGGTGGCACTATCAGAAAAATGTTTTGTTGTTTACATTTTCAACCCTTCAAATGCACTAAAATATTTGAAAACTATAGAATTCCCTAATATGTTCATTAGCTACTGCTCTGAGAAGAAAAAGTGGCACCTCATTGGTGTGAGTTGACCAACCTAGAGGGTGTCAGAAGCACAACATTATAGATACCTTTTTACTCTTTGAAAATGGCTACCTCTATTAAATTAGGAAAGATTGGAAGGAAAGGTATGCAAGATATACCATTTTAGAAAATAGACATTCATCCACCTCAAATGAGGAGTTATATGTCGTTTTACCCCTAGACCGGCATGCACAAATATTTACACATGGTGCTATAGAAACAAATACTTTTCTTTTTACATTTCCACCACTTTAAAGATACTAAAAACTTTGAAAAACATGGAATTTCATACTGTATTCAGTGCCTGTTCCCAGGCTTCATAGGATCTGGCATTTAGTATATAGTAGTCATGTGCTGGGGTTCTGTATTTGTGTTGTGACTCTATTTCATGTGATTCTACATGACAAATCTAAATGCAAATCTAAATGGAACCCCAGCATCTGAGTAACATACTAAATGCCGGATCCTGTGAAGACACAGAGAATTATGCAGAGCATAAAAGATCTAGCTAAGATATGTTGCGGACAATCTCCTCAGTAATCCAAAATCTATTTATTTCAAGGCACAAGTAATCTTAGAACAAGCAGTAGATGTATACAGGGAAATCAGATGAAGCGACTAGCTGGTGACATGAGAATCTCACTCTTTTCGTGCAGGGCGAGATTCTCATTTCGCCCTTGTCATCACGGCTATATGGTGAATGCGCCAAATACAATAATGGATTTAAGTGAGCAGTAACAGGCATCAGACCACCCTTGACCAGCCTTTATATTTATTTTTTATTTAAGAATGTGTAATTATCAAATTAATAACGTTTATACTTTACAAAAGTGCATCAAATACACACATTTTTCTTTATTTTGATATTATAAATTTCCCCCTTCTCAAATTTGGTCACTCTTTATAAATCCCCTACATCTCTCTCTACAGCATCACAGGAGATCTCCAGGCCCGGATATACATCTCGTTTGCCTCTAATTCAGTTCAGCAAAGAAAATGGCTTACTGTAAGAACAGTAAAATATGAAATTTACTGCTACAAGTGATGACATTGGTAGAGTTGGATGCCTTTTTAGCAATTCAGGATATACAGCATTACAGAATTTAAAAGGTTGAACCTGATGGACTTATATCTTTTTGTTAACCTCAGTAACTATGTAACAGAATTTTTAGCACTGTCATCAGAAAAATAATATTTAGAGTTGGAAATACACCCAAACTAAGCTGCTCTTTAGTCAATTAATATTAATCATCGTAGTGTAATGTATTGCAGTAGTCTGATTTTTATTTACAAAGTGGGCAAATTTAGTAAAAAAAAACAAAAAACCCTAAAAACACTTAATGTGATAATTGTAAAGCAGTGGAGAAAGCAATGTATCAGAGTTTAACCCTTTGGGTATTTATTAATCATCATGTATGCTAGGCAATTAAATATACATGTGGAAAGTCTAGCATAATGCTGGCTGCATAAGCATACTGGATATGTGTATGTACTAATATTTCACTAAAATGTGTTGAAGAAAAACCCTGAAGCTTGCAAAAGTGAGCTAGTGACCGAAGCTTGGGTGTGGTGCTGGTTTTCTAGGTACTCCCTTGCTGTAGCCGGAGCTGGGTAAAGATGCTGGTCATGAAACCAGATTGTTCCTCCCAGTTGAGCCAGGGAGCAACAAGGATGGGAGTACACAGGGACCAGTGGAGAACCAGGCTAGGAAGGAACCACCAGAAAAAAGAGAAAGGACTGGGAACAGGATACGTAAGCGAAGTCAGAAGCAGCAGGGTCAAAGCAACACAAGCCAAGCAGTACCTATTTTAAAGGAGTCAATTAACAGAAGACAGAGCCAAATTCAGAGAAAGCTGTAGTCTGAAGCCTGGAATCAATCATGAGATGGAGCCATAGTCAGGGAAAGCAGTAGTCAGAATCCATCAGTCAATCGTGAGATCGAGCTGAAGTCAGGGAAGTCAGAGTCTGAAGCCAGGAATCACTAGTGATACAAAGCCATAGTCAGGGAAAGCCGGAGTCAGAAGCCAGGAGTCAATCATGAGACTGAGCCATAGTCAGAAAATACCGGAGTCACATAGGATACCAAGACAGCAAGACTGTAAACTAGCTCGTGGAATGGGCACCAGCAGGAACGTGGGATCTGTTTAAAAAGTATAAGACAGCCAATAGGGGAACTGGCTGATGGGGGCCCGACCATGCACTTGAATGTGATAGGCACATGTAGAGAGCCAATGGCATGCCAGGGAAACAGGGGCATGGCCATGTGCCAATAGGAGAGAGGAGCACAGCTGTAACATCAAGCTCCTGCATCACAAGATGGAGAAGTGGCTGTAAGAGAACGCTGAAGCTAACGCGGTGACAAAAACAACTAGCAGTCTTATTGTTTAGCAATGTAAGTGCTACATTTCGCGTCATGTTCACATATTATAGGCACATGTAGAGAGCCAATGGCATGCCAGGGAAACAGGGGCATGGCCATGTGCCAGTAGGAGAGAGGAGCATGGCCGTAAAATCAAGCTCCTGCACCACAAGATGGAGAACTGGCTGTAAGAGAACGCTGAAGCTAACGCAGTGACAAAAACAACTAGCAGTCTTATTGTTTAGCAATGTAAGTGCTGCATTTCGCGTCATGTTCACATATTTATTTCTGTGCATATGCATGTGCCTGATCAGACAGCACCAATGCACAAATCATTGTAGTTTGCTCTATTAAGATCACACACTCACAGCAATATGTTTTTTTGTTTTTTTTTGGATAAGGGTTTTTCAGATCTGTCCAAACAGTTACACACACTTACACACACAGACAGACATGGGCACACTCATGCAGACATGCAAATGCACACACAGATACGCATACACAGACACACACACAGACAAGCACACAGATACATAGAAATGTACAGATACAGACACATGTAGACGTGCAGATCCTCACGCAGACATGCACACACACACATACAAACATGCATAAACAGTTCTGCACATGCACAGATGCACACACAGACTCACACCAATAAACACACAGACATGCACAGACTCAAACAGAAGCACACAGACTTGTGCACACACACGCACAGGCACGCACACAGACAAATGCCCATGCATACATATAATAATATAGTAAATTAGGTTGAAAAAGGACACAAGTCCATCAAGTTTACTCCTTGCCTCATAACCCGGATAAATGAGAATGATACAGCTTTCCTGCTGCCAAATAAGTTGGTCTTCATCAGACCATCCTGATTTGCCTGCTACGGTAATATACAGTATAACCCTGTATGTTCCGTTTGGAAATAAATATATCTAATCTTCTCCTAAATATATCCACTGTATCTGCCATAAGCATATCCTTGGGCAAGGAATTCCATAATTTAACAGACCTTGCTGTAAAAAAAAACCTTCCTTTGCTGAAGCTGAAACCTCCTTTCCTGTAATCTCAAGGGTTGTTCCCGGTCATTTGATATGGCCTTGGAATTAATAGCTCACCAGAGGGATCCTTGTATTGACCTCTCATATACGTGTCCACGATATCTCCTCTTTCTCGTCTTTTCTCTAGAGTAAATAAACCAAGTTTGTCTAGTGGTTCCTCATATGTCAAGTCCTCAATTCCCTTGATTAATTTTGTTGCTCTTTGTTGTACACTCGCCAGTTCAAGAATATCCTTTTTCAGAACTGGTGCCCAAAACTGCACTGCATATTTGAGGTGAGGTCACATCACAATCATACAGACTCACACAAAACATAGACAAGCACACAGAAGAGCACACTGACACACACAGACATACATACAGACAGCAAGACCAACACACTGAGCCTTATCCATGAAGATAAAGAGGTGCAATTCTTGGGCACACTTTGCACTATGGGGAGGAATAACATTTCTCTTGAAGTAAATGGGGCTTTTTTTATATAACTTTTTTATTGAGGAATTTTCAATATAAACAATATACACTCAAACAGATCACTGTAACATGGTGACAGATATGAAGTAAACAGGATACCCTGCACCTGCGCACTGGCTCATTTATAAGTGATTCGTGCCTTATAGCATAATGCCAGGAGTACCATATGCACGGAGAGAGAACAGATGTGTACTATATAGGCAGATAGTTAAGAGATACTTATGTCAACAGTTTTAGGCATGGGGGTCCCTGCCTATCTGCAAGTTCAGAGCCAGGACCCACATAGCGGGTAGTCACTCTCAATAACAAACAGAAACATAAAACACAAAGAACTCAAATAAACTCTGGGAGAGAAGGCTCTTCAACATTAATAGGTCACTACTGCGTCAAGAGTGGCTAACGTAAATTAGCATGGGTGCCACCCCTAGACCCGCCCCCCCATCTGAGGCAGACTTCTATGAGAGCGTCGTAGTACTCTTCATCAAGTCTCTCTCCAGTAGAGTCGACAGTCTGTCATCACCCATCCAGGTGGTATACTGAAAACAATGATACAATTCCACTTGTTGAGAGGTGGATAAGGTGAGGATGAAGGGCTCCCAAAGTGCAATGAAGTGGGTGCCCAACATCTCAACATTGTTGCAGAGGGCCAATATCCAGTGGAGCCTAGGGAAGTTGAGCAGTTTTTTGGTCCATTGTTTAAGAAGGGGAGAGGATGTACTTCAGTGCTACCATGACAGTAAAGTCCAGCAATTTAAGCTGGTTAACCATCAGACTATCTGGAGTGCCATACATCCCCAGTAAAAACGTTGGAGTCATGAGTGTTATGGGACTGATTCTGTCAGTTATGTAATGGAGAAGTTTTGACCAGAAGGAGCTGACATGGGGACAAGAGTTCAACTTATGGAGCAGTGTGGCCTGGGGATTATCGCACTTAGGGCACCTTGAGGAGGGAAAGAGGCCTATGCAAGGGGGTGGTAAAGCTCTCCAATGTATTGCTTTGCATGGGTTACAAGGTTTGGCTGTTAGTATTTCTCAGAGATTTGGTGAGAAACCAAAAGGTCTCACAACTGCAAGAAGTTTAAAAATCACCCCACTCTATCCAGTAGGGTCCTACACAAAGCTTTGTGACAATCTGGTAGTCTTGTACTAGTTGATTATCTATCAAATACAATTGGGTTAAATGAGTACCTTTAGAGTGCAATTTTTGAAGGCCACTTAAATCTTTTTGTTCGGTAGGTTATAAAATACATTACATAGATTGTACAGCAGATAATTATCACACATTCATGACTGTTGGAAATAGAAGTTCTTGATTAGCTTGGATTCTGTTGTCTGTTGACATTCTCATCACCAGCTCCCTCTAAATTACTCCTTAGACTTCAGTAGGGGCATCTTTTATACAGTCTGCAATAAAATCTACTTCTAATTTTGAAATCTGACATCTCATACTAGCAGCCACACCCTTTTGAAATACTAATTGTTTCAATAAAGGGTCAATGTGATATCAGACATTTGCAAGCAAAACTGGAAAAGAATATAGAGGTGGTGGATAAAATATGTTCGTTGTGTAAATGCTTTATGTGACATAAATTCCTCCTTATGTCACAAAATGTGACCTCAGTTCCTCGTGGGAACAGGCACAGAGTACATGGACTAGATACTGCATCTGTATTACAGGAAACTGCAAGTACTTCTAATTAAAAACAAAACCAAGAAACTACAGGCTAAGAAAAAAATCAGGAAAATTAATGAACCAAAAACAGGCACAGAACACTCGCAGCACACAATCCAAGCAGAATGGAGCTTTCTGTACGTTCAAAAAGAGTTTGTTTTTGCCTCAACTCAACCTATAGGCAAAATAAAATCTCTTAACCATCCACACAAAAGAGCTTAAAAATGTGAAAGGACTCATTTCCAATATTAAAGACCCCCTGCAAGGTATTTTTCCTGAGGACCCAAGGGTAGGCTGTTTCCATATGCTTACTTAAACACTAAAGGAATGAAATTCTTGAAGATGTATAATATTTTTCATTGACACGTTTACAAAAACACTTCTGGATGGGTGGAAAATACTTGGTTAAATATACCCATTTACATTCAGGACACCACCAACGTGTCAGACTTTTACACCATCCCAAATTAAACCATTCTACTATAGATCTTGAATCTATCTACACCAACATACCACATGAATGGCATTGCAGCCTGAAAGGTTTTCGTAGACAAGAGGGCCAACCTACAGACATGTAACACAGCTACAACAAGGAGAAAAGTGCTACAACATTGCACTAATACAATTAATTGAAAAATACACTCACCGGTCAGATGAGAGAAGTACAACCAACTAGAAACAGCCGGTGCTTCGCCTAATCGGGTTTCCCAAGCCCGAACAAACTAGTAGTCAAAATATCCAAGGTGTAGGCGGCACATCAAGGCAAACATTGAGACTTCTACTCTCTTCAAAAGTAAAAACAGATAGTCTTTATTCATTCAATAAAAACCGCACTTGGTCTTGCACAATCAGGAAAGTGGGACATAGCAAGCATATAAGATCACCACAATAGACGGTCTAACATGTTTCACGCTGACCCTTAGCGCTTAATCATAGACACAGCTAATGCACTTCATACAAACACACATCTACTTCACATTCAGGCACGATCTCTACCTAAAGAACACTGGAACTTCTGCAGGAACATGAACGGAGCAATTGTTCACATGACAACTAAAACCTCTGGTCTATCTCCATATATAGATGGTTTATTAAGAATTTGGACTGCAATGAAAACAAAATCTTGATATTTCATAGAAATTACAACAATGTTCATCCTGCCATTAACATCAAACTCAACTATTCACCAATGGAAATTTGCTTTCTGGATACCACAATCAGAATTAAAAATAACTTTGTCCAGGCATCTTTGTTCCTCAAGTCAACAGACAGGCAAACCTATTTCATAAATGACAATTCCCATACCAGGAACATAAACAACTCTGTTGTTTACAGCCAGGCCCTAAGGTATATCTGCATTTGGTCTGAGACGACTGGGATCAAGATCTTAAAAATCTCAGGAGATATTTCAAGGTTATAATGTATGGTCACTGACATTCAAGTTCAGAGAGCCACCAATGTATCCAGACAAAAGCTCCTAAATATAAACAAACACAGGAAGAGAACAGAGTGCCATTAATAGTCACCTACAACCCCCTACTTAAAGTTGTACACAAAATATCAGGAGAGCTTCAAACAATACTGCATACAGATGAAGGACTGAGAAACTACTAAAACCTCTACAACCTGAAACAACCATTAATAGAGATCTAAACAGTTCAACAGAATATCTCCCTGCTTACAAAACAGATGTCAAACCTGTGCACACATATATACCACAGATAAGATGACCATACTGCCACCAAAACAATCCCATCAATGGCACATTCTCCTACTGTTGTATATTCCATCATGTGTGCAAAATGTCCAAACACAGGATTATATGCAGGAGAGCTGGAAAAAAAGTAGACAGATGAACTTGTATAAATTACATTTTAACATTGTAACATGTTACAAAATGGACGCAGTATCTCAGACGTTGGGTTACTGATGGGAAACATCTGGGAGTAAAGTTTTAAATACCGAATTGTGGCCTGGGCTTTAAAGGGGAACATTCACATTACACAAACTTGTGTCCATTGGCTTTAATTAGTAAAACTAAGTTAGCGCTGTTTTGTATGTGTCTTAATATCGTCAATACTAGGTAATAAGATTTAAAAAAGAAAACAACGCTAACTTAGTTTTACTAATGAAAGCCAATGGACACAAGTTTGTATAATGTGAATGTTCCCCTTTAACAAGGAATTTATGTCACATTATTCCACACCTTATGTTCCCCACACATACTTTCCATTTTTGCTTGCAGACTATAGACTTCCAAAGACACATTGACTCTTTATTGAAGCAATTAACATTTGAGAAGGAAGAGACATTTCATACTGGGAGGTAGCTTTTATAGCAAACTATAAAAGGTGCCCCAACTGATGTCTAAGGAGTAATTTAGAGAGGTTGACAATATGATTGTCAGCTGCAATGGAACCCAATGTAATCAAGAACTTCTAATTCTCAGTTATGAATGTGCGATTACAAACATTGTGATAAAGGTATCACAGTAAAGTGGACCTGTCACCTTGATTGAAGTTTGCATATTTGAAAACTTCATTTAAACTGCTTATATGTCATGTTAGCCAAAAGACCAGCAAATGTAGAGTCAAAGAGGTATTCATACTTAGTAAATATGCTAATGTATGGTGAATGCAGTACCCATACTCTACAACTGACATTTCATATGCTAATGAAGCATTTTCAGTGACGTTTCAAAAGCTAATAAAGGTTTCAGTGATGTTTTATATGATAATTAAGCACTGTGCTGCACCAGGAGACTTCCACTTGTCTCAGAAACAAAAGAGTGAATATTTCCTAAAGGTACACCTGCTGGACTTTTGGTTTCAAGGTAGCAGGTTCACTCCTGCTTTTTTTCCACAGCCAACACAGTGCCACTATTTAACTAGATATACAATGAATGCGTTTGTGTCTAATGATGAGATGCTGATAATGACAGCAATAGTTTTTATGTATAGTATTCTGTAAAGTATGTGTGCATAAATGAGGTATAGTTGGTGTGTAAGGTATGTGTGTGTGTGTGCATGTGGAGTATAGTTTGTGTGTAACATATATAGAGTGTGTGTACATGGGGTAAATGTGTGTATTCAGGTATATGTGTGTTCATGGGGCACAATTTGTGTTTAAGGTATATGCATATGCGCATAGAGTATATTTTGTGGGCAATGTATGTGGGTGCATGGGGTAGTTTGTGCATAATACATATGTGTGTATGTGTACAAGGGTTATATCGTGTATAAGGTGTATGTGTGTGTGCATGGGGTATAGTGTGTGCGTGTAGTTTGTGTGCATTGTGCACAGTTTGTGTTTAAGGTATAAGTGTGTGCAGGTTATATATAAATATACTGTATGTATGTGTGTGTGCATGTTAGATATAGTTAGTGTGTAAGATATTTATGTGTTAGTTTGTGTGCATGCTTGTGTGTTTGTGGGTGGGGTATATAATTTTATACCTATATTAACCCTTTGAGTGCCAGAGAGGTATCCAACAAATTGCATCGCATCTCTGGCACTCAAAGGGTTAAAGGATTTAATGGAGGAAAGTAAGAGGAACACTAGAACAAGAAGGCATGATCTAAAGTTTTGTGCGTGTGTGGTATAGAGTACTATACATATATTAAAACATTTAATAAGTATCCGGAGGGAAGCAATTTTATGAAAAAAGGAATACTACAACAATTAGATATTTATAACATATCACCTCTGAAAACCTTTTTCCCTTCTCTATCCTCAAATCCAAATATAATCTCATAGAAATCTTGCAATTTAGGTATTTTTAATTTGCTCACACATTCAGGGCCGAATTTAGTAACCCCCCACCTTGGAGTTGTAAAGTGTCCCATAGAGAATCTCCTTCTGAGGGAGGTTCTTACTAAGGAGTAGTCCAGAATCTACTCTGCTCTTATTTATTTTCACGCTGATTTACACCAACTAATTCAGGTGTGCTGACATCCCATCATTGTCCCCAGAGAGAATTTCTTTGGTCCATTATGATCTTGATGGTCGCCAAATAGAGGTCAAGATTCCAAAAGGATACCGCCCATATCAATGTCCATTTGATCTGCTGAGCATCATATGATCCAACTTAGGTTTTTGTATAAAATGTATTATATATCTCATAGATGGCGTAACAGTCCAGTGACAGATACTTCAGGTGTGCTCCTCAGTCTTGTACTTTCCTACACATTTTCTGGACTTGCCCTCATATTAAGGAATTTTGGTTTTCCATTCTCAACTTTCTAAATTCTGAATTACACTTGTATGTGTATGTATTTATCTTTATTTATATGGTGCCACAAAGAGTACACTGCTCCTTACAATAGTGGTATGTTTCGGTAAATAAATGGTGATAAAATAAGTGTAACAATCATACAAAAAATAGGAAAGAGTTCCTTGGCCCCATGGATCTTACAGTCTAAATGGGTAATAGGAGACAGATAACAGGTTGTGTTGGTGTCAAGTGCTGTGAGTTAAAGGGATAGTAATTCTTAAAATGTAAGAAAAAGGTTGTAGGGTTTATCCCCTTGAGTAAAACAAGGCTACTCTTACGGCTGAGAGTTTTTTTTAATTAAAAAGTTATTGCAGTTTAAACTTGCATTTTTTAGGTGCAGTATCACAATGGCCTGAAATCTTACAGTGGTGCTGTTGCTACACCATCATATGGACAGCTCTGGTCAATTGACCATAAATCTCCATAGGATGGTGTAGTAACAGTGCCACTGTACAATTTCAGGCCACTGTTATACTGCACCTAAAAAAATCAAGTTTGAGCTATAATAACTTTTGAATAAAACATCTTTTAGCAGTGTACCCTTGTTTTACTCCAGAAGATAGGATGTCAGGGTAGATTTAAAGATTGAGGCAGGATAGTTCTAGACGTAGGGAGAGGGGTATGGCGTTCAAGAGGTAAGTAGTGGAAAGTGAAAAAGGTTTGAGAGGGCATATTGCCAATGCCTAATGACTCTACTGGGGTTGGTGAATGATGGGAACTCCTCTAATTCTGGTAGAACAATTCCCCTCTTTTAAATATAAATGCCTGCAGTCCCTTCCGGGGCATTCTGGTTGTTGAGTATAGACAGGGTTAAACCCTTATACAAGTTGATTTACATTAGCTGGGGATGCACTGATACATTTTGACAACATCTAGTCCAAGCTGCTAGATAACCACCTGACTAAAGCCCCCTCGTGATCCTTAATTTTCAATCTAATCTTTGCCCTATTGTGCAATTTGTTTCTCCCATCTAATTCTGGGCTACACTAGGGTCTATCTTAGTTGTACCCAGGGGCATATGGATGTCCAGGAAAGTACCCTTCCTTCTTTTTTTTCTCTCCCTATAATATGCCTCCTTCTCTCCCTTTCTGTTTTTCCCTTTGTTATTGAATACTGTAAACTAAAAACATAAAAGAGTTAAGTATGAAGGAAAGCATTAAGCATTGGCTTTCTCAGGGAAGGAATATAGGAAGAGATAGGAAACCTTGAGCAGTACGCAAGCACAAGCAGAAATGGCAAGGAAGAAGTACAAGACAAGGAAAGGATAATGGAACAATTAGCTGAGTTGGAATAGAATTATGAGTGGGTTGAGTAATAGAGATAATGGAGGGTACATAAAAATGTGAAAAACTGACAAAAGTTAAAGAAGAAGAGAGGTGTCCATTTTGGTAAAGCTATACTTGTCAGTACAGAAGACTGTAAAGGAAGAAGCTAGACTGCAAGGAACTCAAGTTAGAACACTGAAGGATGGATACCACCCTGCACTGTACAAACCATGAGCCATATTCAATAATCTAAAGAGGTGCATTTCCACAGTGATCAAAGCATCTAAATACTTAATTGGAACAGTCTACAAAGTGTGCTTGCAAACCAGGCACACTTTGTAGACTGTTCCAATGAAGTATTTCATTCTATATAGCGCTATCTCGGCTTTGCTGAAGAGCTGCCGGACGGTCAAATGACCAGCATCTGCTTCTGTCCCACAGAGCGCTGACGTCTCTGAAAGGGACTGGAGAAGGGAACTTTAGATGCT
Source organism: Rhinophrynus dorsalis (assembly GCA_037306005.1). Classification (NCBI taxonomy): domain Eukaryota; kingdom Metazoa; phylum Chordata; class Amphibia; order Anura; family Rhinophrynidae; genus Rhinophrynus; species Rhinophrynus dorsalis. The sequence goes on along the minus strand of CM074722.1, from coordinate 406,219,013 downwards.
TTGATCGCTAAAACTATAAAGGTTTGAGACATGGGACATAGCGCATAGTATTCATATTTGTAATGTCTTCAAGATTAAAATGGGTTACAAAGAACCATGGCTATCACTATAATGAATACAGCCATGTTATTGAGCATAGCCTGGCTTCTGTGTACATTTTCTTAGCTCATTTATATGCCCCAGGAGCAGCAACAGCAAAGCAACCATTTTGCTGTACAGCTTGCGTAAAACAGGAGAACGGCCTTAACCACTTAAGGACTACATGACGTACTATGACCGTCATGGTCCTTAAATACTTAAGGACCGATGACGGTCATAGTACGTCACGTACTTTTTACTTACAGAGCTCCACCGGGAGTGCTGTAAGTAAAAAATACGGCCTAAAATTAACTGCTCCAAGACTGGAGCGATCTCTTTCAGGCCACATAGTGGCACGCCGATACACGCAACAGGTCACGTGTACCGGCGCGTCGGCAAGGATCAAAGTGGTCCTTATGGGGTTAAAGAGGCAATGTGAACTGCTTTTTGGATCCACTTTGGATTGTACTCAGTGAGGGGAATGTGTTGTGCTTACATATCCATATCTATCTATCTATCTATCTATCTATCTATCTATCTACTGTGTGTGCTATGTGGTTCTCTGTCCACGCTTTCTTGGGGTGGCAGGGGAGTTCAGAGCATTGCAATGCACTGTATACCTCTGGCACTCAAAGGGTTAATACTTTCAAAGTGTGCATAAAAACAGGCTCCTCTCAAACAGAGACTGCGTAATTAAAGTATCCAGGTTTCAGACCGATGGGGGGCAATACACTACAGGCTCTTATAGTGGAGTAAAGATTAAAGAATACACTCTGACTCCAAGAGTATTGACACTGTGAGATGGCTTTGAGCCATTTGTGTAATCCCAGGCCACAGAGAAGAGTATGTTTACAAAATTTACTCCCTGGTATGAATAAACCATCATGCTAGAGTAAATGTACTTATTTCTGTTTAATATTTTTTCATGGAATACATTTAATCAGGAGCCAGATATTTACTTATTAAAATATATGTCTGCAGGTTAGTCATCTCCCCTTCCTTTTTTTTTATAACGCCAAAGGAAACTGGAGCACATTTAAAGTGGATCTGTCAATACAAAACTTTCAGTCTCAAAAAGGTATCTATTTGCCTCAGTGTAAGGGTTTTTAGAAATTTCTGGTTTAGTAGTTGGGGACTTATTAACCTCGGAAGAGATGTGTTTCTGACCTTTACGGCACAGTGTGCATAATTAATTACTCCCCTGTCCTGATATTCCCCCTCCTCCTCCCTTCTTCTGAGACTGCCACCAATGGGGCAGAATAAATTAAAACGGAGGAATAATCTCATTGATACTGTCAAGTATCCCCTTGAGATGTAGAAGGCTACATAATAAAATGCTAAAAATGTGTTGCAAACTCTTTTGGTCCCCAGTGGGTTGATAAAATTGCCGATTTGCCCTTTAAGTACCAGAAGGGAAACCAGCGCATTGCAGACCAAGTCATTGGATACCTCTCTGACATTTAAAAGGTTAAAGTGCAATGCAAAACTAATAGAGATTATGATTGCTATTGCCATATTTTACAATAGGAAAAAGTCATTTTGAACCCTGGACAACTGCAATGCCTTTCATAGAAAACCAATTGCATTGTTAACAGAAAACTAATCTTGCTCATAGAATTCTCATTGCTTTAAAACAAAAAAAATTGCAAATCTAATACATTGCTTCAAAACATGCAAAGCTGCATGCATTTCTACGTGCATATTTTTTGGAAGTAATGCAATTTATTAAATTTTTTTAACAGCAATACAACCATTTGACTGCACTGACAAAAATCTAGCTGTAGTTAAATGAATGAATAAATTAAGCATACTTAATGTTATTACCTATTTGCCCTGGGATTTTCTAATACAATATTAAATGTGGCCCATTGATTTTATTATGTCTGTGCAGGACAGCAGAGGGTATGCTTCATACTAACTGGACAGCATGCACAAATAGGAGCAATCCTGTAACACCAACTACCCCAATGGGGGGGGGGCAGAGGACAAGTCTCATATTTCTATTGATTTTATTTCCTTAACCTCTTGAGTGCTAGACAGCACTTTAATTTACTGTGAAGCAGTGCTCTGGAGACCTTTTTGGTATTCAATAGTTTAAAGGGGATGTATCACCCCTATACAAGTTAGCCTGAATAGTTAGATTATATAGCAAATATGTATAAAAGTTTATTAAATTCTTTCTTTAAAGCTCTATTTGGTCTAAATTGAAGTAATAAAAGCTGCCCTGCACCTACTTTCAGATAGACTGCTGTTACAGCTCTGTACCTCAGTCCATCACACTGCCTCTGCTCCCCTCCCTCTATCCAGCCTCCTCCGATGACAGAGGCTTTCTGCCTGTAAGCTTGAGCGCTCTCATTGGCAAATATTGATATCTAGCCAATGAGAGCGCTCCAGCTTACAGGCAGAGGCTGGATAGTGGGAGGGAAGCAGAAGCAGAGTGACGAACTGTGGGTACAGAGCAGGTAACCGCAGTCTATGAGGAAGTAGGTGCAGGGCAGCATTTCAATTTTGTCCAACTAGAGCTGTTAAAAAGAAATTAAAAATTTTTTACACATATTCACTATATAATCTAATAATTCAGGCTAACTTGTATAACAGTGATACATTCCCTTTAACAACCTCATTTAAATCAGTGTGGGTCTTTATTTGTCCCTTATGATGCAGGTGGTTTGCCCTTGAATTGCACTACTTTTTATTGTGCATACTGGTTGTTAAGGTAAAATGGTACAATTCTGCAGTAACTCAATTCCACAGGAGACTAATTACACTCCAGTTGAATAAATGGTGCTTTGAAGGCTAGAGAGGTCACCATTGAACTGCAAATATGCTATCACATTTTGAGGGGAAAAGAGGTGATAAAGTGGAGATAACTTCTCCAATGATATCACTTCTTCAGTTCCTATGTTAATCTATTGACCCTATGCAATACAATTTTTCTAGTGAGAAAGATCTTAATGCATAGGCTCCACAGAATAACATAGGAACTAGAGACGTTATCACATCTTTATCACACCCAAGTGCATAACCCCCTATATCTTGTTTATTCCTTGAACATATGCATATCAAAATGGTGAAAATCTTTGGTTATATCGCGAAGTATAGAAAAAAGGTGATATAAACTGTCCATTTCCTGAGTTATTCTTTGCAGTCTCTTTTTCCAGTTTGGTAGATCTATAAAGAGACTATAAAGAAAATCCCAAATCCCATTTGATGGGTTAAAAGCCCCATTTAAATCAATGGGACTTTTATATTTGTTCACTTACGGGACAGTTAACTTGCCCTAGAATCTTTCCAGCTCTTCTTATTACATCAAACTCACTGAGAATTATTATGTTATCACTTATGTCCTTAACCCTTTGAGTGCCAGAGGGGTACGCAACGCATTGCAAAGCAATACGTTGCGTACTCCTCTGGCACTCAAAGGGTTATATGTATATAGAGAAATGAAGAGTTCTTATTTTGTGGAAATTGATTTAATTGTGATTTTGTTTATTACCGGAGGATCAATACATGGAGGTAGGCGAGTTCACGTTTTGCACCGTAGAGTATGATAGACATATGTTTTTGTACATATGGATAGTAGGTGCGCAAGTGAGGCACACATAAGCCTTTTCCGTTTATCAATTCATAACGATGTGATTGGTCAAGTTTCTTGATATGTTAACTCTGAAGAATGGAATCGTAGGATCTGTTATTAAATTTATGGATTCCCCTTTTGACCCATAATTAACAGGGGAGAGACTTGGGATCATGTGACGTTAGTCCCATTTATTTGGAAAGTATATTTATCATTATTAACACTGTGATTTGTATATGGTTCCATAAGACTCCCCCCTGAGAATGATATTATGGGATTAAAATTGTAATCACTGAAACTAGTGTAGCTAATTATGTCCAGCCAATCGGCAGTAGGGCTTAGGATTTAAATAATTATTTTTTGCTTGGAGGCAGCTCTTTGTATTTTATGTTCTTAGTATTATACCAGGTTTTATTTTAGTTTTGATAAAGCAACATTTTTCTAGCTGCGAAACGCGTAAGCGTCTATTTTATATCCATTTGTATTGTGGATTTTTTAATAAAGTATACCGTGGAAAGTCTAAGCCTCCGTCTGTATACTGGGCCTGCTGACGAGCACTGTACCCGAACGGAGATGGGTGAATATCTCCGATTGCGAGTGAGCCAGTTAACTTGATAACAAGTGTCTGGCATTTATTAAATGTGAGTACAAGATAACAGTTATTACTCTATTGGATATATCTTTGGAAATAATACACTATTGGTGCTTCCATGTTTTTCTTGTCGTGGGACCCCTGTGCAGAGTGCAACTCAGGAGGAGGGGACTTGACAGGGCTAGGAAGGAAGGAGGCAGTAGCACAGGAAATGGGGCAGTCTGGATGGAGTGGTAGGTTCAAGGGGAGGAACCGGGAAGTGACAGCTGTGGGAAGTGGTGTCCTAGCAGTCATTGTGAATAAGACGGTGGACAGTGAAGTGCTTCCCGCCCACCCGCCCCTGTGCTGGAAATGTGCTGGGTACTCACCTCGGTATGGGTGCTATAGGCACATGGGTACAGGGTCTGAAACGGTGCTGGATTTCGAGAGCATGTGTGGCTTGCAAGGTGCTTGCCTGGTGGTGTTATGTTGTCACAGCATGGTGGGGTGCTTGCTGGGCGAAGCATGGTTCTTATGGGTGATGGTACAGCATCAGGGCTCTAAGGCTTGGCTTACGAGTCGTGGTTATGGCTGTTGGGCTAACACTTGCCACATTCAAATAGTCAGGGTGGATGGTGGCATGGACCCCAGTCAAGTAGTGTTAGAAAGTTTGGGTATTATATGGTTAAAGTCAAGTAATGAATATGTATTAGTAAGCACTGGGGGTTTAAGTTTAATGGGTATGTATTCATAAGTATTGTTTTATATTGGTAATAAATGCTGTGGCCTTTTCAATCCATCCAGTGTGTCTGTGAGTGTTTTAAAAGGGGGTAAATTGGGGAAGAGGTGAATGACTTGACGATGCCCTGTCATGCACATTACTGACAAAACCTACAAGTTCCTGACATCGTCCCAAAAGACTGAGGTTGAAAATCTTAGTTATTAAAGATTTCCAAGAAAGAAGAGAAAAAAACATGAGCATTACATATTCTGCTGGGGCATCTGCTACCCTGTTTCCCTGGAGACCCTCAAACATGTTAGAATGTTTAAAGTGCAGATGTTTTAAGATGTTGTGGGTACACATGCATATAAACACATTGAAGGTGTCGATGTACTTAGGCCGGCAAAAGATAAGTTCCAACACACTTTAATATAGAAATCAGACTCATTTTGTGAGAGGATTTTTTAGGTAAAAAAAAAAAAAAAAATATATATATATATATATATATATATATATATATATATATATATATATATGTATTTATATATATTTAATAACTGTTTGCTGGGTTTGGTTCAACTGGTAAATACAGAAATAGGTAACATTATTTTTTTTGCTGACAAGTGTTAACCCATTGGATGATAGAAAGGACTCCGACACATTGTGAAGACCTCTCTAGCATATAAGGAGTTATTATAAAAGATATAAAACACTAAAGGATGCAGTTTGCAGTGAAAAATGTATTCTATTGCAAGGTGGTGTTATAGGCAGAGGTGAGAACCCCCCTGGATTTGCCCCGGAGACTCCAGTTTGTGTAGCTAATTACCTGGTCTCCATGGCAGATGCTGATCCTCTGGACAATGGGAGATCTGCGCATTTCTGGTGTGTTGCTCCCACTCCCCAGCCGCTTCGCCTTCTTCCCCAGCCTATAACTACATTTTTTTTTGTTAGTCCCGTCCCCCACTCGAGATTAAGCCCCACCCCTTTTTGAAGCAATTTGCTTCTTTCATCTCCCTCACTGGCACCACAGGACTCCTCTCTCCTGGGAGTCCATAGAAAGAAGTTCCCAGGTATGGCTATAGGATGACCACATTTCCTTTCTGCCTTCAGGAACACAACATAGATGACAACATCAGGGCCCTTTTCTTCTGCTCTAGAGACAATATTATTCTTGTGAGGTCACATGATGTCAATTGACTCCCATGGTTACATCACAGGGTGTCAGTTGTCAGTGTGCAACCTGGGCACACTCTTGCTGCACCACAGAGCTTTAAACAATAGAGTTAGAACTGAGCCAAACTTCTTAACAAGCACACAGGATCTGCTATCATATTTTCTTGTATCATAAAACTATGCTAATGTTTGATGGCTATTTTTTGTAGTATAGCACAGACATCACTTACTGTCAGTAAGTAGCCAATGGACAGTTCTCCCTTTAGTATTCAGAACTGTTTGGATCTTCAAACAAATCTTCCTCCCTCCCTGTTGTTTGTGTGTTGGGTTGGTGGCTGTCAGGTCTTAAAAGCACCTGGGGGGTTGTTTTTTGTCACAGCTTTGGCACTTTGGGCCCTTGCCAATGGTGTAAATGGTAAACTAATTGTGTGGTTTTGATAGTTAACAGGTGTAGGTCAGGCCAATGGCACTGGCACATATTGCACCCGGACTTTTGTCATGGACTATGTCACCACTCCCCAATGAGCTGCATAGATCAGCTAATGGGGTGTGGTAGGTGGAGTGGAATATGTGGGTTGAGCTTTCAGCTCTGTAGGGGTGGGGCATTCATGGTATGCCGGGTAAGTTGGCAAAGGTTTACAGTTGGTGTTGTTGTGATATGTAACCATTTAATAAAGCTGTGCCCTATTTTCATCCACATGAAGTTTATGTGTATTTATTGATCATTACCTCATGCCCACGACATGTCAGTAGCATTTAACCATGAGGAAACGTATCTGATTGTAAGGGGTTGCATGGTAGTGCAGAGCCAACTGGAACCCTTGGATGCTGGGCTCTGTCAAGTGACATTTGCACCCGCTGACCCTCTTGTAGCTACACCCATGTGAAAGTCTAATGCTCTCTCTGTGTTTTGGGGGCTCTAGCCTATGGATTTTGGGGTATTTTTGTTTGGTTATTTTTGTGTTGTGGTATAATGGGTTTGTATAATGTTTTAAGCTGTAAATGTATAGTTTCTGAAAACCACAATTTGAAGATATTAGCTAATTGTTTTTCAACAGGCTGAATACATTTAGGAAAGGTATTATTATATTTGATTCCCTTTCTGCTGTATAGCAGTTAGGCCATGCAAATTATATAATTAGAGTTGTCCGTCATCACAGTACACCTTCCAAACCAAGGTTACCGCTAGTGGATATAAAATGAATAGGTAAAAACGACAGGATAACTGCCACAGACAATATTTCCTTAAGCTATAGTACTACAATGTATAATTATTTTTCAAATCAGCAAATTATAGTACACAATTTGTATACTCTTTCCCTCTTGATCAGCTTCTTTAACCACTTGGATGCTAGAAAATGCTTTCTCTTTTATTTCTTTGAAATACATTATAGACCTCTTTAAAGAGATATTAATGTTTCACAATAAAAGCAGCTCCAATTAATCTTCGTAGTATTTGGGCCAAGAAGAGTGTACTTCAATACTATCAGAGTTGTAGTTCAAGAGTAATTGAATGATAAAGAATCCCCCTCCTGCCCCTTTTACTGATGTAACACTGCTCACCTCAGAGCAACGAGACTGTCCTGATGAATCGCAGAGAGGGACAATCTTCAATGAGCATAAGGAAAAACCTGAAAAACCTGTCAAGGGGGGGCAGGGTTTTCATTATGCTCACAGTAAGAAGATTGTCCCTTGCTGTGAGCTGTCTGGTTCCAGGACCAGATTCCACATCTGAGGGGAGGTGGCTTACACTAGGTAAAAGGGGTAGGAGGGGGATACTTTATAATTCAATTACTCTTGAACTACAACTCTAACAGTACTGAAATAAATCTCTCCGTGGCCCAAATACTACAGTTGGAGCTGCTTGTTTTGTGAAACATTACTATTCCTTTAACATCAAGGAGGTTAAACAGATCACAATGAACTCAAGTAAATATGTATATAAATCCTCACTTGGTTTCCTTGTGCTCTCTGTAAAGAGACTGATGAAGAGGGCTTGATCCCTGAAATAGGCTAAAATGTTACTATTTTGGAGAATATGTGATAGAAACAGTTTAAAGGAGAAATAGCAAATACTACTAATATCCCCCACATATCTTACTATGGCTAAAAAATCCTAATGGTTTCTATGAATTTTGCACTTGTACCTAAGTTCAAGAGACAACATCTTAAATCAGTTCTTGATGTCATGTCCATGGAGGAGGCCATCACAGTTGCTAGTAGAATCACAGGAAAGAAAATCTGCCCATGGCACTTACTATTCTTAACCCATTGATTTGCGCTCCCCTCTGCTTCTTATAGGATTAAGTGGGCTCAAGCACTTTGCTTGTTCCAGTTTTACAAAACGGCTGGTAACTGTCATGTCCACTTCCATGGGATGTGACATCCAGGACTGATGGAAAAGGTACAAGAGCAAATTTCATATGGGCCATTAGGATTTTCTAGCCATAGTAAGATAAGTGGGGTGTTATTATAGGGATGTTTTACCTTATTATTATACCTGGAAACTATATAATGTACTCTTTGATTATTGCCCTGAAAATGTTATGCCAGTAATAGTGAAGATTTATGCACAGTTACAGAGGTAGAAACCACTGATGGACATGTCGCCTTGCATTCACTGGGTGTTTTACAAGGATGGTAACTGCAGCCACCAACTTTGCATCAAGCAGAATATTTTGTACCACATGAGGTTTCTCAGCTGAATGTATTTTAGTCATGGAAATAGGTCAGCACATTACTTCATGCAGGGCTGGATTTACCAATAGGCAGACTAGGCACTTACCAAGGGCGCAAGATTTTTAGAGGCATCTGTCAGTGGCCCGTCGCACACACCAGCCAGCCCACTGACCCACCCATCCAACTTGCCACAGTCCCACCTCCTAAGTACAGAACCCTGTAATTAATGTGTTCGTAAAATTATCCACCTTGTCCCTTCCATCAAGTTGTAGACCATACCAGTCTTTCCCAAACTCACCCGGCTTCGGAACGGCCGGGTATGATGTCTGTGATGGAGTGCAATAGATGTAGTGTGAAATGAAGAGCCATTAAAAACTGCAGATCTGCAATACTGCAACTCCTGAGGAAGCCGCCAATAGCAGAGGTGAAAAGCATAGGGCAATTTAGGGGTTAAATTTGATAGCAGACCTCTTTTTTCTTGGTACATTTTTATCTCAAAGCAAGGGAATAAAATATTTATTTAAAAGCTAATTATCTTAGTTGGTTACCCCAACCTGGCTTGTACTTGGATATCCTGATGGTTAGTTCCCACAAGGAGCTAAGGATGGTGCACATGTATTGATTTAACAAAGTACTTACTTAAATGTTATATATAAAATAAAAATTCTGTCTGGGTCTCTAATACACTTAATTTCTAGTCAACACGTTGGGGGTTATTGACTAAGCTGTGATAATGAGGTGGTAAAATGCAGATGACTTCTACAGTGATATCAATTCTCCAGATCCTATATAGATCCTATAGATCCTATAGATCCTATATAGAGCCAATGCACCAAGATCTCCAAAGTTGAAGAAATATGAAGACTGCAACAATAACTGCAAACAAGCAATTAGGCTTCCTAAAATTGAAAATAAAAAACGTTTTGTAAAAGAGAGCAAGAAAAATCTTAAATAATTCTATACTTATTTAAATGGCAATAAAGATTAAAATTGATATTGGTTCTCTTAAAATTTAGACAGGGCAATTCATTAGTTAGGATAAGTTTATGGCTTTACATGTTAAACACATTCTTTTTTCTATATATACAAAAAGAAGGAACTTATTGATTCAGTATCATCAGGTATAGTACCTTTGATTAAAAAAATGCAGATGTAGTGCAATTACTCAAAAAGGGGAAAAGATATAGCTCAGTTGCTAAATGCACCAGCTGTACAATCTGTTCAAAACTTCAGGGTCACAGGTTCCAGTCTAGGAAAGGCCAGCTCAGCCTTTCATCCTTCTGAGGTAGATAAAATGAGTACCCCTGACATAACTGAAAACAAGAGACAATCACAATGAATCATTCCTAGTAATATATTTTCATAAAAAAAGAAACCAGGAAATTATACACCTGTGAGCTTGACTTTCATAGTGGGTAAGATATTAGAAGCTTTACTATCTGATGCTATTCAGGACTATGTGATGACCACCAATATTATTAGAAGATGGTATTGGTTTTATGAAGAATAGATCATGTCAAAATAATTTACTTGCATTTTATTAAAGGGTGAATAGTAATTTGGACAATGATATTGCTGTTAATGTAGTATACTTGGATTTTTCAAAAGCCTGTGATTTTGTGTTTCACAACAGGTTACTGGAGGTAATATCCATGCATAGATAGAGAACTGGTTAAATGATAGATGGCAGAGAGCTTTTGTAAATGGAATCTTTTCAAGTTGTAAATGTGGTGTCACATGGTTGAGTCCTGGGCCCAGTGTTTTTTATTAATGATCTAGAAGTGGGTATTGAAAGTGGTGTGAGGTTTAACATACATAAATGTAAGGTTATGCAACTGGGTTGCAGAAACAAATATGTTACATACACACTAAATGAGAAACTACTTGGGGAATCCTTGTTAAAGAAAGATTTACATATTGATAAACAATAGATTTCATAGCATTGTACATTGTCACTCAGCTGAGACTATCCTTTATAAAACTAACCAATCAGAGACTATCCTGTATAAAAAGGATGTATACATGCACAGATGGGACTATAATTCTATCCTTTATATAAATCCTTGGTAAGGCCTCATCTGGAATATAAAGTACAGTTTTGGGTACAAGTTCTTAAAAAAACAAACAAAAAAAACACTACTGAACTGGAAAAAGTACAGAACAGAACAACAAAACTGTTAAACGGTTTGGAGGATCTGCGTTATAAAAAGAGATTAGCCAAACTGGGCTTGTTTACATTACAGAAGATACTTCTAAAGGGTGATAATATTTATTTTTTAAGTATGTGTGAGGTCAATACAAATAACTCTCTAAGGAACTGTATAGTCAAAGAGCTGAGAAAAAATAAGAGGTCATCCATTAAGACTAGAGGGAATTTGCTTTTGAATAAAACAAAAGCAGAGATTCTTTACAGTAAGGGCAGTAAAGCTATGGACTTCTGTGGCTCAGAAGCTTGCAGATACTGTAATTTCTTTAAGAAAAAAGTAATGTATACCTTTTTAGTTCAGAAAAATATTGAGAATTATGACAGTTTCGAATCAGATAGGATTTTGATTCAGGGAAATATCTGACTGCTATCTGGAGTCAGGAAGGAATTTTTCTACTAAATTGGGGCTTAACTGGAAATGCCTTTAACCCTTAAGGACCCATGCCATGCCAGGATCATCATGCCAGTTCCGGCACTTAAGGACCGGTGACAGGTGACAATCCTGACACGTCATGGAATTCTAGGATGCCATACCAGAATGTACTGGAAAAAAAACAAACCTCCGTGGTCCTTAACAGCCTCCAATATACCGTATTGAGCAGTTGCTAAGGGGTTAATTTTTTTTTTTTGGGGGGGTGCCTTCCTCCGGATCAATAGGAGTAATATGTCATGGCCTGAAATTCAGCCTCATCAACTATGTTACTATACCAACTTATACATATTTGATATCTGCTTACTGAAAGGATACAGTGTGTTCACATTTAGTTAATTTTGAATTTTTTAACTTGGTGGTCTTCTGTTAATGCGCGTATGTGATTAACCACAGTTAAAAAATATAATTGGATAATTTGTTAATTTAAAAAAATCCAGTTTTGAATTCCTGAGGGTGTTTTTTTTAGTGAATATTTGCTTTTATAGGTTTAGTGTGATATTTTTGCAAAAAGTATGTGATGTTATGCATATATATCCGACTAGTGATTTCATGGTACTCAAGTAATTAAGACTATTTATAATAGATTATATATTTAACTATATAAATGAATTAGTAAATGACATAAAGAAAAATATCAAGAAGGATAAATGTATAATGACATGTTGTTTTTTGATTGTTGAATATCAATGTGCAGCAAAATCTGTCAGTTTTACCAAGCACCCATGGGGTTAAGCACTAAGGTGACAATCAGGTGAGATTAAAGTTTGTATGTTCAAAGGGATAACGACAAAAAAGTTGTATGAATGACAAAAATAAGTAATTGTATGCATGAACAACATATTTAATATAGAGTATATGACAAAAAAAACTAGTAATGTCCGTTGTGTACGACACAACTCCAGAATTGCAGGGCAAAGGGGTGTGGCAAGGGCATGGCTAAACTATTCTCCTGTGTCGTATAGAGGAAAAGAAAATTTGTTGTATACAACAACAAAAAAAGTCTTGCTAAAGACAAAAGTGGAGGGAAGAAAAAATGGAGGGAATGTGAAGTTTTGAATGTGAGAATTGTTGTCTTCAGTTAAGACAGTTTTGTCGTTACATACAACATTTTTGTTTTTACATATGACAGTTTCAGTCAGGACAAACGACATGGATCCCTTCATAAGCGACACTCTCTAAAAATATTAATAAGACCAACAACAATGTACTTTAAAAAGTCGTTACAATCGACAAAAGCTATTTCTCTGTTGTCCAATACAGGTTACTGGTAACTCTGGGTAGGCGATCCGCCCCTTTAAGTAGGCAGGAACAATTCTACAATTGTATGCAGGGGGTGGAGCCTACCTTCCCTCCTTGGCTGCAGCTAGCCAACCAGCTCCAGAAAGATTTGTTCCTTGGTGAAAATAACACAGGCAAGAGAACAGTTCTGCTATAGCTTTAGAAGTTTTTTATTTTTCTGTTAGAAATGGAATACCACCATTAGGCAGATTACCATAACTGACAATGCTCTTAGATGTGGCTAGCTCAGTGACCAGGTGCTTTTTGTGGACCTTAAGCCCTGAGGGGAAAATCTTGGCTACAGGTTCTTTCCTCAGGAGTTGCCCACCGAGGCTTCTTCTTTAAACTTGGTAATCTGAAGACAGAAGATATGCAGGAGTTCCTATTGCACACTCCTGCACTCACTGGGTCTATCTGTATGTTTGTCGGGTGTTTGGAGCAGGTTTATGTGGTATTTAACCCTTTAGCTGCTGGTTTGCATTCATTTGGGGGGGTTTCTGACACTTTTCCTACTGGTTCAGTGTTTTTTTGGGTATCCTAACATGTTTTAGTGATGTTTCATGTCTTTTAGTATTACACCTTCAATTTTGTAAAAATTGAGTTGCGCGCTTTACCACATAGGTGCCATTGCGCCAGTCACTCCTATGGGACTGTACCGTTTGGGACATATATCTGCAATTGTTTAAACTAGCAACTTCAGAGGTCGCTTATTTTACTTGTCTGCCCTTGCTCTATCATCCGATTCATGTTTCTAGTGTGTTGGGGGGCTCAGGGGGCTTCGGGCACTGTTTGGGGTACTTTTCTGGGAAAACTACATTTCCCATGAGCGCTTGCTTCACACGCTCATTTCTGATTGGCTCCCGCCACAGCAGCCATTTTGTGATCTTTCCAGAACGAGTATCCTACGTAGGGCTTGGACTCTCCTTCTCTCCTCTGCTGATTAACCCTTCGCCTGCCAGATAAGTCTATTTTAGAGTTTTCTGGGGTGAAACTTTAATCATACACACTGTAATTACGTGATTTCTTATACAGTAAGGTTATTGACACTGTGAGAATGTATATACCTTTGGAGCTTGGGACCAGACCTAAGACGAAGGATGCTGGGGTTTCTGTATCCCCTATTGCGTAATGCTCTTCCTGTCATTCAGGGTTACCTAGAGAATTCTTAGGTCATTTTGCCCAGCATGTTCTGATGTCCCTGATAGTATTCTAGGGACCTCCAGCAATGCATTAGAGCCAGTTTGGGTGCAAGAGTTCAAGGCTGCTACTAGGGACCTCGGGTCCACTTTGCAACTCTTTCCATCCCAGTTACAGGGGGGTCTTCCATTCTTGGCAGGACTCCTCCTCCGTCAAGCCTTCCCTACCCAAACCTCAGGGAGTACCTGACGTGTCATATTCCTCTGAAGAGGAATTCCTGGCGGATTCAGATGTTGAGGAATGCTCTTCTCTCAGTTTTTTGGGGATCCTTTTGAGGCTGATCCTGAATCCTCCGCTGAGGGCCTGATCAGGGCTGTCTTGAATACTCTTAACATTCCCTTAGTTCAAGAGGTTCCTTCTGATCCCTCTGATGTGTTTCAGGAGCCTAAAAAGCCCCTTACTTGCTTTCCACCTAACCCCACTCTTGACCGCCTTGTGTCTGAAGAGTGAAAGTCTCCGGAGAGAAAACCTTCTGTCTCCAAGACATTTGCTAAGCTTTATCCTTTTCTGAGGCAGAGCTTGCTCAGTGGGTTCATCCTCCCAAAGTGGATGCTCCTATCTCCAGGCTATCCAAGTCTACTGCCTTGCCAGTGTCTGAGGCGTCTGCTCTAAAGGACTGGACTGACAAGAAACTGGAGGTCTCCCTCTAGTCCATCCTTGCCACTGCTGGTTTTGCCATGCGTCCAGCATTCACAGCTGCATGGATGAACCGGGCCATTGTGGTCTGGACTGAACAGCTCACTCTTACTGTCCGTCAGGATGCTCCTACTTCGTATAAGTTGCTCCTCTTTACCAACATTTCTGAGGCACAGAACTGTGTTTCTGCTGCCCTATTTGATGCCATCCTTTTCGTGGCTAGGGTTTCTACCATGTCTGTGGTTGCCAGACGGGCTCTTTGGCTCAAGATCTGGTCTGCTGATACTGCTTCTAAGAAAGCTTTGCTCTCCTTGCTTTTTCAAGGCACTTCTTTGTTTGGGCCAGATATCAAGGATCTGATCAGTGAGGCTACAGGGGGTAAGAGTACCCTTCTACCCTTAGTTCCTAGGAAGAAAACACCGCTTAAGCGTAACCGGTATTTTCGTTCCTTTCAGACTGAGACACATCTGGCAAACCAGGCGGTTCCCTCAGCTCCCCGTACCTCCTCCAAGCCCAAACAGCAATGGAAGCCCAAAGTCTCCTCCAAGCCTTCTTCGGCATGACTCACCGAGCCCGGGTCCACACTCTGCTGTGGCTGGTCGTCTGCGTCACTATCACAGCATTTGAGAGGATTCAGTGTCAGACCCATGGGTTTTGCAGGTAGTGACGGAAGTGTACAGGATCCCTTTCATCTCTCTTCCTCCATTTCACTTTCTTCCTTCTCATACACCTCAGGGTGCAGAGAAATGCCGTCTGTTCGACAGCGCTGTTCAGGCTCTTCTGGACAAGGACTTTCTGGAGCCGGTTCCAGTTCAGGACAGAGGTATGGGTTTTTACGCAAACCTCTTTGTGGTCTCCAAGAAGGACGGTAGCTGTCGTCCCATTTTGGACTTGAAGGATCTCAATTTTTTTGTGACCCGGACTTATTATCTCCAGGAGTCTCTACAGATGGTGATTGCTGCCATGTCCCCGGGGGAATTCCTTGCATCTCTGGATCTTCAAGACGTATACTTACACATTGCCATTCATCCAGCGAGCCGGCAGTACGTCTGGTTTGCCTGCGACCGGGGACATTTTCAGTTCTCAGCTCTTCCATTTGGTCTGATGACAGCTTCTCAGGTCTTCAACCATGTGCTTGGAGCCTTAGTGTCCATCCTTCACCGAGACGGCATCAGAGTTACTCCATACATGGGCGACCTGCTTTTGAAAGCCTCTTCTGCGGAACTTCTCCATCAGCAGGTTCAGCAATGCATTCATGCTCTCACCCATCACGGGTGGATCATCAACTTGGACAAATCAGATCTTGTCCCTTCCCAGCGTCTGGTCTTCATGGGCCTCCTCTTCGATACCCAGAAGAACATGGTGTTTCTCAAGGATGCCCACAGGGTTTCTGCGATACTGGCTCAAGATCCAGTTTCAGCCAAAAAGCTGTCATCTCTCATGGGGGAGTTCATTTCCACCATAGAGGCAGTATCGTTTGCCATGGCACACACCAGGGAACTCCAGCGGTTTGTGATCCAGGTGTGCATGGGTCGGCCGGACCTTCTGAAGACGTCGGTGTCACTTCCTCTTCATGTGGAAATGAGTTTGTCCTGGTGGCTCGACCTCTCCAATCTGCTGAAGGGCAAGTCCTTCCTAGTTCCTGGGTCACCGGAGTGCACAGGGTCGGTGGTCTCCAGAAGAATCTCTCCTTCCCATCAATGTGTTGGAGCTTCGGGCGATATTTCATGCCCTTCGTCATTGGCCCCATAAGCAGCAAGCTGTTCTGATTTTTGGGATGTTATCCCATGCTGCACTAATGTCATTGTGTGAACCAAGCCTATGCTTAATGAATATGGCCCTTTGAGCGTAGACTCAATAGAGGATAACATAGGACTTGGAGAGCTTATCTCACTGTTGAGTTTATCTTCCCTTTATCACAGCTTAATACATCTCCACCCAGGACCTCAAATGGTTAAACACACATGACCCCTTTAAATCTTTAACCTATAGTTTCCTAGAGTTATCCAAAGCATCGTGTTGCAATTCGTTGCATACCACACTGGCACTCAAAGGGTCAGCATACATACAGAAGATTATATTTATCAATAATTCACTAAAATGAATAAATGAATATGTTCATTTATTTATATAGCGCCACAAGTGTACAATTTAAAGGGATAGTAATGTTTCATAATAAAAACAGCTACAATTAATCTTCATAGTGTTTGGGCCATGGAGAGTGTTATATCACTACTGATGTAACACTGCTCACCTCAGAGCAGCAAGACTGTCCTGATGGATCGCAGTTGGATGGATCACAGTAAGAAGATTGTCTCTTGCTGCGAGCTGTCCGGTCAAGTGACCAGATTCCACATCTGACAGTATCGAAATAACACTCTCCATGGCCCAAATACTATGAAAATTAATTGGAGCTGCTTTTTTTGTGAAACATTACTATCCCCTTTAAGGGTTTAGACAGTACAGGGTTACAAGTGTTTTGGAAAGTGAAACACTGGAATTGAGGTCCCTGCTCCAAAGCTTAAATCCTAAGGTATCTAAAATGCTCCAACATAAATAAATAGAAAAAGGTATGTGTTTATTAATACCATAAAACTACAATAATAATTTAAAAATCTGCAAATCCTATATAATAAAACGCTAGTATGTTTGTCCAATGCAGTGATGTGCAGTAGAGACTGCCTAAACGATGCAGTCATGCGCAGTAGAGACTGCCCAAACGATGCAGTCATGTGCAGTAGAGACTGCCTGAACGATCTGGCCTCCAGTACCAGTGTGAGAGAGGAAACAAGATGGCGGCGCAGCTGATCCGGAGTGGGGAGCTCCTTGTATATCTCTAAGGTATGGAGCTCTACCAAGTTTTTCAGAAGCTCTTGAAAAAGTAAGCGAGGCTTACGAAACGCGTCGAGCGTTACTCTGATTTTTTTTTATATTAGTATTGCTAATACTTTTTATATGATTGAGATTTTTATATTGTTATATTTTTAAAATAAAATATACTTCATCATTTATACTTTACCTTTATATTGGTGCTTCCATTAATAACTTTTTGGGATCACTTGTTGAAGAATTTATACAAACTATATACTTACCCTACCACCACATTAATATAGAGACACTTAGTGCCTCATATACTATACTCTGTATAAGGGGGCTATAGTGATATCACCAATAGTGGTTGTAGAAGGTGTAAAGTGGAGAAAACTTGGAAGAGAGCAGAGCAGTAATAACCAACCTGGGTTTTATCAGGGATGCTGATGTACACTGAGAGGCAGTAAAAACCTCATTTACAAGTGAGTACCCAATTTGGAGCACGTGGTGAAGGTGAAGGGAAAAGAATCTGGAAAATACTACACTCAGAAGAGTCCATTTGCGCTGTTTTTATTCTTTTCGCATTTAAAAAGATTGCCCATTGACAATTACATGTATGTTTTAATTTATCATTCGTTCTCGGTGCATTGCAATCTGGAGTTATTCTGGAGTAAATCCAGCATTGGATCCCTTGCTCACAGTACTTAGAGAGATCAGTTGCACCTCACTGATGAGGCCCAACAAGGCCGAAATGTACGTCTGGGTCTGGCTGCTTCTTTTGTTCATAGAGGAACTGCCAGGCATTTTGTGGTTGGACTGTTTTAATGAGAGGATGAATATGACATGTTTTAGGATATTTCTTCTCTGTGAAAGGCACAAGTGGGCTAAAAGAGACTGCACCCTGGGTATGACACTATTCTTATAGAGCCTGCAAATTTGTATGACAGATTTGTTCCTAGTTGAGCATCTCTGACTCAATATACATATGCAAATTATCCTTGGCATTAGTCAACCCAAGGGTAATAGGGAGAATCCAGCACTGGACCCCTTGCTCACAGTGCTTAGAAAGATCAGCTGGACCTCACTGATGAGGCCCAACAAGGCCAAAATGAATGTCTGGGGTTGGCTTCTTCTCTTGTTCAGAGAGGAATTGCCTGGCATTTCGTGGTTGGACTGCATTAATGAAAGGACCAATATGATATGCTTTAGGATATTTCCTCTCTTTGAAAGGTACTAGTGGGCTAAAAGAGACTGCACCCTGGGTAGGATACCATTCCTATTGAGACTGCAAATCTGTATTGCAGGTTCGTTCCTAGTTGAGCGTCTCTGACTCTTAATATACATTCTGGAGTAAACAAACTATACCATAGGGAACAAAATACATAAATTCCCATGGACTTGAATAGAGCTTTTTAACCCCATGAATGTTAGAGAGGTCTCCAAAGCATTGCAATGCATTGGAGACCTCTCTAGCATTTAAGGGTTTAAAAGCTCAATTTAAGTTAAAGTGGAAATTTCATGCATAATAAAGTGCACCTCAAATAATTTTTCACATAGCATTAAGAATATCAATACCTGTATTATCCTTAGTATGTGAGGCATTATTTAAAAATTCAACTTCTTCACAGACTCACCGGCAGGCATCTTGACGTAGAGGAATCTGTGCACCTGCACCGTCAGTCCCTTCCTGTACCTTAAGGTACAATGCAACTCCCCCTGACCAAACATAGAGGAGTCAAGGATGGCAAGATGTCTGCGCTGTTGTCTGCAGGGAGTCTCAAAACAAGCTGGATTTCTAAATAATGCCGACATACTAAGCATAATAAATGTATTGATAGGCTTAACACTATGTGAAAAATTATTTGGGGGCACTTTATTATGAATTAAACTTCTGCTTTAAAGGGATAGTAATTCATAACATGTAAAACATATATATTGTAGTGTTTATTCCCGAGTAAAACAAGGCTACTTTCACTTCTGAAAAATGTTTAATTCTAAAGTAATTACAGCTCAAACTTGAATTATTTTAGTGCAATACCACAGTGGCCTGAAATTGTACAGTGGCGCGGTTGCTACACCATCCTATGGAGATTTATGGTCAATTGACCAGAGCTGTCCATATGATGGTGTAGCAACAGCGCCACTGTACAATTTCAGGGCACTGTGATACTGCACCTAAAAATGCAAGTTTGAACTGCAATAACTCTTGAATAAAACACCTTTCGGCAGTGGGAGTACCTTTGTTTAACTCATGGGGATAAATCCTACAATATATATTTTTTACATTTTAAGTATTACATCCCTTTAACAGGGATTTTTATTTGTCCCATATGGTGCAGCTGGTTTAATCCAGAATACCTCCGGTTTGCTTTTATAAATATGGGCTCTTAAGCAGAAAACAAAAGAGGAGCAACTGTGGAGAAAACCAACTGCAAAAATGGGACAAATTAACATTTCTCGTTGGTTTAAATGAGCTTTTAAACCATTGAATTCTAGAGAGGTCTAAAACACATTGTACAGGGAAAAATATGAAATATGACAAAGAGTAGTACAAACTCATATATGTTGTACTAGCCTAAATCAATTCTGAAAAAATTACCTTAAAGGAGCAGTAAACTTTTTTTATGAAAAAATATATATTGTAGGGATTTTCCTACTGAGTAAAATAAGGGTACTCCCACTGCCGAGAGATTTATATTTCCAGAGTTATTACAGTTTAAACCCATGTTTTTATATATTAGCAGTGCCCTCTAGTGGTCAAATTCTAATTAGATTTCCTGTCAGATTCTAATGGAGATGAACGTCAGAAAAGTCAGAGATATACATTTCTCCATAGAATGTTATAGAAACTGCCTGTCACTTCCTGTCAGTTAGAACTTCAGGAAGTAAATTCACTTCCTGATTATTTAAAATTTTAATTTGTTGATGGCACAATCTGGCACTGTATGCTTATTTGTTTCTGTGCTTAGCCAATATTATCACAAACTGTGGTATGACTGAATCTAGGCAGAACCCACATACCAAAGGCATTTCTAGCCTATGCCAAATTTCCAATGTTGATCCAGAGGAAGGAAAAAATCCCATTGAAGCCATTTCCAACTAAGCCTCAAGTGGGTAAAAAATTCCTTCCTGACCCCAAAAAGTAGTCAGTTAATTGCCTGAATCAACATCCTACTGACATCAACAAACTGTTATAATTCTCATTATTGTCCAGAGTTACTTTTGAAAGCGAATACAGTATCTGCAAGAACAACATCCCAAGTCAAAGAATTCTATAATTTACTGCCTTTACTGCAAAAAATCCCTGCTTTTTAGTTGAAAGTACCTATCCTCTAGTCTTAATGGATGACCTCTTGTTTTTTGCTCATCTCTGTGAGTAAATTGACCCAGATTTATTAAAGAAAACTAGAGTTATTCTGGAGTCAACCAACTGGACCACAGGGGACAAATAAAACAATTCTGTTAAATTGGGAGTTTAACCCCTTGGTTTCTAGAGAGGTTGCCAGTACACTGTGAAGCAATGCACTGGAGACCTATCCAGCAATCAAGGGGTTAAAAATCCCTATTCCAGCGCATGGACATTTAGGAATTTTTGTTTGTCACCTATGGTGTAGTTGGTTTATTCTAGAATAAGTCAACTTTGCTTTTATAACTATGGGCCATAGATCCTTAGAACGTTCTTTGTATTAACCTTGAATATATTTGTAAATGGTTTTCATATCACCGCTTAGACAACTCGTTTCTAATGCAACCAAAAGTAAAGGTACATTTCTCAAAAACTATTCATTTTACAGATAAATAGCCCGCACAAAATATAGACAAACCTACTTTGAGTAAACAATGAATGGGGTTTAAATTTCATAGAAACACTTAGCCATACAAAGGGGCTTCCACTGTCCCTGCAAGGTATTATCTTCACTCAGCTGCAGAGTATCAAGATATTAACCCTTTAAGCAGGAGGAGAGTACAGTCTGATTTGTTAAAGCTTGGCAGAGCACCAATGTATTGTAAAGAGAGTTATATTATGCAGATCTCCAAGGGACCAAGAAAGGCTCAATCATTATCAGAATGTGATTTCCATCATAATGCAGGTGACGCAGGCTCTAATCTCCCAGCTGAGATGGCTTGGAGAAGCTATTATGTAAGTCAAAAGATGGACTCGCTTTTACAATCACTCGCTTAAAAATCACTCTCAGAACTTCCTCACACATTATAATCACTTCATCTTTTGCGTCTCCTCAATTATTAATTTACTTTTATGTGGAGCAAAACATGAGCATCGCAAATCACACAGGCAATGTAATATGCAGGCATTTTAGTGAGATGCAATACAAAGATAAGAGCATAGAGGAGAAGGAATCATTGAGACATACAGGGAATTCTAACACTCTAATATGCAGGTAAAGAGCAGAACATTGTGGGGGACGTATAAAAAAAAGTCTTCTTAGTGTATACTTAAGAATTGTCGCTAAAATTCACAATGCCTGGTCATATTTATAAAGAGGTAAAGACACATTTATAAATATATACAAAAGAAAATATCTTAGTGCTAAATAGGTATAAAATGGTTAATTGGTCATGGATGTCGAAACCGGATAGCCGCATAAAAAAAAAAAAAAAAAAATCCGAAAGATTTTATTGAATCGGAAAAATCAAGGGAATTATCACATACAATATACAAAAACAGTGGTTTGTCTTCCTCCAAATCTACAAGCATATAAATGTGTATAACATACTAGAGGGAACTAAATCACAATATGAACCGGTCTCTTGCACCCAAATATATATAACACACATATATTACCAATATTCTTGGGAGGAAACAAAACACTAATCAAACCAGAGGAAAGATCGCGGTGCTAAAGTAATCAAAGGTGTCCTGCAGGGCCCATACAAAACACCAGTAACCAAAAAGTTTTGGTTTATATGCGATCTATTCTCCGATATGAAAATAGTATAGCGATAATAAAAACCGTATAAGATAATAAAATCAACAGTTACATGGAAATGAGGAGGTCAAGCAATCTCTTATACATTTGGCCGTCCGGTGTTGTAAATTAACTTGGTTGTTTATTGTAATTGTACCCAGTCATTTTTTTCTTTGAAGTATTATACCACCAAGATTTTTTAGGGCCAACAGGATACGTAAATCTGTACAACTGAAATTGTATCTGTTCTGGACATGGTTGTTAATCTCTGGTTCAGGAGATCTGCCAGGATATTAAATGATATATTAAAAATACATATTAAAATATATTATCGTGATTTATATACACACAGTACAGTACAGTATATATCTATATATACACACGCACTATTTCCTTATCTACGTGAGATATTAGGCTCTAACGGTATTTCTCTGTGGGTTTTTTTTTTTATTTACACTTAGGTGTGAGTGTTTTTGTACCTTTTTTGACAGCCTTTTTCACATATTTTTGTGCACACATTAGTATTTTATTTCATTTGATTGATGTTAATCATGTTCATTTTGAAACCATAAAATATGTGACAATATAATATTAAACAGATAAATATACTAACAATATATATAATCATATTTAACCCCTTAAGGACCCATGACGTGCCAGGACCATCACGGAGGTTCAGCACTTAAGGACCAGTGACGTCCTGGCACATCCCCGCTCTGGGACTCCTGAATCGAATCAGCGGAAAAAAAATGCTGCATGGTGCTTCACTGTCAGCTGCATGTGGTTAAGGGGTTAGACTATATAAGATAAAAGTTATGTGCAGGGACTGGGTCTGTGCTGGCAATGGGCATAGTTAGACATGTGGGGGCAGCAACCTCCCATGTCTAACAATGGCCACTGCCAGAGGGACTTTTTCAACCCACAAACCACTACATACATTCTTTAGCTCTTTTACCCACCCCACAACTGCAGCTTACCTCCCTCCGTCATCCACCTTCCAACTGTGGCCCATGTCCCTCAGACTATCACCAACTGCAGCTCCTTTACTCTATCACTACACTCTAGTGTCAGCTGGGTCCCCAGTATCCCATTTGGGTTCAGTCCTAAGCATTTCCCTACTGTGGGCTCAGCAGAGTCTGCATGAGGCTATGATAGCATCAGTTAGCTCTAACACCACCAAAGTCATGACTAGGCAAGGCTAGGAACAGAAGCTGAATTCGAATGTGGGGACTAGTGTTGAGCGAGCATGCTCGGCCGATGCTCGGATCGGCTCGAGCATCGCTCTGCTCGGCACATGGCGGTACTCGTACGAGTACCGCATGTGCTCGCCCGCCATGTTCGGGTCTCCTCCCCGCACGTTTTGCGGCTGCTGCGCAGCCAATAAACGTGCAGGGAGGCTCTGACATCGGTGTAATGCCAGCAGCCATGTTGGCTGCTGGCATTACACTGATTGGCTGGCCAGAACCCGTGGTCAGGTGCTGTATAGCACCTGACCATCGAGTTCGGCTCAGTCTGAGCCAGGGAGAGCTGAGGATAGGAAGGGAAAGGCAGTGTAGGGAGGAAAAAAACAAAAATTGTGAAAAAAAAAGAACCAAAAGTCCTTTTTAGGACTACTGTGTGTGGGGGCAGCAGGTTATTTGGTGTGGGGGGAAAAAAACAAAAAAAAAAAAAAAATATATATATATTCTGTTTAGTGTGCAAAGTTGCAGATTAGAGCACATTCTGTTTAGTGTGCACAGTTGCAGATTAGAGCACATTCTGTTTAGTGTGCAAAGTTGCAGATTAGAGCACATTCTGTTTAGTGTGCAAAGTTGCAGATTAGAGCACATTCTGTTTAGTGTGCAAAGTTGCAGATTAGAGCACATTCTGTTAAGTCTTCAAACTAAAATATCAAAGTCACGTATTCCATTCAGTGTGCGTCGCCGCAGTTTAGCAGCACATTCTGAGTACTGTGCAGAGTTGCAGAATAGGAAGAAATACTGTTAAGTCTTCAAACTAAAATATCAAAGTCACATATTCCATTCAGTGTGCTTCGCCGCAGTTTAGCAGCACATTCTGTGTACTGTGCAGAGTTGCAGAATAGGAAGAAATACTGTTAAGTCTTCAAACTCAAATATCAAAGTCACATATTCCATTCAGTGTGCTTCGCCGCAGTTTAGCAGCACATTCTGTGTACTGTGCAGAGTTGCAGAATAGTAAGAAATACTGTTAATTTTTCAAACTCAAATATTAAAGTCACATATTCCATTCAGTGTCTTTCACCGCCATTTAACAGCCTATTCTGTGTACTCTGTACAGTTCCAGAATTATAAGAAATACTGTTAAGTTTTCAAACTCAAATATTAAAGTCACATATTCCATTCAGTGTGTTTCAACGCCGTTTAACAGCCTATTCTGTGTACTCTGCAGAGTTGCAGAATTATAAGAAATACTGTTAAGTTTTCAAACTCAAATATTAAAGTCACATATTCCATTCAGTGTCTTTCACCGCCGTTTAACAGCCTATTCTGTGTACTCTGTACAGTTCCAGAATTATAAGAAATACTGTTAAGTTTTCAAACTCAAATATTAAAGTCACATATTCCATTCAGTGTGTTTCAACGCCGTTTAACAGCCTATTCTGTGTACTCTGCAGAGTTGCAGAATAGTAAGAAATACTGTTAAGTTTTCAAACTCAAATATTAAAGTCACATATTCCATTCAGTGTGTGTCACCGCAGTTTAGCAGCCTATTCTGTGTACTCTGCAGAGTTGCAGAATAGTAAGAAATACTGTTAATTTTTCAAACTCAAATATTAAAGTCACATATTCCATTCAGTGTCTTTCACCGCCGTTTAACAGCCTATTCTGTGTACTCTGTACAGTTCCAGAATTATAAGAAATACTGTTAAGTTTTCAAACTCAAATATTAAAGTCACATATTCCATTCAGTGTGTTTCAACGCCGTTTAACAGCCTATTCTGTGTACTCTGCAGAGTTGCAGAATTATAAGAAATACTGTTAAGTTTTCAAACTCAAATATTAAAGTCACATATTCCATTCAGTGTCTTTCACCGCCGTTTAACAGCCTATTCTGTGTACTCTGTACAGTTCCAGAATTATAAGAAATACTGTTAAGTTTTCAAACTCAAATATTAAAGTCACATATTCCATTCAGTGTGTTTCAACGCCGTTTAACAGCCTATTCTGTGTACTCTGCAGAGTTGCAGAATAGTAAGAAATACTGTTAAGTTTTCAAACTCAAATATTAAAGTCACATATTCCATTCAGTGTCTTTCACCGCCGTTTAACAGCCTATTCTGTGTACTCTGTACAGTTCCAGAATTATAAGAAATACTGTTAAGTTTTCAAACTCAAATATTAAAGTCACATATTCCATTCAGTGTGTTTCAACGCCGTTTAACAGCCTATTCTGTGTACTCTGCAGAGTTGCAGAATAGTAAGAAATACTGTTAAGTTTTCAAACTCAAATATTAAAGTCACATATTCCATTCAGTGTGTGTCACCGCAGTTTAGCAGCCTATTCTGTGTACTCTGCAGAGTTGCAGAATAGTAAGAAATACTGTTAATTTTTCAAACTCAAATATTAAAGTCACTTATTCCATTCAGTGTGTGTCACCGCAGTTTAGCAGCCTATTCTGTGTACTCTGCAGAGTTGCAGAATAGTAAGAAATACTGTTAAGTTTTCAAACTCATATATATTAAAGTCATATATATCGTGTAAGATGAAGAAGGCGGGTAAAAAGGGACGGGGAAGTGGACGTGATCCTGAAAGTTCAGGGCGCGGGTCAGGACGCGGAGAAACTGTGCCTGGTGCCAGAGCACAAGAAAGAAAGACATCCACCATACCTAGCTTCATGTCTGATTTCACAGGGCGTCGCAGGACATCACTCTCGAGGTCCGACCAGTGCGAACAGGTGGTCGGTTGGATGACAGCTGATACTGCTTCCAGTCGGTTAAGCACCACCCTGTCTTCCACCAAGTCCACTCTCAGTAGCCAAGAGTCTGGTCAACATAATCCTCACTCTGATCATCCTTCCTCCCACCATACACGGTCTGGTCAAAGAAGTGATCCCACACTGGGATATAGTGATGAG
Source organism: Rhinophrynus dorsalis (assembly GCA_037306005.1). Taxonomy (NCBI): domain Eukaryota; kingdom Metazoa; phylum Chordata; class Amphibia; order Anura; family Rhinophrynidae; genus Rhinophrynus; species Rhinophrynus dorsalis. Next base: position 406,192,629 of record CM074722.1, on the reverse strand, counting down.
CTCGTCTCATCACCAATCCTTCATTTGACCCTCTCTCCAAGCACGCTTGCAGAGGAACATGACATCTTGTGCCCTGATTCACAACCTCTAGAGGCTACCCAATCACAAGAAGATGACAGATGTGAACGGCATTTAAGGTCAAAGGAAGTAGTGGATGATGATGATGATGATGATGAGACACAGTTGCCATTAAATCAACCACTATTTCCGTCTCAAGACCTTGTTGAGGAGAATGTTATACAGTTGTCAATGACTGAGTATGTGGTGGGATCAAGACTTGAGGAGGATGATCAGAGTGAGGAAGTGGAGGAGGACTTGGTGGACGATGAGGTGACTGACCCCACCTGGGAAGGTGTAGAGCCGAGCGATGACAGCAGTCCTGAGGGTGAGCCATCTGCAGCACCGCAACAGGCTGGAAGAGGCAGTGGTGTGGCTACAGAAAGAAGGCGGACCGCACCAAACCGGCCCGCAAATGTTCCACGGAGCACCCCCTTGCGTAAATCTACCTTGCCAAGGGGTAGGTGTTCCGCGGTATGGCGTTTTTTTAAGGAAAGTGCGGACGACAAAAGAATTGTAGTTTGCAACCTGTGCCACACCAGAATGAGCCGAGGCATGAACACTAGAAACCTCACCACCACCAGCATGATCCGACACATGGCATCCAAGCACCGTAGTAAGTGGGAGGAACGCCTGGATCGCCCATCTGTGTCTGCAGGCCACACCACTGCCTCCTCTTCCCCTGTTTTCGGTGCCGGCCAATCGCCTGTCGAAGGCGCAGGCCCGCATACCTCCCGCCCTGCACCTGTACCATCTGAAGCACCATCAGCGACCACATCCACTTCCCTGTCCCAGCACAGCGTCCAAATGTCGTTACCCCAGGCATTTGAGCGCAAGAGAAAGTACCCAGCCACCCACCCACAGGCCATAGCACTAACCTCACACCTTTCAAAATTACTGGCCATCGAAATGCTGCCATTTAGGCTTGTGGACACTGAGTCCTTCCGCAGCCTGATGGCAGCAGCTGTCCCTCGGTACGCGGTCCCCAGCCGCCACTACTTTTCCCGGTGTGCCATCCCCGCATTACACCACCATGTGTCCCGTAACATCACCCGTGCCCTGACCAACGCAGTTACTGGGAAGGTCCACTTAACGACTGACACATGGACAAGTGCTTGTGGCCAGGGACGCTACATTTCCCTGACGGCACACTGGGTGAATGTCGTGGAGGCTGGGAGCGACTCGGACCCTGGGATGGCACGGGTGCTACCCACGCCGAGGATTGCGGGCCCTACCTCCATCAGGGTTTCCACCAGCACCTACGTTATTGGCTCCTCCTCCTCCGTTTCCACCTCCGAATTCTCTACACACACCGCCACTCCCCCATCAGCCAGTAGCTGGAAGCAGTGTAGCACTGCAGTGGGGAAGCGTCAACAGGCCGTGCTGAAGCTGATCTGCCTTGGGGACAAACAGCACACGGCCTCAGAGCTGTTGCAGGGGATTAGTCACCAGACCGAGCAGTGGCTCTCGCCACTCAACCTGCAACCAGGCATGGTTGTGTGTGATAATGGGCGTAACTTGGTGGCGGCTTTGGAGCTCGGCAAGCTCACACACGTACCATGCCTAGCGCATGTATTTAATTTAGTGGTGCAGCGATTTCTAAAAACCTACCCCAATGTGCATGATCTCTTGACCAAGGTGCGCCGCGTGTGTGCACATTTCCGTAAGTCATCTACAGCTTCGGCCGGCCTGTTGAAGCTGCAGCAGCGCTTACAATTGCCAGCTCACCGGCTGCTGTGTGACGTGAGCACGCGCTGGAACTCCACCTTCCACATGTTGGCCCGGCTTTGTGAGCAGCAGAGGGCAGTAGTGGAGTACCAGCTGTTACACGGTCGTCGCCTCTCCGTTCAACTTCCTGTAATCAGAAGTGAGGAGTGGGAATGGATGTCAGACCTCTGCGAGGTTTTACGCAATTTTGAGGAATCGACACAGATGGTGAGCGGCGATAACGCTATTATCAGTGTAACCATCCCACTTCTGTGTCTACTGAAACGCTCGCTGCTCACAATTAAAACCGACGCTTTGCATGTGGAAGAGGTGGAAATGGGGGAGGAAGAGCTTACACAAGGTGATAGCCAGAGCACCCTCACTTCGTCTTCTCAGCGACAATTGGAGGAGGCGGAGGAGGAGGAGGAGGAGGAGGAGGAGGAGGAAGACACGGTTGCCTCCGCTACAGAGGGTAGCCATGGAACTTTAGTTCCATCTCTTCAGCGTGGGTGGGCAGAAGAGGAGGAAGAGGATGAGGATATTGAGAGTCAGCCTCCTGGTGAGGACAGCGAAATCTTGACTGTTGGTACTCTGGCACACATGGCTGACTTTATGTTAGGCTGCCTTTCCCGTGACCCACGCGTTGTACGCATTTTAGACAACACGGATTACTGGGTGTTCACCCTTCTGGACCCCCGCTACAAAGAGAATTTCTCATCTCTCATTCCTCCGGTGGAGAGGACAAGCAAAATGGTGCAATACCAGAAGGTTCTTGTTGAAAAATTGCTCCAAAATTTTCCATCTGACAACGCTGGCGGCAGAGTACGTGCTACCTTGGCCAACCGAGAAGGGGAGAAAAGGGGAGCACACAGCAGTTCCGACAAAGGCAGGGCAACACTCTCCAAGGCGTGGGACACCTTCATGACACCCCGCCAGCACCCTCACCCTGATGCGCAGCCTAGTGTCACAAGGAGGGAAAAGTTTTGGAAGATGGTGAAGGAGTACGTAGCAGACCGTGTCAGCGTCCTCAATGATCCCTCTGTGCCTTACAACTACTGGGTGTCCAAGCTGGACACGTGGTATGAACTGGCACTCTACGCCTTGGAGGTGCTGGCCTGCCCTGCCGCCAGCGTTCTGTCTGAGCGGGTATTTAGTGCTGCTGGTGGCATCATAACAGATAAGCGTATCCGCCTTTCCACCGACAATGCTGATAGGTTGACACTTATAAAAATGAACAAGGCCTGGATTTCCCCTGACTTCTCCACTCCACTGGAGGAAAGCCCCGGGGGAACATAAACTCACTTTATATATGTTATTTACAATGATGGGAATACTCTGTATTCCCATTCACCCCTTCCACCCCAAAAACGGGTATATGGTTGACTCTTAATGTTCTCATCCTCCTCCTCCTCTTCCATATGCCCTGGGATATAATTTTTATATAGGGCCAGCTCACCAGCGTGCCCTGGGATATAATTTTTATATAGGGCCAGCTCACCAGCGGGCCCTGTGATATAATTTTTATATAGGGCCAGCTCACCAGCGGGCCCTGTTTGCCAATTTTTATATAGGTCAGCTCACCAGCGGGCCTTCTCATATAATGTTTTATTGGGTCAGCTCTCTAGCGGGCCCTCTCATATAATGTTTTATAGCGTCAGCTCACTAGCGGGCCTTCGCATATAATGTTTAGGATGGTCAGCTCTGCAGCAGACCCTCACCCATAATGTTTTAGATGGTCAGCTCAGCGCACGTTTCCCTCTTAATCATGGCCTCAGTTCTGAAAATCAAGGAAATTTTTGGGAGAATTTGCCTCTGCGCACGTTTCCCTCTTAATCATGGCCTCAGTTCTGAAAATCAAGGAAATTTTTGGGATAATTTGCCTCTGCGCACGTTTCCCTCTTAATCATGGCCTCAGTTCTGAAAATCAAGGAAATTTTTGGGAGAATTTGCCTCTGCGCACGTTTCCCTCTTAATCATGGCCTCAGTTCTGAAAATCAAGGAAATTTTTGGGATAATTTGCCTCTGCGCACGTTTCCCTCTTAATCATGGCCTCAGTTCTGAAAATCAAGGAAATTTTTGGGAGAATTTGCCTCTGCGCACGTTTCCCTCTTAATCATGGCCTCAGTTCTGAAAATCAAGGAAATTTTTGGGATAATTTGCCTCTGCGCACGTTTCCCTCTTAATCATGGCCTCACTTCAGAAAATCGATGAAATTTTTGGGAGAATTTGCAGATGATATACAAGTAAATATACAGCAAATACTGTTTGGTAACAATTTTTCGCCTAAAGTCGTTTTTATTTTCCTTTTTGTGTGTTTTACGGTCAGTCTGTAAAAATGGCGTACTACGGGCGAAAGATCGTTCCCAGCAGCGATGTTGGAGTCCAAGGTGCATCCAGACATCCTCCCTATGCTGTCCCTGAACCATTTCTGTAGTGTTTCCATCTTTTTCTGCCCTTTTCCTATGGACCAGGCACCCTCCCCTCATCAGAGCAGGGGGTGCCTGGTGTAATGCTCGAGTCCTCCCATTGACTTCAATGGGGCTCGGGTGCTCGGCCGAGCACTCGAGCCTCAGGGGGTGCTCGGTCAGAGCACCCGAACATCCGAGCATTGGGGTGCTCGCTCATCACTAGTGGGGACCTCTCAGACTTCAAAGCTTAAGGGATGGAGGTGAACTGCAGCTTGGCAGGTGGGTGAATGCAGTGCGCTCATATCTACAACCTAAAGTAATTTGTCATTCACTTCATCATGACCGGTTGTAGTTAAAAGTCTCAACAAACTGCATTCTGGAGAGTTGACCCACACAGACAGGCAGAGTGGAAAAGTCAGACTTACTGCTCTACCAGATAGGACCTTTGTCCTGTACACAACAGAATTAGAAACTTGGGGTGAGAAGAGAGGGTAAATCTTCCCCCCTATGAGCACACATGCCCCCCCCCCCCCCCGTTGCAAGGACCAATGGCTCCTGAAGGAAGTGGTATCCTATTGCAATGACTAATAGTAAATGCAGAGCATCACAACGGGTTAGGTTAGTTAGGTTAGGGAAAGTTAGTGTAGTTAGGTAGGTTAGGTTTATTTCAGGGGGAACAGGTTTTAGTCTTTGGGGGCTGATTTTGGTTTGGGTTATTTTTTTAGGGAAGTTAGTTTAGGGTAGGGTCAGCACAGTTATGTTAGGGTTAGATTAGGATATTTTGGGGGTATTGTTTTAACCCCTTAAGGACCTATGACGTACATATAAGTCATGGGAGAACTTACATTAAGGACCCATGGTATATATGTAAGTCATGGAATTCAGGGGTCCCTGCGCGGCTGCACGCTGTTCGGGGACCCCTAATTCCATTTACAAAAAAAAAGGGGGTTAATAAGGCAACATTTTAAAAGGCAACATTTTAAACATGCCATTTTGCTCCCAACATTTTAAATGTGCCATGTTGAGGTAGGAAGAGGCCCTCAAGCTTTACAAGTCTTCATAAGACTTCTTATCAAGGGCCCACTTTTGGTCATGGGCCCCGGTACCTTACACTGGCTGCACCACTAGTAGTTCTGGCCCTGGACAGTTGCGAGAAGAGCCATGGGACCTCAACCTTTGCTCATTGCACATGGTAAACCCTGAAAGTCCACAGAAGTGCATTTTGGAGGGTGGGCGAGCAGTGCTGGCCCAAGATTTTGTGCTGCCTGGGTCCAAGGATGAAATGCTGTCCCCAAACCACGCCAACCTTGAGTGCCCCTCCTCCATGTTTCAATATATTTTTACCCCATATTCCATGTTTCTGCATCCCTTCTTGTGCTTATCAATGCAAATAAATATTTATATTTATGGACTACAACACTACATTTCACTCCCCTGAGTCTCACTCACCAGCCCTTCTTCTGTTCCTTGCCTGCCGGGGCCTCTGCTCTGCCCAGAGTCACCTGACAGCTCTGACTCTTCAGTAGCAACACGGAACACAGCACAGGAGGAGGGGGATGCAGGACACCATGGCGGTATAATAAGTGTGCACACCGTGCCCCTACAGCACAGCTCAGTATGCCCTATGTACCGTTCACTGTCTCCCTTCTCTCCTATCACTGATCTATGTTCCCCGTCTCTCTCCTCCCAAGAATCCTGATAGTTGCTGTTCAACGGCACGTGGAGAGCTATGGACTGCTCACCCCTGCTTTTAGCCTCTTTACTCTGTCTTCTAGTCAGACCTTGTTAGATCATATCAGATCATAGTGGAACAAGGCTCAGGAAACAAACAGTATATGCTTGGTAGACGTACACGTGTGTGGTTCTTTGAATACCAGTGGACAGTGGAGCAAACTTGGGTGACAAACAGTGTATGTGTAGTTCTTTGACTACTAGTGGAACATAACTGGGGTGCTAGACAGGCTGTGAACAAGGCTGATTGGAGTGCCAGGCAATGTATGCGTGATTCTGTGGCTACCAGTGAACAGTGGAACTAGGATGGGATGTCACATAGTGTTTGTGTGGTTCTGAGGCTACCAGAAGACAGTGGTACAGGGATGGGAAGTCACACAGTGTATGGGTACTCCAGAATTGCACCACTTTTGCTACGTATATACTCTTACTGAGTGTGTTAATTTGACTCAGTGTGTGTGTGTTTCTTTGTGTGTGAGTTATGGGCAATATATATATTGATGTTACAGCATTATACTATTAGATGAAATGTCAATGAATAATACCAAGTATTCAGTTTGTTTCAACTATATGAATCCAAGTATACCTGTATACAATTGATAAAAATTAAGAAATATTAAAAATTATAACATCTGCAATATTTACAATAATATTTGTTTTTAATACTGGTTTATTTTTATTTGGATTGCTTTAATTATGTTTTTTTTTCTCTTTTTTCTAGTTTCCAAGGAAGACGAATTAAAGAACTGAGCCAAATCCAGCCATACCAGCAGGGACGAGTTTGACTGCATAAGAGGTTGATGCCAAAGCAAGATGGCAGTCATTACAACTACCACCACCAGCAATGCGGCTGGTGTTGCTGCCTCAGCAGCAGCCACCACCACAGTTACTGCCACCACAGTCGCCATGACTACAGCCACCTTGGACCTACGTGACTGGCTGTTTTTGTGTTATGGTCTTATTGCTTTTCTAACAGAAGTAATAGATAGTACTAATTGTCCCTATGTGTGTCGCTGTGACAATGGCTTTATTTACTGTAATGACAGAGGACTGACTTCAATTCCCGCAGAAATCCCAGATGATGCAACTACCCTCTACCTCCAAAACAATCAGATCAATAGTGCTGGTGTCCCACCAGAGCTGAAGACCAAGACTAATGTCCGAGTCATCTACCTGTATGAGAATGATCTTGATGAGTTCCCACTCAACCTTCCTCGTTCGCTTCGGGAGCTCCATCTTCAGGACAACAACATCCGCAGTGTGACACGAGATGCACTCTCTCGCATACCACTAATAGAGAAGCTTCATTTAGATGACAACTCTGTATCAACTGTTAGCATTGAAGATGATGCTTTCCTGGACAGTCGACAACTTCGTCTACTCTTCCTCTCACGTAATCACCTTAGCAGCATCCCCAATGGCTTACCACGCACATTAGAGGAGCTGAGATTGGACGATAACCGTATTTCCACCATCCCCCTCCATGCTTTCAAAGGTCTCAACAGTCTACGGAGACTGGTGCTAGATGGAAATCTTTTGGCTAACCAACGAATTGCAGATGATACATTCAGCCGTCTCCAGAACCTGACAGAGCTTTCACTTGTCAGAAATTCACTGGCTGCCCCTCCTCTTAACTTACCCAGCACCCACCTGCAGAAGCTCTACTTACAAGACAATGCCATCACCCATATCCCTTACAATACTTTGTCCAAGATGAGACAGCTACAGAAACTTGACTTGTCCAGCAACAACCTCACAGCTCTCCCTCGTGGACTCTTTGATGACCTAGAGAGTCTAAGTCAACTACTCCTCAGGAATAACCCCTGGTTCTGTGGATGCAACCTTATCTGGCTGAGAGACTGGGTAAAAGCCCGAGCTTCAGTGGTCAATGTTCGTGGTCTGATGTGCCAGGGGCCAGAGAAAGTTCGAGGCATGGCCATCAAGGACATCACCCATGAGATGGATGAGTGCTTTGAAGGAGTACCACAGAGTAATCCAGCATCTGCCCATGCCTCTCCTGCCAGTCCTGCAATCACAACTCCACCTCAGGGCTCACTCTTCACCCTCAAATCTAAAAGGCCAGGAATTCAGCTGCCAGACTCTAATGTGGACTACCCTATGGAGACTGGTGCAGCAACAAAAGCTCTAGTGATCAGTGTCAAGCCTCTGACAGCAGACAGCATTCGCATTACCTGGAAGGCATTTCAGCCTGCAAGTTCCTTTCGGCTTAGTTGGCTAAGGTTAGGGCACAGCCCTGCAGTCGGGTCTATAACAGAAACGTTAGTTCAAGGAGACAAGACAGAGTACTTGCTGACTGCTTTGGAGCCACGCTCCACCTACATAATTTGTATGGTTACTATGGATACAGGAAATAGCTACCTTGCAGACGAGTCACCTGTCTGTGCCAAGGCAGAGACAGCTGACATTTATGGCCCTACCACCACGCTAAATCGGGAGCAGAACGCTGATCCCCTTGCTGGATTACCCTTGGCTGGCATTATTGGAGGTGCTATAACCCTCGTCTTCCTCTTTCTGATCCTGGCATCCATTTGCTGGTATGTACATCGGGCTGGGCAGTTGCTGACCCGTGACAGAGCTTACAGTCGGGGCAGCAGGAAGAAGGATGATTATGTTGAATCTGGCACCAAGAAAGATAACTCCATCTTGGAGATCAGGGGACCAGGCCTCCAGATGCTACCCATAAACCCTCACAGAGCAAAGGAAGAGTATGTGATTCACACCATATTCCCATCTAATGGAACCAGTCTTTACAAAAGTACCCATACAATAGGATATGGCACTCATAGAGGATACAGAGATGGTGGAATCCCTGACACGGACTACTCATACACATGATGGAACATATTTCTTGAACTGACCAGCTCCCTCCCCACAGTGAAATCTTGTTTTTACCAATGTTTAAGAAGAATTCATAAGAGGGAGACAAATTAGGAATATAAACTTAATTTGTGAGGTAAAAAAGAAATGAGACTCCATGAGATGTTTTGTAGAAAAGGAAAAATATCAATATTCATAACCCAACCCTTGAGAATAAAGAAGACAAAACAAAGTAGTAGATTTACAGCAAATTGAAAGGGTCAAGGGAGAACTCAATTCCATTTAATACAACAGTTTAAATAATTTTAGAACAAGAAGAAACATTGTGAGGAATGCAAATGCTTGGATACATTTGCATTTATCCAGAGGGTTTTTTGTTTTCTTTTTTCCTTTTGTTGAATTCAGGGTGCAAATGAAGGCATGGTGTAAGAAACATTTCTTAAAGTCTATTACCAACAGAACTTATACGTTTTTTCGTTATTTTTTGTAGCATTATTTTTTTATTGTTTCACCACTCTTGGAAATAAATTTAACAAACAACTTGCTGAAAGAAGGGATAAGAAACTTACATTTATGAGATGAAAGCAATTTTTTACTTTTTTTTTCCAATTGCAATTTTGTCTTCACAGGTTTACAATGAATTTACATTCATTTCCATATTGTTGGATTGAACTAAATGATATGAAAACCGTAGATGTTTAAAAAATGAAAGAGAAATATAAAATGTTACCTATTATCTAGACTTTATACAGGATAGACATACTTTTTTAAAATCCAGTCTCTGTGGAAACCCTTACTGACACTCAAATCCCTCAGCAGATATCTGTAGCGTGTGATGGAAATGCAATTTTTTTGTGTCCTAATGTATTGTACAATCCAGCTACCTGACAGTGAGGTTCATACATAATTTAATTAGGCAGGAAAAGGCAGCCCAGGTTACAATGCATTGCAAGTCTCTCTGTTTAATCTAAAATAATTTATTTTATTAGTAGCAAAAAAAAAAAAATCAAAGCCTCATTATTTTCTGCTCCTGTAGACAAAAACGGAACAGTAAACACTAAAAAAAATCTCTCTTAATGGGGTTCTGCACAAATCATAGGAGAACATAGTCATATGTTAGAATTCAACAAGAAAAAATTGTATTTAACCCTTAAGGACCAAAGAAGTGTGCAACACATTTTTCAGTGTGTTGAACAGTACACCCCTCTGGTCCTTCAAGGGTTAAAGCAGAGAGATAGACTTCAACTACATTTACCTGCTCACTTTAACCCTTTGAGTGCAAGAAGGGTGTGTAAGGTATTGCAAAGTAATGCCTTGTCTACACATCCACACTGAAAGGGTTTAGAGAAACCCATTTTTATTGAGTAAATAAAATCAGTTGGTACAGCCCACAACAGTGTGGTGCTTATTCAGCATAGCACTGGGCATTAGCTTTTCTATGAAGACTGGCAAAAATATGAAATTAGAGATTCAAATGTATAATTATGGAAACTGTTTTACAAAATATAATAATTTCTTTAATTCTGATAGAGACCTCACACCATCTATACATTTATGTATTTTTCATTATTTCTTAACAGGTGACCTACAGGATGTTAGTAGTGCCTACGTGTTGACGTGTGCCATCAGGCATTATGACCTTATGTTCAAAAGAAACTGGAGTAATTCTAGGACAAACCAATTGCACCACAAAAGACAAATACAAATTCCCCAATTTCCCACAGATATAAAAGGGGATTTTTTCCGCTTACATGCATGTTTCCAACACACTATAAAGCAATGCACCAGAGACCTTTCAAGCATTCAAAGGGCTAAAGGCCCCATTTAGATCAATGAGAGTATTTATTTGTTTCCTATAGTGCAGTAGGTTTAACCAAGAATTACTATGATTTTCTTTCGATCGTAGGGTCTTTTCTTTGCCATAGGTCTTAAAACAAATGACAAAAGGAATTGATACATAAAGTCAGAATGCCTACATATCCCCAGCCTGTTTGAGTCAGCTTGTGAGCTGTGCCTGTTGCATTTATTTACACAATAAAATTGAAGTTTTATCTTGAACTGAGAATTGGATGTTCCTGCTTGTCCGGGTAGCGATACATACTTCCTTCCTTTGTTACTGGAAATATGAGCCATTCTTCTGACATGCGCCAAGGTCAGAGCCTCATAAACTGTTGGCACATGGTTAAGTGCATGAATGTGATAGTAGCTTCTTACCAAGCCAGACCCGCCTTATCTCTTGTCTGCTGAGTTGACTGAAATGGTTACATGGTTTAATGGATGACAGGGAAATATCCTTTTCCTCCCCAGTTTCACAGATGCCAGAATTATATTGCAAGCTTGGTACCTCTTGAGTGCACATTTGCTGGTGTGTTAGATGGAATATGTGAGCTCTTGATCTGTGACATATCAGAACACTGACATGTGGGATTTTTTTTTAAAATTAGGTCCTAAGAAAAAAGGACTTACTTTTGAGGGGTGGCTTTAGTACAGCAGCATCAGTTGTATGGGAAAGAATGGCTTAAAGCGGAACTACCACCCGACTCAATCTTTAGCTTCACTAAGTCCCCATCTGGCAACTAGCTGCTTAGTAGCGCTAGTCACCAGAATAATTACGTTATTTAATAGATTTCTGCTCTCTTCCATGGGTGACAGACAGGACGGAGCACGGACATCTTGCCATAGTGATGTCTGTGCGTCTGCACTGTCAGTCCCAGCTGGGTCTAGGAGGCGTTGCTAGGAGCCATTTGGCTCTGGCTGGGACTGACAGCACAGGCGCGTGGACGTCACAATGGCAAGATATCCGCGCTCTGTCCTGCCTGTAAGCCAGGAAAGAGAGCAGAAATCTATTAAATAAGGTAATAATTCTGGCGACTAGCGCTACTAAGCAGCTAGTCGCCAGATGGGGACTTAGTGAAGCTAAAGATTGTGTCGGGTGGTAGTTCCGCTTTAAATGTATATTACTTTAACAGTTTATAAAAATAATAATTTATGGTTTTCTTTGAGGATAGCTTGATATAAAGCAATGCAATATTATATCACGTTGGTTCTGTTTGGGGCGGACTCTTTAAATGGAAACGAAACCTATAAATGAAAAGCAGTCATATTTTTTAAATTATCAATGTAAGCAGGTTTCTTCTCTAAACTCCAGCTTCATTTTGCTGACCCATAGAATGTGCTTGCAAATATCTTAGTGGGATATACAGACATTTCTTACTTTTCTTTAGGTTTTAAAATCTAGGGTAGCCATTCTTCGGATTTTCAGTGATTGGAAACTACAGCTTAAAGCAAATGGGAGTTGTGGTTTCCAATAATAGCTGGACATTCAACAATTTATTACTCCTGTTTTAATTCAATGTCATAAATGTGATACGTATAATTTGTATTAAAATGGATTTTTCTGTAAAACAGAAAAATGAAAGGTTCTAAGGAGCTCAGATAAATTATCTGCTTTATATGTTATTATTTATGGCACAATTATTACATACCAACATTTTAAATGCTCAAAGAGGGACACTTGTTTTAGGTGGTGTTGCTGGGGGTTTAGCCAGTTGGAGGGGCATTACCAAGAATGTTTAGGTTATTTCAGGACCTATTGACACCTGTTTGTGTAAGTGAATAAATTATTTAGAGCAACATCAAAGTATTTTATTTAACCAGACTAGTTTATAAATATATATACTGAAGTACATACAAACATTAATAAGAGTTTTATTGCTGTGGAGCAATGTGATAAACTTATTTACACACCACTTAGCCTGATCTCCTAAAAAGAGGGATATCAGGGTGGGAAAGAGGGACAGAAGGATTTGGGTCTCAAAGAGGGGCTGTCCCTCCTAAAGAGGGACACTTGGGAGGTATGTCATTAACCCTTGAAAGACCAGACACATGCAGGGCAATGTGTTACACAACCCAATGCTCCTTAAAAGGTTAAGAATAGATAAACAAAATAAAGCATTTAAATGCTAATGTCTGCTCAAACTCATTGTGAGGCAGTGCGCTCCACCCATGGCCACACCTCAGTTCCGTACATGGCCCTGCCCTCAGTTCCATCAACTGTTTTCTGGAACAGAAAATACTATTGGCCTATAACAAGCAATTGACAAAAAAAGCTTTAACCCCTTGGTTGCTAGTGAGATGTCCAGCACATTGCTTCTCGATGCGGTGGAGATCCCTGTAAAGGGATCTATAAACTGTTGCAGGGCCACTGACATTGCTTTGGCCACACCTACAATTCAGAATTTGGGCGTGGCCAGCACAGCTGAGGCGCCCCTCAAAATCTGGAGCTCTGCCTATTGGAAAATCCGGCCCTGCTCAAGGTCACTGAATGCAAAACTGCACCAAAGTCAGGGCCAACAAATTGCACCATATTTTTCAAGATAAAAGTCAAGTAACTGATATCAAAAAACTTTTGTTTTTTATACATAAGCTGCAATTATTTTACTCAAGACGTGCTCCTCTTTTGCTATTATATATATAGGACCGTAGTTTAAAAAAAGTGCATCAAATGAATGGAACACATAACAATTCCCAAAATGACCACCGTTTAATTGGTGCTTTTAACTCCTTAATTGCTAGTGAGGTACCCAATGAATTGAATTGTTAGCAGTTTCCTGAATCCCCTTATGTATCTTTGGGTGAGAGCTTTCATGTGTGTAGCACCAACATTCTGGGACATTCCTGTTTATCCAAGCTTTCACCTCACCTTTTAACCCCCAGTAATTGCACAGCATGCCGTTTTCCCTTTGACAGTCATAGCACATTATGTACATTTCAGTGCTCCTCCAGAAGGGGAATGAAATTGAGGGAAGGTTGCTTCCCAACACCCTGATTGTTAAGGGGTTAAGGATCAGAGGAGTGTACAGCCCATTCCAGAGCAATGAGTTTCAAACCTAATTGGTCCATAAATGGTTAATAGATTAAAGCTCCTGGAGCCCTGTGACCACTATTCATTATCTCCTCTCCTGCTCTTAACCCTTTGAGTGCCTGAGGGGTATCCATTGCTTCTGCACTGTAAGCTCTTTGAGTCCCATTAACTAGAAACTCACTGTATAAATCTATTATTATATCTAGATTTTATTTCTTCCCTGTGATGCAGCTGGTTTACTCCACCTCAGCTTTGTGCATATGGCTCACTGTATTAACCCTTTGTGCGCAAGAGAGGTAGCCAACATATTGCAATGCCTGCCGCTCAAATCCCTGGTACTAAAAGGGTTACATTTTGTGTTATTTTGCCTTTATTGTTCCATAGTATGCATGAATTAGACATTAGTACACAACCATCTCTATCTCAGAAACATGGCCATCTAATCATTTCACGGGAGACTCATTTTGAGAAACATTTTTGCAGTTTCTACACCAATAAAAATCTAAACTTCCCTTTCCTTTATTTTAGATCTATGTTTTCACTTAATATATTAAAGACATCAACACCTATGCTCTTACACAGGACTAATCTTAGTTTTACCCATTAAATATGTCTCTGTTGTGTAATTTTGATGGGACAGTAACACTTAACCCCTTAACGACCCTTGACGGTCATAGTACGTCAAGGGTCGATCTGACCGAACGACCCATGATGTACTATGACCGTCATGGAGTTCCGGGCTCCCCCCGCGGCTGCACACCGTTCGGGGAGTCCGAAACCAGAAAAAAAAAAAAGCTCCACGGTCCTTAAGCCGCGGCGGCGATCGCCCGGTCGTTAAGGGGTTAAAGGGATAGTAATACTTAAAATGTAAAAAAAATATATGTTGTAGGGTTTATCCCCCTGAGTAAAACAAGGGTACTCCCACGGATGAGAGATACTTTATTAAAAACTTATAACAGCTCAAACTTGAATTTTTTAGGTGTAATATCACAGTGGCCTGAAAATTTACAGTGGCGCTGTTGCTACACCTTTCCTATGGACTGCTCTGGTCTGTAGACCATAAATCTCCATAGGATAGCGTAGCAACAGCACCACTGTAAATTTTCAGGGCACTGTGATTTTGCACCAAAAAATTCAAATTTGAGGTGTTATAATTTTTTAATAAAATATCTCTCAGCAGTGGGAGTACCCTTGTTTTATTCGTGGACATAAACCCAACATATATATTTTTTTTTTACATCTTAAGTATTACTATCCCTTTAATATGTAAAAAATAGATATTGTAGGGTTCATCCTTATGAGTTAAAGAAAGGGTACTCCCACTGCTGAGAGGTGTTGTATTCAAGAGTTATTGCAGTTCAAACTTGAATTTCTTTCAGGTTCAATACCTCAATGGCCTGAAATTTTACAGTGGTGCTGTGGCTACACCATCCTATGGACATCTCCATAATATATAAAAATCTGCAAACACCTTCCCACCAAACTCCTTGAATATCTGGGGCTAGATCCTATTGCAGGTGCTAATTTTATCTCTGCTTTTATCACCCGTTTTCCACATGGACATCAAAAGGAAAAGGTTTGATAAAACAGGTGTTAACATTTAGCACCTGCAATAGAATCTAGCCCCTAGTCAGGGAGACAACCCAAATAGCACTGTGTATTACAGTGTACTATTTGGGTTGTCTCCCTGACTAGATATTCAAGGAGTTTGGTGGGAGGGTGCACGCAGATTATTATTTATTATCGTTTTTACATCTGGTGGAGTGCTGTTGGTATCTGCTGTTGTCTTTACCTCAGCCTCCTTTTACTAACTGACAGATCCATTAGATTGCACATTCTTTTTATTACATAAATCTCCATAGGATGGTGTAGAAATAGAGCCGCTGAGATATTGCAACTAAAAATTTAAGTTTGAGCTGCAATAACTTTTGAATAAAATAACTCTAAGCAATGGGAGTACCCTTGTTTTACTTATGAGGATAAGCAATATATATGTTTTTACATATTAAATGTTACTATCCTTTTAACCCAGGGGAGTTCAATCCTGCCCTCAAACCCCCCAGCAGTGCATGTTTTCAGGATAGGCTCAATTAAACACAATTGAATGTCATTAATCAGGCAGATCCTTAACCCTTTGACTGACAAGGATGTATCCAATGCATTGCAACACAAAGTGCTGGATACCTTTCTGGCACTCAAAGGATTAAGAAAGACTGAACCACTGATTGAGTCACATGTGTTCATGTGAGGAGATCCTGAAAACATTAATTGTTATGGCAACCTGGGGACAGTTTTGTACGCTGCTGCTTTCACCTATTAAAGAAACACAAACACCTAATGAGAACTCTCCAATTAATTCTAGGAAATCCTGATGTCCTCTATGAATAAATTCTGTGTGTATTGGTTACCTATTTTTTTAAATTAGTACAAGGCCATAATAGCTGACATAATTTTTGGTTGCCAGACTCCAGAACCCTGAAACCCTCCTCCATGGTCCTACTATCTTGCACTAATTACGGTAAGCATTTATTTCTGGGAACCAATCTGTACAGAATTGATTTATATTGACCATTAACCAATAAGGACTACGTGACGTACTATGTCCATCATGGTCCTTAAATACAAAGGGATAGTAATACTTGAAAATAAGTTGATTTTATTTTGTAGCCCTTAAAAAAACATGACAAAATGATATAAGTCTTATCTCCCAAACCTTTATGGTTTGGGAGATATTCAGAAGTAAAGTTTCCCCTGGAGTGATGTCATTGCTCCACCCCACAGATTTGGAATCCGGTCGCTTCACCGGCTGTGCCTCTCCAGAAGTGCTGAGATCATGATCTTTAAAAAGAATTTCTTAATTGGAATTGTCTAAAAAGTGTGCTTTCAAGCCAGGCACACTTTGTAGACCGTTCCAATGAAGCAGTTCTTTTCAAAGATCGTGATCTCGGCACTGCTAAAGAGCTGCCGGTTGCTCTGTGGACCGAATTCCAAATCTGTCCACTAGATGGCAGACTTGGCTGAAACAGCAAGGAAAAGAGAACTTTTCTTTATTATACATGTGAATATCTCCCAAACCATAAAGGTTTGGGAGATAAGACTTATATCATTTTTCATGTTTTTTTAAGGGCTACAAAATAAAATAAAATTATTTTCAATTATTACTATCCCTTTAAGGACCGATGAAGGTCATAGTACGTCACTTACTTTTTACTTACAGAGCTCCACCGGGAGAGCTGTAAGTAAAAATGGGGCCTAAAATTGACAGTTTCAAGACTGGAGTGGTCTCTTTCAGGCCACAAAGCGGCGCGCTGATACATGCAACAGGTTATGTGTAACGGCAGGTAGGCAAAGATATAGGCAGCACAGTGGCTCAGTGGTTAGCACTGTTGCCTTGCAGCGCTGGGGTCTTGGGTTCAAATCCCACCAAGGACAACATCTGCAATGAGTTTGTATGTTCTCACTGTGTTTGCGTGGGTTTCCTCCGGGTACTCCGGTTTCCTCCCACACTCCAAAAACATACTGATAGGTGAATTTAGATTGTGAGCCCCAATGGGGACAGGAACCAATATGAGTGTAAAGCGCTGCGGAATCTGTGTGCGCTATATAAATAAAGGATTATTATTATTATTATTATCAAAGCGGTCCTTATGGGATGGAAACATCCCAGGACCACTGGTCCTTAAGGGGTTAAGATTTCCTGTACAGATAAAACTAAGAGAGGTTTTTAGAATTAAGAGTTGTTACCAGTTTTCTGTTTAAGGTGAGCAGGAGTGAGTGACCCAGCAATGCAAGTGTTAAAAGAGTAGTTAATACTAGACAGGGAACACATAAACATGATGAGGGGCTATGCACACTTAAATACCCAGTACTTCATGTAAAATACTCTTTTTTGTTCTCTGAGACCTAAAATGTAGACTAAGATATATTCGCTGGTTGCAGCCATTCCTGCTTTTTCCAGGGCTCTCTTACTAATATTATCATTGCAATATTAACAATGCTATATTGTCTGTAAACGATGCCTGAGATAAAGCAAGAATAAAAGAGGAGTGGCTACAAATCACAATAAATTAACTGACTTAGCTCTTTTCTCTCATTACAAAGAGCATATAAAATTAACCAAATGGTGTCTATATAGTGCAGTGTACAACAGAGCTGTCCAAGTTCAGACCTCAAGGGCCACCAACAGGCCAGGGTGTAAGGATTTCTCTGATTAAGCACAGGGAGTTAAACACAATGAATGAGCCACTGATTAACTCACCTGCACTTAATCAGGGAAATCATTAAATCATGGGTTAAATCCTGGCCTGTTGTTGGCCATTGAGGACTGAACTAGGACAGACCTAGTCTACATACCTCCCAACATTTCAAATTGCTAAAGAGGGACACTTATGGTTTAGGGGGTGTTTCTGGGGGTGTGGCTGGTGGGCGGGACATTACAGAGAATTTTTAGGCTATTTTGTGACCTATTGATACCTCCTTGTGTAACCTAATAAGTGACTTATAACAAGACCAAATTATTTTATTTACACAGACTAATTTTTAAACAAACATTAATGTGAATTGTATTGCTGTGGAACAATGTGATACCATTATATACACACACCACACAGTCTGATCTCCTAAAAGAGGGACATCAGGGTGGGAAAGAGGGACAGAGGGATTTGGGTCTAAAAGAGGGACTGTCCCTCCTAAAGAGGGACACTTGGGAGGTATGAGTCTACAAAATTACAACTTCGTTTTACACAGACTAGCTGGATATACATGATATTTAAAATTAAATAAATGTTTAATTCAAGGTGTTATTGTAATTTTAAATATACCACTGTTAGATCACTCCGCTACTAATAATTATTTTACTCATCACATATTTCAGTGTCTTTAGATCACTTTGCTCCTTCATGTGGCTTGGCTCTGTAACCCAGTAGGCATGCCACTATCATTTGGTCACTTTGCTCCTACGCTGAACTGACCCTTCCATTAAACAAGTCACTTTGAGATACAGGGAGAGAAAAGGATCTGCTCTCAAACTGACATAATTCTCTCTCCCCTTTTTGCGCTGATTTCTCTTTGTCTGCTGGCGGGTTTATATTAACAAGCAATTTGCAGCTCTCTCTGCTAGAGAAATTTTCTCTGTAATATGTGGCGAGGAGCTGAGATGTGAAAGTGGAAAACAGCAGACAAAAGATGGAAGAAAAAAATATTTGAGAAACGGGGGAGGGGAATGCTAATTTTTTTTGCCAAATATAGCTGGCGAGGGAGTGGGTGTTTAAAATGTTCCTACATGATTTGTAAGAAGAGGTGATGATAGATGTTTTTATAAAAAAAAAAATCTCTTTCCCTCCAATAATAATTAGCCACTGTATAAATGGTTATATATACACACCACATGCACACACAGACAAACACACACAGACATATTTCCAGCTAGACAGAGTAGGTAACCAGCTAGAGTGCAACGAGGGGCATCTCAGTTACACTTATCACTCCCACATTCTGAATTCTGGGTGTGGCCATAACAATCCCAATAACCATGCAGAAGACATTAATATCTGGTTTATGGTGTCTGGTTTACTTACCAGTGTACCTAACCCTTTACTGGCTACTATTTAACCCCTTAGATCTGGATAGGCCACCTCTCTAGCAACCAAGAGGTTAAAAGCTTTTCTTTTGTGTTTGTATGATATAGACCACACATCTGCTTTTTGGGTGCCGTAAGCTCATGACCCATCTATTGTATGGTGACTATTATTTAAAGCGGAACTACCACCCCTTACAAACATGGCCCCAAATAATTACCCATCTGGCGACTAGCTGCTCAGTAGCGCTAGTTGCCAGAATTATTACCGTGTTAATGGGAATTATACACTGCTCCCAGACTGACAGGCAGGAAACAGCACAGACATCTGTGACATCTGTGCGCCGGCTTGGACTGACAGTGCAGGCGCGCAGACGTGACTATGGAAAGATGTCTGCGTTGTTTCCTGCCTGTCAGTCCAGGAGCACTATATAATTCTAATTAACGTGGTAATAATTCTGGTGACTAGCGGTACTGTGCAGCTAGTCGCCAGATGGGTAATTATTTGTGGCCATGTTTGTAAGGGGTGGTAGTTCCGCTTTAAAGCTTTTGCCAATGACAAACATCTTCCTTAGATAGCACTACTGATAGTGCACCTGTAAAATAGATAAGCAATTAATATTTTGTACTCAGAAATGCAGTTTTGCTCTGTAATACCATTTGAATGAGTCACTTCCCAGCAGCAGACGTACCCTGGTTGTTTGAGCAATAGGAAAAGCTCTATTTTTTTATACTAGATAACACTTTACCTTTACATTTTTTTATTTTACACATTCAGAGATCACCTATAGTTGGCTGGGCCCAGGTGAATTGTCGGTGGTAGTTTTGGCCTGATACAATCCATCCAAGAGTAGGTCACCAATGGCAACTTCCAAATAAATTAAAAAAAATGTGAAACCCCCTAATAATAATAATAATCTAAATGTCTCTGCTTGTCAGAGGGTTTTTACAATCTTTTCATAACCTATAGTACAATGAGAAGATTTGTAAATGTCAACTCAATTATACAGTTCTAGCAATAACTGCCAGATAAAATAATACTGTATAGGCACAGGAGAGGGGTGGGGCTATTACATAGTAAATTAGGTTGAATAAAGACACAAGTCCATCAAGTTCAACCATCTCATCATACCCCAGTAATTTTATAGCTTTCCTGCTACCATACTATTGTATGTCTAAGTCAGATAATGAATTACACTAGGGGGGAGATTCACTAAGTGGTGATAAAATAGAGATGACTTCTGCAGTTTAAAGGGATAGTAATACTTTAAAATTACTAATCCCAATATTGTAGGATTAAAAAAAAGAAATTATTTGCCCCCAGTGATATCTCTCAAACTTTTATGGTTTGAGAGATATTCACTTGCAAAGTCCCACCCCCTCCCCTTTCCCCGAAGTCAGCATTGTAACGGACTGCAGGGGAAGTCTGTTGTATGACCATCCGGCAGCTCTGCAGTTGAGCCGCAATCTCGTTAATAAAAAAGAAATCATTCACTTAAAAGGTCTTCTATGTGTGCTTGTAAACCTTGTAAACCTTTTAAGTGAATGATTTCTTTTTTATTATCGAGATCGTGGCTCAGCTGCAGAGTCACCGGATGATCGTAGGACATACTTCCCCTGCAGTCAACTACAACGCTGACTTCAGGGAAAGGGGAGGGGGTGGGACTTTGCGAGTGAATATCTCTCAAACCATAAAGGTTTGAGCGATATCACTTTTCCAATACCTATGTTATTTTATGGAGCCTATGCACTAAGATTTCTGGCAATCTTATTTAATAAGCTCTATAGAATAACATAGGAACTGGAGATGTGATAAATTGGACAAGTCATATCCACTTTATCACCTCTTTAGTACGGCTTAGTGACTCTACCCCTCTGAGCTGTTTTTTTCTTAAATAAAAATAAAAAAACACAATTGTTGTCTGCTATGCGGGACTGTTTTGATTTAAAGGGATAATAATACATCGATATAATTCCATTTAATAATGTACCTAGTAAAAAAATTAATTGTGCCGTGTCCTTTCTCTCAAACCTTTATGGTTTGAGAGGTATCAGCTTACAAAGTTTCCCCTTCCCCCCCCTGCACTGACATCAGCTTTCGATCTTACAGATGGAGATCCCGGTCCGCAGACCGTCCTGCGGCTCTTCAGCAGAGCCGAAATCGAGCTCTTTAGAAATAAATACTTAATTTGAATGGTCTACAGCGTGTGCTTGCAAAACAGACACATATTGTAGACCGTTCAAATGAATTATTTATTTCTACATCCCGCTATTTCGGCTCTGCTGAAGAGCCACAGAACGGTCTGAGGACTGGGATCTCTGTCTGTAAGATAGAAAGCTGATGTTGTTGCAAGGGATGGGAAGGGGGAACTTTGTAAGCTGATATCTCTATAAAGGTTTGAGAGATCGGACACGGTGCAATTAATTCATTTTTTACTAGGTACATTATTAAATGGAATTATATCGATGTATTACTACTATCCCTTTAAGGCAGATCAGTCATTTCGATTTTATTTCTCACGTACTGTACATTTCAGTTTAACCTCTCCAGCTTCTTCCCCTGAGGATTTTTCACTACATTCCCCTTGGACAATTAATGGTTAGTTTTGATTTATTTGCACGAAGGTGTTTTTAATCAGGCATCCCTTATCAAGGATCTTGTCCTTTTGCCTGGTGATGCGAGACGCCGGCATATATATAATGAAACTGGTCCAATTCTGGAGCAAACCAAGAGCACCATAGGAGCAAATAAAACTCTCCAAATTCCCATTAATTTAAATGCATCTAGCACTCAGAGGCTTAACCCTTTGAATGCCACGGAGGTATCCAACAGGTCAGAGTTAATCTCTTGGATGATAAACAAATATTCAAATCATTGGATAATTATAAGAGAATAAATATGAAAGACAGGCACAGTGCTTAATTAAAGTTTAATCTCCTGCTATATTTGATTTCTGGTTGTATATATATATATATATGCAAAGTTTGTGGCGGTAAAGCACTCTGTGATTACGCATGCAACTTGCCTGGGTGCCAGTTTTGTTATGGCTGTAGATACAAGAAGAAGAAAACCGCACTCAAATGGCTTATATATATATATATATATTCACTAGTGTAAAAACCCGTGTACACAGGCCAAAGTGCGTGATAAAAAGCCAGATGTATGTTTGTCCGACACAGTCATGTGAAGTCATGCAATGGCAGTCTCTATTGCGCATGACTGCATCGGACAAACATACATTTGGCCTTTTCTATTAATGTTAAAACATTGTCCATTTGTTGAAGCTAGCTTGCTCACTCATATTAATCAAATTCATGCACACGATTCACTCTTGTTAAGCACATTATGTAATTTCAGGCACACTTGAGATACAAAGTACAATGTGCTTGTAACATGATTTTAAATTGGCCCCAAATCCTCTGTGGGAGTTTTCCCTTAACCATACACTCCAGATCTGCTCCCTAGATTTCTGTCTTCTGTATTTAGTACCAGATCTCTGGGACCTGAGCCACTTCCACTGGCACCAGAGAGTTCCTGGGAAGCCCCAACCACTTCATGGCATGTTATGCCCACTTCTGTCCTGTTCCACCTACTTTATTACTAAACGTTACCCATTCCACTTCCTAATTCAGCCCACCCTGCTTATACCTATAGGAATAATTGGCTCAGTGTATATAGATGCACTTACTTAGGTAGGAGTATTTATTTTGCGTAATAATTGCAATTGCCTGTATGTGATGTGTGCCATTGTAGGTCTTTATTTAGTTCACATATTTACACAATGAATAACAGTTTAATATCAGTTTAATGAAATTCATCATAGACAGCTCCTCCTTCAATTGCAATAAGCTGCAAGAATTTTATTAAAGTAGTAATATGTCCATTGATCTCCTAGTACCTAAAGGGAATCAGTTGAACCTCACTGATGAAGCCCACTAAAGGCTTAAAGGAGCAGTAAACTTTTTCAATGAAAAAAATATCTATATTCTAGGACATGTCCTGTTTAGTAAAATAAGGGTACTCCCACTGCGGAGTGATGCATATTTCCAGAGTTATTACGGTTTACACCTGTGCTTTGTTTTGTTTTCTTTACATTAGCATTGCCCTCTAGTGGTCAAATCTGTTACATTCTAATGGAGAGGAAAGTCAGTGACATACAGTTCTACATAGAATGTGATAAAATCTATCAGGTCACTTCCTGTCAGTTAGAACTTACAGGAAGTAAACACACTGTAAATTGACTTCCTGATTATTTGAACTGTTGTATCATTTGAACAAAACAACTGACAGCAGTAGGAGGGCCCTTGTTTTACTCAGCAGGAAAAGCTCTATAACATATAAGATTTCATTAAAAAAATGTTGCTGCTCCTTTAAATGTTCTTCTGGAGTGGTGATTTTTTATCTTTTGCAGAGATGATCTGCTGGACATCTTGGGACTTGTCTGCCTTTGGGAGAGACAAGACTGGTATGAATATTGACATTTATTCTCTGTAATGGCACACTAGAATGAAAACCATGGCTGAGCACCACCTGAGAGGGCAACATCCCCAGGAATAAACTACTATGTTTTATTTATTTTCAGCATGTGCTTGTGACATCTCTTTTGGTTGTTTTGTTTTTTAGCCAGTTCATTTATAGACGAGACATCAAATATAAGCAACAGTAGATCAAAATACTCGTCTGTTGCATGAAGGACAAATTTATAAGCATGTCCTATTGAATAAATTAAGAGCTGCATATTTCAAAGTTATGATTTCCCTTTAAGCTGTGTCCCTGTTGCATAATTTGGATTCTCACACTGCAGCACTTCTCTGTACTCTGGGAGAACTGCATAAACTCATTCCCAGGTATGTTTATCCCATGACAGAGGATGTGAGCTGGGATTACCTTGCTCACATCCTCTCCCACAGGATTTCATCTGTGTTGAAGATGAGTTCTTTTCAAAGCACTCACTTTTCCAAACCTTAGAAAATAAATGATTTAAGGGAAAGTAATGAAAACATGTATAGCTCATTATATGGTTTATCCTGCTGAGTAAAACACTGTTGGCAGTTGCTGTCTTCAAAAGCTTTAGCAGTTTCTCTGGAAACTGAGATCCAGAGAGTTTACTTCCTGAAATTTCAAACAGATAGCAGCTTTCTCACTTCCTATTATCACACTATATGGAGAACTGTTTGTCAGAGACTCCCCTCTGAAATCTGTTTACTGGAGGGTCAATGTAAAAACAAAACATAAAGCAGAACTATCATCAAAATAACATTGCCCCCCAAACACTTACTAACAAAGCGATTGGCAAAGCCATACTTTCATTAGGCTGAATAAGTCCCGCATTATTGAGGAAAACCAACTTCTTCGGCAGGCAGCAGCGGGCAACAGAGCAGACACCTTAGAGAAAAGGTACCTGTGAGTCTGTGCTGTGTGTCCCAGTTCACTGCCAGGATTGGTGAGCGGCGCTCCTTGGTACCTTAAGGTACCGGAAGTTACTAAACGTGCAGGAGCACAGAGCTTCTCTTGTAAACTCTGTGAACTGCACAGCTGATGCCTTTGCCTACTGCTATGTTAGTAAGTGTTTTGGGGGAAATGTTATTAAAACTGTAATAACTCTGGAAATATGAATCTCCCAACAGTAGGAGTACCCTTATTGTAATCAGTAGGAAAATCCCTACACTATATATATTCCATAAATTAAAGTCAGAGAGAATAGGTCTACCATTGACCAAGTTTTGGAAGGGTGCTAAAGCACAGAATACCTCTCTGTTTGTAGTGGCCTGGAAATACTGATTTCCTAATTAATTTTCTGTTTTCCTCTTAGTGTGGAAGAATTCTCTTTCATGTTTTGATGAAGACATTTTTTCCTGTTGGTTAGTTCAGGATTACTTTTTGGACAAGGCTTTAATGGGCAGTAAAGGGTCAATATAAAATAATTAAACTTTTGGTAGCGTGGCTTACATCTATGGATCCAAGTTCCCGTAGATTAAAACTCACCTGTTCCTGCTCCATTACCCTTGCTGATCCCCATAATCTGCGGGGCTGGGCTATGTCAGTGCTTCACTTTGCATTTATTGGAAAGGCAGCAAGATTGCTATCCGGTCCACTGAAGCCTCGTGTCACCAAATCCACCATCAGTGGTCTTCTATGGAGCAGACAGAAATCTCTATAGTGTGGGGACAACATCACCCAGCCTTGCAGATCATTTAGATCATCAGGGGTAACAGAGAGGGAATGTGTGAATTCTAATCTGTGGCAACTCAGTTCCATAGCTGTGAGGACACTGACTGTAATTTAAAAGGATTTTATATTAACTGTTTATTACCCCTTCAAATTTTAACATGGATGCCTGGGTGGAGGGGCTTGCTTCCAAAATGGCCCAGGCCTGCCTATAGCTATGGGTATCCTATCAAAATGTCCCCCTCAATTTGACAACCAATACAGGGGCGCATTAAATATGTCACCAGTTTGAAAATGGTAACATAAGAATCTCGCCCTCACAACAAGGGAGCAAAAAAGCGGGAAAAAAGTCTACCACTGCTACGTTCTCCCTACATTGAACCTACTCACAGACAGCCCCTGCAATCACTCCGATGGGGCATCACAGTCACGCTTGGTCCTCTGCTCATTTGGCTCAGCTTCGTAAACTTTTTCCCTCTTTATTAGGCATGTCGCCCTTGTCATGAGGGCGAGATTCTTATGGCGCCATTTTCAACCTGAGTTGGTCACCAAATTGAGGGCGATATTTTGATAGTGAACCCTATGGGTATGTCACTGGTTCAGGTGCAGAGGGTTGCTTAGTAAATCGCAGCCTGTCTGTCACAAAATGGCCATTTCCTTGTCATGTTTTGCTCTGTGGTATATGCCACCCACACTGTTTTACTGCTATCATATTCCTCCAGGAATCTTTAATATAAACATCTTGCATAAAAGACGAGTTCTGGTCTGTGAGTAATACCAGTAAGATACACTGTGCAGTCATAACAAACTTTAAGATTTCTTATTTTTTATAAGATTAAATTAACTCCCTTGGTTGCTAGAGACATCTCTAAAATATTGCAAAGTAGTGCTTTTGAAACATCTGAAGCATCCAAGGGGTTAAGGATTCTAATAAATTGAACACAGTGAAAAATAGCAGAAGTGAAAATATCCACTACGTATCCTAGTTTTTGTATGTGTAAGGTGTGGGAATCAATAACAATTAACCATCTAGGGTGCTGTGGAGAATTTGCAGTCATCCATCTGTTGGCCTACAGCTGGGTGATGGGACTTGCAGTCCAACAACATCTGGAGGGTCATAAGCTGCTCAGCCCTTATCTAAAGGAAATGCACCATTAAATCCTCTGTACAGCAGTGATTGGGACTACAGTGCTCCCTGGGGAACGGTTTCCAGGAACATTCTTCCTATAAATATATTATCCAGCCCTTCCCAGAAAGAATGAGCCTGTTTTCCCCTACTTAATAACACATAAGTTATTCCACTTAATGTGATGACATGTGACAGTAATCCAGTTAGCCAGGTAGTGGGATAATCAAGGGTCCCCTAGGGTGGTACGCAGGCTGTGTTAAAACAAACTCTGTAATGTAATTAGTTGCAGATTACACAAGCCTATTCATATCATTGTCTGTGGAAAGTTGCAGTCAGTTTCAAGGTCCTGAAACTCTGTCTGTGTTATGAATAGTCGCCAACATTTCACAAATGAATAAAAGTATTCTCCATTATACACACAAATGAAAAGGGGACTGTATATATCTATCAAAGGACAGACACACTCAAAGCAACACACATGAGCAGTAATAATAAGATTTTATTTATATATGTTATGTTATTGTTCTGTAGATAACATGTAATTTCTGTGTATGTCTATGATCACACGCGCCCAAGTTTCTGTCTGTTACCTGCAAAATGAACCCTGTAGTGGTCCTCTCCATTACATGTTGTTGGTAGGGTCATACTCACCCCTACATATTGAATGGCAAACCTTTCAGAACACTGGGAATTGTAGTCTGCATGCGCAAATAGACAAGGTGCTTCTCACTAAACAGAACTACAAGTCCAAGCATGCAGTGTTTAAAACTTGAAAACATTATTAAAAACTAGTTGAACAGCCCGTTACACGGGCCACAGTGCCACTGCCACCCGGTCACGGGGCAGTCACGCGCAGTAGAGACTGCCCGCGCCACAGCTCTGTATCAGCCGCGGCACGGGCAGTCTCTACTGCACATGACTGCAGCACGTGCAGCAGTGTCTACTGCGCATGTAGTGGCGTTACACACAATTTAGCAAATTATTATATAGGATGGTAGACAATCCTTGTGCTGTTTTATAAGGTGCAAACGTTTTAAAATATAATATCCTTGACACTAACGGTGTGGTCATATGAAACAGATTCCCTTGTAGATTTAAAAATATTGCAGGTTTTGGAGGGGAAATGCTGCTATAAATCAATGTGATAACTTGCCGCATAAAGTGGATATATTGTAGTTTCTTAAGAAGAAACTTAAATCACTAAATGGGTCATTGATCATTCAAAGACAAATGCACAAATGGACAGTCCCATTGATTAATCTTCGTGCATAGACCCCATAGAACAACATAGGAACTGGAAAATTGATCTCACAAGAGGTTCTCTGATATTTATCACACCTTAATGCATCTCCTCCCATTTCTTTAGATATGGGTGTCCAACAAGTGGGGACATGCATTAAGGGGTGATAAAGTGGAGATGACTTCTCCAGTGATATCACTTCTCTAATGTCAATGTTATTCTATGGAGCATATGCACTAAGAACTCTCTCATCTGTGCTGCCCACCTGTGATTGTTAACAAAATAATTTTTACCTAATTAGCTAATACACATAAGCTACTATGCCAGTAGGGTTTATAAATGCCCATCACTACCGCTGTGTAGCTTGGCATCCTACAGTTCATGAGAATAGTTCATACTGTTAATGACATTATACTCAGCGACTTGACAAAATGCATCAACAACTAGCACTACGTCTACTGAACATTATATTGTTGAATAGGTGGCAGGCTATGATACTTTATTGTTATCAATAAAAAATGCATTTCTGACCATGTGGCCCACAGCTGCAAAGACTTGGATGAAACTTTTAGGCACATTTGCTTAAAAAAAAAAAAGGGTTGAGATGTAATAACTTTTGAATGGAAAATCTCTCAGCAGTGGTAGTACCTTAGTTATTCAACAGGAAAAGAGCTATATTTCCATAAAGCTATTTACCTTCAAAGTGTAGAAGGATGAGTAATGTATCGAAGTGTTACACTCCTCTGATACTTAAAGGGTTAGTTTATCACATTAACTGGGTCATAAATTGGCAAATTGGCTTAAAAACTATGTAAAGAAATTCCTGATTTTTCTTAACTCTTGGATGCTAGAGACGTCTCCAATGCAATATATCTGTAGAATCCTAAGGGTTAACAGCGGGGAACAATCAAATTAGATATATAGGTTTTTGCAATCTGGATATTAAAAATCAAACAAACAAATCTGGTATAGTATTAATATATCCAAGTTACATTCATATTTATAACTTGGAATAGGTGTTAGTGACTCTGCCCTGTGTCTTACAAGAAGGTGTTCGCAATCAGAAGTAGCCAGCGCTTGCAGAGAGAGAAGGGGCACTTTGTGGGCGTGTTAAGATTTGTGCTCTGTAATATGATGTGAGAATCCCCAGCTGTCAGGCTCACTGTCATTTCTTCTGGCTTGCGTCTGAGCAAAACCTGTTAGTCTGTGACCTCTAAGACACCCTGCATCTGGAGGCTAAATTGGATAACATCTATTTGCACAGCACGGTTACTGAGTATGGCAGGATTATAGATATGTCTATAGTGCGTAAAGAACAATGAACTGTATGACTGCTCCAAGAGACAAAATATCTAAGGTTGGCTTTACTGTATGGTCTCAAAAAGCAATGATTTTGGGAATCTAAGGATCATATACCCAAAAACAAATGTGATACAATTCTAGGGCAAACCAAATAGAACATAAGGAGCTCATGAAAGTTCACATACAAGTAGATGGGAGACATCACTCAAAAGTTTAAGCAACTATGTTTTATTTTTATTCTAGTATCGAATGTGCAACATTTCATCATTTCACCTGAGTGAGGGGTTTCCTCCAAAACATTGTGCATCCAGTAATAGAAAAAAATGCAAATACAATAGTTTCTTAAACTTCTGATTGCCACCGCCTAGCAATTTGCTTGTGAGCTCCCCACTGAAGGAAGACTGAGCGCAGCAATTATTCAACTGTGTTTGTGTGATGGATTATAAAAAGCACAAATTCCCATTTATGTTAATGGGTTTTTTAACACCCTGAGGGAGATTCACTAAGCGGTGATAAAGAGTTGATAAAATGGAGATGAAGCCTCCAGTTTATGACTTCTCCAATTCCTATGATACTCTACGGAGCCTATGCACAAAGATTTCTTCAACTTTGGAGATCTTAGTGAATAGGCTCCATATAATAACATAGGAATTGGAGAAGTGATAACCTGGAGAAATCATCTCTGCTTTATCACCTCTTTATCACTGTCTAGTGAATTCCCCCCTGGAATTCTAGAGCGGTCAAAATGCATGATGAAGCGAAAATAACCTCTCTAGTTCCTATGTTATTCTATACAGCCTATGCATGGAAAAATCATAGTTCATTGGTTCTAGAGAATAACAAAGGACTTGGAGAAGTGATATCACTGGAGAAGTCATCCCCATTTTATCCCCTCTTTATCACACCTTAGTGCATCTCCCCTGTGATGTGTGAAATAAAATCAAGGACAAAAGCCTCTTGCCTCCACCCTCACAAACAGTCCTATGCATCCCATCTACAGCTGTAATACACAGGCTTGCAAATATATACAGGCAACATTACAAAAAAAGCCAATTGTTTACACATAGTAAGTTTAATAAATCACAGACATTAACCAGTTGCAGATCACAAAAGCAGATGCTGGTGCTGATTTTAGTGAGACAGTCCAATTGATCGCATACCGTTTTGACTCTCAAAAAATTGAAACCCATTGCTGTTTGGATAAGGAACTATTAACCATGTGAGTGCCAGAGGGGTTTGCAATGCGTTGCATACCCCTCTGGTACTCAAAGGGTTAAAAATGATCTACTTTAGGTGTGGTCTCACAGAAGAATTGCTCCCTTTTTTCTGCTGGCAACGCTCTTTCTTGTGTGTCCTAGTAGTCTGCAAAGTTTCCCTGTTTAGCTGCCTTCTTTGCGTTTCTATAAAGCAGAATCACTACCTCTTTCCCTGCTGCTGCTTATTTATTTATTTATTTATAAAATGTTTTACCAGGAACAATACAATGAGATTTTGCTCCTTTCAAGTATGTCCTGGAGAGTTTTATGTATCCATATACTGTTTTTCACTGTAATCCACTCTGTTTGCCTACCTGTAAAGTGGTATAACTATTTTTCCCAGAGGCTAATGACTTTTCTCACCTCAAATTAATACCCAGTAGCTATTTCCATGCTTTGCTACATTGCTTGCTTACCTATATACATTCCTGCTGGTACTGATCTTTGATATAAAATCTTGCTCCCTGTTGGCTTTTTCCACTTCTTAGCTAAACAGGTTCCCTCCCTATAAAGTGGCATAATCACTTCTATTTTCCTGTTGCTATACCCTTTTCTTAAACAACCTATTATCCTGTGGGCTTAGGCTTAGGTCATACTGGAAACTAAATCTCTTATTTTTCATGCAATTTGATATGCAATTTCAGTCAATCAAATAAATCAGCAGTGTGAACTTAATCTTATACCACTGTGTAGCTAAACTGCATTTCTACCTATAACGTAGTATCGCTACCTATCTTTTTGATGTCACTGGCACCACCTGCACAACCCGATTTCCTGCTGACATTTCCCACAGCTTAGCTACATGTGTTGCTTCAAACTGGTATCACCATCTCTCTTTTCTTGCTGAAAACACCTCTTTGTAAACAATCTGGAAACCAGATAACGTTTTCCACTTTAAAATATACCCTAAGAAGAAGGGGCTCTTACAGGAACACTAACTTTTAACATTGCCTATATTTATTTTTGTAATCACTTTTTTAATACTACTTATGTACATGACAGTAAGCTCAGAGAGTTTTTTCCATAGAATATGTAAAGTCAAAATAAAAAGGTTACTATTTCTTCAGTTTAACAGAATGACTTATTTAGGCAAGTGCTTTTAAAGAACAGCCCGTTATATCTATTTTCTTGTTTTTTTTCTCTGTTGTAAACTCCTGCTAGCTGCTTCAGTTTATAGTCTGATAAAGGAAAATGACCCTCACAAGCCAATCAAGTCTATTGAATCCTATTGTCTATGAGGAGATGTGATCAAGAGGCAGATTTCAACAGAGATCACTATATGAAGAAAACAGGACATGTAATACATATATTTTTATACACATCATCTCCAGCTATTGTTGATCCACAGCAGGATGAAGGCTTCCTCAGCAAGTTTCCAACAACTTCGGTCTTGTGCATTTTGTTGCCACTATGTACCAAGAAAACTGGAAATCTCATCTATACATCTTGTCTTTAATCTTCTTCTTGTGCATTTAGTATAGAGTGGAATGCACTGCAAAATTAGTTTGGTCCATCTACCATCAGGTCTTCTTGCTATGTGGTATGCCCATTTCCATTTCAGGTGCTTTACTATTTCATATATGTCATAGACCTTTGTTTGTTGACAAATCCATGCACATGTTTTTCTGTCTTTTTGTTATGTTCAGAATTTGATGCACCATACTCCTCTGTTTAACCTTAAAGGGATAGTAATACTTTGTTTTAACTTTATTTTATTTTGTAGGCATTAAAAAAACATGAAGAATGATACAAGTCTTATCTCTCAAACCTTTATGGTTTAAGAGATATTCACAAACAAAATATCCCCCCCCCCCCGTTCAACCAGATCAGAAGGGAGGTGCCCAGGTAGACTGCAGAGAGGGACAATCTTCAATTAAGATAAGGGGAAAAAGCTGAAAAACTTGTCAAGGGGGGAAGGGCTTTCATTGTTTTCATACAAAGAAAATTGTCCCCTTCTGTTATCTGTCTGGTCATACAACCTGATCCACATCTGAGAAGAGATGGCTTACACTAGGTAAAAGGGGCGGGGAGGGGAACTTTGCTTGTGAATATCTCATAAACCATAAAGGATTGAGAGATAAGACTTATATCATTCTTCATGTTTTTTTAATGCCTACAAAATAAAATAAAGTTAAAACGAAGTATTACTATCCCTTTAAGTTTGTATATGGTTTTGGCATTCAGTGTCCATGTTTCACAGCCATACATATGAACTAGGAGGATACATTGGTCAAAAACTTTTCACTACAGGCAGAGTGGTACATTTGTCTTAAAGATAATACTACTGATTACCATTCCAATTTTGTTCGTCACTCAGTTTCCATCATGGTGTTTCCATCTGCTGACATTTTCTGTCTAAGGTAAACATAATTGTCTACTTCTTCCAGTTCTTATCCATCTACTGTGATTCTCCTTGGTATGGTAAATTTGTTAAACATGACTTGTGTTTTGTTAATATTCATCTGCAGACCAAAATGTTTGCTTTCCTGTTGTAGCACTTCAATGTGTTCTTGCAATTCTTCAGGAGTACTGGCAAAGTATGATATTGTCTGCGAAACATAAGTGATGTAGGTAGTCTCCATTGTTCTTAAGTCCTTTTTTGCCCCAATTTAGATTGCGGAAAATTTCTTCTAAGCAAGCAGAAAAGAATCACCTTTTTTGCAGCAGCAGCAGGATGACTTCTGCATTTTCCATTGTTGCAGGCACTCTGCCGAAGAGAAGGTATTTTGAAAAAGTCTAGCTAGGGCTGTGTGTAAGGGTTGACCTCTGGCTTTCAACATTTCTATAGTAACTTTATCAGGACCAGCTGCTTTGCCATTTTCATTGATTTTATTGCAGCTTCTACTTCTTCTACCAAAACTTCTGCCTCAGCTTCAGCATCTTGCATTGCATTCAGATGTTGTACGTCAAACTTATAAAGATTTGAATACAATTCTTCCACTCATTATAGTATTTGTTGTTGAATTTTTGCTGTTGTACCAGCTTCAAACTTTTTCCAGCTCAACATGGGACATTCTTGTTTAATGATCTTCTTTATGGCAACTATTTCTTGATATTCAGGTTACTGTTTCTTATTTCACAGTAGGGGTAAGGGTATGCGCAGTGTCTACGAAAGTATCAATAACTTCCTTATTATGGGTTGAAATGTCTGTGTCTGGAAGGTCTTGCAGCACACCGAAGTGATTAGACAGTGGTAACTCAATTTTTTATGATTTTTCAATAGCTAACTAGTGTCAATCTTCATGTTTGCTGACTTAAGCATTTCCATTCTTTCTTGCAGTCAGATTTGATTTTTGCTCTTACTAGACAATGGTCACTTCCAAAGTTTAAACGAATTAAGCCTGAGTCGTCGGTGAATATTGCTTTATTATGTGTAAGTATGAAGGCAGTTTAAATTGTATTACTATTAGGGCTTTTCCATGTTCATTTTCTCTGTGCCAATTTCCTGCAGAATGAATTCATGATGTACACATTTTGTTCTTCTGCAGATTTGATCTGTTGGTTGCCTCTTTCATCCCTTTTTCCATTTTGTGTGGTCCAATCAATTTTTCACCATCTTGGATCTCAGCAATTCTCGCATTGAAACCTCACATTATAAATTTGTAGTGGTAATTGTCCTGTTTGTAGAGGCATAATAAACCATCGTAAATTCTTCAGTTTCATCATCACTGAGTCTACACAACTATTGTTTGACAGCACAAGAAGCAATTTGTTCAGAAATATTTTCTACTTTTATGACCAAATCTGTCAGTCTTTTGTTAATCAAGAATCCAATTCCCCCACATCGTTCATCATTGGTCCCTTAATATTATAGCCAGTGTCCATCTTTTTATATGACTTTTACATAAGCTAATAATGTCACATTTGATGTTATTCAGTTCTTGTACTAATTCCTATAAGCCTGAAACTGTACGTATAGATTAAATGTTAAACCATTCCAATGTCTAAGGACCAAAGGCAGCTTGATAGAATCCAACAATTCTTAGCACCCTCTGCCATTGAGCTGGTCTTCCTGCTGCCATAGGAAGTAGCTCACAAGCCTCCAGGGAATAAGTGCCAATTTTTTGCTTTGGAGCCATGTAGGCAGAATGGACCATAATCTGCAATGCTGGTCCAGTTCTAGTTGGCAAATTTTGGATCAATTTATTCTGGTATCTTAGCTTTGATCTGTCCATCTAGGTGACCCTGCCAGGAGTGTATGCTCCTGATGGCATAGTTTGCGGCTTCACTGACTCATGCAAACACTCCCACCATGATAAGGACTTAACCTTTGGAGTGTTGTATAAACCAGGAATGAGTGGATTTTTATTTTTTTTAACATATTGACTTACTAAGGTATATGTTCTAATATATATATATATTTTTTTTTCTATATTAGAACAGAATAGATAGATAGATAGATAGATAGATAGATAGATAGATAGATAGATAGATAGACAAAAAGCAGTACATAGAGATGGACCCTTTTGGTGTATAAAGAATATCTACCTTG
Source organism: Rhinophrynus dorsalis (assembly GCA_037306005.1). NCBI lineage: Eukaryota > Metazoa > Chordata > Amphibia > Anura > Rhinophrynidae > Rhinophrynus > Rhinophrynus dorsalis. Next base: position 406,157,861 of record CM074722.1, on the reverse strand, counting down.
GTAAGTCAAACTGTTAAACAAATAAAGATACACTCATTCCTGGTGTATAATTCTCATTTAAGGTGCATTGCTTACTCCCCTATAAATTGGTATCACATTCAATATTTCCCTGCTTGTAATGCTGCTTCCTACTTAAACTAATAGACAATAGCTTTCCCACTGCCTTACATTGCTTGTCTACCTATGATGTGATATCACCACCTCTCAGTTACTGCTGATTATGCTACTTACTACACATCCTAGCATACTGATGGATTTTCCACTGCTTTAATATATTTTGCAACATATTCATTAAAGGGGAACTCATTCCGAAGAATGGGTAGCCCTTGATTTGTTTATCAGGAGGTCTAACCATTTGTTTCTATTTATTGTTTTCATTTCTATTTTAATCCACTGCTAGTTGTTTCATTTTCAATCTGAAAACAGCTTGTATCCCTTAAAATGAATGAAAGACTACTGAAGCCCATTGTTTTTTTTTGTGTGGTAGTATGCCCTAGAGGCAAACTTCAACATTAATCACTGTGCACAGGAAACTACAGATATGATGCAAAATATATAGCTACACCTGACTGCTATATAAAATATAGCTTCTTAGGTAAATCAATGTGTTAAACAAATTAGAAGTTGCTTATTACTACGGCATAGTTCTTCTTTAAAGGGATAGTAATACTTCGTTTTAACTTTATTTTATTTTGTAGGCATTAAAAAAACATGAAGAATGATATAAGTCTTATCTCTCAATCCTTTATGGTTTATGAGATATTCACAAGCAAAGTTCCCCTCCCCGCCCCTTTTACCTAGTGTAAGCCATCTCTTCTCAGATGTGGATCAGGTTGTATGACCAGACAGATAACAGAAGGGGACAATTTTCTTTGTATGAAAACAATGAAAGCCCTTCCCCCCTTGACAAGTTTTTCAGCTTTTTCCCTTATCTTAATTGAAGATTGTCCCTCTCTGCAGTCTACCTGGGCACCTCCCTTCTGATCCTGTTGAACAGGGGGGGATACTTTGTTTGTGAATATCTCTTAAACCATAAAGGTTTGAGAGAAAAGACTTATATCATTCTTCATGTTTTTTTAATGCCTACAAAATAAAATAAAGTTAAAACGAAGTATTACTATCCCTTTAAGCTAAAGTGGAACAATTCTGGAGCAAAAGAAAGTAGAATATAAGGTTGAAACTAACATTCTTCAAATTTAAATCGACTTAAAAAAAGTTATTAACTCACTGAATGCTAGAGGTCTCCAACAAATTGCAAAGCATTGTGCTCAAGATCTCTTTAGTATCCAAAGAGTATCCATTTATATCGACCCCCTTATGGTGTAGTTGGCTTGCTCCAGATTCACACCTCTTTATTCTAGGATCTATTTATATCGAAACCCCTTACAGTGCTGTTGTCTGGCTCCAGATTCACACCTGTTTATTCTGTTGAATACAGCCCTGAGTGTCTACCATTAAAGCCATTTGCATTTGTTCATTTTAAGCTACAATTATTCCTATCTTTTAGGCTCTTGCTTTATAATTCCCCCGAAATATCAGCCTTTTGAGATCTCTGCATTATTTGTCCACTCCAGAAAACTGATCATGTTAAAATGACAGGCAACAGTGCAGATCTTTGGGGATTATCACTGATAATCTGTCTCTTCTCTGAGTGTTCATGTTCACAATAAAAAAGAACTACACCTATAGAAGTAATTAGTTCTTAATTTAATATGTTTAACAGGACTTTCATAGGTAGGAATCTTTCATTCAACAGTTGTATATGTATATGTGTGTATATATATTATATATTGCATAGTATCTCCAGTTATATGCCTTTACTGTGAACAATTTTAGAGCTGTATTTAGTTTTCATGTCTACGAAATAAACAAACTTTATCAATTACAATGAGATTAGGCAGAGAGCCCCGCACGTTTCTAATGGGACGTGATAGCCCTGTTAAGGTTCCTGCTTAGTTGTAGACTACAGCAAGCTTCAAATGCAAAAAAACAGTAATATATATCTGACTGCTGTATGAAGGACACATTCCTTTAATTAAACATTGATTTCAAGGGTACAGCTCCACTTTAACTACAGGGATGTCAGTTACCCTTCAGCAAATTCATTATCCACCCAACTACTAAACCGTCCAATCTCTAAGGTTGAAATGAATGAATTGTGGTTTGTAGTGAGACACAGCTGATTACCAGTCAGAGAAAAAAGTTACTAATCAGGAGAAGAAAACTTACTAGCCCACAAATATTAAACGGGGACAATGGGGGAAATGTATTAATCTGCCTGTGCAACTAATTCTCTGAGGTTAGATGCTGGTTTATAACTCATGAACATGTGTATCTGCTAGAGCACAGGAAATGCTTTAATGCATACCTGCACACACTATGCCATAGTTAAGACTTTAAAGCAGCAGTAAATATTTAAAAAAAAAAAATATATATATATACACACACACACACACACACACACATTGTAGAGGTTTCCTGTTGCACCAAGCACACTTTGCAGACCATTCCAGTGAAGTAACTCTTTTTAAATCTTTCGATCTCGGCTCTGCTGAAGTGCCTCAGATGGTCCGGATTCCCCTGCTGACGTCAGGGAAAGAGGAGGGAGGGGGAATCTTTTGCTTTGATTATCTCTCAAACCATAAAGCTTTGAGAGATAGGAGTGGGGGCATATAGATTAGTTTTTTGATAGCTACAATATTTTGTGTTAATATTTTCTCACAATACTATCCCTTTAACTAGAACTGATTGTCAGAGTGGCAAGTTGGAGGCAGAGCAGTGTGGAATCTTATTATCTGGCAGAAATGCTAACCAGTACTGCCTAATATACATACAAGTGACAAATAAAGCTAAATATCGCAAAAACTATTTTTTAACGCGGAACTTTCATCACATTAATATTGATCCCCAAATCACAATTACAATAGTGATATGCATAGACGTATTTGTATTTTCAAGTATAATTGAATTAGTGAAAATAGACATTTTTATGCAGATAGGCCACGGGAAACAGCGCAGACATCTTGCAGAGATGGCATCTCTGAGTCTGTGCTGTCCATCCCCTTCAACTCCACGATTCGGGAGTTGAATGCCTAGTTACCATATGGCACCGGAAGGGACTGACAGCGCAGACGCAGAGAGCGCATACTGCAAGATCCCTGCCGATGCCTGTCTGCCTAAAAGGTCTATTTCTCACTAATGCCGCAATTATACTTGAAACTACAAATACGTCTATGCATTTTGCTATTGTAATTATGATTTGGGGCTCAATATTAATGTGATGAAAGTTCCGCTTTAAATAAAAAATGACTGGCAAATAGGGGCGATTGTGAAAGCTCTTTTAAAATTACCTATTTGTTACAAAGTGATAGTTTCACCATACGTCCCAAGTGTCCCTCTTTGATACCCAAATCCCTTTGTCCCTCTTTCACATCCTGTTGTCCTTTTTTTAAGAGATCAGACTGTGTGGTATGTATATAAGTGTATCACATTGCTCCACAGCAATAAAACGCACATTAATGGTTGTTTGACCTTCAGTATATGTGTTTATAAATTAGTCTGTGTGAATAAAATACTTGTAGTCTTGGTATAAAACATTTATTCAGTTACACAAAGAGATGTCAATAGGTCATGAAATAACATAAAAATTCTCAGTAATGCCCCGCCCACTTGTAACACTACCTAAAACAAAAGTGTCCCTCTTTGGCCATTGAAATGTTGGAAGGTATGGTTACGCTATAAATGGGACTGAACAACATTGCACCGTATGAAATGTTTATTTTTTTTCCAAACATCGTCTGGAAGTCACAGAACCACATACCGTATAGACTGTCTGCTGCAGCTTATACTTATTCTGTGGAACTATTGTGCTTGTTCAATGACCCTAGGATTCCACAGAGCCCAGCTTGAGCGTCACTAATTTAACCCTTTAAGAACCAGAGGGGAGTGCAACACATTGCTTTGCAATGCGTTACGCACCTCTCTGGTGTTAAAATAGTCTGACCAGACCATGCCTTTATCTGGGGACACATAAAATGCATGCACATTTCAGGGCTGCGCTGAAATCAAATCAGCTCTGCAGTGTGCATCTTTCTTATGTGTCCTCGGTTAAACGTAAGGTCTGGTCAACCTACCATAAAGGGTTAACATATGTGAAACATTCTGCTTTTAGTCAACATCTAGATTTAAGTCAGTGTTTCCCAAACCTTTTCATCTGTGACAGATCCCTTTTTAAGTTGTGATACATGTAGCACAAATGTACATTTCTGTGACACAGCCTATAATATAAAAGGCCAGATGTATGTTTGTCCAATGCAGTCATGCTCAGTAGAGACTGCCCAAATGCACAGAATGCTGGCCCATGTACACGGGCTTTTACACTAGTACAGGAAATAAAATGTATAGTTGGCTATAAAACACTGAATGAACAAAGCCTACAGTGGATGAATTCTGGAGCAAACCATATATAAGGAAAAAATAAAGATCTTTGTTGATTTAATATCTTGAATGCTAGTAGAACCTCCAATGCATTGTGGATGAATTTGTTGGAGAGGTCTCTTGCATTCAATATATTATATATTTATTGAGACAGTTTAGATGCATAATGCACCAGTTGTGGAATCTGTTCAAATATTAGGGTTGCAGGTTCTAGTCCCTCTCAGGGTCAGCTATCTGCCAACCCACACTGGGCTACTGCAGCAGATTGTGGTCGATATCCTCAGCTTGGCTTGCTGTGGAGACCTTCATCCTGCAGTAGATTGACAATGCATGTATGTGTGTGTGTGTGTTTTACCAGAATGTAAGGTGTCACACTGCTATGCCTCTTGTAGTAATAAACCTTTGGACATTCCGGAGGGACCTGCAATGCTACCTTAAATGCTGCTCTGATTTATAAAATATGAAAATCTCCAGTTTTCAAAATAGCATATTTACCAGAATAATGTAGTCTTAGTGAAGGAAATCTATTTTTTTTTTAAGCTTGAGAAATCTTTTTTTTTTTTTTCAAATGACCAGTTGTCGTTGTATATCTGCATTTCTGTGTTTGGGATGTTAACATTCTAAGGGCCATGTGCACAAATAAAAAATGTAGCAATTGTGGGGAAAAACCAAATGTACCGTAAGGAACAAATACAAATCCTTAAAATTACCACTGAGTTTAATGGGGTTAAATGGGCTTTTAAACCCTTGGAATGCTAGAAAGGTCTCCAAAGCAAAGTTAGTGTCCTCTCTAGCAGTTAAGGGGGTTCAAAGCCCCAAATAAAGGTTAACATTTGTGTTTGTTCCCTGTGTTGGTTTACCCCAGAATTAAGTTGTCACTTGGCTTCTATAATGGCGTGCAACACAAACAACATCTTTACTTTCCAGTGCTAGAAGTCTGTGCACCAGTGTACTATTGCAGGGGTATCCAACCCTCAGGGCCGGATTTACATTCCAGGCTCACCTAGGCAAGGCACTCTGGGCACCCTTACCTCCGCCCATGGCCACACCCCACTCCTCACATGACCAGGCAACCAGTCTCATCCACTGTTTCCTTGCATAGAATATACCTTTGGCCTACAGCAAGTAAGGACATAAAAACTTTAACCCCTTGGTTGCTAAAGAGCTCACTAGCATCCAGTGGGTTAAATAATAGCCTGTAAAGGGGTGTATAAGTTACTGCATGGATATAGAGATTGCTCTGGCCCCACCCTCAATTCAGAATGTGGGTGTGGACAGCACAGCTGAGGCTCCCCTCAAAATTTGGAGCTCTAGACAGGTGCCTAGCCTGCCTATTGGGGAATCCGGCCCTGCCAGCCCTGGTCAAGAAAAGCTATCAACAGTGCATGTTTTCAAGATATACCTAACAGAGCACATAAGGATTAATTAGTGATTGCTGACTTACTTTTGCTCTAGCAGAGATATCCAGAAAACATACACTGCTGCAAGCTCTTGAGGCACAGGGCTGGCTTCCCCCCCTTTCCCATTTGGGTAACTATATCCTCAGAATAAGCACCCATTAACCTGATTAACAGAATGACTTATGTTGGCGTTTTTCAAACAGCAGCCACATATTTCTATATACTTCGTTTTGTATCTTATTTTGTTGTAGTCTTCTGCTAGTTGTATCTGATGAAGATAACTGAGCAGTCCAAACCACACAGGTCTAGTAAAGCCCATTGTTTGTTGTGAGAAAGTGTGAACTAAAGGCAGAGTTCAACATTCATTATACTGCAGATACAGTGCAAAAATGATATAGATATACCTACCTACTGCATAATGGACACCTGCCTAGGTAAGTTAACCCTTTAAGGACCAGAGGGCTGTGAAGCATTGCTCTGCAATGCATTGCACACCCATCTGATTCCTATAGAGTTAATCAAACAAAGAGGCACCTATGGTATAGTTCTACTGTACGAGAAGAGATCACTTTAAACCATGAACGGGCTGAACTCCACATGTACATGATGACATACTTTCATGTTTTCAACAATCCTTTATCTTCAATATATAAGCGGGCATTCAAATCCATGATATATGGCACAAAATCTCTGGTGTGCCGGATCCAATAACACCGGGTTAAATGCCAAGAGCAATGAAAAGATTATGGAACATGTTTGGGAATTTCTTGTTTTTAGGTTGTGGAAAGGTTATTTGTGATCCTGGTACTGCATCCAAGAGACTGAGTAGCATCATTTGACAATCCATTGCAATCAGGGCCCTTGGAGCCTTAGAGAAGAAATTTGGTGTACAAGCTACTCAATCTTCTCTCCGAAGAGCACCTTTTTTTTGCATTACCTATTGAACTGGGGCCTCCTATAAATGGCACTGTGAGTCTCTCAAAAGCAATAGACTTTTAAGTCTCTCTCATCTTCAGAAAATTCTCAATTGTATTGCAATCACCATTCTGAACACATTACCGCACAGTTCAATCCAGCAGCATCATGGCACACAATCTTCCCTAGTTAACGTTGTTTTCGATTACTGCATTTATTATTCCTCTGCATTCTCATGAGATTCTGGGTAACATTGAGCAGGCAACAGAGAAACATCATGCAGTATAGTCAAGTGACCTCTGTCAGAATAGTCACATTTTATGAACTGAGAGTAGAAGAGAGACCAGGCACAATATAATATTCCAGAAACAAAACAGCTTCCATTTTTTCCCCAAACTTTCACACAATCTTGGTTTAAAATTATATGTATATTGTATCATTGCCATTCTATTTGCTCTTTGCAGGTTCCATTAAACAAATTAGGTTGTTTCTCAAACATATAGTGACAGATTGACATAAGTTATTGATTTCTTTTATTCACCCCTTGAATGTGAGAGACATCTCCAGTGCATTGTGAAGCAATGCATTGGAGATGTCTCAAGTATCCAAAGGGTTAAAGATATGTAATTTTACCTCAGATGAATCTAGTACTGTTTTGCTGCCTTAGCTGCAAAGTTAATGGTCTTTAGTGAGATAACGCTACTATGGGAAGAAAATCCTAACAGGTTTATAAAAGAATCAGAGCCTTTCTTTTTGAGTTAAATCTGGTGTTGTTTTTTACCCAATTTTGGTAAAGCTGAGATGGGATAAATCATATATCATTTGATCTCAATGGAATTGGGCTAAAAACTTATAGTATGTGAGTTATATGGAATTTTCATAAAACTGTATATTGCAAGCTCTGAGGAAATGGGATAAAACTTTGTACTGTGAATGCTATAAAACTGCAAGCTCTTAGGAAAGGGGATAAAACTGTGAATTCTGAGGAACTGGGATAAAACTGTGCATTGTGAGAGCTGAGGAACCTGGATAAAACCATGTATGTTGAGTGCTGAGGAACTGGGATAAAGCTGTGTATTGTGTGAGATGAGGAATTATGTATTGTGATCATTGAGGAACTGGGATAAAACTGTTTTGTGAGAGCTGAGGACTGGGATAATACTGTGTATTGTGACAGAGGAAAAACTGGGATAATACTGTATTCTGAGCACTGAGGAACTGGGATGAAACTGTGTATTGTGGCAGGTGAGGAACTGGGATAAAACTCTATTGTGAGTGGTACAGGATAACACTGTGTATTGTGAGAGCTGAGGAAATAGAACACTATGTATTGTGAGAGCTGCAGAAATAGGATAACATTGTGTATTTTGAGGGCTGAGGAAATAGGATAACGTGTATTGTGAGATCTGGGGAAGTAGGATAAAACTGTATAGTGAGTGCTGAGGAAACAGGATAACAATATGTACTGTGAGAGTCCAGGAAATAGGATAACATTATGTCAGGGCTCAAAATTTCCACTCTCCACTAGCCAATGGCAAGTGAAAATTTAGCCCTGGCGAGTAGAAATTCAGCCCTGGTGGGTATGCTATGGCTTGCAGTGGCGAGTAACTTTTCAGGTTTGGCTAGTAGCAGAGGACTTCAAATTTTAAGCCCTGATTATGTATTGTGAGAGCTGAGGAAATAAGATAAAACTTTGTATCGTGAGAGCTGAGGAAGTGGGGCAAACTTTGGATCAAGAGAGCTGAGGAAGTGGGATAAACTTTGTATTCCGAGAGCTGCGGAATTGGGACAAAACGGTATGACCGGAATTCACCAAACAGTGAATGGCTGAAGAATATGAGAGGAAATACTCTAATTTCATGTCACATCTGCTATCCCCAAATTCATTAAAGAGACATTTTTTCCCATGGATTCAAAGGTGGCTTTAAACCCCTTCAATGATAGAGAAGTCTCCAGTTCATTTCAAAGCAATGTGTTGGAGTCCTCTCCAGCATCCAGTGGGTTAAACCCCCCATTTAAATTCATGGGAATTTGGGGAAATTGTATTTGTCCCCCTATGGTGCACTTATTATATTCTAAAATTGTTCCAGTCCCTCTTAGTGCATGAGCCTCAAGCATTTATCAATTTACTTTTAATCTATGAGGAGAATCCTAGTGGCTGCTATGAAACAATTCTGTGTGCATTGGTTCTAAATAATCCTTAATTAGTACTGAATAACATCTGTTGGAGCAAGCATGATTCTTTGTTCCAGTATTAATGACCCTAAGCTCCTCCCACTGCAGGATTTTGCCTTCGGTGGGAAGAGTTTGGGTTCTTTGAGTTGTGTGGAAAATGTTCCACCTCCATGGAAATGATATCCATTAGGAATCCATTGAAGTGGACAGGATTCTTTGTCACAGTACTCAATGACCTCAGGCTCTTCCCACTGTAGGATTTTGCCTTCAGTGGGAGGACTTTGAGTTTAGCGGAAAAAAAAAATTCCACCACCATAGACATGAAGTCCAGTAGTAATTAAAGATTAATTTTGAGTCACCAATCCACACAGAAGTGATTCATAATGGCCATTAGGATTATCTGCCCAAATTTAGATAGGGGTATTAGTGCTCCTTTAAAAAAAAACACATGGTTGTTACTAGTTTCAGTAAAAGCTAGAGTCAGAGGAAGGATTTTCTGAAATACATTTTGAGGGAAGATAAAATGTCTCTTATAAACCTAATTAAGTCTCAGCCAGCTGGCTACTTTAACTGGCATAGCTGAATGGGCAGAGATACGGGAGTGTAGAGGTCTGTCTGACAATCACAGCCGTATGACAAACGATATGAGATTTGACTTTCAGTTCCATACAGAATAAGATCCTCACACAAATCCTAGTTATACCTTAGGAGGGAGTGAGAACTGCTGCCCTTTTAAAATGTACAAAATATGGTTGTTAGATTCATTTCTTGGCTCTGTTTATTAAAGTCTACTGGCTGAGGCCCAGACCTGTACTATAAAATTTCAGTCTGCTTAAATTTGATGCTTCATTATACAAAACATATAACAGCCAGGTGATATAGAGGTTAAGGTACAAATATGTAATGTTATGCTTATGATTCACAACTTTAAAGGCGCATTAAACATTTTTTTATGAAAAGGGTTTTTTCCTGCTAAGTACTTCCATTTGTGGCAGTTGTTTTATTCAAAATGCATAACCATTCACACAGTCAGAAAGGGGTGAAGCTATTGCTGTCACATTCAATGGAGACTGCATTCCGTGAATTACCTGTCATAGAGTGCAACAGAATAAACGTCAGGACACCAGGTGAACTGCAGGTGAACTTTCTGGGCATCAGAGAGCAGTATTCATGTAAACAAACAACAGTTTAACCTGCAATAACTTTGGGATGACACATCTACCAGCAGTAGGAACACCCTTATTTTACTTAGAAGGAAAAGCTCTACAACATTTTATTTTTGTACTAGTTGAACAGCCCGTTACACGGGCCACAGTGCCACTGCCACCCGGTTGCGGGGCAGTCACGTGCAATAGAGACTGCCCGCGCCATGGCTGATACAGAGCTGGATGCTCCTTCGGAGCACAGCGGCGCGGGCAGTCTCTACTGCGCATGACTGCACCACGCGCAGCAGTGTCTACTGCGCATGTCGCGGCGTTACACACGATTTAGCAAATTATTATATAGGATTATTATTTACTTATATAAAATGTTTTTGTCCTATTGTACTGTAACCTGTATGTACCACAGGAATAGTGACTGCTTAGGTAATGACAACCAGGCAGCACTGCATACCCAGTACCAAATATGTGGCAGGTGTTTTTAGCACTTAGGACAGATGTGGGCATCGAGAGGCCCTCCAGCTGTTTCTAGACTTCAACTCCCACCATTCTGCAGCAGTTGCTGGCTGCCATGGGATGATGGGAATTGTAGCTTCACATTTCCCACCCATGGCTTAAGACATTGACAGTAAATTCCAGTGCCAGCGTGTTTCAGGAACTTTGTTGTCCCCACCACTGCAGTTTCCACATCAGTCCTGGAGTGATGCCACCAAACCAATTACTTTGACTACTATACCTGGGAAAATGTAATTGTCGTCTGCCCGGTGGGGAGTTCTCTGCTGCCATAGGAGGTGTGAAAAATTATGTGAATCATGTCAAAAAGGGGCGAGGCATGATGCGAGTTGGGGGGCAGGGCTTAAAGGTGAGATGTAAAATAAAGCTGGGGGAAGGAGTTCCTAGGGGGAAAGATCGGAAGTGGGAAGCGTTTCAATAGAAACTCCCCATATCCGGAGGAATCAGCCACTGCCCCGGAGACCCGGTAAAGCAGTGTCAAAACCGGAGTCTCAGTGGCAAATCCGGAGAGTTCCCAGGTTTGTTGACTACTGATTGTTTATAAATCCTCTGGCCCAACTATTCTGCTCTCTATCTAATATAAAGCATCGCACAATACTGATTGCTGCCCTTCATTTATATTCTGTTAGTGTTATTCCTGACACAAATCAACTGGCAATTTATTTCATGAACCACCAGTCATTGCAAATACTTACTGCAAAGCAGAGAAACCTGCAACCCTCCAGCTCTTGAATTACAAATCCCATCATCCTCAGCTGGATTTGGCTGGCTGAGGATGATGGGAGTTGTAGTCCAGCAACAGAGTGCTCAAGGAAACATAGCCCTGACATAATATTCCATTATGACACGCACACGCACAAACACATTTTTTATATTATATATATATTAATGTTTTACATCTGTTTTATAATAAACATTTAATGCTTCTTTACTCCACCTTAGTTTACTAATATTTTCATTAATATCCATTAACGTTCAGTGCAATTTTTACCCCTTAGCTTCTGTTTGATATCTTCCATGTGTCATTTCAACTCTTTTTGCTGCTGGAGTGTCCCACAACATTGCTGGACCTGAATGACTGCTCATTGTTAGAAACTGAATGGATGCCTGGTTGTAATACAGAGAGACTGATGTACCAAGGGAATATGGTGCAATTCCATAGGGAAACAAACTGAATCATAGTGAACAAATAAAACTGGCCATTGATTTAAATGGGGATTCTAACTGTTTTAGTGCCAGAAAGGTCCCCAAAAGGTTTAGCAACGTGGAGGAGACCTCTCTGGCATTCAAGTTGTTAAAATCCCCATTTACATCAATGGCACTTTGGGGTCTCTGCATTTGTTGCCTATTGTGCAGCTGGTTTGCTCCAGAACTGCGCCACAGTCTCTTAGTACATCCGCATCAGAAACCTGGAGTGAGTTTCCTGCCTCCCCAGCTGCATTTCCTTCAACAAGTTGTTTTTGTTCTTATTCTGAGTGTTTTTATTTCAAATATTAAATATATTGATCTATATATATATATATATTATAAGGGTTTCCATAAAATAATAAACAGAACCAAAGTGCACTGCTACATAGCCCTTTGGACTCTAGAAGGTGCCTTGATCTTTTCACTGTTCAGATGAATGTGTCTCTGTTCTCTCTGTTTTTTGTTTTATTTCCTTTCAAATAAGTACAAAAAAATGTAAGTAACAAATATCCTTCTCCTTTCTTGAAATAAATAGGATTTCACATTTGTTGTTGTCTGGTGTGTGTGTCTTATGTCCATTATGGGCCAGTCCCCCAAGGATCCAGAAAACTAATGTCACTTAAAGGGATAGTAATAAAAGCAGCTCCAATTAACCCCTTAAGGACCAGTGGCGGTCACTTAAGGACCACAGAGCATTTTTTTTTTGTTTCCGGTTATGGACTCCCTGAACGACGTGCAGCCACGGGGGGAGGCTGGAATTCCATGACGGTCATGTTATTTCATTACTGTCAGGGTTGTAGTTCAAGAGTTATTGAATGATAAAGTATCCCCCTTCTGCCCCTTTTACCTAGTGTAAGCCACCTACCTCCCCTCAGATGTGGAATCTGGTCTTAAGACCAAACAGCTCACATCAAGGGACAATCTTCTTACTGTGAGAACAATGAAAATCCTGACCCCCTTAACAGGGTTTTTAAGGGTTTTTCCCTTATGCCAACTGAAGATTGTCCCTCTCTGCAAGCCACCTGGACACCCCCTTTCTGTTCTGAAGTGAGCAGTGTTACATCTGTAAAAGGGTCGGGAGGGGGATACTTTATCATTCAATTACTCTTGAACTACAACTCTGACAGTACTGAAATAACACTCTATATGGCCCAAATACTATGAAGATCAACTGGAGCTGCTTTTATTGTGAAACATTACTATCCCTTTAATATGTTTAACTCTTTGTTAAAGGAATCTATCTATACATATACACAGTCATGTGAAAAAGAGAGTACATCCTCTTTGAATTCTATATTTTTACATATCTGGATATAATAACAATCACCTGATCTTTAGCAGGTCTAAAAATTAGGTAAATACAACCTCAGATGAACAACAGCACATGACATATTACACTGTGTCATGATTTATTTAACAAAAATAAAGAAAATGGAGAAGCCATGTGTGAAAAACTAAGTACACCTTATGATTCCAAGCTTGTAGAACCACCTTTAGCAGCAATAACTTGAAGTAATCATTTTCTGTATGACTTTATCAGTCTCTGACATCATTGTAGAGGAATTTTGGCCCACTCTTCTTTACAACGCTGCTTCAGTTCATTGAGGTTTGTGGGCATTTGTTTATGCACAGCTCTCTTAGGGTCCCGCCACATAATTTCATTCGGGTTGAGGTCTGGACTTTGACTGGGCCATTGCAACACCTTGATTCTTTTCATTTTCAGCCATTCTGTTGTAGATTTGCTGGTGTGCTTGGGATCATTGTCCGGTTGCATGACCAGATTTCGGCCAAAGTTTAGCTGTCGGACAGATGGCCTCACATTTGACTCTAGAATACTTTGGTATACAGAGGAGTTCATGGTCAACTCAATTACTGCAAGGTTCCCAGGTCCTGTGACTGCAAAACAAGCCCAAATCATCACCCCTCCACCACCATGCTTGACAGTTGGTATGAGGTGTTTGTGCTGATATGCTGCGTTTGGTTTTCACCAAACTTGGCGATGTGCATTATGGCCAAACATCTCCACTTTGGTCTTGTCTGTCCAAAGGACATTGTTCCAGAAGTCTTTTGGTTTGCTCAGATGCAAATTTGCAAACCTAAGCCATGCTGCCATGTTCTTTTTAGAGAGAAGAGGCTTTCTCCTGGAAACCCTTCCAAACAAACCTTACTTGTTCAGTTTTTTTCTAATTGTACTGTCATGAACTTTAACATTTAAGATGCTAACTGAGGCCTTTAGAGTCTGAGATATAATTCTTGGGTTTTTTTGCAATTTCTCTGAACATTGCACAACCTGACCTTGGGGTGAATTTGCTGGGACCTCCACTCCTGGGAAGATTGGTAACGGTCTTGAATGTTTTCTACTTTTGAATAATCTTTCTTACTGTAGAATGATGGACTTGAAATTGTTTGGAAATAGCCTTATAACCCTTCCCAGATAGATGGGCAGCAACAATTGCTTCTCTAAGATCATTGCTGATATCTTTCCTCCTTGGCATTGTGTTAACACACACCTGAATGCTCCAGACCAGCAAACTGCTATAACTTCGGCTTTTATAGAGGTGGTCACACTTGCTTATGATCAATTAATCAAGGGCATTTGATTAGCAGCATCTGTCTGCTACTTAGCATCTTAATTCCTATGAAAGCAGTAAGGGTGTACTTAGATTTTCACACATGGCTTGTCCATTTTGGCTTTATTTTTGTTAAATAAACCATGACACTGTGTCATATGTCATGTGCTGTTGTTCATCTGAGGTTGTATTTACCTAATTTTTAGACCTGCTAAGGAACAGATGATTGTTATTATGTCCTGATATGTAAAACCATGGAATTAAAAGAGGGTATACTTTCTTTTTCACACAGCTGTATATATATATATATATATATATATATATATATATATATATATATATATAGAACTGTGCAAAAGTCTTAAGCAGGTATAAAAAATGCTGTAAGGTAAGAATTTTTCAAAAATAGATATGTTAATAGTTTATATTTATCAATTAACAAAATGATATTGAGTGAACAGAAGAAAAATCTAAATCAAATCAATATTTGCTGTGATCAACACTCTGCCTTCAAAGCAGCACCAATTTTTCTAGGTACACTTGCTCAAAGTTAGGGATTATGTAGGCATATAATCAGGTGTATGATCATCAATTTAATATGTGTGTTGAAACACAGAAGCAGAAACATCTGTGTAGGAGGAATAAAACTGGGTGAAGAACAGCCAGACTAACAAGGTGAGGTTGTTGAAGAAAGTATAATGTCAAAAGTCATACACCATAGCAAGCACAGCAACAAGACACAAGGTAGTTATAGTGCATCAGCAAGGTCTCTCCCAGACAAAAATTTCAAGGCAGACAGAGGTTTCCAGATGTGCTGTCCAAGCTCTTTTGAAGAAGCACAAAGAAACGGGGAACACTGAGGACCATAGACGGAGTGGTCGGTCAAGGAAATTTAGTGCAGCAGATGAAAGAGACAACATGCTTACTTCCCTTCACAATCGGAAAATGTCCAGCAGTGCCATCAGCTCGGAATTGGCAGAAAACAGTGGGATCCAGGTATGCTCATCTACTGTCCAGAGAGGTCTGGTCAGTAGTCTTCATGGAAAACTTGCAGCCAAAAAGCCATACATCCAACTTGGAAACAAGGCCATGCAACTCAATTATGCACGAAAACACAGGAACTGGGGTACAGAAAAATGGCAGTGGTGCTCTGGACTGATGAGTCAAATTTTTAAATATTTGGCTATAGCAAAAGACAGTCTGTTCAGCAAAGGGCTGAGTGCCTGCAGGCAACAGTGAAGCATGGTGGAAGTTCCTTATAATTTTGGGGCTGCATTTCTGCAAATGCAGTTGGGGATTTGGTCAGAATTAATGGTCTCCTCAATGCTGAAAAGTACAGGCAGATACTTACCCATCATACAGGCATCTGACTGGCCCCAAATTTATTTATTCTGCAGCATGACAATGACCCCAAACATACAGACAAGTCATTAAGAACTATCTTCAGCGTAAAGAAAAACAAGGAGTCCTAGTAGGGATGGTATGGCCCCACAGAGCCCTGATCTCAACATCATTGAGTCTGTCTGGGATTACATGAAGAAAGAGAAGCATTTGAGGCTGCCTAAATCCACAGAAGAACTGTACTTAATTCTCAAAGATGTCTGGAACAACCTACCTGCTGAGTTCCTTAAAAACTGTGTGCAAGTGTAAGCAGAAGAATTGATGCTGTTTTGAAGGCAAAGGGTGGTCACACTAAATATTGATTTGATTTTTCTTCTGTTCGCTCACTATCATTGTGTTAGCTGATAAAAATAAACTATTGACATGTCTATTTTTTTTAAAGAATTCTTACTCTACAGCATTTTTTTCACTCCTGTGTAAGACTTTCACATAGTAAATATATATTCTCATATAGAAACATTACTGTCCCATTAAAAAGGTACTGTTTCTCAAAAATAACTAATGTTTTTTCTTGGAATACTGTGTGTGCCCAGGATAGGGACATGTAAGCAGTGCAAACTAGTGCTAGGACTATGTGGGTCCCTACACCCCACATAGTGACAGGCTTTAACTGTTTGTTTATTCACACATCAGGGCCATACACCGCTGGTACTTTTATTTATAACTTAAATACAAGAAGACTACTTTAGCAGCAGACTTTTCAAGGTACACAGTCCTATCTCTCAGTGCTTCACCTGTTGAATTTGTTGAGCAGGAGAAATTACCTTCTGTAAGGTTGGCATCCTTTAAAAAGCCATGCTATTTTTGATTAGCATTTGACCTCTGACTACTGCTATTTTCTTCAGTTAAAGATTGATGAACACTAGTGACCTTTACAGTTGATTCAGATATATCTAAGGCTATTGGTTGCTGTTAAACAGGGATCATTAAATTTAGGAAACTGCTGATATAATGCAAAAAAAAAATGAGATAGATATACTTGACTGCTATATGAAAGACACCTAGCACCTACATTATCCTGTATTCTTTACCCAAAAATCAGCAAAATGATGTATTACATTGTATTGCACCTTTTTCTTCAGAAAAATGCCCTTGTTCTAGTAAAATACTTTTGTTTACAGTTTGACAAACCCTAGTGATCCTGATAAACCATTCAGGTGTATTGAAGCTTATTGTATGTTGTGAAGAGGTTTGATCTAGAGGCAGGCTTCAATGGATCACAGAATACAGGATACTGCAGATATAATGCATAAAAACAATTACATATAAATACCCCATGAGACACACTATCATGATTGCTATGGTAACTGAGCCATGGAATTGGAATGGCTGCCCTCATTAGGGTTGCCAACCAGTCGGTATTTTAACGCCAGGCCGGTAAAAAAATTGGCTTCGGTCCAATGTTAAGTTTATGGAGAGAATGCCATGGCCGGTATTTGTTTGAAGAAAAGGTGGCAACCCTAGCCCCCATAGAGCATATGTAAAACTAGGTTTTAGACCTTATAAACCAAACAGAAAATCTTTACAGATGTTAACATTATGTAGAGAGTATAAAGTCATTTTTAGGTATTAATGTTTGATTAACCCTTTAAGTGCCAGAGGGGCATGCAGCACATTGCGAAGCATGCCCTTCTGGCACTCAAAGGGTTATTAACCAGCGGTCCTGGGACGTTTCCGTCCCATAAGTACCACTTTGATCCTTGCTGACGTGCCGTACACGTGACCTGTTGCGTGTATCGGCATGCCTCTTTGAGGCCTAAAAGAGATCACTCCAGTCTTGGAGCAGTCAATTTTAGGTCTTATTTTTACCGGGAGCGCTGTAAGTAAAAAGTACGTGAAGTACTATGACTGTCATCGGTCCTTAAGTATTTAGTCACTGTGTCACGTAGTCCTTAAGGGGTTAAGGAATAGACGGGATTGCAATGCATTGCTAAGTAATGTGTCCATTCCTCTGGTTCTCAAGGGTAAAAAAAATTAGGGACACTTTTTGCTAGGGCATATTTCCCCTTTCATAACAGGTTTACTTAAAATCTGTTGCCTGGCTTCTGTTACTGAGTTTTGCACTTCAATGTATTGGAACATTCTATACCAGTTTATATTTTATCTTTCACAAGAAATTCAATCCTGACTGAGGATATATGCCTCACCATGGGTAACTGGCCTTAGAGTCTGAATACTTTTAGCTAGGTGTTAATCAGATGATCACCAGTTATTCACGTTAGGTAATTATGAACCAAAGTTTTTAACCGAAGCATGGAGTTGTTATGGTGAGATTTCCCAGAGCCCCCAGGCCACTCTGAATAATAGCAGCCTAAACAACCTTAGGGAAATATTAGGGAAAAATGTAATCATCCTTGCTTAATCCTTTGAGGATCAAAGCAGTGCCACCCTGCTGATCCTTAAAAGGATAAAGCCATTCAGAAGAACTCTGTGTAGCACTGGTTTGGCTAAGGGCTGACTGAAAAGATGAATCATTACAAACACAGGCAGGTGCTATTCAGGAAGCTGAAGATGAGCAATTCTGGAGCAAATCAACTGCACCACAGGGGATTGATAAAGTGTCTCATTGAAAAAAGGGGTGATTAACCCTTTGAATGCTAAAGGTCTCCAAGGCATTGTGAAGCAGAGTTGGTGACCCCTCTAGCATTCATGGGGGGGAGATTCACTAAGTGGTGATAAAGAGGTGATAAAGTGGAGATGACTTCTCCAATGTATCACTTCTGTAATTCCTATGCTATTCTACGGAGCCAATGCACTAAGATTTCTTCAACTTTGGAACTGGAGAAGTGATAAACTGGAGAACTGGAGAAGTCATCTCCACTTTATCATCTGTTGATCACCGCTTAGTGAATCTCCCCCAAGGGGTTAAAGGCAGATTATTGCATAATGAGTAAAAACATGGGTACTCCCACAGCTGAGATATATTATTTAAAACTTACTGCAGCTCATATGTGCATTTCCTGGGTGCAATTCCTCCATGGTCTGGGATTATACAATGGCGCTGTTGCTACATCAGCCTGTGGTGGGTTATTGACACTGACAATAGCTGTTCATAGACAGAGATAGCAACAGCAGCAGCATAACATTTCAGGACATGGAAGTATGGCACCCAAACACTGCAAGTTTGAGCTGCAATAACATTTGAATAAAACATCTCTTATCAGTGGGAGTACCCTTGTTTTACTCAGAAGGATAATCCCTGCATATATATATATAATTTTTTTTTCCCCTCTATATTAAGTGATACTATTTTATTATTATTATTCTTTATATATATAGCGCCAACTAATTCCGCAGCACTGTACAATTGGTAATAGACATACAGAGGTATTAAATAGTACAATTAGATGTGGAGAGGTATTAAATAGTACAATCAGATGTGGAGTACAGAAGGTTCAGAGGGCCCTGCTCATGAGAGCTAACAGTCTAGAGGAATACTATTCATTTATCCCTCTGCGTGCCAGAGAGGTATCCAATGCATTGCATTGCCAGTGCCAGAGAGGTGTCTACCGGTGTCCATGCAGTGCCAGATAGGTGTCCATCGGTGTCCATGCAGTGCCAGATATGTGTCCAACGCAATGCGTTGCATACCTCTCTAGCACTGAATGGGTTAAGCATAAGGCCCAGTGTGTTTCCTTACCACCGAATTAACCTCTTAAGGGCCAGGTGAGTGTGCAACCCTCTGTTCCTTAAGGCGTTAATGTAATGTTTGATACTGCAGTAAATAAAATGGTGCAATATGTGAAGCTGGAATTATTTTTTTAATTTATGTCTAGAAAATCTTTGATACTCATGAGGCCTGAATTAACCCTTTGTGGACCAGAAGGTTGTTGCCGGGATACATATACGAACTTAACATGATTTGGTGTTACTAGAAATTATACAGCTCAGTCAAAACAATGACAACAAGCCAGTGGCATAACTAATATGTGAGGGGCCCATTCATTATCTATAAAACATACATTACACAGAACGGTGTGTTATATGAGGCCAGAAGAATTACACACTGTAATATAGGATCAACAGGGCAATACTACATGGCTTGAGGCTAGCAGGACAACACTAAATTACTTGAGACTAGCATAGTAAATCATGAGCCAGTAAAGCTATGCATCACAGAAGAGCAGACTGGTAAAACACCACTAAATGGCTCTAGCAGGGTAATGTGCAGAGTAGTAAGGCTATACGCCATTACTGTAATTACGTGATTCTCGTGTAATGATGCACTGCCCTAACAGCTTCATGAGACCATTAGGGTTATGTAGCATTACATAATGCACCATTACATACCACTATGCGTTTGTCTGGGTAATATACAGTTACATGGGACTAGCAGGGTAATACGCCATTACTAGAATGCCCCATATAAGTACAATCAAACACTACATATCTATGTAAAACAAGCCTGTATTACTATTCTTTGCTCCTATCCATGTTCCATTGTTGCTGATTAGTCTCAAAGTAGTATTTCCCTGTTTTACAAATGTTATGATTTTATTTATTTGTTTATTTAGAAAACTAGTGTAAAAGCCCGTGTACACCGGGCAAGGTCTGGGTGATGTTAACCCTTTGAGTGTCAGAGAGGTACACAACGCATTGCTTTGCAATGCGTCGAGTACTCCTCTGGCACTCAAAGGGCTACGAGGCCGGTCCTGCTCTGCGTACTGCTGCTGCCTCACTGGCAGCGCACACGATGCAGCCATGCATTGCAGAGACTGCCCGAACGCACAGAATGTTCCCAGCATTCTGTGCTTTCAGGTAGTCTCTACTGCATGACTGCATCGAACAAACATTCTAACGTTTTATTATATAGGATGGTTTACCAGGAAGACTACATTGAGCTTTCTCTGGGTTTCAGGTATGACCTGCAGAGAGAGCTTTTACAGTAAGAAGTTACATATGTACATAAAACAGAGAAACAATATAAAAAGTATATAGTTATATACTGGATACAAAGAAGCATTTATTTTTAAGGATTTTGGACTGGGAGAAGATGTGATTTTTCAAGTAGGTTATTCCATGTCTTTGGAGCGCTAAAGGAGAAGGCAGTTCAACCGGCTTCTCTCTTGTAGTGTGGGATACTCAGCGAGTGTTAGCAGTGGATCGGAGGTTATAATTAATATGGAGAGCTGGAGTAAGAATGCTGCTCAGGGAATCTTGCAGCTTTCTAGAGAAGTGCTTATAAACTAGGCAAGAAAGATAAAAGGTACGTCTAGATTTCAGTGTTAGCCACTTTAATTCTCTAAACATATCACAGAGATGGGTAGTGTAAATACATTGGAGGCACAAAAGTGACATAATGAATTCAGTGTAGCGTTAACCAAGATGGATGTGTGCTACAGAAGCACACTCTTTATCCCCATAGTCTAGGGCTGGCATTAGCATCTTTTGAACAATATTTTTTCTTACCATGGGATAAATATGGGCTGTTATCCCACTGAATAATAGACATGTCTCCAATTCATTGCTCAGGGAATTTTTCTTGTCCCCTACAGTGCAGTAGATTTACCCAGAAATTATTCCACACTTCTTTTCTGCCTAAGATCCACTATTGAGAGAATCAATGTACATTGACCCGTCACTTTTAGACAAGTGTAACCTGTTTTACAGATAATTAAACCCTACTAGCCATTTTTTGGTAAAATAAATAGTTTTGATAAAGACATATCTTTTGTTTACCTGTCAATAGTTTGTGAAAATTTCTTGTGTTAAGGAGCCCAAAAATGTATTTGCACCAGGGCACTCCAATGTCTATTTTTACCACAGAAGAGGGGTATACCACCAGAGGTTTTGGGACCCCCTACACCCCTTGCCCCAGCATTGCTTTGGTTCTTCTTAGTACAGCTGTCTTAGTTGGTCTATTATCCTGCCCTGTTTCCTCATCCATAGGCATCTTTGCTATTGGCACATTAATAGCATTATGCCGGAATCAAGGACAGCATTCCTTTTATATTTATCTTACAAAAATGCTCATCAAGATGTCAAGTCAATGTGATGAAGAATGTGATAATGTTAGAAGTGGGGGTTTAGTGTTTTGTACACTGAATTACAGACACACTTAGCCACGCAAGTGCTGTTAATAAACACATACAGTATTAATTGTATAAATGTGTAACAGGAAGTGTAGAATTCAAATATACAATATATATATATAATTTTAATGATTAACAATAGACATAAAAAGTCAAAGGCTTATAGACTGGTAATCATAAGAAATAAAAAAAATATGTAGAACTCCCATGTAAATATCATAAATATACTTGTGAATGTTTAAGGACTGGATAAAATAGATAACAGATGTGAAAAATAATACATCAGTTAAAATTAACTGAAGGTATCCAGAGTCTGGGCTATGAATGGCCCCTTACTTGATTTAAGAGGAAAATGAGCCTTGTACCAATGCAGTCAGAGTCCCCCCTTCTCCTGCCTGGAGCCGATCAGCATCAGTGTGTCCACCTGTCGGTGAATCTTCCTGTCAGTGAATCCTTCTGGGTCAAATGAGTGCAGGTTTTGTAGTGCTCTTGTGTGGTCCAGTCCTGAGATACTATACTTAGAGGATCTTTTCTTTATACTGTCTTTCCCCCTATCTCCTTCTTGTTACACATGTTTTACAACTCATGGATCTGAGACCAAGACGAGACTAGCTGCAACTAAAACCCAGTGGGGCACCAGGAAGTTGACTAAGGGCTACAAAGGACAACACAGTTTTAGTTTACTCCATGAACTATTGGAAGCTTTCTATGTAACTGAAAAAGACCAAAATAGTTTATAGACCGACTATTGAGTGCCAGAATGGTGCACAAAACATTGCTCCACAAGTGGTCTAGTGGTCACGTGTCTTAAGCATTTAGGATTGGCTCAGCATCAGAAAAGTAGTAGATACCTTTCCAGCTTACAACAATATTGAAAATGATGACTAGTTGATCCAGAAAAATAACCTAATGACATTTTGGAGTCACAAAGAACATTTTTACCCACTTGGGGTTTAACTGGAAATGGCTTCAATAGGTGCATTTTCCCTTTCTCTGGATCAAAGGGGGGATATGGTATGGACTGAGCTTGATAGACACAGTTTTTCTGCGCTACTATGTTAGTGGCAGCATTACAGGACCAGTCAGTAACATAAGAGAATTTAAGTCTTACCTGTTAAATCCTTTTCTCTTAGTTCATACATGTTACTGGTAACTCTGGGTAGGCAATCCGCCCCTTTAAGTAGGCAGGAACAATTCTAGAAGTGAATGCAAGGGGTGGAGCCTACCTTCCCTCCTTGGCTGCAGCTAGCCAATCAGCTCCGGTAAGATTTCAGACAGTAACTATTGACTAGATAGTAGAAGGGAAAGAAGAATCCTGTGAGCATGACACTGAAGGACCCCCACGGTCTGCCACAGGAGAGCCAAGCATGGTCCCTTGATAGGGTGGGAGACCAGTAACCTGTATGGACTATGAGAAAAGGATTTAACAGGTAAGACTAAAATCCTCTTTTCTCTGTCGTCCAATACAGGTTACTGGTAACTTTGGGATGTCCAACCATTGAGTTTCCCAGAGCCGGGAAGTAAGGCAAGGACCAGGCGCAAGGCCCCAAAAGTCACCAGCAGATATGAACCATCAGATTAGAGATAGCCCAACAAAAACAAATCAAGTGTCAACTGACAGGGGTAACAACAACCAAGAACTGTCACACAGCACACTGAAATAGAGCTAACAGGGCTCAAAAGTGAAGGAAGCACCAAAGAACTGAAGAAGATCCTAGACATGCAAGACTGCCTCCAGGATCTTCCTCCCAAAGCTGGCGTCAGCCGATGCCAGCACATCAACACTGTAGTGAATCGAAAAGGTGTGCACAGACGACCAAGTGGCAGCCTTGCACAACTGATCAGCTGAGGCTTCCTTCTTGTAAGCCCAAGAAGCCCCAATAGATCTAGTAGAATGAGCAGTGACCCAAAAGGGAACAGGCTTCTTCCTTAGCTCGTAAGCCTTAAGAATGGTGGACTTGATCCAAGACGCAATAGTCACTTTGGATGCAGGTCTCCCTGCCCTGGGGCCCCCAGGAATAACGAACAGCACGTCAAATTGTCTAATGGACTCAATGCAATGTACATAAAACTTGAGACAAAGCACCACATCTAACAAGTGGAGATCCCTCTCCTTGTCAGAGGTAGGGTCAGGGCAGAAAGAAGGCACCACTGCTAGACAAGGCATCCACTGCTAGAGCCAGGGGATCTGCCCAGTGAGAGCAGAATGATGGAACCTTCCTGTTGTGTCTTGTTGCCATCAGGTCAATGCACGGAAGACCCCACAACTGGACAGTGAGTCCAAACACCTCTTGATGCAGTTCCCACTCTCCACTGTCCACTGTGTGACGACTGAGGAAGTCTACCAGAACGTTGTCTACGCCAGGAATATGAACTGCGGAAATGGCAGGGACCTGCCCAGGCCAGAATAGCCTTGACCTCTAGCCAAGCAGCGAGATTTCTTGTGCCGCCTTGCTTGTTGATGTAGGCTACCGCTGGGCTACCTGGGAAGGAGAGATTCTTCCTGGGATCACTGGCCCTGAGCATTCAAGTGCCCCAGGACCACTCCCCATCCAGAGAGGCTGGCATCTGTCGTCACTGTTGTCCAGAAGGGCACCAGGAAGGACCTGCCTTTCAGGATATTGTTCAGGTTGAGCCACCATGAGAGACTCAGCTCCATGTGAAGAGGGAGAGATAGGGACCTCTCCAGATTATCCGGTTGACCCCTGCATGCCAGGATTACAAACCTCTGAAGTTCTCCGGTATGAGCCATGGCAAACGGAACCGCTTCTATGGTGGAAATGAATGCAATCCTGCACCTGCTGATGAAGGAGTTCTGGAGAAGATGCGTTCAGAAGGAGGTTGTCCATGCACAGGGTAACTGTGATACCGTCCCACTTGAGGATGGAAATCAATGCTCCCAGGACTCTGTTGAAAACTTGAGGAGCTGTGGCCAGGCCAAAGGGGAGGGCTGAAAACTGGAAATGCTCTTGGTCGCAGGCAAAGCGAAGATATTGCCAACTCTCTGGATGACTGGTGATGTGCAAATATGCATCTTGAAGATCCAGCGAGGCCAGAAATTCCCCAGGGGACATGCAGCGATTACTGTGCGTAGTGACTCCTGGCGATACTGGGACCTGACCACAAAGGAGTTGAGATCCTTCAAATCCAAAATGGGATGGCAGCTGCCATCCTTCTTGGAAAGCACAAAGAGGTTGGAGTAGAACCCCAACCCCCGTTCCTGAGGAGGAACAGGTTCCAAGACCGCCTTGTCAAGAAGGGCCTGAATGGCTCCCTCTAAAAGGCGGCGTTTTTCTGCTCCCAGAGGAGAGCGAGAAGAGAAGGTCCAAGAAGGAGGAAGGGAGGTGAAGGGGATCCTGTACCCCGTAGCCACCACCTGCAAAACCCACGGGTCCGCCACAGAGGCCTCCCAAGCCGAAAGGTAGTGGCGTAAGTGGCCACCTACCTGCGGGTGGGGACCCGGATTCAGCGAGTCATGCAGAAGAAGGTTTGGAAGCCTTGGGCTTAGCGGAGGACTTGGGCCTCCATTGCTGCTTAGGCTTGGATGAGGAGACCAGAGCCTGAGGCACCGCCTGGCTCAAGTCAGCCTGAAAGGGACAAAAAAGCCGATTCCTTTTGACAGGCGCCTTCTTCCTCTGGACCATTGGCAGGTGAGTACTCTTCCCTCCAGTGGCTTCACTGATCAGATCCTTGAGATCAGGCCCAAACAGTGACATGCCCTGAAAGGGCAAATACAGGAGAGCCCTCTTGAAGGCCATGTCAGCAGACCAGATCTTGAGCCAAAGAGCACGTCTGGCTACCACAGACATAGTAGATGCCCTGGCTACCATATGCACAGCATCAAACAGGGCATCAGAAAATGCTGAGCCTCAGAGATGTTGGCAAGAAGCCGCAACATATCAGCAGTAGGAGCCCCCTGACTGACAGCTGAAGTGAACTTTTTTATTTCTGTTTGTATATGTATTTTTATTATTGATATTGTTTCTTTTTTATGTTTTAATTTAAGGTATTATTTTTTGTTTTGTTTTAGTTCTGTATTATTAAAGATCGATTTTTATTCCTATTAGTCCTTTATCTATCATATAAAGGCCTATTATCTACTACACTATTATTATTTTTTACTGTATGTATCATTAATTAGTTCCCATAGACATTTTGTCCATATATGTTTGATATATATGGTCTCTGTCTTTTTGGGCACCACATTTATATATTTGACACCATCGTTGGAGGTGATTATTATTATCATTTAATACATGCGGTTTATACTGGGAGGCAGATATAACCTCCTGAAAATGTGAGTAGATAATATATTGGGCAACAAAGATTCTTCTTTCATTACTGCTAACAATACTACGCTTAGAAGACTGTTTTTTGCGCTGTTTGTCCCCTTTTCTTCAGAATTGTTCCTGCCTACTTAAAGGGGCTGATCACCTACCCAAAGTTATCAGTAACCTGTATTGAACGACAGAGAAATGTAGTATTCCCATAAAAAGTACCCCAACAGTGCCCGAAGCCCCCTGAGCCCCCCAACACACACTAAATGTTAACCGGATAATAGAGCAAGGGCAGACAAACAAAATGAGCCATCTCTGAAGTTGCAGAGAGCAGCTGCAGAGATATGTCCCAAACTGTACCGTTCCATAGAAGTGAATGGAGCAATGGCATCTATGTGGTAAAAGCGCACGGGAATACAAATTTTGCAAAGTTGTTACTGATAAGTGAATGTGCACTAGACATTACTAAAACATGTTACTAGACCCAATAAACACTGAACCCAGTAGGGAAAGTGCTAACAACCCCTCAAAAGATGCCAAACCAGCATATAAAAATTAAGTTACCACAGAAACTTGACCCAAACCACCCAACAGACATACAGATAAACCCAGTGAGTGTAGGAGTGTGCAGTAGGAACTCCACAGGAAAACCCCTGTGCTGAGGGGCACTGTGGGAAATGTGGACCTGCAGCACTCAAAGGGTTGCTCACCTTTCCTGCAGATCTTCTTTCTTCAGATCACCATGTATTAAGAAGAAGCCTCAGTGGGCAACTCCTGGGGAAAGGACTTGAACCCAAGATTTTCCCCCAGGGCTTATGGCCCACAAAAGCACCTGGATACTGAGCTAGCCGCATCTAAGGGCATCGTCAGTTATGGTAATCCACCTAATGATGGTATTCCATTTCTAACAGAAAAATAAAAAATTAGCTAAAACTATAGCAGAACTGTTCTCTTGCCTGTCTTCAACCAAGGAACAAATATTACTGGAGCTGATTGGCTAGCTGCAGCCAAGGAGGGAAGGTAGGCTCCACCCCTTGTATTCACTTCTAGAATTGTTCCTGCCTACTTAAAGGGGCAACCGCCTACCCGAAGTTACCAGTAACCTGTATTGGACGACATAGAAAGATAAATAAACTTAGCAGCTGGCATTCAGCAGCTTGCAAAAGCTACATTCTGCCTTTAGAATATGAATTATGCTTTTGTCTTGCTGCAGGTCAGATGATGGTTCCACTGCTGGTGTTGATCATTGGGCATTTCTGAGTGCCCTGTGCTGAAAAACAGGCAAATGCAAGTTCCTTGGGGAAGACAGCTAGGTACTCCAAAGTTGAGAATCACACGTTTAGGTAAAAGAAGACTGAAATGGAGTGACTTAGTGCAATTGGTATGCAAAGCAGTGGGGTATTGGGATGTAACAGATTTCATACTGTTGCACACTGGGGGGGATTATCTTATATTACTAATATCTCTACAACCCATGAAATATATGGAGGCCTCTTGCCAAGAGATAGTTTCCCAGCGTTAAATTATTATGGTCAGAAATAATTTCCTGTCAAGACTGATAAGGAGGAAAAGAAGTCAAAGCCAAAAAGGCCTAGAAAAAAAAATTAACAGAGTCATGGAGAATTTTATCTACTTTTTTAGGGGGTGCACCATCAAGTATAGGGAAATAGGTTTTGCAAATGCCAGTTTGTTTAGGGATGATGGTATGCACTTAACAGTAAAGGGACTTTGAAAAATTCCTTAACCCACTGAATGCCAGTGGGGTACGCAATGCATTGTAGAGCAATGCATTGTGTACCCCTCTGGCACTCAAAGGGAGAACATAAAAGTAGCATTGTCAGGGTTGTGAGATCTCAGTGGGATTGGGCCATAAGAGGACCCCTAGGAGCTCTCTCTTATTGAGTGTTGGTAATGCGGCTCCCTTGGTCAAGCTCCTCTATACCTGCAGTGTGAGCTGTTGCCACACACAAACACGAGTAGGGCACAAAGTAATGAGTCACTACGGTGGGTGAAGGAGTTGGGCAGGGCAAGCTGGAGGAGGCATGTAGGAGTAGTGTGTCCCACTCCTAGGAGGCTAATTTAGCGGGTGGTGGGTGCAAGCCCAGGCTATATTATCATGGCTTATAGGTGTGAAACATTATAAGGGTGGGATCTCCTGGGTCTCAATCAGGTTAATAGTTCATATAAAGCCCTGATCTTCTTTTTACATCCTATATAATTGCCAGTAAGTGTATGATGCTCTACCATGAATGGAGAATAAAGGTTAGACTGTGAATCATCAAGTTACAATGTGTGGGATACTGGGGAAAGGGGGCTGAGTACTGCCTTTTCCCTTATGTGAGCTATACTGCTTTGGAGCAATGTGATATACTTATATACTAGGGTGACCAGATCTCACCTTTCACCGGGGACACATATGAAAAATGCATACTGTGGTGCTGCTTTGATTTCAGTGCAGTCCTGAAATATGCCTATTTTTAATAGACATATTTCAGGACTGCACTGAAATCAAAGCAGCCCTCCAGTATGCATTTTTCATATGTGTCCCCGGTGAAAGGTGAGGTCTGTCACTGTATTATATACGTTCTATAAATTCTTATCTCCTCAAGTCTCAAAGAGGGACACTTGAGAGGTTTGTGAACACACAAGACTAGAACAAGTAATGCAACTTTTATGTCAGTGTTTTTCAATCTTTCTTTCATTCAGGAACGCCTTTCACACAGTCTGAAATTTTCAGGACACCCTCACATACACATACACATACAAGTAACTTCTCAAGGGTTTAATGACGTGAACAATATTTAATGACGTGAACAATATAAATAGATATGTATAATCATTCTTAGGTATCAGAGTCAGAATGACAACAAAGAACATATTTTGCATAATAATTTCTTACATTAGAAACTCAATGTAAACATTTTAGTCATAAAACAGGGCACCCTGAGCTGGAACTCACTACACACCAAAGAACTACAGCACACTGTTTGAGAAGCACTGTTTTATGCGAACACACACACTGCCAGACCAGACGGAGTAATGCAGCTCTTATGCTGGAACAAAACTAATTTCCAAGAGCTTATCTAGAAAACAAACTAATACCCAATGTATTTTGTTCCCAGGGGGCAAATTGTGGCATTCATTTGATATAAACGCAGGTGGCATTTGTTTTAATCCGACAGATACATCCCAGCACTTACACTGAATTGGGAATTCACTATTACGCCCACCAGACAAGTGCATTTCCAAACTGCAGACACTCCTCTGGTCTCCTTCCTGTAATTTAATCACTCAGCTTTTAAGTAAGAAAAATCATATGCATTTCCCGAAGGTCACATTTAAGATGGATGTCAATGTAGTGTTGTCCTTCAAATTTGTCAAGGTATACCATTCAAACTATTAATATTTTACAGTTGATTTAATTAGAATATGGAAGATAGAAGGTTTTTTTGTATGGGAACATTGTTCCTCCATTTTCTTTTTGAAGCAGGTGGACACAAATGGGCTATGGCTGAGCTAATTTAATCACAGGGTCATCTAGTCAGCTGTCTGTATCTTTATTTGTTTAACAACTACAAAATTATAACAGGGTTATGGCAGAAATTCTCTGTTTGGTTGATACCAAAAAGTGTTTTGCTCAATGAACAAGATAAAGAGCACCACAGGAAAGCAGATCTGATACACTGATTTCTCCAGTGCTTAGTCAGGGCCATTACTAGGCATGTAGGCTCCAGTTGTGAAACTTTAACATCTGCCCTACCCCCACATAATCTTTTTTATGTTCTGTGCTATATGCAACACACTCGTGAAGGAGACATTTTTTATATATATATATATATATATATATATATATATATATATATATATATATATATATATAATAATAACTATAAGCTATATAGCGAACACAGATTCCGCAGCGCTTTACACTCATATTGGTCCCTGTCCCCATTGGGGCTCACAATCTAAATTCACCTATCAGTATGTTTTTTGGAGTGTGGGAGGAAACCGGAGTACCTGGAGGACCCCAGCGCTGCAAGGCAACAGTGCTAACCACTGAGCCACCATGCTGCCCCAAATATATATATATATATATATATCTCTAGGTAAGCACAGGAAGAACTAACACAGTTTAAAGGAACACTAACATGTAAAATGAACTGGCAATAGACACATTTAAACGCCCTGTGTTTCATGCTAGCATCTGTAAAAAGTCATTTTCTGTGGCCTACAGTGTAGTTTTACATATGCTCTGTGGAGGCATCCATTCTTGCCTTTTGCAAGATTCCCTGACCTAATTTCAATAGCACTCTTTATAGATGTTTCGAATGTGATACTGAAGGACTGTCTGTAAATGAACTAAGACAAGGTAGCAGGCTTTCTGAATACAAGAACAATGTGTACTAATCTCAATATATCAACTACCTTAATTACAAACAGCACAAATAAAATTAACCACACAATGTATAATTATGAATGAAAAAAAATATATATATATTTTATATATATATATATATATATATATATATATATATATATATATAAAACCAGCAGTTACCTTCCCATAAGGACCTCTTTGATCATTGTCGGTGCACCTGGCACACGTGACTGATTATGTGTGCCATCATGCAGAATGGGGGTTCTAAAGAAACCGCTCATCTTCCAGCAATCAATTTCAGACCCAGTTTTTGTTTAGAGCACTCCCGCAGGAGCGCTGTAAGCAAAAACTAATTGACGTGCCAGAACCGTCACCGGTCGTTCGGGAAAAAAATGGTGGCATCCTGGCATGTCACAGGTCTTTAAGGGGTTAAAAGCTGGAGCAACTAATGTCATGTTTTGTTAGTGTTCCTTTAATCCCGAATACAGAATAGCGGAGGACCGAGAAACATTTCTCATTGAGGGCCAAAGGATGGTTTCCTACTGTGTAAAATGTAAGTTTTATTTAATTAAAAAAAGTGATTATGAATAGGAGGGACAAACACAAGTATAGTCCTCAACAATAGGAGTGTATCCCTGTGCATGCCAAGAAGTCTAAACAGGGTCGGAGATTGTCCTTGTTCAGACACTGTTAGGCTGATGGCTGATCAAGTAGGAAGAGATTTGAGCCTTCACTCAGACCTTTAGAATTTGATAAGGGATACATATTAGGATTCATACCTCTTGTCCTTAAGGGGTTAAACTACACAAAATACAGTTACTGAGCTCAGGGTAACATGACCTTTGGATCTAGCCTATTTCTGAGCAGGGTTTGCTGTAGTTTTAATCACTGAGATGTATTCCAGTGCATAGAATAGGGTGTTTATTATCAATATTTCAACTGAGCAAAAAATATAAAGGCGTTAGTATTCTTGAATAACTGACAGATACTGTAAGCGTAAGAAGTTCTGCATCCCAACAATATATTTCTACAGAATACATTGTTAACACATTGTATCACATCATATTAATGTGTGAGAGTTTCTCTGAATTTCCATTATTATGATTCAAAGCAGAGATAGTCCTATCAGTGGTGATCAGGGGAATGTATAAATCTGCCAGCACAGTTCATTTTCTGTGAGTGTATGTTAATTTAACTATCCTATGTCCTATGGCTCTGTGTGAATGTTTAAGTGTATATCTAGTGCTCACATGTGCAAACCTGACTGTCACCCCTATTGCGAGCACCTGAAAAAGGGATCACTCTATACTGATTTTACATGAGCATTGTTAGTACATGACAAGGGACAAGATCATTCCCCAAAATGTCCATACCTCCCCAAAAAGCCCTCTACTTGTTACAAGACACATAATGAGATTAATTTTCAGCTTAGTAGATAGGCGGTAGTGTGGTGCAACACCAATAAATCAGCGCTTTTTTCAGTGCGGAATTCTATTCATATATTCTTATTGTGACAAAATCTCCATTTTAATGCAGGGCGCTTATGAAATTTTCATTCTGTGGGACTACACAGGAACCAGCTCACCCCCGGAACTGCACATTTTTCATAAGTCTCCTGCATTTAAATGGAGATATGGTTATCGAATTATACATCACACATACACACAGTGTACAGAAGGCATTAGCAATAGAAGATAATAAAGAAGAAACATACTCTTTTTCAATCAGCATCAAACTATTAGAAGAAAGTCTTTAATTTGCCTTTTCACAAGCTTTTGTGGATGACACCACATATCAGGGATTACTAAAATAGCAGATATTATGATTACAAACATTACTGGACAGGGAACGATGTGAGACAGAAAGGAAAAAGGCAGATTAGTAGGGGGTAGAAGATGGGGGGAAGTGTGGGAGGCAGAAGGGCAAAGGATAGAAGGAACAGCATGCTGGGAAAGCTCACCCATTACTGTAACCTAGTGTTTGTCCATATGATAGCACAGCCTGACAGATGGGAGAAGTTCACAGCCTCAGCCCCTGAATTCCAGCCAGATAGAAAAAGGTAGAATGTATAATATAAATAAATATGCATTTTAAGAGGGCAGAAGATAGGCTCTGCACTTAGGAGACAGTGTATATTCTGAGATGACTGCAGTAAAACAGCCCTGGTGGGGCACACACAGACCATACATGTACTTTTGCCTTCCTCTCACTGATCCACTTGGCTCTAAGTGAACAGGAGTGCAAGCACTGGATACAGTACCATACCTCCCAACAGATCAAATGGCCAAAGAGGGACACTTTTGTTGTAAGTGGTGTTGCTGGGAGTGTAGCTGGTGGGTGGGGCATTACTGAGAATGTTTAGGTTATTTCCTGACCAACTGAGACCTCTTTGTGTAACTGAATAAATTATTTAGACTATGGCCAAAGTATTTTATTTACACAGACTAATTTATAAACACATATACTGATGTTTAAACAGACATTCCTGAGTTTTATTGCTGTGGAGCAATGTGATACACTTATATACACACCACATAGTCTGATCTCCTAAGGTGGGAAAAGGCACAGAGGGATTAGAGTCTCAAAGAGGTACTGTCCCTCCTAAAGAGGGACACTTGGGAGGTATGCAATACAGCATTCACCCCCAAATCAACTATTAGCCAACAGGGAGGAATGGTACAACCCATCCTTCACCCATGTGATCCATTCATTCCTGTCCTTTTTCAATTGCACTTGACCACTGTTTCTAACCCATACAGTGCCAGAGGGGTAATCCTTTGTGACAACACTCTGGCACTGTTTCACCTGTAAACCAATGCAACCCTTTTCTGATGCATCCCTGAGCTTGTGGCCCAACTTAGTTATATGCAGAACTGTGTGTAGACCTAAAACAGCATATTTGTTAAAGGGATAGTTTTTTTTAGTTTTTTTTCAAGTTTATTTAGTATTGTAGGCATTAAAAAATATTAAGAACTATGTAAGTCTTTTTGAGAGATATTCGCAACTAAAGTTCCCTCTTTCTGGCTGTTTCAGTCAAGTCTGCCATTTAGCTGGCAGACTTGGCTGGTCCACGGACCGGCCGGTGGCTCTTCAGCACAGCCGAGATTGCAATCTTTAAAAAGAACTACTTAATTGGAACAGTCTACAAAGGGTGCCTGGTTTGCAAGCACACTTTGTAGACCATTCCAATGAAGTAGTTCTTTTTAAAGATCGCGATCTTGGGTCTGCTGAAGAGCAGCTGGCCATCCTGCAGACCAGAATCCAAATCTGTCAGCTACAGCGTTGACATCACTGAAGCCGGAACTTTAGTTGAGAATATCTCTCAAACCATAAAGGTATGAGAGATTAGAATTACATAGTTCTTAATATTTTTTTTAATGCCTACAATACTAAATAAACCTGAAATTAGGTACTACTATCCCTTTAAGAGCACTGCCCTGGTCATGCTGCCCTATAAATGGCCCCTGTGTTTAGTAATACAACACCAAAGAGTGTCAGAGGAATGAGCAATGCATTGCAGTGCACTATATTGCTCACTCCTCTGGACCTTTAAAGTTTTTTTTCTTCCATTTCAAATGGCCTATCAGCCTAAGTTATAAGGTAAGTAGGGCATAGGTTTTATTACTGGGTGCCATGCAATGCTCTGGCACTGTAAGGGTTAATACCACTCCTGCTTGCCCAGCAGAATAAAAATTAGAGAATGAAAGGTTTATGGTGACAAACCACATGCTGGGGGGAGGAGGTGTCAAGGAATGCTTAAAGGGGAACTTTCACCCCGCAATAACTTAAGGTTCACTTATTGCACACCTGGCGACTAGCTGCTTAGTAGCGCTAGTCGCCAGCAATATTACCCGGTTCTTCAGATATCGGCTTTTTGCCGATGGTGACAGGAGCAGGAAGCACGGACGTCTCTTCACAGTGACGTACGTGCGCCTGCGCTGTCAGTCCCTTTTGCACCGTTAGTCGCCAGGTGTGCAATAAGTGAACCTTAAGTTATTGCGGGGTGAAAGTTCCCCTTTAAAGCAGACTGTTTGAAAAGTAGTCTATATATTTTTAAAGGGCTAGTAACACAATATGTAAACACACGCACACTGGGAGGTGCTTTATTAAAAGGTTATTGCTGGTCAAATTTGTTATTTTCTTATTTGTTATTTTTAGGTGCAGTAACTCAATGGCCTGAAATTGTACGGTGTCTCTGTTGCTACATCATCCTATGGAGGTTTATGGTCAATTGACCAGAGCTGTTCATAGGATGGCTTAGCAACAGCTTCCATGTACACTTTCAGGCCATTGAGATACTGCACCTAAAAAAGTTCAAGTCTGAGCTGCAATAACTTTTGAATAAAAATACCTATCAGCAGTAGGAATACCCTTTTTTTTTTAATCAGGAGGATAAATCCTACAATATATATATTAATACATATTAAGTGTTACTATCCTTTTAAGCAACAATCATGCTTTTGGCCAAGATGCCATTTTTTTACTAACCCAAGATGAGTATATACATTAGAAACTGAGATTATGCTTTCTGAAATACATGAGATTCAGCACAACGCTTTATTGGAATAGTTTTTGCAATCAGTGTTCTGTAGGTCAAATAGAGGCCAAAACAGGTGAGTCAAAACACTTTCAGGCTCTATACAATGGAACACATTGGTCTTTTTGCATTAAAGGGCTAGTAATGCCAGAAATAAAGTTTATTCTACATGGTAGATTTTACAAAAATAAAGTATTTGGAGAAAGTCCTATTTCTCAAACATTTACGGTTTGAGACATATTCTCTGCTAAAGTTCCCCCTCCCTCCCCTTCCACTGATGTCAGCAATTTGCTGACAGCAGGAGATCCCAGTCCTGGTACCAGCCAGCGGCTCTGCAGCAGAGCCGAAATAGCGATATTGGAAAATAATTACCTCACTGGAACAGTCTACAAAGTATGCTTGCAAACCAGGCACACTTTGAAGACTGTTCTAATGAAGTAATTATTTTCCAATATCGCTATTTCGGCTCTGCTGCAGAGCCGTCAGCTGGTCCCCGGACTGGGATCTCCTGCTTTCAGCAAAGCACTGGGGGGGACTTTAGCGGAGAATATCTCTCAAACCGTAAATGTTTGAGAGATAGGACTTTCTCCAAATACCTTATTTTTGTAAAATCTACCACATAGAATAAACTTTATTTCTGGCATTACTAACCCTTTAAGGCAAGTGCTATAATTCTGGGACAAACTAACAGCACCACAGGGCACAACTGGACGTAACCATTTGAGTGCCAGAGGGGGGCACAATGGATTGCTTTGCAATGTGTTGCACACTCCTCAGGCACTCAAAGGATTACATTTGTTTTTCACCATCTGAATGCTAGACAGGTATCAAATGCATAAGGACACATTAAAGGGGTTAAAATCCCCAGTTAAACCAACAGAAAATTTGTCCCCATAGGCGGAGTTGGTTTGCACCAGAATTGCACCACTTTTCTTCAAACATAATGCCCCTTAATCCCTTAATGACCCATGACATGCCAGGAAAGCCATGGGTAAACTTGCCATAAGGACCCATGATGGTCTTGGCACGTCATGGATTTCAGGACTCCCCTTGCCATTCGGGGAGCCCTGAACAGCAAAAAAAAAAAAAAGTTCCATGGTTCTTAAGTGCCAGGCCATGCACTTGTCAGTCCTTAAGGGGTTAAATGCAAAGGAATACGAAACTGTGCTTGTTCCAAACTTGCCAACATTCCATACATATTTCCAGGTACATCTAAGTAGTGCATAGTACCATGAATAGAAACAGGAGCAGAAAGCCTTGGCAGTAAACTAAGAACATCACCTGTAAAGCAGAATACTACAAAAAATCATATTAATAAGCAGTAGTAACATGTGGGTAAGCTAATAACCCATTCACCTTTTAATGACCAGAGAATATTATATAGCAGTCGTTCTGAACCCGGGGACCACTAATGGGTCGTGACTTGATGCTTTCCCATAAGCACAGAAGTACCGATGCGATGACTGACTCACCTATGCTCATGGGAGATCTTCATTTCCTGGCTTATTAGTGGGACCTGCAGGCACGGGGAGTATGTAGGATTAAAGTACATTTGTAAAACCAGGAAAAAAAATAGGGACAGAAGGACGCAGGAGGCCAAAACCGGAGTCTGTCCCTGGAAATCAAGGAAAGTTGGCAGGTATATGTCAGATGTACAAAGTGCCAGTGGTTTAGGTTAACAGAGATTAGAGCATGAGTAAGACTGCTGACTGCCAGTTTATTTACTGACAGTCAGTACCAATTTGTTAAAATTGGGTGGTGCCAATAAAAAAAAAAAAGAAAGGTGTCAGTTATACATAATATACAGCAAAAACATTTTCATGTGTTGGAGTACAACATCTAATTGAAGGCCCACTGCACAGTTCACTGCACACTGCTGAAAAGTCCTAAACATTTCCTACTGTCAGTGTTCAATGGATTCCTAAATGTATCTGGGCCCTAATGCTTTGTACCTGCTGCCCCAATGATAGTTTAGCCCATGAGGAGTTGACTGGCCACCCTGAGGGTGAGCCACACAAAAAGTTTGCATGGTTCTTTGCATATACAGCTGAGTCACAGACTTTTTTGTGGCAACTGCAGGTAGAAAACTCTCACATCCCTGAAGGTGGAAGGAAAAGAAGAAATGGCATTGCTACTTCAAGGTAAATACACAGAAATAGCCACTTGGAGGATAAAGACTTAGACATCTCCAGGACCCAAGGGGCTAAAGAAAGTGTCAGTAGGTGAAATACATTAAAACCCCTTTGAGGGCCAGAGCGTTATCCAACACGTATCAATACAATGAATACCCCCCTCTGGCTCTCAAAGGGTTAATATATACAAGTGAAATAATGAAAGTTAAATAAAACATTGCTATACCTTTAGAGGGATAGTAATGTTTCACAAAAACAGAAGCTCCAATTAATCTTCACAGTATTTGGGCCATGGAGAGTGTTATATCAATACTGTCAGAGTTGTGGTTCAAGAGTAATTGAAGTTCCCCTCCAGCCCCTTTTACCTAGTGTAAGCCATCTCTTCTCAGATGTGGAATCTGGTTGTAAGACCAGACAGATAACAGCAGGGGACAATCTTTTCCCTATGAGAACAATGAAAGCCCTGCCCCCCTTGACAAGTTTTTCAGGTTTTTCCCTTATCTTAATTGAAGATTGTCCCTCTCTGCAATCTACCTGGGCACCTCCCTTCTTCTCTGGCTGAACAGTGTTACATCAGTAAAAGGGGCAAGAGGGGGATACTTTGTCATTGAATTACGCTTGAACTACAACTCTGACAGAATTGAAATAACACTCTCGAAGGTCCAAATACTATGATGATTAATTGTGGTAGGGGCTTACGGCCGTAGTAAGTTGAGGGGATACTAGGTATAGGGTTGCGATATGTAATATAGGGTTGCCAGCCCCCCCAGGGTCTATCGGGGCCCCGGGAGGAGTGTGTTATGGTTAACCTGTAAGAGGGCCAACCTGACTAGAAAACCCCTGAAAGTAAGGGGGGGGGTATAAGGGGGGGCTCAACACGAATTAAGCTCCAGTGGAAGGGGCTGCTACCTGTATTTAAGGCCTGCAGACCCTCCCACAAATACTGGTGGAGCACCTTCCACTTGTGGTAGGGGCTTACGGCCGTAGTATGTTGAGGTGATACTAGGTGTAGGGTTGCGATATGTAATATAGGGTTGCCAGCCCCCCCAGGGTCTATCGGGGCCACGGGAGGAGTGTGTTATGGTTAACCTGTAAGAGGCCAAAAGAAGGAGCCAAAAATTAATCAGAACCATTTATTAGGAAACATCATTACGAGCCAAAGATACCAGGGCGTGTTGAGTTTCAGATTGAGGGTCAGGAATATAACGGGTGTAGCATGAAGAGCTCCAGCAACCCAATTTTTGAATGATGTGAGCTGGAACACCGTTATTTGAAGCCGCTGAAGCGGCACCAATTCTAAATGAATGGCCAGTGTACTGTTCTGGATTGAGACCCAAACATGTAACAATGGTACGAAGATAACTGGTGAAATGGCTGGCAGAGAGAGGGCCGTCCGGGAGTGGAAGTAGAGGGCTATTGTCAGGAAGGTGTGAGTTAGCTCGGACTAATGCTTGTAACGCAAAAACGGGGCACCATTTATCATGCGTGGAATAAAAAGGTAGATAAGTGCCTTTTTTAACTGGTCGGTTTTGGAGGAGGGAAGGTGCAGTACAAAATGGTCGTAGTGGAAGGATAGATGTTTTTTAGACAAACAGATTGAGGAGTTGTTCCTAACAGTGAATTCTCCTGGTCTAAGGAAGCCAAAGAAGGCCAGATTGATAGCTGCCAAGAGGGTGATGTTAGTCAGAGGGTCGAAGGGGTTGGACTGGAGAAAATCGTACATTTGCTTAAATATGGCGCCAGTGATGAGAAGACTTGTGCGTGATGGGAGAGGATGATTTTTGGAAATACCCTTAAGCAAGGTTTTGATCCTGTAATTTGAGGACAAGGAGGGAGAGATGGGATATATCATGGCTAGGTGGTGTTGAATGCCTGCGATATACAATTTGATGGATGATGGGCTCAATTTGAGATTCTCATAGCAGTGAGTGGCGAAGGCTAAGATGTGGTCAATGGTAGGTGGAGCTGGAATGGCAAATTCGCTAGTAAACTTGGTAAATTGAAGCCAGGCGTGAAGGTAATTCTGACATGTACTGTCGGCGAGACCATGTTGAATAAAGTATGAGGCTCTGGAAAGCAGATGATTTAAACCATGATGAGGTCTTGAAAGACTGGGATTTTGGAGGGCAACGGGTTGACTGAAGGAAGAATACCTGTGAGTTTAAATGAGAAAGAGCGTCAGCCTCTCGATTGAGGTATTCTGGTATAAATTTCCACGTAGGGAACGGAGGGGAAGGGAAAGGGCCCAGAAGAAAACCTCTCTCTAATTCTGCTGCGATGAGAGAAGATACGGTGTCGGGGTCGTTAATGGCTGATTGTAAATTAGGACAAATTACCGATTCTGTGGGACAAGTGATGATACCGGTATGAAAGCCCTCTGTCAGACCATTGAGAATATATGATGCGATGTGCTGATCTGGGTGCTTCGAAAGAAGAGACCGGAGAGCTACAATGTTCAGAGGACCTAGTCATTTATTTTTACTTAAACGAGGACAAATATTGCGAGGGTGGGAAAGCCTACAAGCGATACAAATGTGTAACATGCTACAACCGCTGAAAAAACAACCTTTAAAATTATAGTTATTGCAGATGGGGGAATTACAGTGGTAGTAGATGGGGCACCCCATCTTGTCCCTGGCAGGGGGGTGGTAGACTGAGCGAGCGAAGGTACCGGCGGTGACGAAAGCAGGTGGAGTGAAAGGTACGTCAGTCGTGCGGCGTGAGGTGAGCTCAACACGAATTGAGCTCCAGTGGAAGGGGCTGCTACCTGTATTTAAGGCCTGCAGCCCCTCCCACAAATACAGGTGGAGCACCTTCCACTTAGAGCTGCTTTTATTATGAAACATTACTATCCCTTTAAGTATCAAGGGGAATGAGAACAAATGAAGGCTTTCATTAACCATTTGAGTGCCTGAACACATACGAAAAAATACTCTGCAATGTGTTTGTATGCTGCTCCCTCTGTTCCTCCATTTGATACATATGTTGCTGTTATATTGCTGTTGGTCTAGCTGCATTCAGACTCTACTAAATAAATCCTTTGGTGGCAGGGCAGAATGAGTGTCTGAACCTCTAGTCAGTAAGAATGCTTAACACTGCCTAATATTCACATCACAGCCAGCATTAGCTAACATTCAAGCAGAGGTGAGTGAGACACTGAGAAGGATAAATATGACACTCAGAGTGTACACAGTCTCATGATGACTTCACAGCTCATTAAGGAAACATGGGGCTTATTTACAAACAGGAAACAACATGACATTTATCACTGGGAAAACAAAGAGTGTGTGTGTGCGACTCTGCTCCCTGTGACACATCCCTGTGACACATTCTTCTCTGTCATGTAAACTCTCTCATTGCTTCTCCATCCCAGTCCTCAGCCACTCGCCCTATCCTCCATCTCATTGTTACAGGCACCCACAATCCAGTCTCTGTCCCTTTTTTAATCACAAGTTTCATTCCTCTGTCCCAATTTTTCTTTATTTCATTATCACTACTCTGGTTTTTTTTCAGTATCTCCCTCGTCTCCTTTCCTTATTAGCCTCCTCTGCTAATCTCTTTCTTACATACTCTGCTCCTCTTTCCACAAGCTGGAACTTAATTCTAGAAAGGAGAACAATCACCCCATAATGATAACCCCCTCTTACCATACTATGATCTGAAAATCTTAATGGCCATTTTTGTGTCTTTGTTCAAAAGAAAAGATCTTCAAATCAGGCCTGCGTGTTATATCCAGGAAGGAAGGCATGACCATAAATCTCCATAGTATGGTGTAGCAGCAGCACCACTGTACAATTTCAGGCCACTGAGATATTACACCTGTATTAACTTTTGAATAAAACACCTCTCACCAATGGGATTACCCTCATTTTATTCAGGGGGATAAACACTACAACATACATTTAAGTATTACTATCCCTTTAAAACAATCCCTTTATAAAACATTCCTAATGGTGAGCCTGCAGAGCAGTACTAGAGCAGGGGTGCACAACCTTTGGCTCTCCAGCTGTTGTTGAACTACATTCTCTAGAAGTTGCCAGTCTACAATTTCTGGTTGACTGGGCATAGTTGTTATGGAGTTGTAGTCTGACAAGAGTAGAAGGTTTTTATCACTGTTCTAGGCTATAAAGCTTCTTGTGCTGTCCTTCAGTATGTTAAAAAGACTATGGTATTGAAGAGTTAAAGTTGCAACCCTAGAGTCTTATTTGTCAATCTCAAGAGGTACTTTTCTGGAGGATGCTCACTGCACCGGAGGGTTGATTAATTTAAATTAGGTTATTAACCCTTTGCTTCTCTAACATTCAAAAGGTTGAAAGCATCCATTAACCCTCTGAGTGCCAGAGAAGTATCCAACACATTGCGTTGGGTACCTCTCTGGCACTCAAAGGGTTTTATATCAATGGGAAGTCATTTTCCCCACCGTGGTGTAGCTGGTTTGCTCCAGGTTTGCACGTCTATAACTTGATGAATAAGGCCTCACACGGCTCTTCATGCCCTTTACTGTCCCACTACTGCTACTGTATGTTACGGTCTCTGATTGTCCTCTATGAAGCTGGACCTGCTCTCCAACTACCTCAGGGAACCATTAGCACAAAGAAAGGAGGAGCAAATCTGGAGCAACACCCCCCCCCCCACACACACACACACACACACACATACATACACACACTACGTAGGGGATAAATATAACTTTCCAATTAATTAAATTTGTTTTTTTTCCTCCTTAAACATTCAAGAGGCCTCCAGTGCATTTTGAAGCAAGGATATACAGACCTCTCTAGCACTCAAGTAGTTAACAGCCCTATTTAGATGAAAGGGAACTTGGGGGATATCTTTCCTATGATGCAGCTGGTTTCTTCCAGAATTTCTCCTATTTCTTTCTGTGCATATGGCCCCCTGTTTATCTCCGTTATTGTCCTAAGCTCTCTTTGGGGCAAATGTACTATGGTGATTCCATGTTACATTAGGTGCTAGAATTGAGGATAAGTCCCTATGCATGCCTAAAGCCAACTTACTAAGATACACACTCCAGAAAGCTGCCCAATAATGCCATTTGTGCCAAGAAGAGGGCTGTGAGGCATTTTGAGGTGTAATGTAAATCAATGAGAATTTGGAGATTTTTTTAAATTTATTTCTCCCCTATGGTATATTTAGTTTGCCCCAGAAAAGCCCCAATTTTCTTTAGTGCTTGAGGCTGACTCGTCATTATACCCCTCCTTCTTTTTTCTGCCATAAAGGAGAACTAAAACTTCTTAATAATAAAGCTCCACTTAAACATAATGCAACCAGAAAATCCTAGTGGCTCTATGAATTTTGTCCTTGGTATTTCAGTCAGTTCTGGATGTAACATCCATGGAGTCGGACATGACAGGATCACAAACTCTGCTCATGGCACATTGTAATCTTAATCCTTTAAAGTGGAGCTTTCACCTTAATTCAAGTTTGCATAATTGAAAACTGAATTAAAAAATGCCTATGTGTCATGTTAGCCAAAAGATAAGCAAATGTACAGTTAAGGAAATATTAATACTTGTTAACATATACTAATGTATGCTAATTGCAGTACCCGTGTAGTACCAGTGACATTTCATAGGCCAATGAAGCTTTTCAGTGTTGTGTCATATACTAATGAAGGTTTTCAGTGACGCTTCATATGTGACGTCTGTTTGCATTCAATCAAAGCAGTACGTGAGAATAATGGCCCAGAACATAAACTAATTACCATAAAGTGCCACACTGCCACCAACATATAAAGGTTAACCCTTTGAGTGCCAGGGAGACAAAGCTTTGGCTACCTCTCTGGCACTCAGAGCTTTGATTTAGATGCCTCTCTGACGGTGTTACATGATGGATAAGTATCCACCTGTACTTCTCAGCATTGAGAAGACCATTAAGTCTGACCAAATCCCAAACTCCATTTGCAGAAATGCAGCCCCAAATTTGCAAGGAACCTCCACCATGCTTCACTGTTGCCTGCAGACACTCATTCTTGTCCCGCTCTCCAGCCTTTGGCGAACAAACTGCCTTCTCCTACAGCCAAATATTTTACATTTTGACTCATCAGTAGTGATGAGCGAGCACCCCAATGCTCGGGTGTTCGGGTGCTCTGACCGAGCACCCCCTGAGGCTCGAGTGCTCGGCCGAGCACCCGAGCCCCATTGAAGTCAATGGGAGGACTCCAGCATTACACCAGGCACCCCCTGCTCTGATGAGGGGAGGGTGCCTGGTCCATAGGAAAAGGGAAGAAAAGGATGGAAACACCACAGAAATGGTTCAGGGACAGCATAGGGAGGATGTCTGGATGCATCTTGGACTCCAACATCGCTGCTGGGAACGATCTTTCGCCCGTAGCACGCCATTTTTACAGACTGACCATAAAACACACAAAAAGGAAAATAAAAACGACTTTAGGCGAAAAATTGTTACCAAACAATATTTGCTGTATATTTACTTGTATATCATCTGCAAATTATCCCAAAAATTTCCTTGATTTTCGGAAGTGAGGCCATGATTAAGAGGGAAACGTGCGCAGAGGCAAATTCTCCCAAAAATTTCCTTGATTTTCAGAACTGAGGCCATGATTAAGAGGGAAACGTGCGCAGAGGCAAATTATCCCAAAAATTTCCTTGATTTTCAGAACTGAGGCCATGATTA
Organism: Rhinophrynus dorsalis; assembly: GCA_037306005.1. Classification (NCBI taxonomy): domain Eukaryota; kingdom Metazoa; phylum Chordata; class Amphibia; order Anura; family Rhinophrynidae; genus Rhinophrynus; species Rhinophrynus dorsalis. Next base: position 406,114,092 of record CM074722.1, on the reverse strand, counting down.
AGAGGGAAACGTGCGCAGAGGCAAATTCTCCCAAAAATTTCCTTGATTTTCAGAACTGAGGCCATGATTAAGAGGGAAACGTGCGCAGAGGCAAATTCTCCCAAAAATTTCCTTGATTTTAAGAACTGAGGCCATGATTAAGAGGGAAACGTGCGCTGAGCTGACCATCTAAAACATTATGGGTGAGGGTCTGCTGCAGAGCTGACCATCCTAAACATTATATGCGAAGGCCCGCTAGTGAGCTGACGCTATAAAACATTATATGAGAGGGCCCGCTAGAGAGCTGACCCAATAAAACATTATATGAGAAGGCCCGCTGGTGAGCTGACCTATATAAAAATTGTCAAACAGGGCCCGCTGGTGAGCTGGCCCTATATAAAAATTATATCACAGGGCCCGCTGGTGAGCTGGCCCTATATAAAAATTATAGCACAGGGCATATGGAAGAGGAGGAGGAGGATGAGAAGATTAAGAGTCAACCATATACCCGTTTTTTGGGTGGAAGGGGTGAATGGGAATACAGAGTATTCCCATCATTGTAAATAACATATATAAAGTGAGTTTATGTTCCCCCGCGGCTTTCCTCCAGTGGAGTGGAGAAGTCAGGGGAAATCCAGGCCTTGTTCATTTTTATAAGTGTCAACCTATCAGCATTGTCGGTGGAAAGGCGGATACGCTTATCTGTTATGATGCCACCAGCAGCACTAAATACCCGCTCAGACAGAACGCTGGCGGCAGGGCAGGCCAGCACCTCCAAGGCGTAGAGTGCCAGTTCATACCACGTGTCCAGCTTGGACACCCAGTAGTTGTAAGGCACAGAGGGATCATTGAGGACGCTGACACGGTCTGCTACGTACTCCTTCACCATCTTCCAAAACTTTTCCCTCCTTGTGACACTAGGCTGCGCATCAGGGTGAGGGTGCTGGCGGGGTGTCATGAAGGTGTCCCACGCCTTGGAGAGTGTTGCCCTGCCTTTGTCGGAACTGCTGTGTGCTCCCCTTTTCTCCCCTTCTCGGTTGGCCAAGGTAGCACGTACTCTGCCGCCAGCGTTGTCAGATGGAAAATTTTGGAGCAATTTTTCAACAAGAACCTTCTGGTATTGCACCATTTTGCTTGTCCTCTCCACCGGAGGAATGAGAGATGAGAAATTCTCTTTGTAGCGGGGGTCCAGAAGGGTGAACACCCAGTAATCCGTGTTGTTTAAAATGCGTATAACGCGTGGGTCACGGGAAAGGCAGCCTAACAAAAAGTCAGCCATGTGTGCCAGAGTACCAACAGTCAAGATTTCGCTGTCCTCACCAGGAGGATGACTCTCAATATCCTCATCCTCTTCCTCCTCTTCTGCCCACCCACGCTGAAGAGATGGAACTAAAGTTCCATGGCTACCCTCTGTAGCGGAGGCAACCGTGTCTTCCTCCTCCTCCTCCTCCTCCGCCTCCTCCAATTGTCGCTGAGAAGACAAAGTGAGGGTGCTCTGGCTATCACCTTGTGTAAGCTCTTCCTCCCCCATTTCCACCTCTTCCACATGCAAAGCGTCGGTTTTAATTGTGAGCAGCGAGCGTTTCAGTAGACACAGAAGTGGGATGGTTACACTGATAATAGCGTTATCGCCGCTCACCATCTGGGTCGATTCCTCAAAATTGCGTAAAACCTCGCAGAGGTCTGACATCCATTCCCACTCCTCACTTCTGATTACAGGAAGTTGAACGGAGAGGCGACGACCGTGTAACAGCTGGTACTCCACTACTGCCCTCTGCTGCTCACAAAGCCGGGCCAACATGTGGAAGGTGGAGTTCCAGCGCGTGCTCACGTCACACAGCAGCCGGTGAGCTGGCAATTGTAAGCGCTGCTGCAGCTTCAACAGGCCGGCCGAAGCTGTAGATGACTTACGGAAATGTGCACACACGCGGCGCACCTTGGTCAAGAGATCATGCACATTGGGGTAGGTTTTTAGAAATCGCTGAACCACTAAATTAAATACATGCGCTAGGCATGGTACGTGTGTGAGCTTGCCGAGCTCCAAAGCCGCCACCAAGTTACGCCCATTATCACACACAACCATGCCTGGTTGCAGGTTGAGTGGCGAGAGCCACTGCTCGGTCTGGTGACTAATCCCCTGCAACAGCTCTGAGGCCGTGTGCTGTTTGTCCCCAAGGCAGATCAGCTTCAGCACGGCCTGTTGACGCTTCCCCACTGCAGTGCTACACTGCTTCCAGCTACTGGCTGATGGGGGAGTGGCGCTGCGTGTAGAGAATTCGAAGGTGGAAACGGAGGAGGAGGAGCCAATAACGTAGGTGCTGGCGGAAACCCTGATGGAGGTAGGGCCCGCAATCCTCGGCGTGGGTAGCACCCGTGCCATCCCAGGGTCCGAGTCGCTCCCAGCCTCCACGACATTCACCCAGTGTGCCGTCAGGGAAATGTAGCGTCCCTGGCCACAAGCACTTGTCCATGTGTCAGTCGTTAAGTGGACCTTCCCAGTAACTGCGTTGGTCAGGGCACGGGTGATGTTACGGGACACATGGTGGTGTAATGCGGGGATGGCACACCGGGAAAAGTAGTGGCGGCTGGGGACCGCGTACCGAGGGACAGCTGCTGCCATCAGGCTGCGGAAGGACTCAGTGTCCACAAGCCTAAATGGCAGCATTTCGATGGCCAGTAATTTTGAAAGGTGTGAGGTTAGTGCTATGGCCTGTGGGTGGGTGGCTGAGTACTTTCTCTTGCGCTCAAATGCCTGGGGTAACGACATTTGGACGCTGCGCTGGGACAGGGAAGTGGATGTGGTCGCTGATGGTGCTTCAGATGGTACAGGTGCAGGGCGGGAGGTATGCGGGCCTGCGCCTTCGACAGGCGATTGGCCGGCACCGAAAACAGGGGAAGAGGAGGCAGTGGTGTGGCCTGCAGACACAGATGGGCGATCCAGGCGTTCCTCCCACTTACTACGGTGCTTGGATGCCATGTGTCGGATCATGCTGGTGGTGGTGAGGTTTCTAGTGTTCATGCCTCGGCTCATTCTGGTGTGGCACAGGTTGCAAACTACAATTCTTTTGTCGTCCGCACTTTCCTTAAAAAAACGCCATACCGCGGAACACCTACCCTTTGGCAAGGTAGATTTACGCAAGGGGGTGCTCCGTGGAACATTTGCGGGCCGGTTTGGTGCGGTCCGCCTTCTTTCTGTAGCCACACCACTGCCTCTTCCAGCCTGTTGCGGTGCTGCAGATGGCTCACCCTCAGGACTGCTGTCATCGCTCGGCTCTACACCTTCCCAGGTGGGGTCAGTCACCTCATCGTCCACCAAGTCCTCCTCCACTTCCTCACTCTGATCATCCTCCTCAAGTCTTGATCCCACCACATACTCAGTCATTGACAACTGTATAACATTCTCCTCAACAAGGTCTTGAGACGGAAATAGTGGTTGATTTAATGGCAACTGTGTCTCATCATCATCATCATCATCCACTACTTCCTTTGACCTTATATGCCGTTCACATCTGTCATCTTCTTGTGATTGGGTAGCCTCTAGAGGTTGTGAATCAGGGCACAAGATGTCATGTTCCTCTGCAAGCGTGCTTGGAGAGAGGGTCAAATGAAGGATTGGTGATGAGACAAGCTCCTCACTATATCCCAGTGTGGGATCACTTCTTTGACCAGACCGTGTATGGTGGGAGGAAGGATGATCAGAGTGAGGATTATGTTGACCAGACTCTTGGCTACTGAGAGTGGACTTGGTGGAAGACAGGGTGGTGCTTAACCGACTGGAAGCAGTATCAGCTGTCATCCAACCGACCACCTGTTCGCAGTGGTCGGACCTCGAGAGTGATGTCCTGCGACGCCCTGTAAAATTACACATGAAGCTAGGTATGGTGGATGTCTTTCTTTCTTGTGCTCTGGCACCAGGCACAGTTTCTCCGCGTCCTGACCCGCGCCCTGAACTATCAGGATCACGTCCACTTACCCGTCCCTTTTTACTCGCCTTCTTCATCTTACACGATATATATGACTTTAATATATATGAGTTTGAAAACTTAACAGTATTTCTTACTATTCTGCAACTCTGCAGAGTACACAGAATAGGCTGCTAAACTGCGGTGACACACACTGAATGGAATAAGTGACTTTAATATTTTAGTTTGAAAACTTAACAGTATTTCTTACTATTCTGCAACTGTGCAGAGTACACAGAATAGGCTGCTAAACGGCAGTGACACACACTGAATGGAATATGTGACTTTAATATTTTAGTTTGAAAACTTAACAGTATTTCTTACTATTCTGCAACTCTGCAGAGTACACAGAATAGGCTGCTAAACTGCGGTGACACACACTGAATGGAATAAGTGACTTTAATATTTGAGTTTGAAAACTTAACAGTATTTCTTACTATTCTGCAACTGTGCAGAGTACACAGAATAGGCTGCTAAACGGCGGTGACACACACTGAATGGAATAAGTGACTTTAATATTTGAGTTTGAAAAATTAACAGTATTTCTTACTATTCTGCAACTCTGCAGAGTACACAGAATAGGCTGCTAAACGGCGGTGACACACACTGAATGGAATATGTGACTTTAATATTTGAGTTTGAAAACTTAACAGTATTTCTTCCTATTCTGCAACTGTGCAGAGTACACAGAATAGGCTGCTAAACTGCGGTGACACACACTGAATGGAATAAGTGACTTTAATATTTGAGTTTGAAAAATTAACAGTATTTCTTACTATTCTGCAACTCTGCAGAGTACACAGAATAGGCTGCTAAACGGCGGTGACACACACTGAATGGAATATGTGACTTTAATATTTGAGTTTGAAAACTTAACAGTATTTCTTACTATTCTGCAACTCTGCAGAGTACACAGAATAGGCTGCTAAACTGCGGTGACACACACTGAATGGAATAAGTGACTTTAATATTTTAGTTTGAAAACTTAACAGTATTTCTTACTATTCTGCAACTGTGCAGAGTACACAGAATAGGCTGCTAAACGGCGGTGACACACACTGAATGGAATAAGTGACTTTAATATTTGAGTTTGAAAAATTAACAGTATTTCTTACTATTCTGCAACTCTGCAGAGTACACAGAATAGGCTGCTAAACTGCGGTGACACACACTGAATGGAATAAGTGACTTTAATATTTGAGTTTGAAAACTTAACAGTATTTCTTACTATTCTGCAACTCTGCAGAGTACACAGAATAGGCTGCTAAACGGCGGTGACACACACTGAATGGAATATGTGACTTTAATATTTGAGTTTGAAAACTTAACAGTATTTCTTACTATTCTGCAACTCTGCAGAGTACACAGAATAGGCTGCTAAACTGCGGTGACACACACTGAATGGAATAAGTGACTTTAATATTTTAGTTTGAAAACTTAACAGTATTTCTTACTATTCTGCAACTGTGCAGAGTACACAGAATAGGCTGCTAAACGGCGGTGACACACACTGAATGGAATAAGTGACTTTAATATTTGAGTTTGAAAAATTAACAGTATTTCTTACTATTCTGCAACTCTGCAGAGTACACAGAATAGGCTGCTAAACTGCGGTGACACACACTGAATGGAATAAGTGACTTTAATATTTTAGTTTGAAAACTTAACAGTATTTCTTCCTATTCTGCAACTGTGCAGAGTACACAGAATAGGCTGCTAAACTGCGGTGACACACACTGAATGGAATAAGTGACTTTAATATTTGAGTTTGAAAACTTAACAGTATTTCTTACTATTCTGCAACTCTGCAGAGTACACAGAATAGGCTGCTAAACTGCGGTGACACACACTGAATGGAATAAGTGACTTTAATATTTGAGTTTGAAAACTTAACAGTATTTCTTACTATTCTGCAACTGTGCAGAGTACACAGAATAGGCTGCTAAACGGCGGTGACACACACTGAATGGAATAAGTGACTTTAATATTTGAGTTTGAAAAATTAACAGTATTTCTTACTATTCTGCAACTCTGCAGAGTACACAGAATAGGCTGCTAAACGGCGGTGACACACACTGAATGGAATATGTGACTTTAATATTTGAGTTTGAAAACTTAACAGTATTTCTTCCTATTCTGCAACTGTGCAGAGTACACAGAATAGGCTGCTAAACTGCGGTGACACACACTGAATGGAATAAGTGACTTTAATATTTGAGTTTGAAAACTTAACAGTATTTCTTACTATTCTGCAACTGTGCAGAGTACACAGAATAGGCTGCTAAACTGCGGTGACACACACTGAATGGAATAAGTGACTTTAATATTTGAGTTTGAAAACTTAACAGTATTTCTTACTATTCTGCAACTGTGCAGAGTACACAGAATAGGCTGCTAAACGGCGGTGACACACACTGAATGGAATAAGTGACTTTAATATTTGAGTTTGAAAAATTAACAGTATTTCTTCCTATTCTGCAACTGTGCAGAGTACACAGAATAGGCTGCTAAACTGCGGTGACACACACTGAATGGAATAAGTGACTTTAATATTTTAGTTTGAAAACTTAACAGTATTTCTTACTATTCTGCAACTGTGCAGAGTACACAGAATAGGCTGCTAAACGGCGGTGACACACACTGAATGGAATATGTGACTTTAATATTTTAGTTTGAAAACTTAACAGTATTTCTTACTATTCTGCAACTGTGCAGAGTACACAGAATAGGCTGCTAAACGGCGGTGACACACACTGAATGGAATAAGTGACTTTAATATTTGAGTTTGAAAACTTAACAGTATTTCTTACTATTCTGCAACTCTGCAGAGTACACAGAATAGGCTGCTAAACTGCGGTGACACACACTGAATGGAATAAGTGACTTTAATATTTGAGTTTGAAAACTTAACAGTATTTCTTACTATTCTGCAACTGTGCAGAGTACACAGAATGTGCTGCTAAACTGCGGCGAAGCACACTGAATGGAATATGTGACTTTGATATTTTAGTTTGAAGACTTAACAGAATGTGCTCTAATCTGCAACTTTGCACACTAAACGGAATGTGCTCTAATCTGCAACTTTGCACACTAAACAGAATGTGCTCTAATCTGCAACTTTGCACACTAAACAGAATGTGCTCTAATCTGCAACTGTGCACACTAAACAGAATGTGCTCTAATCTGCAACTTTTCACACTAAACAGAATATATTTTTTTTTTTTTTTTTTTTCCCCCCACACAAAATAACCTGCTGCCCCCACACACAGTAGTCCTAAAAAGGACTTTTGGTTCTTTTTTTTAACAATTTTGGTTTTTTTCCTCCCTACACTGCCTTTCCCTTCCTATCCTCAGCTCTCCCTGGCTAAGACTGAGCCGAACTCGATGGTCAGGTGCTATACAGCACCTGACCACGGGTTCTGGCCAGCCAATCAGTGTAATGCCAGCAGCCAACATGGCTGCTGGCATTACACCGATGTCAGAGCCTCCCTGCACGTTTATTGGCTGCGCAGCAGCCGCAAAACGTGCGGGGAGGAGACCCGAACATGGCGGGCGAGCACATGCGGTACTCGTACGAGTACCGCCATGTGCCGAGCAGAGCGATGCTCGAGCCGATCCGAGCATCGGCCGAGCATGCTCGCTCAACACTACTCATCAGTCCAGAGCACCTGCTGCCATTTTTCTGCACCCCAGTTCCTGTGTTTTCGTGCATAGTTGAGTCGCCGGTATGGCTGTTTGGTTGCAAGTCTTCCATACAGACTCCTTCTGACCAGACTTCTCTGAACAGTAGATGGGTGTACCAGGGTCCCACTGTTTTCTGCCAATTCTGAGCTGATGACACTGTTGGACATTAAACTGCCTGCAGCACCCTAACCTTGTTAGCTGAGTTTGTCTGTTCTTCACCCAGTTTTATTCCTCCTACACAGCTGTTTCTGTTAATGATTGTGTTTCAACCTACATATTAAATTAATGATCATTAGCCCCTGTTTGGTATAATTGTTTAATCATACAGCTGACTATATGCCTACGAAATCCCTGACTTTGTGCAAGTGTACCTAGAAGAAGGCAAATGGTGGCCTAAAACTTTTGCACATTACTGTATAATATATATGTTAATTCAGTTTATCGATGACATGTCATATGCTTATTAAGTTAAGTGATGTGGCATATTCTAATGGAGGTTTTCAGTGATGTTTCATATGCTAATGAAGCTCTGTGCTGTGCCACGGAATTTTCGCTTTCACTTTTGCCACAAATAAAAGTGTGAATATCTCCTAAACTACAGATCTGCTGAACTTTTGATTAACATGACACATAGGCAGTTTTAAATGATGTTTTCAAATAAGTAAAGTAAATTCAAGGTGATAGTTCCACTTTAAGGACCAAAGATATGCAACTCATTATCTGCACATTCCTATGGCCCTTAAGGGCTCAGTAAGCTCATGGACTCTTCCTGCTTCAGTTTGGAAAAACAAAAATAAATGGCCTGTAACTGTAATGTCTGCCTCCACGAACAGAACAAAAAGGACTGATTGAAGATGTTATCTACTGAACCAAGGCACAAGCGCAAAAGTCATAGCGGTTATTAAGATTTTCTGAACATAGTATAGTAAATGGGGAATTTTTATAAGGACATGTTAGGTCCCCTTTACGGTCCTACAAGTCCCACTTTTTTACATTAGTCTGTGGATAAAGAGAAATCTACTGCCTTTCTGGTGAATGAACAGCAGCTGACAGACAGGTCTTGGTGCCAGCCTACATGTAAAGATGTTGCCCCTTCACAGGGGGAAACATGTCAGCTTGATTGAGAAATGGTAGTGTGGAGAAAACAGAGCAGATAAGGGCTATATAGGAAGCAAAATACTGACGGCAGGATGCTTAAAACCTGTCTAAGCTGCAAGCCAAGGAGACGTGATAACAGTAATTAGAACTACAGAGAGAAGCAGCAAAGAGGACCTCATGATGTCATGCAAACTGACATTGCTAGGAGAGAGGGTAAAGAATACATATCAAGTCTCTAGCGCAACAGGGGTAAGTGTAGGCCTTTTACAGAAGCAGGGTAAAGTGATGCTCTATTGTGCTTTGTCAGGACAATAGATGAGTGATGCTGTGCAACACTTGTAATAAGTGATGCTCTGTGAACACAGAGGTACATGGTGCACTGCAGGGCTCTGGCAGGAGAGGGTATAATTCAGGATTTACTTGACATCTTTATTTGTTCAAAGTGTGGACCTTGGTATATATCATTAGATGTTGGTGCTGACTCTGCTTTGTCATGTAGTCTTAAAGTACACCTGTCACCAAAGACAAGCTTAAGACTGGATTCCTTTGCATCTGATAACTTTCTCAAGGGTTTTTTTTTTCTAAAAACATCTACACAGATCAATGGGACAAAGCCCAGAGATAACACTTAAAAAAATATAATGTACCGGCAATCTAGACTTTAGAGAGTCGTACAGAGAATTACAGTATCTTTATGATGAAATAGCCATTTTTATTTAACCCTTTGTGTGCCAGTGAGGTAGCCAACACATTGCAGAGCAATGCGTTAGATACCTCTCTGGCACTCAAAGGGTTAAAATAAATAGTTGTTAAAGGGATAGTAATGTTTCATAATAAAAGCAGCTCTAATTAATCATCATAGTATTTGGACCATGGAGAGTGTTATTTCAATTCTGTCAGAGTTGTAGTTCAAGAGTAATTGAATGATAAAGTATCCTCTTCCTGCCCCTTTTACTGATATAACACTGCTCACCTCAGAGCAGCAGGGTGTGTCCAGGTAGATTGCAGAGCGTGACAATCTTCAATTAAGATACGGGAAAAAGTTGAAAAACCTGGGGGGCAGGGTTTTCATTGTTCACACTGTAAGAAGATTGTTCCTTGCTGTGAGCTGTCTGGTCTATGGACCAGATTCGACATCTGAGGAGAGAGGGCTTACACTATGTAAAAGGGGCAGGAGGGGGAAACTTTATCATTCAATTACTCTTGAACTACAACTCTGACAGAACTGAAATAACACTCTTCAAGGCCCAAATACTATGATGATTAATTAGAGCTGCTTTTATTATGAAACATTACTATCCCTTTAAGAAATAAACCTTTATGTGTTAGTGGCACAGTGTGGTTTTTGCATTAATTCCCTGCACAGTATGTTATTAGCTCTATCTAAGGTCAAATGCATCACTCACGGTGCTATTAGAAACGTTCCCATTGTGTGAGATCTGTCTGCATTCAATCAAAGCAGTGTGTGGGAATAAAGGCCCAGAACAGAAACTACTTAGCATACAGTGCCACACTGTCACCAATAAATAATGGTTAACCCTTTGAGTGCCAGAGAGGTATCCAACATATGTTTTGGCTACCTCTCTGGCACTAAAGGTTTTAATTTCTCAAAAACTATTTATTTTGCAAATGGCTAGTAAAACATAGAGGTTGTTTTTAGCTCTTAAGATTAACTACATTTTAGCTTAAAGTTGAATGTTCACCTGAATTTAAGTTTGCATATTTGAAATCTGCATTAAAAACTGCCTATATGTCATGTTAGCCAAAAGACCATTAAATATACAGTTTATATATATATATATATATATATATATATATATATATATATATATATATATAGTTGCGGTACCTAATACCAGTGACATTTCATATGTTAAATAAGCTTATCAGTGAAGTGCCATATGCTTATTACATTTTTAGTGACATGCCATATGCTAATGAAGATTTCAGTGACATGACATATGCTAATGAAGATTTCTGTGATGTTTCATATGCTAATGAAGATTTCTGTGATGTTTCATATGCTAATGAAGATTTCAGTGACATTCCATATGCTAATGAAGATTTCAGTGCTGTCTCATATGCTAATGAAACTTTGTGCTGTACCAGGACATTTTCACTTTCACTTTTTCCAGAAATAAAAGTGTGACTATCTACTAAACCAGTGGTTCTCCAGAGAGTCTCCAGTCTCTCTGACATGATACCCCTTCCACCTGATACCCCAGCCACCCTCTTTGATGCCTTGTCTTCCTCTCCCTGACTCTCCATCCTCTGACATGCTATTCCTTCCACCTGACACCCCAACACCCTCTCTTATGCTTTGTCTTTGACTCCTCAGCCAAATCTCTCCATTTCCTCATTACTCCTTTCACCAACCAACTTTTTTTCTACTCCTTCTGTAACCCTCCTACTGTTGTCCCATTCCACATGTACCATGTTGCTTGCCATATTTACAAAATATAAGTGGTGCAAACCAGATATTCGTTAAGAATGGACTCTTACCCTGAGAACTTGGACCCTTACCATGAGATTTGGGTCAAACCCTTTGACTCCATAAGTATGGGAAACATTAACATTTAATTTCTAAACAGTAACACAGCCAGCCCTGGTATATATCTGCAAAATGGCTGAATGTTTTCGTACAGATATGCATTTTTCTGATTGCCCACCCCTGGCCAGCTTTAAACCTTAACCTAGTATTCACTGTCAGAATCATCTTGTGTCATAAGTTAACACCTGGCAATTAAAGTTAAACCTTAACCCAGTAGTCAATGTCATCTTTTGTCACAAGTTAATCCCTTGAAGACTAAATAGGTGTACAATGTGCATTACTTTGCAATGCACTGTGACCCCCTTATCCTAAAGAGGTTAATAAAGCATGATGGGGCAGAGCAAGTGAGAATCATGCTTGATTAACCTCTTGAAGATCATAGGGATACTCAGTGACTTGCAAAGCACACTGCACACACATTTGGTCTTCAAGGGGTTAATTTGTAAAAAAAAGATAACTGTCTACTGGGTTAAGGCTGAAAGCTGGGTAGGGTCAAGCAGTCATATTATGACTGCCCAATCCTGGTCAGCTCTAAAATCCACCCAGTAGTCAAGGCTACCCCTTGACAGAGGATCTCTTATACCAGAACCCCCCCAGAATTAGGACGGGAGGTATGTCTGAGCTGGGAGTGGCAAGAAATGAGGTGGTTGTTGGGACAGGAAGTGAGGTATAGAGGGTGGTCTAAACAAAAAAGTTATAAATTAAGCCATTTCCTCTTTAGCAGGATTCGCTAAAGAGTATTTGAGAACTCCACAGCGTCCCTCCCACCCTCCACAGTTTTTTGTTTTCCAAGGGGTGCATTTGTTGGGGATGGGTTTTTTGTTCCGAATATGTTTTCTCTGGGTGTGTATTGTTTTTGTATGTCACAGCTTTGTGGGAGCACTGGGCCCTTGCCAATGTTTAGAAGGTCATTAAATTGGACATGTTACATGAAGATAGTAGGCCAGCGGCCTAGGGGTAATGACACCCGGACTGTGTCATGGGTTTTAGACACTGGCCTCATTAAGCTGCATTGACCAGCTAATGGGGCACAGTAAGGTGAGACAAGCTTGGGGGTTTGAGCCTACGGCTCAAAAAGGGAGAATAGGCAGGTGCTGGCCTATCAAAATTGGTTATTGGCAAGGGCTTAAAGTGTACCGGAGCGTTATGTTACTAAATGATTAATATGTATTTATAAATAAAGCTGTGGCCTGAGTAAACCCATACTTAGTGGTCTGTGTTTTTCTTGAACCAATCTCCCATGCTTAAGACATGAAAAAGAAAAGATTGTGATCTCATCTGCATTTTCTGTGATGCAGTAACCTTTAGGACTGGAAGAGAAAATGACTGTCTCTAAAATATATATCTCCAGTAACTAGTAAGTTTTAAGAACATTTTATGGGGTAGTTTTTAATCCTATGTGGGTTCTGTAATGTTTAACTTGTAATATGAGGTAAATTGTTGTTGCACATATTTATATGCAATTTTTGTATGTCTTAATCCTATTATATAATTTGTGCATGTAATGTCATAGTGTGGCCACCAGAACATGATGGTGGCCATACTGGCTGCCACCAGTAAAAATCCTTTGAGAACCACTCTCCTAAACTATACATCTGCTGGACTTCAGGTTAACATGACACATAGACAGTCTGGAATTAAGTTTTCAAATATGTAAAGAACATTCAAGATGATATGTTCACTTTAAACTGACAGATGAATTTTAATTCCTTGAGAACTAAAGCGGTATGCAACTCATTGCTAAGCAATGTATTGTACAGCCCTCTATTGATCAAGGAGTTAAAACCATTTTCCCAAGAATAAGGCAAACAGAGATGCAGAGAACAGTTTCTAAACAAAAAGGGAAGCACTTATGAAACTCAGGCACAGAGACAAATTATAGAAGACTCTGTAACTTATTGCTATTATTGTACCTACATACACACTGTAGCCAGTTGTCCTATTACTACCTGTAGAGATTCTGTCTGCAATTTGTTATGAAGGCTAGGTTCATACGGGTGAAAACTCTATCGGAAACAGCTGAAATTAAAGGGACGAGGTGGCAGCCAATCTTAGACCAACATCTTGATGTAAATTTGAAATGGAAATTATGAAGCAAATGTGGGGGTTATCTGCATGTCAAGGAAAAGGTCTGTGTGAATTATCAACTACAAAGGGCTTATAAGGTATTCTCTGTCATTTTTATCATTATTTTTCAAGAACTTAAAAAGATACTAAACCAGCAGTGGGCAAAAGGAGCCCTCGGAGGATAACCCTTCGGTTCTTGGTCTTTTCTTTGGATCAGTTACAGACACATTTCCTCTGCCCATATCACACACTCCTTGTTTTTTGCAAAGTTCCCCCCTCGCTCCCCCTTCCCCGAAGTCAGCGTTGTACTGACTGCAGGGATATCCGGTCTGACTTTTATCAGGCGGCTCTGCAGCAGAGCCGCGATCGTGTTAGTGAAGAATAATTATTTCACTGAAACGGTCTTCTACGTGTGCTTGCAAACCAAGCACACGTAGAAGACCGTTTCAGTGAAAATTCTTTTTCAGTAACGCAATCTCGGCTCAGCTGCAGAGCCACAAGCCTGTCGTACAACAGACTTCCCCTGCAGTCAGTACAATGCTGACTTCAGGGAAGGGGGAGGGAGGGGGAACTTTGAAGAGATGAACCTGGGGGCTATTAAATTATTTTGCTAATATCTACAATATGGGGGATGGTAATAATAAAGTATTACTATCCCTTTAACTGAATGGTATCTATATAGGACTACAGAGGGGCAAAATACAGCCTGCGGGCTGGATCAGGACAGATCTAAACATTCATCAGAGCTGCTATACAGAGAATACATCACTTTTGATTTTCTATTTACAGGAAGAATTATATATTGTATCAAACATGTGCTTTCTGATCAAATGTATTTCTACTGTTGTGGAAAATGCTTTAACTGCTACATGTCTGTGCAGCAGCAACAGCTGTTAGTATAGGAGCAGAAGCACAATAAATCATCAGGCTGCACCCTCAGTCATTTCCACTCACATCTCAGGGCCAGATTTACATCTCAGGAGCCTGTAGGCACAGAAATCTGAAGCACCCCCCCATTTGCCATCTCCACTAGACACCTTCACAATGTTCCAAATCTCCACATTATCCCCCATATCCATATAGCCCTCACATTGCCCCCCATCAGCTCCATATTGCCATCAGCTCCAACTTATCCCCATCTGCTCCATATTGCCATCAGCTCCAACTTGCCCCATCAGCTCCAACTTGCCCCCATCAGCTCCACATTGCCCCATCCTGCCCATCATCTGACTTGCCCCCATCATCTCCACATTGCCCCATCATCTACAACTTGCCCTCACATTACCCCCATCATCTCCACATTGCCACTATATCAGCTCCAACTTGCCCTCACATTGCCATCAGCTCCACATTGCCCACATCATCTTCACATTGCCTCCACTTTTGCCTCCCGCATACGTTTCTTACCTCCCTGTTGGTACCTCCTTCTGTAGCTGCTGTTGCTCCTACGCAGTCTCTTTAGGAATGCAGAGCGCTGGGAGATGATGTCATCTCCCAGCGCTCTGCATTAGAGCCGATGAGGGAGAAACAGCAGGTACAGGTCTGTGCCTTCTGTCTGAGCCGAAGAAGGCACGGACCTTACCATGTGGTGGGCGGGTTGTTATTGTGCACAAAAATATATAATTTTTTTTTTTATTTCAATGACAGGCGCCCCTCTGTGGGGTGCGCCTGTAGGCAGATGCCTACTCTGCCTTATGGCAAATCCGGCCCTGCATATAGGATGATTTCTAGTGGGGCAGGGGTATTAGTCAGGGGTGAGAATACTTTGAACAGAAATTATGTCCTTAAAGGGATAATACTGTTTCACTAAAACAGCAGCTCCAATTAATCTTTATAGTATTTGGGCCATGGAGAGTGTTATTTCAATACTGACAGAGCATTAGTTCAAGAGTAATTGAATGATAAAGTATCCCCCTCCCGCCCCTTTTACTTAGTGTAAGCCGTTTCCCCTCAGATGTGGAATCTGGTCTCTTGACCGGACAGGTCACAACAAGGGACAATCACCTTACTGTGAGCATAAGGAAAACCCTGCCCCGCTTGACAGGTTTTTCCTTATGCTCAGGGGAGGGCTGGCCTGGGGGGCAGGGGGGCAATTGCCCCCTGGGCTGGTCATGTGTCTGGGCTGGTGGGCCACTGCCTCACTCAATCTCCCACTTGTAAATGGAGCTAAACTAGTGATACCACAGAGCTTACATTTGAAATTAATCTAAATACAATCCAAATAGAGATACACTAGTAGTATAGCCCATTTCCCTTGTAAGAGCTACGGCATCAATAGTGTAGCTTTACTTAAATTGTAAGAACTGTAGTATCACTAATGTAGCCCCATTTCAACTGTAAGCTCTGTGGTATCACTTGCCTTACTTCACAATATTAAGGACAATTTTAAAATTAATGAAACAGGGGTGGGCTGGGACAGTGGGCTCAGCCGATAGTAGAAATGGGCCACTTGATTGTATTTGCCCTCTGGGCTGAATGTTGCCAGCCCTCCCCTGCTTATGCTAACTGAAAATTGTGTCTCTCTGACATCCATCTGGGCAGTCTTGCTGCTCTGAGGTGAGCAGTGTTACATCGGCAAAAGGGGCAGGAGGGGGATACTTTATCATTCAATTACTCTTAAACTACAACTCTGACAGTATTGAAATAACACTCTCCATGGCCCAACTACCATGAAGATTAATTGGAACTGCTTTTATTGTGAAACATTACTATCCCTTTAAGCCCAGACAACTGCCCACCCCTGATATAGGGCAGTCTACACATGTAATGCAGAAAGTTTAGGTTTAGATTTTAGGGACCATATATATATATATATATATATATATATATATATTTTTTTTTTTTTTTTTTTTTTTTTTTTTTTACAGATGCTAGCTGTCAGTACATGATATATCCCAATTTAATTTATTTGTGTTAGTGTTCCTTTAATCTCTTAAGGACCAGAGGAGTGTGTCACCCATTACTTTACAATTTGTTGCACATCCCACTGATACTTAACCCTTTGAGTGCCAAGTGGGTACAACGTACGAGTGGACACAGCTGTACCTGCTGTGCCACGCTCGTACGTTGTACATCTAAAATGCGGTCAGTGCATAAGCCGGTATAACCGGCATGCAGTGGCCGCATTTTAGACTAAAATGCGCCTGGCACTCGTGGGGGGGCATGAGGATCACTCCTCATGCCCCCCCAGGTATTGATCTCCCAGCCGATTGCGCTGGGAGATCAATATCTCCAATGGAGAAGCAGAGCTTCCCCTTCCTGCTCTCTCCTACCCGAACTTCCGGGTAGGAGTGGGCGGGACCGGGGGAAGCCTCCTAACGTCATCGGTGACATGATCACCGATGACGTTAAGGCAGTTTCCCCGATCCCATTCACTCCTACCGGTGGTAGGAGTGAAAGGCAGGAGAGCTATTGCTCTCCTGCCGTCGCCAAAATTGATCTCCCAGCACAATCGGCTGGGAGATCAATAATTGGGGGGACATCAGAAGGTGTCCTGATGTCCCCCCACGAGGTCTGCAATAAAAAAAAAAAAAAATAATAAAATTAACCCTATTAGTGCCGCGGGGACATCCAGCGCATTGCTTTGCAATGCACTGGATATCCCTTTGGCACTCAGAGGGTCAATTGTGTTGGGGGACACTTTTTTTAAACAAAGACCTCATTTGGGGGGTCAGGAGAGATCCTGATGACCCCCAATGAGGTCTATAAAAAAATATAGAAAAATTAACCCTGTGTGTGCCACGGAGGGGGGGGTCCAATGCAGACCCCCCCTCCTTTGGCACACACAGGACTTTGGTTTGGATTTATTTTTATTCATAGCTTCTTGGGGGGCCCTGATGTACCCCAACAAGCTATGAATAAAAAATAGAAAAAAAAAAAAAAATTAACCCTCTGTGTGCCACAGGGAGTCCAATGCATTGCTTTGCAATGCATTGGACATGCCTGTGGAAGACAAAGTGTGTTTTTTTTTTTTCTTTATTTTTACTTTATTTAGACCTCATTGGGGGACATCAGGGATCCTGAAGCCCCCCAACAAGGTGTAAAAAAAAAAAAAAAAAAATAGGAAAATAATGTGTGCCCCACAAGGGGGCCCAACGCAGTGCTTTGCAATGCGTTGAACCCCTACCTGTGGCACACACATTTATTTTTTTATTCTGCCCTTGTTGGGGGGTCATCAGAAGAAAACTTGATCCCCCAACAAGGTATGAATAACAAATATTAAAAAAAAAAAAAAATTAACCCTCTGTGTGCCACAGGGGGTCCAATGCATTGCTTTGCAATGCATTGGACATGCCTGTGGAAGACAAAGTGTTTTGTTTTCTTTTAAATTTATTTTTACTTTATTTAGACCGCATTGGGGGATATCAGGGGTCCTGAAGCCCCCCAACAAGGTGTAAAAAAAAAAAAAAAAAAGGAAAACAATGCGTGCCCCACAGGGGTATCCAACGCAGTGCTTTGCAATGCGTTGGACCCCCCTGTGGCACACACATTTATTTATTTTCTATTCTGCCCTTGTTGGGGGATCACCAGAAGTAGACCTGATCCCCCAGCAAGGTATGAATAACAAATAATAAAAGAAAAAAATTAACCCTTTGTGTGCCACAGTGGGTCCAGTGCATTGCAATGCATTGGATACCCCTGTGGCATGCACACAAAATGCTTCCAACCCCCCCACACACCACCACCACATACCCTACCCACCAGCCTAGTTCCACAGCCTACTGGCAGTCCCATTCCCCCAGTCACTCCCCAGCCTGATTCCACTGCCTACTGGTAGACCCAAGTGCCAGTACGCACTGGATTCAGGCTGGGAATCAAACAGTGTGTGAGGGGACTTACAGTGCACACTGGTAACCACAAATCCCCCACATGCACTTACCTCCCCACTATCACCACCGCCGCACTTGCTCACTGCCCACTGGTAGATATACCCACTTACATAGCCTGACCCCTCGTCCCTTCCCCGACCTGGTTTCACTGGCAGACACTCTGACTGACCACTGGTAGCAATAGAATCACACATACACAGTTTGCTTTCCCATCCTTGTTCCACCAGTAGCCACGCTCCTGTCACCCAATATGGTATGTCAACCCACAGCAGTGGGGTACCATTTTTTGTAGGCTGGTAAGAGGTCCTCCTAGGAAATCCCATGGTGTTGAACCATTTACGTATCTTTGAAGTGACTGATTTGTAAGAAAAACATTTTTTTTTCTGTAGCACCATATTCTAGATATAGTTGTGCACTCTAACTTAGGGGTAGAAAGGCAAGTGACACCTCATTAGATGCGACAGGTTATCTTCTTTCCAAAATGTCGTGGTTGCTGTACCTTTCTTTCACTTCTGTAGTTGATATAACCATTTTTGTACAGGCAAGTATTATTTGAGAAAATATTAGAAAAATCAGAGGTTGTGGTAGGTGTCATTTTGCACTTCTAGCACCCCCTAAGGTAGGTCAACTCATACCAATGGGGTGTCTTTTGACTCCTAAGAGCACTAGCTAACGAATGCAGTTGAAAATTCCATGGTTTTCACAGAGCTCCATACATTTCAAGGGGCAGAAATGTAAAAAAATTCAATTTTTTTCCTATATCGCCTCCTTCTGGAAACATTTATGCACACCAGTATTAGGGTAAGAAGGCAAGTGACCCCTCATTAGATGCGGCAGGTTGTCTTCTTTCCAAAATGGTATGGTTTATCTACCTTTTCTTCACTTCTGAAGGTGTTATAGACATTTTCGTACAGGCAAGTCAGGTTTGAGAAAATGTTAGAACCATCAGAGGTTGTAGTAGGTGTAGTTTTCTACTTCTAGCACCAACTAAGGTAGGTCAACTCATACCAATGGGGTGTCGTTTGACTCCTAAGAGCACTAGCTAACGAATGCAGTTGAAAATTCCATGGTTTTCACAGAGTTCCACACATTTGAAGGGGCAGAAATGTAAGAAAATGTCTTTTTTTTTCATTAGCGCCACCTCCTGGAAGCATTTGTGCACACCAGCCTTTGGGTAAGAAGGCACGTGACCCCTCATTAGATGCGGAAGGATGTTTTCTTTCCAAAATGGCATTGTTTCTCTACCTTTCCTGCATATCTATTATGGTTATAACCAATTTAGTGCAAGTAGATAATTTCAAAAACAAAAGTGTCAGGTTTACATACGTGTTCCTAGCACCCACATATTGTATGCTAACCCACACAAATGGGCTACCATTTTTCTCATGTTGGTAGCAGATACTGAATACAGCAGGAAATGTTATGGTTTTCAAAGATTTTAGTATCTTTGAAGTGGTGGAAATGTAAAAAAAACATATTTATTCCCATAGCGCCACTTTTGGAAATATTTGTGCACTTCAGCCCAGGGGGTAGAAAGGCAAGTGACCCCTCATTCGATGCGGGAGAATGTCTACTTTCCAAAATGGTATACCTTTTATACCTTTCCTTCATGTCTCTAACAGTTATAAACATTTTAGTACAAGCAGCCATTTTCGAGGGAGCAAACAGGTAGGTGTAGTTATGTGCTTCTGGCAAGCCTAAGGTAGGTTGACTCATTCCAGTGGGGTGTCATTTTTCTCCTAAGCGCACTAGCTAATGAATACAGTTGGAAATGCCATGGTTTTCACAGATTTCCATACAGATAAAGGGGCAGAAATATAAGAAAATGCCATTTTTTTTACTATAGTGCCACCTTCTGGAAGCATTTTGGCACAACAGGCCTGGGGTAAGAAGGCAATTCACCCCTCATTAGATGCGACAGGTTGTTTTCTTTCCAAAATGGTATGGTTTGTGTAGCTTTTCTTCAATTCTGTAGTTGTTATAACCATTTTTGTACAGACAAGTAATGTTTGAGAAAATGTTAGAAAATTTAGAGGTTGTACTAGGTGTAGTTTTGCACTTGTAGCGCCCCCTAAGGTAGGTGAACTCATACCAATGGGGTGTCATTTTTCTCCTAAGAGCACTAGCTAATGAATACAGTTGGAAATACCATGGTTTGCACACATTTCAGTATATCTGAAGGGGCAGAAATGTAAGAAAATGCCTTTTTTTTCATTAGTGCCACCTTCTGGAGGCATTTGTGCACTCCAGGCTTGGGGTAACAAGGCAATTCACCCATCATTAGATGTGACAGGTTGTCTTCTTTCCAAAATGGTGTGGTTTGTGTAGCTTTTCTTCACTTCTGTAGTTGTTATAACCATTTTTGTACAGACAAGTAATATTTGAGAAAATGTTAGAAAATTTAGAGATTGTAGTAGGTGTAGTTTTGCACTTGTAGCGCCCCCTAAGGTAGGTGAACTCATACCAATGGGGTGTCATTTTTCTCCTAAGAGCACTAGTTAATGAATACAGTTGGATATACCATGGTTTGCACAAATTTCAGTACATTTGAAGGGGCAGAAATGTAAGAAAATGCCTTTTTTTTCATTAGCGCCACCTTCTGGAAGCATTTGTGCACTCCAGGCTTGGGGTAACAAGGCAATTCACCCATCATTAGATGCGACAGGTTGTCTTCTTTCCAAAATGGTACGGTTTGTGTAGCTTTTCTTCACTTCTGTAGTTGTTATAACCATTTTTGTACAGACAAGTAATATTTGAGAAAATGTTAGAAAATTTAGAGGTTGTAGTAGGTGTAGTTTTGCACTTGTAGTGCCCCCTAAGGTAGGTGAACTCATACCTATGAGGTGTCGTTTTTCTCCTAAGAGCACTAGCTAATGAATACCATTGGAAATTCCATGGTTTTTACAGATTTCCATACAGATAAAGGGGCAGAAATGTAAGAAAATGCCATTTTATTCCTTTAGTGCCACCTTCTGGAAGCATTTGGGCACAACAGGCTTGGGGTAAGAAGGCAATTCACCCCTCATTAGATGCAACATGTTGTCTTCTTTCCAAAATGGTATGGTTTGTGTAGCTTTTCTTCACTTCTGTAGTTGTTATAACCATTTTTGTACAGACAAGTAATGTTTGAGAAAATGTTAGAAAATTTAGAGGTTGTAGTAGGTGTAGTTTTGCACTTGTAGCGCCCCCTAAGGTAGGTGAACTCATACCAATGGGGTGTCATTTTTCTCCTAAGAGCACTAGCTAATGAATACAGTTGGAAATACCATGGTTTGCACAAATTTCAGTACATCTGAAGGGGCAGAAATGTAAGAAAATGCCTTTTTTTTTTCATTAGCGCCACCTTCTGGAGGCATTTGTGCACTCCAGGCTTGGGGTAACAAGGCAAGTCACCCATCATTAGATGCGACAGGTTGTCTTCTTTCCAAAATGGTATGGTTTGTGTAGCTTTTCTTCACTTCTGTAGTTGTTATAACCATTTTTGTACAGACAAGTAATATTTGAGAAAATGTTAGAAAATTTAGAGGTTGTAGTAGGTGTAGTTTTGCACTTGTAGCGCCCCCTAAGGTAGGTGAACTCATACCAGTGAGGTGTTGTTTTTCTCCTAAGAGCACTAGCTAATGAATACAGTTGGAAATTCCATAGTTTTCACAGATTTCAGTACATTTTAAGGGGCAGAAATGTAGGAAAATACAATTTTTTTCATTTAGTGCCACCTTCTGGAAGCATTTGGGCACAACAGGCTTGGGGTAAGAAGGCAAGTTACCCCTCATTAGATGTGGCAGGTTGTCTACTTTTCAGAAATATATAGTTTTATATAGTTCTTCCACTGTTTTAGGGTAGTTTTACCACAAAAACCCTAGAATGCGCATATTAGTTTATAAAGATGAAAATGTCATTTTGCGCTGCTGGTGATTAGGGCTGTGCGCTAGCCATGGACCTAGGTAAAACTATACAAATTTGGTATTTTTTTACTCGGGGGACTCGGGGCTTTTTCAAATAATTGAAACTTTTTCAATCGAGGTAAATGTTTTTGATACATAGTATGTGATTTTAGCAAAATAAGTAAATTTTCACTTTTTTTTGTCATTATGACATCATAGCTTTTTGCATGATGTAAAATTCTCTTCATGTAAGGTACCACAAGAAAGCTCAATTCGTTCTGAAAAAAACAATATATAGTTTTCCATATTTAACTAAAAATCCCCAGAGTAAATCAAGCATAAACGGAAGGATAGCAAAAACGCTGAAAAAGTGTCTGGCCTGCAGGGTACAGGAAATGGCCCGAGCCTCTGGCACTGAAGGGGTTAAAGGATTACACCACTGGTGGGCAACCTGCAGCTCTCCAGCTGTTTAGGACTACATTTCCCATCATGCCCAGCTAGCTATTGGCTGGCTGGGCATGATCGAAAATGTAGTCCTAAACAGGTTGCTCTCCTCTTGGGGGCTAGAGGGGTTCCCATTACATTGGAGCCCTCGCTATCATTCAAGGGATTAATCTTTTTTCAACCCCTGTTACCAATTTTAATGTGCTATGGAAGAGTTGAGCATGTGCAGCCTTTGGGATGAACCTGGTTGCCTGTCACTGAGCTAAAGAGATAATGAGGTTATTCACTAAGGTGTGATAAATAGGTGATAAATTGGAGATGACTTCTCCAGTGATATGCTATTTTATGGAGTATATGCACTAAGTGCTCTAAAACTTAAAGGGATGGTAATACTTCGTTTTATCTTTATTTTAATTAATCATCATAGTATTTGGGCCTTGGAGAGTGTTATTTCAATTCTGTCAGAGTTGTAGTTCAAGAGTAATTGAATGATAAAGTTTCCCCCTCCTGCCCCTTTTACCTAGTGTAAGCCCCCTCTCCTCAGATGTGGGATCTGGTGCATAGACCAGACAGCTTACAGCAGGGAACAATCTTCTTACTGTGAGAACAATGAAAGCCCTGCCCCCCTTGACAAGTTTTTCAGGTTTTTCCCTTATCTTAATTGAAGATTGTCCCTCTCTACAATCTACCTGGGCACCTCCCTTCTGCTCTGGCTGAGCAGTGTTACATCAGTAAAAGGGGCGGGAGGGGGATATTTTGTAATTGAATTACTTTTGAACTACAACTCTGACAGAATTGAAATAACACTCTCCAAAATCCAAATACTATGATGATTAATTAGAGCTGCTTTTATTATGAAACATTACTATCCCTTTAAGAAATGTTAGTGAATTGGCTCCATAGAATAACATAGGAATTGGAGAAGTCATCTCCACTTATCACCTCTTTATCATGCCTTAGTGAATAACCCCCATTGTCTTTCATGCAAACCTAAACACTACATTCTACTCTTCATTCTTTCTGGCTTTGGTCATTGAACGCTTGTGGTTTAGACAGTCAAAAACAAAATCCCCACGCGCAATGAGAATGAAAAAAGGAGACAGAGGAAAGTACAAAAGACAGAAGAACAAGATGACTTGTTTTCACAGCCTGTGTGAATATTTGAGCGGTCTCTCTCCATGGGGTGATTAGTACAAGAACACACAGCGTCTCTTTCAAGAATGAAGGAGGGAGATCGGGGTCTTTTATGTAAGGAGAAGAAGCAGCAATGTGCAGACATGCAGATAAGTATCCTCGGTTTACTTTATTCAATATTGTGGCTTTGCTAACATTACAGAAAGACTCCTCCCTTTCTAAGCTGCATTGCCTTAGCTTTTGTAGATAAAATAAATAAATAAAGTATTAATCCGGCTATCTTCTTTGCTGCAGATACGCCAGTTTGTGACTCAAAGGGCCTTATTCATTAAGCAAAAGAGGTGAAATTCTGCAGCAAACCAACTGGACCACAGGGGAAAATGAGAATTTGCCTTCTTTAAATGGAGGTTTTAACCCATTGATTGGCAGAGAGGTCTCCAACACATTGCAAAGCAATGCGATGGAGCGCTCGCTCTCTGGCATTCATAGAGTTAAAAAGACCCATTTATATATAAAAAAGAAATTGTGAGAATTTTCATTTCAAATCTATGGTACAATTGGTTTGCTCAAGAATTTTACTCCGTTAGCTTCAGGAATTGGGTCCAAAATGTTAATGATTTAGCTGCAGTGGGGGTTTGTAAGGTCTCTTTCAAGAGACACAGGAATGCAACGGACCCTGTTACATTTCTGTATCCAGTCTTGTTACACTCAGCGTCTTCTGCCAAGAAATTTGTGTGACGTGTGGGGGGTGGTGCTAGCCAAATATTGTGGGCCAATGGTAGGCCATTCATTGGAGGCTTTTATGTATATCTCAAACCAGTGGTGTAGTTAGTGACTGGAGGGCATTGGTGCAAATAATATTTTGGCCCTCCACCACCTTCTGACCCCTGGAGTAGATGGAGCCCCCTTGGATGATGGGCATACCTGGGAACTCTCTGAATCTGATCCCGGAGATTCTGGTTTGTATAGTTAATTACCAGGTCTCCTGGGATAGAGACTATTTCTCCGGTAGTGGTGGGTTTCCTCTGAAACTCTGCCCATTTTTCCTCCTACCCACCCTGTTCCTCCCACCTTGTTCTGTCCACTTTCTGCCCACTGAGGCTCAAGAGGACAAAGTTTGAGTGGAGGTGCTTGTAGCTGATTGGCTGAGAAGTGCGTAAGCACATATACTAGCCAATGGCTGTGGGGGAATTGGAATAGAGACTGCCCATATATAAAGGCAGTCTCTGTTCAAATTCCCTCATTGTGGAATGGGCATCGGCCCGTATGGTACCGGGGGGGGGGGGCATGTGCTGCAGCTGAACTTCTCTGCGGGTGCACACAACGGAAGAGAAATGGTAAACAGTCCTTATATTTTTATACAAAATGTTTGTGGCACTAGAAGTATTTATGGGCACAATTTTAAATGGACATGATGCATTTTTTGAAATATACCACCAGCATATTCTTTAACTTGTGGTGTGCCAGAGAGGTACCGTTGCGTCCTCCTCTGGCACTCAACGGATTAAACTATGAATATGTTCAGCAAAATTTATTGATGGCTAGCTGTTTTTTTTTTCTTTCCTTTACAAGTTTAATGAAAAGAAAAAAGAAGATGGAGAAAATACGAGAGAAGAAAGAAGAGAGATGAAGACAGACAGTAGATAACCAGGGTGCTGAGGACCCCGCTGTTGCTTTGCACCTTAGTCGGTTACATCCACTGGGGACTTTTCTTTTTCTTTCATTTGCTGCATCGACTGTTTAAAGATCCAATAAGGGACTTTAATTTATAAAAAAAAAAATAAAACAAAACTGGGTCTTAAATTTCAGCGATAAAGTGAGTCCCTTACTGGATCTTAAAGGGATAGTAATGTCCCTTAAAAACTTGTTACAGTTTTGTAGAGGACGAAAAAATATGCTTAATGGTACAAACCCTATCTCTCAAACCGCTATGGTTTGAAAGATATAAGCAATGAAAGTTCACCCCTCCCTCCCCTTCTCATGATGTCAGCTGTAAAGCTGACAGCAGGAGATCCGTGTGGGCCGACACGAGGAGGCTCTGTAGAAGAGCCGAAATCGCGTTATTGCAAAAGAATTACTTCATTGGAAAGGTCTACAAAGTGTGCTTGCAAACCAGGCACACTTTGTAGACCTTTCCAATGAAGTAATTCTTTTGCAATAATGCGATTTCGGCTCTGCTGCAAAGCCGCAGGCTGATCTTCAGACCAGGATCTCCTGCTGTCAGCTAGACTCTGATGTCAGGAGTTGGGGAGGGACGGGGGAACTTTCAATGATTATATTTCTCAAACCATAGCAGTTTGAGAGATAGGGTTTGCACCATTAAGCTTATTTTTTCGTCCTCTACAAAACTATGACATGTTTTTATTATGGGGCATTACTGTCCCTTTAAGGGCTAACACATGCAACCGAATTACATCTTGGAGTTTTTTTTTTTTTTTTTTTAATGGGCTGAAACAGCTCTAACTTTAGTGGCCAGCAGGGTTTCTTTTTCCTGGAATTTTTAATAAGTATGGGTAATTGAATTGCTTACCATGCTTGAAAAAATGCCTCCCGCTGTGTTTTTTTGTTTGGTTTTTTTTGCCAGTCTGAACTCTTTAAATTGAGCCCATAGTCAGGTGTATGACTAAAAAAGTATACCAAACAGGTGCTAAAGATTTGTAGGAGGAATAAAACTGGGTGAGGAACAGTAAAAGTCAGCTAACAAGGTGAGGTTGCTGAAGACAAAAGTAATACACCATGGCAAGATTGAGCACAGCAAAAACACACAAGGTAGTTATACTGCATCAGCAAGGTCTCTCCCAGGAAGAACTTTCAAGGCATACAGAGGTTCCCAGATGTGCTGTCCAAGCTCTTTTGAAGAAACACAAAGAAACAGGCATTGTTGAGGACTGTAGACACAGTGGTGGGAAGGAAGGAAACTTAGTGCAGCAGATGCTTACTTCCCTTTGCAATCGGAAGATGTCCTGCAGTGCCATCAGATTAGAATTGTCAGAAAACAGTGGGACCCTGGTACACCCCTCTACTGTCCGGAGTAGCCTGGTAAGAAGTGGTCTTTATGAAATACTTTCGGCCAAAAAGCCATACCTCTGACGTGGAAACAAGGCCGAGCTACTCAACTATGCACTGGGCTGCAGAAAAATGGCAGCAGGTTCTCTGGACTGATGAATAAAATTTGAAATATTTGGGTATAGCAGAAGGTAATTTGTTTGCCGAAGAGCTGGAGAGCGGTACAAGAATGAGTGTCTGCCAACAACAGTGAAGCATGGTGGAGGTTCTTTGCAAGTCTGGGGCTGCATTTCTGCAAATGGAGTTGGGGATTTGGTAGGAATTAATGGTTTCCTCAATGCTGAGAAGTACAGGCAGATACTTACCCATCATGCAATACCATCAGGGAGGCATATGACTGACCTCAAATGTATCCTGCAGCATGACAACGGCCCCAAATATACAGCCAAAGTCATTAAGAACTATCTTCAGCGTAAAGAAGAACAAGGAGTCCTGGAAGTGGTGGTATGGCCCCCATACAGCCCTGATCTTTCAACATCCGAGTCTTTCTGGGATTACATGTAGAGAGAGCAGCAACTGAAGCTACATAAAACCACAGAAGAACTTTGGTTACTTCTCCAAGATGTTTGGAACAACCTACCTTCTGAGTTCCTTAAAAAACTGTGTGCCAATTGTACCTAGAAGAACTGATGCTGTTTTGAAGGCAAAGGGTGGTCACACCAAATATTGATTTGATTTGGATTTTTCTTATGTTCACTCACTATGCATTTTGTTAATTGATAAAGATAAACTATTAACATGTCTATTTTTGAAAGCATTCTTACTTTATAGCATTTTTCCACACCTGCCTAAAACTTTTGCACATTGCTGTATATGATAGCAATATATATGTGAGACCATATTTTGCTACAAAAAGCCATATTTATATGGACAGGAGAGCAGTGTGAAGTACAGTTTTGCAAAGGTGTGTCACCCTATCCTTTTAACATATTAGCAAACCTTTAATATTTGAGGGTTTTTTTTTTCATTTTTTTTGGATCATTGGAGTTTGCTGGACTATGATTCTCATCTCCCTCAGCTGGCCAAGCAGAAATATACATCTTTTGTAAGATGTCAGTATTAAAAGACAACTACCGCCAGGACAGAGTCCTATCCACTGATCCGTCTGCCTTGACGCAGACCTGCCAGTGGTGCTAGAGTTGCATTAGTGGTGCTAGAGTTGCAAGCCCTGGCAGACCAACTATGGAGTATAACGGGACTCCCTTGTTGATTACACAAGAAGAGACTAAACGGTAAGATTGTACTGTTGTAGGTCAGTATTTTGTCCTGTGCAAGGCAGAACTCTACGGACCTTCTGTATCATACTGGAAAGCCCAACACAGCAGGTCTATCAAGGCTGCACAGACAACTAACAATATTTGTGGCTGAGAGCCACAAACTTCCAAGTTTTCTTCCCACTCCACAAAGAAATGGCTCATGGGTACAATTCTGGGGCTTCACAGACTAGGGAATTTTGAAGAGCAGAATTAGTACAATTTTATAATTTTTCTCTTAAAGGGATGAGGCAGCAACTTGAGAACTTGAGTCATAGGCTACAGCGCTCCATAGAAAGGGATATGAAGAGCACCACATGGTGACCACAATATAAAATTGTTGTTTAGTTACAAAAAAAATAACAAATTTGAGCTGTAAAAACTTTTGAATGAAACATCTCCTGGCAGCAGAAGTGCCCTTGGTTTATTCTGCAGGAAGAGTTCTATAACCGTTTGTTTTGTTTTTTTCCCCCATTCAAATGTTTACTGCTCCTTTAATGAAGCCAGCATTTCTGCAGTTTATTAGGGCGCTTCAGTACATCCTCTCTTTGGTAGTGTCTTGAGTGAGAAAGAAATGACTTGTCTGAAGATAACAGTGCTCAGTAAGAAAATAAAAGAGAAGGATGGCTTAAAATGACCACTAGACAATGAGCTTGGGACGTTGAAGTGATTTTGCTGCTACTGACAGTGATGGTGTAGGTGCAATGAAGACAATGGAAACTGGACGGACAATAGAGTAAATTTTTTAAAGGTTGGATTTCTATGAGTCTTATGAATATAGCTGATTGTACCACAGTGCAAGATGTTTATTAAAATCAAGATTTATCAAGTAGCAAATCTCTACTCATCATGAGCAGAAGCAAAGTAATTGATGTGTAACAGTCCTGTTCTGATGAGAATTGCAGGTTGTCCGAGTCATCTCGGTAGAAAATGGTCGCACTGGAAAAATATACTAGCAATCAAGATGAGAAATGGAATAAAATAATATAAAATGGTATACACATTACAATATAATGATCCTGTTTAAAAATATGTGAAACTTATGAATTACGTTAAAGGGTTTCATTTCAAGTTTTTAAGGGAAGTCAGGTTTACTTTGCCACCCATTATGCCAAAAATATAGGTTTTCATGCTGGGTAGCCCAGTCCTGGATAACTCACACCTGCTGTATGTTTTCCTCTGCAAAATACACCAGTTGATAAAAAGACTGACCTGTTTTGGACGTGCAGATATCAATGAGCCTTATTCATCAAGCTATAGAGATCAATTATACCATAGGGAAAGGATAAAAATATCCATTGATTTAAATATACAGGAAAACTTAAGTATAGGATAAGTTATATTTTATATATATATATATATATATATATTTATATATATATATATATATATATATAAGCTCTCACGAGCAGGGCCCTCTGATCCTCCTGTTCTACACATCTGATTGTACTATTTAATACCTCTGTATGTCTATTCCCCAATTGTACAGCGCTGCGGAATTAGTTGGCGCTATATAAATAAAGAATAATAATAATAATAATAATAATATATATATATATTTGTTGAGTAAAAGAGTTGACTCTGTTGCAAACTGTTGGAACTGTTACCACCCTGGCGTTCTGTATCCGATAACTGAATAACTTGTCTGAATGGCAAGTGAATTGTAGGTGGACTCTCTGAACACTAGATGGCATTATTAATGTAAAATCAACAGTTTCAACTATATTGACTTTGAAACCACACATGACATTAGTGGGTGTACCACTCTTAATCAGCAGACAGCTCTATAATGTATTTAATTGTTTTTTGTTTTGTGTTTTTATCTAAAGGTTTACTAATACTTTACATGAGGCTTTTGACCTATTAAATACTAGAGCACATTGTTTGGAGACCTCTAGCATTCAGTAGGCCAATGAGCTCAGTTTTAGTTATGTTAGCTTTAGTAGGGATTTGATCCCCTGTGATAGAATACAGGCAGTTTCAAAAGAAAATAGGTCAGGGGAGGTAATGTATGTTTGGGTGTCAATGGCATAAAGGTATAACAGCCCAAAAGAGCTTGTTAATTTGCTAAGATTGAAGGAACACAATAGAAAGACTAGAGCAGTTTTTCTCAACGTTAGTCCACCAGGTCAGTTTTTCAGGCTATCCCTGTTTAATCACAGGTAAGTAATCAGTGGACGAGTCATTATGACTGAGCTGCCTGTGCTTCATTAGGGATATCCTGAACTCTGATCTGTTAGTGTGCCCTAATGACTGCATATGAGAATCACTGGACTACAAGACCAAGGACAAATCAGAGAAGTGCCAAGAAATCAATATGGAATTTAATGAATGGGATACTGTACTAAAGGGGAACTATACAGAATGAATTCCTAATAAGAATCCTTTATACAACAGTCAGATAAATCTATACACTTTTTTTTTGCATTGGTACTGTGAGGATCAGGTCCAAATAGGCTTGGGCTCGACTTGCCTTTCTGATTTTTTTGGATGATCCCCTGTCCATGTTTTTATGCTACTATGCATGTGCCTTTGAGCACGTATTCCAAATTTGCCACTTGCATTATTGAGTACTTCTGTTTGAATCATGTGCATGACTGATTGAAAGGCTTAATGCCTAACTCTTGCCTGCTGCTTGCCTCTGACCACTAACCTAAATTATTGACCACTAAGCTAAAGTTGTCTGCAGTCGGACACGTGTCTGCTACATTTAATTTGTCATCTATTGTCTGCTGCCTGCGACTGACTCCTGCAAAGTTGTTTGACCATCTATTGTTTGTTGCTTGCCCTGACCTAGCTATGTTCCTCTGTGACTCTCTGCAACCACCCTGGATTCTTTATCAATGTTCTCTAACTTTTGCTGTATCTCCAGTCCACACTCATTTTATATATATAAATCTTTCAAACTGGTGTTTTCCAGATGTGCTCTCCAATGGTAAAGTACCCCACTCTACATTCCTGCTCATCTTAAGATACATTGCCAATTGCTCCCTCCACTCTGGCTGCACCATTCAACTCTTCTCTTTAATTACAACATCTCACTCCTGTCTACAAGACTTTTCTAGGACTGCTCCCTCCCTACAGAATTGTCTGCCTCTCTCTCTCTGTTATACTCTCCCCCAGCTTCTAGACTTTTAAAATGTCCCTGAAAATGCACTTCATCTGGAAAGACTATGCGATAATATAACATTGCCCTCATAACCTCCTCCAAAGCTAACAACTAACAAACTGCCTCCCGTTCCTGTAACATCATTCCCCTCTCACTCCACACTGTTTTGTAGTGGAACCTCATTTTACGCCTACACTGAGACAAGCCATTTGACTTTCCTCTATTGCACTCCAATCACAATCACATAGGAATTATGAGGAATGTGAGAGATAATCAGCGAATATTCAACCCCACACCCTTTATTTTACTCTAGCTGTTGTAACATTCTGTGGCTCAACCACTTGGCAACTCCAAGCACACAGGCATCTTGTTTGAATCTCATACAGATTGTACACTCTAGCGAACATGGCTTATTCTTCTGTTCCCAATGCCTTTTAATGTTGATTGTAAATATCTTTTTCTGTGTTGTACCCCTTTGCACAATGTTCTGTTGTCATGTTAAACTATTTTACAGCACTGTGGAATCAGCTGGTGCTTTATAAATAAAACACTACTACTACTACTACTACTAGTAATAATAATAATAATAGCACCTTCCTTATTCTAGCTTCCTGGGCCATCTGGCTAGTCCAAATAAGTGGTCTACTAACTCTCAGTCTGCGTCTCCACAGATTCCTTTTGTTGAGTTTCATGCTCTCATCTCTCTTGTTTACATTAGCCAGCCCAGGATCTGAATCCTGTGAGTGCTACTTTGCCCTCCAGGTCCATCTCTTGGCTGAGACAGTCACTTTAAGTCTACTGCTTCACAATGACAATTTCCTACATGAAAGTTATAATGATTTTGTAATGTTTGGGTGGGGCTTTTTTGTCATGGCTTATGCTGGAACCCGTTATCTGTTGTGTAGAGCTTTGAAATTAATGCAGATTGTAAATAGTGATCAATACATCATGTGACATGTTTAGGCAAATTAATATCAAGTACAGGGCCGGATTTACATTCCAGGCTCCCCTAGGCAAGGCACTCTGGGCACCCTTAGCTCTGCCTATGACCACACCACCAGTCTAATCCACTGTTTCCTGACACAGAATATACCTTTGGCCTACAATAACAGCTTTAACTACTTGGTTGCTAGAGGAGCAATGCGTTGGAGATCTCACTAGCATCCAAACGGTTAAATAATAGCCTTTAAAGGGGTGTGTAAGCTACTGCATGGATAAAGAGATTGCTCTGGCCCCACCCACAATTCAGAATGTGGGTGTGGACAGCACAGCTGAAGAGCCCCTCAAAATCAAGAACAACTGATGAAAGACTATAATTGCCATCATCCAACATTTGACTGGGGATTACTGGAGTTGTAGTTCCCAACAGCTTTTCATTTTCATTTACTCAAATAGCTTGGAGTGATTAGAGGCAAGCATAAGCTTACCAGTTAGCTAAAATAATGCTGTCTACTATTTAAAAACCCCTCTTGAAGTAATCAGCAATTGTACATATTTAAACATTTTTGAGTGCACTTCATTATATACCATCATTGTAATTTATAACAGTGAAACTCACTGAAATATGGTGAAAGGGCAACTAGAATGAGGAATGTTGTAGAAGAAAAGGAAAGAAATTCACAGCGCTAATACACCATAATACACATTTCTCACCATGGAGTCAAGTTCTCTCTTCAGGAGGGTAGGACATTTGTAAAACGAGCTCTTTGAGGTGCAGACTCCTATACTGCACCACTTCACTGTGCCAAGACAAGGCCAGTTTGGAAAGTGGGCTTTCCAGGAGCAGAACAAGGGCAAAGTTCTCTCTTAGTTTGACTTTCTTTTTTATTTTCTGATATAGGATATGGGGATGTATGATCCCCCATTACGTGGAATTGTATTCCTGGCTTCCTTTATAAGGATCCTTCCTTTATAAGGATTAACCAGTGCATAGGATATTCGGGATTAATTATGTGGAGGATGGCTTATGTTCATAGCAAATTCTTCTCTTAGCTTCTATTAAATATTTTAGATTTATAATGGAAAACTGAAGACTGAAGAGAGGATTGTTCTAAGTGCACAGGTCCCATGAGTATGTCCCTGCTTCTTTATCTGGAAGCCACATTTTATGTGGTTAGATAGCCTGTATTACACTCCATTGCTATCTTGCTTAGAAAGAGAATTTCCATATCTTCTGTAGCAATTCTATAATTCTCTGCTAGCACTAGTGGGTCATCATTCCTTATTGTGTTTCATATTGTATTCACTTAGGTTGTTTTGTGTATATGTATGTATATATTTCCCCCCCAACTATATAATGAAAGAAAAAGAATATTAAGCAGTCTTCCATTTCAGTTAGTCCCCCTCCCTCCTGTTCCCTAATAAATCTCCCTTTACTTACAGAGTACAAGAAGTGAATAGTTCATCCACATCACACTCCTCCTTTAGCCTGTCTGGTAGAATCAGACCAGATCAGTCCCACCCATAAACCACCACAAACTAAATACCAAAGGGATGTGCAATTCATTGCTTTTGCTATTTCTACTCACTAAATTGCAACAAACAGAAATCTGAATGATAACTTGCTGCTGCCTACGTTTCTACAGATACAAAATCAGGGGAGAGGAAAGCTTGCAGGAGAGGAAGGTGGAAACACGAAAAAGTCAGGAGGTGAGAACATGGGGAGAAACCGTGAGAAAAGGAAAAAACAGCATGATAGAGATAGCAGTGAATATGGGGAGAGAGTAGTAGAGTGTGTGGGAGACCAAGGAGGAGAGTGAAGGAGTCTTCCTGCCACCCACCAAAGATCTTCTTCTGCTTCTGTTTAAACTAGTGACCTGGGCAGGAATCTTGATAATCCTTCCTGAATGTCAACTGATTATTTTCTTGCTATTTGGTTGACTAAAGAATAACGCATACTAATAATAACCACCCAAGTACCTTACTATGTCCAGAAAATCCATATAGCCCTTATGAATTTTGCCTTGTTCCTTTATTCATAAACAACATCTTCAATCAATCTTGGATGTCATGTCCATGGATGTGGATATCTGTTGGCAGATTTTTTTCAAACTGAAGTAGGCAGACTGTATAAGCCTACTTAACTCTTGAAGAACAGCAGCATAACACATTGTGTTAAGATTACCACATGCAGAGTTGGAGGTCCTGTGATTCTGCCAGCAACTGTCAGGTCCACCTCTATGGACATGACATTTAGGACTGATCCTGATGCTATCTCTTGAACTAAGGAGCACAAGAAAATTAAAAAGGGCCAATGGGGCTTTAAAGCGGAACTATCATCTTCATAATATTACATAATAATAATAGTAATAATACATTACTAATATAGCGAAAGGCAAAGGCATACTTGTATCATGTTGAATAAGTCAGCATTATTGAAGATAACCAGCTTCTTCGACAGGCATCCAAGGCACAGAGCTTACAAGAGAAGCTCTGTGCTCCTGCGCAGGCAGCAACTTCTGTTACCTTAAAGGGGAACTTTCACCCCGCAATAACGTAAGGTTCACTTATTGCACACCTGGCGACTAGCTGCTTAGTAGCGCTAGTCGCCAGCAATATTACCCGGTTCTTCAGATATCGGCTTTTTGCCGATGGTGACAGGAGCAGGAAGCACGGACGTCTCTTCACAGTGACGTCCGTGCGCCTGCGCTGTCAGTCCCTTTTGCACCGGTGCAAAAGGGACTGACAGCGCAGGCGCACGGACGTCACTGTGAAGAGACGTCCGTGCTTCCTGCTCCTGTCACCATCGGCAAAAAGACGATATCTGAAGAACCGGGTAATATTGCTGGCGACTAGCGCTACTAAGCAGCTAGTCGCCAGGTGTGCAATAAGTGAACCTTAAGTTATTGCGGGGTGAAAGTTCCCCTTTAAGGTAACCAACGAATGTCACCAACCAGGCAGTGCATGGGACAGACAGAGCAGACTCAGAGGTACCGTTCCTCTAAGATGTCTGCGCTGTTGTCCGCCGGTGGCTGAAAAAGAAGCTGGATTACTTCAATAATGCGGTCTTATTCAGCATATATACAAGTATGCCTTTGCCTATCGCTATATTAATAATGTATTGGGGGGGATATTATGAAAATGATAGTTCCACTTTAACATCGTTGGTGGGGTTATTATTATGAAGGGTTAGTTTTCCTTTAAATTGTATACGGAAAAGAAGAAAAAAGGGTCCCCAGTAGTGTAATAAAATCAAATACACAATGCAAGCAGCTATGTGCAAATGAGCACTCACATATAGAGTGGTCAGCGGGAGAGCCAGCTGACAAATGCACTTCCGGAGATGTGGGTAACTCAAAAGCTATAACTCAAAAAGGTACAATCCAGATGGCTTCACAAGTAAAAAATAATTTATTAAAATAATATAAAAATTCTGAAGTATAATATACGCCCAATACACATTTTGCAGCACTAAATGCAGCTTTATCAAAGATAGGACATCACTAAAATTAAGTTATTAAAATCCCAATTTAAAATCAATAGGAATTTTTAATTATTCCGTGTGGCGCATTTAGTTAGACCCAGAATTTACCCAGGTTTTTTTCTTGAATACGGCCTCAGGATATAATGCTTTCCCTGTTCTTCCACTAATGTCCAACCAGACCTATGCTGCAAGCTGTGGCAACTGCCTGGGCTATCAGACAATAAATCTTCCTAGGCCTTGGATCAATGATGTGATCTCTGATTACCTTATACACAGACTGTGTCCTGTCGGTAAGACAGCAGTGCAGTTATATCGATGTATAAATAATTCATTGTGCAATTAGTTCGAACAAGCAAACAAACAGAAATAAGAATGAATTATCACCCCTCTCCAATACACATCTCATCACCGAGTCATTATTTCAAGTCACAAGCAATGAGGGTTTAAACTTCTGCAATTTATTTGCTCCCATGTGTGAATGGCCCTTTAGCCCACTGATTGCACTTCTAAATGAGACTGACCTTATAACCAATTAAACATTTCCCAGACATTAGATCTCTCTGTTCCTCTCCTGAGATGGCTATTTAACACCATATTCCATACCTCCCAAGTGTCCCTCTTTGAGACCCAAATCC
Organism: Rhinophrynus dorsalis; assembly: GCA_037306005.1. Classification (NCBI taxonomy): domain Eukaryota; kingdom Metazoa; phylum Chordata; class Amphibia; order Anura; family Rhinophrynidae; genus Rhinophrynus; species Rhinophrynus dorsalis. Next base: position 406,077,974 of record CM074722.1, on the reverse strand, counting down.
CCCTGTCCCTCTTTCCCACCCTGATGTCCCTCTTTTTAGGAAATCAGACTGTGTGGTGTGTGTATAAGTGTATCATACTGTTCTCCAGCAATAAAACTCACATTATTGTTTGTGTAAACATCAGTAAATGTGTTTATAAATAAGTCTGTGTAAATAAAATACTTTGGTCTTGTTATAAGTCATTTATTAGTTTACACAAGAAGGTGTCAATGGGTCATGAAACAGCCTAAAAATTATCTTTAATGCCCAGCCCACCAGCCACACCCCTAGCCACACCCCCTAAAACACAAGTGTCCCTCTTTGGCAGTTTAAAATGTTGGGAGGTATGATATTCCCATAACTACGCCATATGCACTACATAAAATTGGAGTCATTCTTAAGCAAACTAGCTGTCCCATAGGGGCAAATAAAAAATTCCTGAGATTTCTCATAGTTACTCTGCTTTGCTCCAACATAAATCGTGTCTGTTTTTCCATTAAGGATATAGTAATACATCATATTTAAAACTCAGCATCTTGTAGCCATTAAAAAAATAAACAAAATGCCCCCAGTCCCATCTCTCAAAACTTTATGATTTGAGAGATAATTGTAGTTAAAATTCCCCCCTCCCTCCCCTTTCCCTGATGTCAGCGCTGTAGCTGACTGCAGGGGAATCCTGTCCTGGGACCAGCCAGTGGCTCTACAGCAGAGCCGAGATTGCGTTATTGGAAAAGAAATCCTTCACTGGAACGGTCTTCTAAGTGTGCTTGCAAATTTAAATATGATGTATTACTATCCCTTTAATCACAAATGTCAGTAGGTCAGTTTAACCCTTTGTGTGCAATACACTGCAAATATGAATTTAATCTAAATTTTGATTTGTTTAGCTCTAAATAACCTGTCAGTCTTGCAAGCTACTACTCTATGACACTGTTTCTTAAATTGGGTTCCATAGAACCCCAGGATGATTCCCTGCAGAAGTAGATGGCGCGCCATACCTGACACATACACACACACACACACACACATGGTCTGAAACAGTTTTCTGCATATGGACACACACTGACACACTCTATAAGATATATAATTTCCTGGATATGGGCACTTGGCACACACAGGCACACTGTTCAAAATGCTTTCTTTATATGGACACATACACAGACACACTATCAGAAACAATTTACTGGATATGCTCGTCTGAATCACAGACACACCCTATCAGAAACAATTTACTGGATATGCTCATCTGAATCACAGACACACCCTATCAGAAACAATTTCCTGCATATGCGCACCTGAATTTTTAGCTAAAAACTTTATTTGGAGGTTACGTGTACACACTAGCATTCTAATACATTTGGTATTGCTTCTATGTTAACCACCTGGATGTTAGATATTAATCCAGTGTATTGCAAAGTAATGCGTTGGAGACCTCTCCAACATCCAAGGGATACAAAAGTTTGGTTGTTAGGAAATCAAAGGCTTCCACCACAGTAAAACACTGAAAACATTTGACCTATTCAAACTGCCTGAAAGGTTTTTGAAGAGATTTTTTCAAGTTCCTGCTACTATATTGCTTCAAATGGAAATGTGTTTGGATCTATTGTAAGCAGGAACTTTGCTCCTGCAAGGAACTGTTCTTTAACCCTTTAAAGACCAAAGGGGTGTACAATGCATAATGTGTTGCTCACTCATACAGTCCTTAACCATTAAGGACCCATGACATGCCAGTCACAGCACGTAAGAACCAGTTAATGGTCCTGGCACATCATATAATTCTGGAATGGCAGCGTGGCTGCTTGCCGCTCCGCCATCCCAGAATTCAATAAGCCCATGCACTGGGTAGGGAGGTCATTAAGTAGGAGTATGCACATTTTTTTCAACAAGACCCAGACTTAGAAAAAAAAAAATATATGGTTAAGTGAGGGCCAGATACCAGGGGCATTTTAATACCTGGCATTCGCTCTACAATGTGTTGGCCACCTCTCTGGTTCACAAAGGGTAAAGAGGATACTATATATTTACCTATATTTGGGGGCCTCTAATCACAATTCTGTCACAGACCTTAGGGGTTCTTCAAACTGCCCTGCCAGATACTGTTAAAAATGTAAAGGCAAAAAAGACAAATATGCACAATATTAGATTTTATGCCCACTATTATATGCAGTTCACGCCTAGGGGCTAATCCACTACAATACATTTTTACTTAAACTAAACATACTAAAATAAAAGTACATATTAAACAATAAATGCTGGCATTTATTTTGTGCCGCAGGTCTATTTCATAGAATTTGCATGAAAGGCCACATTGGATATGTCTGAGTGTAGTAAATGGCCCTTGGGCTTTAGTTTGGTCATCTCTGCCTTAAAGGGAAACTATCTGGTGTTTTATATTTTTGTAATTGTCCAACAAATATTTTTATTGGTGTTTGAATAGACAATTTCTGACAATTTGCACAATTCTGAAGTATCTCTGTTTAAAACATACATTATACTGTTATTTAACCTTCCATCTTGCTGAAAAACCTGTGCATCAAGCTCATATTTGAAGGGACTTACACATGTTAGCAAATGTGGTGATGTTTTTATTATGGCTTCTGAAGCAGTATAACCCCCCCCCCCTCATCTAACAGGCATGCATGACACCTGGGCATTTGGCTCAGTCTTGATACAGGAAACTGAAGGAGGAATTTTGCTAAAAAATACCAGAAAGTAAGATCTATTTAGAAATCAGCAACTTTTAAATCCATAACTAAAGTAAATATAATTCAAGAATTTCCAGGACACAGAATACAAGCTCTACAGCATATTTTTTTTAATGCCATAATTGCCCTTTAAAGGGTTGAACTAAGTTGCAATCATTACATCATTCACAGCTGCCCTGCTACATCACAGTCATTAGGACACTGGCACCTCTGGTGTAATAACCCTTTGTACCTTTAAATACATCACTGTGATTAGGTCACTCTGCTCCTCGGCTAGACTGACCCTTTAGCTCTGTGGTTTGCCTCCTCACCACATTTTTTTTCCGGCCTCAATAAAAGGTTATCCATGTTTCTTTTGTCAGCAGGTGAAAGCCACAGATGGATGTTGAAAGGTTTGGAAGAAGATAAAATGAAACAGCTCATTTGTCCTGTGTAGGATCTGGGCTGTTGTGTGATCTCAACACCCTCCTCTGCTCTCTTGCATGCTCTTTGCCGTGCTGCTGTACGTTAATATTTCACTATAACATTAAGGGCAGTATTCAGTAAGCTGAGGTGTAATTCGGGGGCAAACCAACTGCATTACAGGGGACAAATGTAAGTGCTCACTGATTTAAACTGGTCTTTTAACGTCTTGAATGCTAGCGTTCTCCAATGCATTCCAAAGCAAGGCAAATAACCTGGGGAAAGATACATTCAAAATATCTATTTAACTCTTTGAGTACCAGCGAGGAACACAACACATTGCAAAACAATGCGTTGCCTACACCTCTGCCGTTCAGATGGTTTACCGGGGGAATTTGGGGATTTGTTATTTATCCTTAGGGTGCATTTCCCTTGTAAATTCTATGGTATCACTAGTGTATCTTTACTTACATTGTAAGCTCTGTAGTACTAGTGTAGCTCTACTTCAGTTGTAAGCTTTAAAGTGATAGTAATTTTTCACAAAAACAGCAGCCCCAATTAATCTTCATAGTATTTGAGCCATAGAGTGTGTTATTTCATTACTGTGAGCATTGTAGTTCAACAGCAATTGAATGATAAAGTTTCCCCCTCCTGCCCCTTTTACCTAGTGTAAGCCCCCACTCCTCAGATGTGGAATCCAGTCCATAGACCAGACAGCTCACATCAAGGGTCAAAATTGTTACTGTGAGTACAATTAAATCCCTGCCCCCCTTGACAGATTTTTCCAGTGTTACATCAGTAGAAGGGGCGGGAGGAGGATAATTTATCATTCAATTGAACTACAACTCTGACAGAACTGAAATAACACTCTCCAAGGCCCAAATACTATGAAAATTAATTAGAGCTACTTTTATTATGAAACATTACTATCCCTTTAAGGTATTGCTTGCCTTACTTTAAACATTAATGGCAATTTTAAAATCAACAAAAGGGGTGGGCTGGGACAATGGGCTGGAATGATGGTACAAATGGGCCACTTGATTCTAGTTCTCCTCCAGGCCACAAGCTGCCAGCATTCCCCTGCCTGAGAACATTACACAAAAACTGGAGTATCTCTGGGGCAAACCAACTGTACCACTTGGGAGAAATGAACTCTCTCTAAACTCCCACTGATGCTTTGCAGTACACTGAAGACCTCTCTAGAAGCTAAGGGGTTTTATATAAATCTTATATAAATTTGTTGGACATTTTGTCACCAATGCAGCAGCTGGTTTGTTCCAGAATTACTCCATTGTGCCTTTGTGCATAAGGACCTAAGGATAAGTCTTCTGTTAAACATGCTGTGTGCTGGACAGGTTTCTCCAGGCAGTATTAAGTGGCCAGAGGCAACCAGAGGGAAGAAGAAGGGAGCTGCAGGGAGCTATAGAACAGACAGATATAATAACACCATTAGTAAATCAGTACAGAGTGCAGCTGCTTTATAGCTGAACATTTAGAGCTTAGATCATCAAGCTGAAGAGGCGCAATTACCGGAAAGGATGATTTAATGTAATGTAAAATACCCAAATGATAACGGCTGTGCACAAAAGAAAAACTGGAGCAATTCTAGTGCAAATCAACTGCTCATTAGCGAGAAAATATACTTAGCTACTGCCGGAGTTTTCATCGGTACAGTGGTCTAGAATGGCTCTAAACTAGAATCTTGTTGATGATGGGGTAAATACAGACTACACCCTTAAAGGTATGCAGGGTATGTCTAACACTACGCATGCGTATTTACTTGGTTATATAACACTGAATATAGTGCAACTGGAGATAGCACTACCTGTCTCTCATAAACACTACGTAACTGAAGATGGCACTACTCTCTGTTGTTTAGCTTGCTACATGACTGCAGAACATTAACCCCCAACTAACCGTGAGGAGTTCATCAAAAACCATCCCTTACATTCCCCCTATGGTACAGTTGGCTTGCTCCAGAATTGCACCTCTTTAGTTTGATGAAAAAGACCCTGAATGAATAACTATTTTACGAACACAAATGTAATTACATGCATTGTTTCAAGTACAATTAAATTTTATAAGGCACCTGCCTAGCATCCCCCTGCTTTCAGGGTAATATTCAAAACGTGGGGCCTGTATACCCCTTAAAGTCACCAAGTTTGTTGTGGGTGGGCCAAAAATCACCCAGGGTCATGGGTCCCAGTTACTACTAACACTCTTTGCTTTTGGATGGAGATAGCAATAAAAAATATTTGTGAAATGGGAGGGGGGGTGCCAAGTCGTATGGGTGTCACCCTCATATAATTTACTGACCTCGTTTTGGGGTTCCTATCACTTCCACCCCATAGAAATTGAAAAAATTGAATGGAGACATTAACTGTGCAAGTATACGCCTCCTGTGTATGATTGCACCACCTGTTATGGAACCCTTTCACTTACCTGCACTGGCTCCATCTCAGAAGTGTGAGACTGGGAGACAATGGGATCACACTATCAAATGAATGTGATGAACTAGTGACACAGGGCAGAATGCAAGAAATTGGAACATTCACTATTTTTTGAAAGCCATAAATTTATACGATATGTGCAATTGCTCACGTTTTGATGCAAGAAACATACTAATGCCTTGATGCTGAATAGCACATGCTCATAAATTAAAGGCAAAGTTAGCCAGACTTATGAAAATGTGTGCTAACTGCTTTGCTGAATTAGGTGCAATCGCTAATCCTCTAACAAAATGGTGGACATTTTAGCCACACCCACTTTTTTGAAAAGCATTTGCAAAAAAAGAGCAAACATTCGTTAATTTGGAAAAAAAAACATGCACAATTCAGTAATATTTTGGTGCCAATCATAAACTGTAAATAGCGATTGTGTGCATTTCTTATACCTAGTATACCTTGTCAATTTGCACTGAACTAGAGATTAATATTTCTATTGAAAACATCTATAAACATGGTTTATTTTCTTGCATTTTTAATTTGAGCTTTACTAAACAGATCCCAATGTGTTTAAAATATCCAAATTTCTACTAGATCTTGGACAGAATTCCAGTTAATTATCTTTGATTACAATCAAAAATTACTACTGATTACAGGAAATAAAAAGGACCATACCTAGGAACTCTCTGGATCTGTCCTGGAGACCCTCTGGGGACAGGGATGGATTCTCCTGCAGTGGTGAGTTTCTTCTCCTTCCCACCTTGTTCCTCCTACTTTCCTCCCACTTCTTCTCCTTATTGTGTTCTTCCCATTTTCCACCCACTTTATGACATAAGATGAGTAAGCCTTGCACATCTGATTAAGCTCCACCCCTTTATGATACATGAAAACTCTCCAGGGGTTCAAAAAGAATAAGTTCCCAAACATGAAAATGACCATGCAATTAGTGGTGGGCAATGATGGGAGTTTTGTTCTGCAAGCAGCCAGAGGGCCTCACATTGCCCATCCCTGCCTTGAAATCTACAGACGTTTCCAATATAGATAAAGGGTCAAAGTCCCATTTAAATCAATAGGAATTTTTTTTTTTAATTTTGTTCCATACAGTGCAATTCACTTGCAGTAGAATTGTACCAGTTTTTTAGTACATCAGACTCTTGTTTTTTGAACAATACTGCAGTATCACTGTCTTAAGATGTTTTTGGTTCTTATAAGGGATTAACTAACAAGTGTGTCTTTTCTGGGGCAAACCAATGGCATTATGGGGAGAAATCAAAATTCTCATTAATTTAACCGTTTGAGTGCCAGTGGGGTATGCAACACATTGTGTTGCATACCCCTCTAATCCTCAAAGGATTAACCCCTTAGGGACCCTTGACGTACCAGGACCGTCACGGTCCTTGAGCTACTCAAGGACCGATGACGGTCATGGTACATCACGTACTTTTTACCGGGAGAGCTGTAAGTAAAAATAGGGCATGAAATAGATCGCTCCAAGATCGGAGCGATCTCTTTCAAGCCCCATAGTGACGCGCCGATACACGTGACAGGTCACGTGTACCAGCGCGTCAAAGTGCCCCTATGCGGTCATTATGGGACGGAAATGTCCCGTGACCACCGGTCCTTAAGGGGTTAAAGGGATGTTTATCCCTTTGAGTGCCAGGTGTGCCCAACGCATTACACAGCAATGGGTGAACACCCCTCTGGCATTCAGTGGGTTAACCACTAGAATGTTAGCAAGGTCAATAATGCATTCAAGGGGTTAAAAGCCTCATTTAAATAAATGGGAATCTTTTATTAGTCCACTGCTGTGCAGTCAGTATGCTCCAAAATTGCCCCAGTACATCTTTTATCAAGAGCATATTGTACGCACCTGATTTCTATGCTATTATCTTGTTTTGTACATTAAACCCATTTTTTTGCAGGGAGAAAATGGCATCAACCTGATTCTCAGTAGAGCCAAACCACCACACAGACCAATCCCTGGCTATATGAACCTACAAGCTCCAGAGATTCTGGTAATCATTGCAGAAAATGCACACAGAACTCCAGCCTGTGTAAATCCAAGGCATATATCTGGACATTTATTGCAGTCTGGGCTTAAACAAACACATATTACTGGCTATTTCCCTTCTCACCCGGGAACCTTCCTGCTTCGTAATTTTTATTCCATTCCGCATACGGATCAGGTAAGGGCTCCCGTGTGGCTCATTTAAGATCTCCGTCTCCCTTCTCTCTTTCCATTTGAATCACAATGTTCTTTGCACACAGGATTCTGATATAATGGATAATGGGGGCAGAACTGAGAGGAGTATTTTCATACTGTATTTATTGAAGATCAGGTAAAACCACATGCAGTCATACAGTATCTCACATAAGTAAGTACGCCCCTCACATTTTTGTAAATATTTTTATTTTATCTTTCATGTGACAACACTGAAGAAATGACACTCTGCTACAATGTAAAGTAGTGAGTATACAGCTTGTATAACGGTGTAAATTTGCTGTCCCCCTCAAAATAACTCAACACACAGCCATTAAAGTCTAAACCTTGGCAACAAAAGTGAGTATACCCCTAAGTAGAAATGTCCAAATTGGGCCCAAAATGTCAATATTTTGTGTGGCCACCATTATTTTCCATCACTGCCTTAACCCTCTTGGGCATGGAGTTCACCAGAGCTTCACAGGTTGCCACTGGAGTCTTCTTCCACTCCTCCATGACAACATCACAGAGCTGGTGGATGTTAGAGACCTTGCACTCCAACACCTTCCGCTTGAGGATGCCCCACAGGTGCTCAATAGGGTTTAGGTCTGGAGACATGCTTGGCCAGGCCATCACCTTTACCCTCAGCTTCTTTAGCAAGGCAGTGGTCGTATTGGATGTGCGTTTGGGGTCATTATCATGTTGGAATACTCCTTCGAAGGGAGGGAATCCTGCTCTGCTTCAGTATGTCACAGTACATGATGGCATTCATGGTTCCCTCAATGAACTGTAGCTCCCCAGTGCCGGCAGCACTCATGCAGGCCCAGACCATGACACTCCCACCACCATGCTTGACTGTAGGCAAGACACACTTGTCTTTGTACTCCTCACCTGGTTGCCGACACACACACTTGACACCATCTGAACCAAATCAGTTTATCTTGGTCTCATCGGACCACAGGACATGGTTCTAGTAATCCATGTCCTTAGTCTGCTTGTCTTCAGAAAATTGTTTGCGGGCTTTCTTGTGCATCCTCTTTAGAAGAGACTCCCTTCTGGTACGACAGCCATGCAGACCAATTTGATGTAATGTGCGGCGTATGGTCTGAGCACTGACAGGCTGACCCCCCACCCCTTTAACCTCTGCAGCAATGCTGGCAGCACTCATACGTCTGTTTCCCAAAGACAACCTCTGGATATGACGCTGAGCACGTGCACTCAACTTCTTTGGATGACCATAGCGAGGACTGTTCTGAGTGGAACCTGTCCTGTGAAACCGCTGTATGGTCTTGCCCACCGTGCTGCAGCTCAATTTCAGGGTCTTGGCAATCTTCTTATAGCCTAGGCCATCTTTATGTAGAGCAACAATTCTTTTTTTCAGATCCTCAGAGAGTTCTTTGCCATGAGCTGCCATGTTGAACTTCCAGTGACCAGTAATTGGGCCCGGTTATTTTGAGGGGGGCAGCAAATTTACACTGTTATACAGGCTGTACACTCACTACTTTACATTGTAGCAGAGTGTCATTTCTTCAGTGTTGTCACATGAAAGATAAAATAAAAATATTTACAAAAATGTGAGGGGTGTACTCACTTATGTGAGATACTGTATGTAGGGAATAATTGAACTGACACAATATGCACATTCTGATATGGATGTGTATATATGTATATAGACACTGGTGTAACAATAGGGGTCACAGGGGTCACACCTGTGACTGGGCCTGTCACTCCAGGGGTCTGGCTCTAGTAATGCAGAGCGCTGGGAGATGACATCTCTATAGAGGTCTGTGCCGAAGAAGGCACAGACCTCTCATGCCACATCGCATTTTGTCGGGGAGGGGCCATGGCAGTTTCAGCACCAGGGCCCGGTGGCTTCTAGTTACGCCTCTGTGTGTGTATGTATGTGTGTGTGTATATATATATATATATATATATATATATATATATATATATATATATACACATATATACACATATATACTATCATAGGATTCGCAGTCATGGTTATATGCGTTTTTTAAAAATTGTAAATACTAAAAGATTTGCATTGGATTCACAAGTTGCATTTGCCCCTTCAAAAAGCCTTTCTACAAGACATTTCCAAGGCCGGTCTCACTCTCGCCCACACACACACACACACACGAGAGTCTGTTATAAGAAATAATCAGGTAAATCATAGGAGGTGCTTGCTGACCCAGCAGGCCTTATGTTTTCGCACATATTAGTTGCTTAAAGGGATAGTAATGTTTCATAATAAAAGCAGCTCTAATTAATCATCGTAGTATTTGGACTTTGGAGAGTGTTATTTCAATTCTGTCAGAGTTGTAGTTCAAGAGTAATTCAATTTTACTGATGTTACACTGTTCAGTCAGATCAGAAGGGAGGAGCCAAGGCAGACTGCAGAGAGGGACAATCTTCAATTAAGATAAGGGAAAAACCTGAAAAACTTGTCAAGGGGGACAGGGCTTTCATTGTTCTCATAGGAAGAAGATTGTCCCCTTCTGTTATCTGTCTGGTCTTACAACCAGATTCCACATCTGAGAAGAGATGGCTTACACTAGGTAAAAGGGGAGGGAGGGGAAACGTTGCTTGTGAATATCTCTCAAACCATAAACGTTTGAGAGATAAGACTTATATAGTTCTTCATGTTTTTTTTTAATGCCTACAAAATAAAATAAAGAGAAAATGAAGTATTACTATCCCTTTAATGTTTGACAGACAGGCACTTAGGGGTCTGTTCATCAAAAAGTGAATGTCCAAAACACTCCTTTCCTTGCATATTCAGCCATTCTCCAATTTATCAATGGTCAAATCATATCTGGCACTCTTACATTCATCAATACTTGGAAGTTATACACCTGGAAGTTTAACTTTCCTAGTGGTTATAATTTTAGAACGGTTAGTAACTGGCAGTATGACAAACAAAATCATTAGTTAGAGTCAGCATTTTTTTTTTGTTCATGTCAAAATATATTTACTAGCATTCTATGAAAGGGTAAACGAGTGTGTTGCTGCTTAAATATCACATACTCAAACCCTTAAATTCTACGTGTGGTACAAATACAAACTATACAAGGTAATAAGTCTGGGGAGGTTCTTGCTGAATTAATATAAACAAAGACAATTGTTCATTCCACAAATTAAAAATAAACTAGGTGTCCCCCAACTTAAATTAGAAACAATTGCAGCTGACTTTAAAGAGTTTTATCAAGCTCTTTAAAACCTATGATGGTCTTGAGATCAGAATATCCTCAAAGACAAAATCTGCACATTTCTCACGCAAGCCACCATAAGCCCTGAGACTATCTTATCCTTAGAACAACCCTTCTCACTCGGAACTTACATTTGTTCTGAAGACATTACACAAAAGCCCTGCCCCAGAACGCTCTCCCATTTTATACTACAAATCCTTATTTGACATTCTATCCCCAATATGTTTCAGAGTTACAGTGCTCTATTATTAGGGTCCTTCTTTCCCGCCCAGTAGTTAGAAGCCCAGATTACCTTGATTCATTTAAAAAGATAAAATATTCCACCCTATGTACTACCTATCACCAAATCTCCTTGTTGAATGCTGACCTTAAATTATTCACTACGATGCTTGCAAGTAGACTCAAAAGCTTTTTTCCCATACTTATCCACAAGGATCAAGCAGGTTTTATACCACAGACATGGAAAAAGCTTTTGACCTTGTCTTGTGGGACTATTTGGAAGAAGTACTCAAATAGATAATTCTTGGGCCGAATTTCCTACCTGTAATTCTTGCAATATATATATGATAAACCCACTACTAAAGATAGTGCAAATGAAGTCCTCTCCAAACCCTTCCCCATCTCTAATGGCATTCGCAAAGGGTGTCCCTTTTACCCTATTATTTTCATTCTGACCCTCGAAGCATTATCAAATAGCATACAACTTAACTCACATATTTCAGGCATCCATTGAAGCACAAACTAAATTAAACTGGCATATTTTGCTGATGGTCTCTTAACCTTCTTAACTAGCCCTAGTAAATATTAACCTGCCCTTACTGACTCCATTAACCAATACACCTTTGTCTATCAAGTCTAAAATGGCTTTGCAGCCAATATGCTACCACTATTAGATACAATAAAAAGACGTCAAAGACTGGCATTCTATTTTTGGTCTATCTTGGTTTGAAAGAGCCAACCTAGTTAAAATGACGTTATTGCCCTGTATCCCTTATCCCCTACAAACTATTTCTATACTTACATCCAGATGGTTTTTCTGTAAGATTCAGAGTCTAATCAACAAATTTGTTTGACGCTACAAACTCTCCAGATTCAAAAGTCAGTAAATAACCCTCCATACATCTATGGGAGGGATGGATCTTTCAGACATTTATTAAATACTTTATTGATTCAAATCTTCCCAAGGTCTACAACACACAATCTTCTATATAGAACTGCCCTCCTTCAATCTTGAGTTCTATAACAGGAATGAATTATTTTCTTCTTGGCCTACACACTAAGTTATTTTCCTCATTAAAATAAACTTACATACTCTGGACAAACTAATATTAGATGGCAATATTATCTCATTTGAATAATTATATAGCAACCATGACCTTCCAAAGAAAATAATGTAGAATTATAGACAAGCTAATGATTTTTTAAAAAGTCTTCTTAAGAAGAGCTAAACCCACAGGTACTTATCAGTTTGGAAAACGATCTATCACTCACTACAACACAATATAGAATGGAAAGGTGCGTTCACTTCCATGATCCATACTATTCTCACAGTTGTTCCATTTAGGGAAACTAATTCTAAAATAATGACTCTCTGGTACATGAACCCAACTCATTGGCCTCCAGATATCTTCCCTACTCTGATTCATGCTGGAGAAGTAATTCACAACTAAGTGACTTCTAACAAATTTGGTGGAATTGTAGCTGGATCAAATTATTCTGGAAAGAGGTTCAAGGAGAATTTAAGGCAGCTTTAAACACCAACATCCCTTCAACACCTACCAATACACTCCTAAATTGTATCCCTGGTTTGTAGGCCTAATGGCTGCAAAGGCCTGTATCCTTCTGAACTAGAAATCCACATCCCCTCTAACCAATATAAACTCTTGACATAACTTGATTTAGGAAGACTACATGCCATGACACTTAACACATTTAATTACTTTTGTACCCTATGGGACCCTTGAATTTCTTATTTATCTCACAATCCCCGTTAGTCAGTTATTCTCTGTGTTTCAACGGAGTCTTAGCAGACCTGTTCATTTGATCTTATTCAGCTTCTGCTTTTCTATCTTGTTCAGTCTTTCTCCGCTTTGCGTTTTGTTTCTTATCCTTGGCTTATTTCTATCCCACTTCTACCTTTCTTCTGTTCTTTTCTCTTACCACCTACCTCCTCTCCTGTCTCCTCCCATTTCCTTTAGTTCCTCCCTCCTTCCATCCTCTACAGAAGAAACCATGACACAACACTGATATGATTCCTTTACACTGATGTTTCACTGTCTCATTCCAGTGAAATATCCTTCTATTTAACTACATGTTTTTGACTCACTTTTCTATTTCTGTGTTTTCCTACAAACCATACATATAGCGTCTTTCGAAAAAAATAATTAGAATGTGGAGAGTTGTAAATTGAAACTTTCAAGGTTGGTCTAAAGTTATGGAGTGCCTCATGGCAGTTCTGTGTCCAATGCTTTTTAATTTATTTACTAATTATCCTGAAGAGAGTATTCAAAGTAAGGTCTCAATCTTTGCTGATGACGTATGCAGACATCTCTCTCTGTAAGAGCACTGCCTACCCCTTCATGTGACTCTGTGCTCACTCACATAGATATTCATCTCAGTGCTCAGTGTGTATTGCATTGCACCGATTTGAGTGCCATGGCAACTTAGAAATGCCAAATTACTGACCATTCAGCCATTTTACAAGACATAAGGAAAATTGGAGGGGGGGCTCTGATTATATCTCTAACAAGTTGTAAATGAGTGTCACTAACATCATCCATGCAATTTAAAGGGATAGTAATGTTTCACAATAAAAGCAGCTCCAAATAATCTTCATAGTATTTGGTCCATGGAGAGTGTTATTTCAATAATGTCAGAGTTGTAGTTCAAGAGTAATTGAATGATAAAGTATCCCTCTCCTGCCCCTTTTACTGGTGTAACACTGCTCACCTCAGAGCAGCAAGACAGTTCGGATGGATCTCAGTAGGGGAAGTGGCTTACACTAGGTAAAAGGGGAGGGAGGGGGGATATTTTATAATTCAATTACTCTTGAACTACAGCTCTGACAGTATTGAAATAACACTCTCCATGGCACAAATACTATAAAGATTAATTGGAGCTGCTGTTTTTGTGAAACATTACTATCCCTTTAAGGATGGAAAAAAAATCAAGTAGTATGTCTATCTACTCAAAGTACCTCTAAGTTGGTTAATATTTAAAAAAAAAAAAAAAAAAAAAAAAAAAAAGGCTAATGAAAAAAAAAACAGGTTGTACCACACCACACTCTGGAATTGCCTTCTGTGTCCCAATTTCCCCACTCATCCCAGCTATCCCTATGCTCCTTATTGTATATGTGTAATCTGTCTGCCTCTGAGCGAAAAAGCAGGCTTTGGAAGCAAGATTGGCAGCTACTTGAGAAGGCGAGCACCGCCAATGGAAACGTCATGAAGATGGCGCCACTCTCCCTCTCACAATCGGACAACAGAAATATACTTTTTTATTTTAAAGTAATTTGTTTAAAAGTATTAACATGCTTTTTTGAACATGTTTAGATATGAATAACGAATGGGACTGGGAAGGTAAAATCATTAAAGTTCCTCTTTAAGCTCATATTTAGTAGTGTCAAGTGTAGCAGTATTAGGAGTGAGAAACTGCAAAACAGTCAACAACTATAGCATTAGCTATTAATCAACATTGCACTGGAGGCAGCTGCACAGATTTAGGCATGTAATCATCCAGTTTTTAGCACCTGCTTCTACTTGGAGATTTGACTGTGACATGGCCTATAAAATGCTCCAAGTGACCTAAACGTTATCATTTTCTCATGGATTTATTAGAGGGAATACACTGAGATTGTGAGGATTTGGTGCATTATACCCATATTCAAGCAAGAAATGAGTTGGCAGCAGCTACACGTCAAGCCATTCTGGCCACAATTAATATAATGATCACTGAAATAATTTTCCGAAAGGCTCATTTCTGTATTCTGCTCCAGATCCTGGTGGGTATGCTCCTAAATAATAATACTGTATGCATTCTCAGACGACTGTACACTCTTTTAGAGTCCTATATTCAAAAGAATCCTGCAGTAATTCTAGGGCAGACCAACTGCACATCTTACCGGACAAATAAAAGATGTTTATTGATTTAAAGGGGAACTTTCACCCCTTAATAACTAAATCTCCCTTTACTGCTGACCTGGCGACTAGCTGCTTAGTAGCGCTAGTCGCCAGAAAACTTACCCCGTTCTCAAGATTTCGCCGTTTGAAAGGATCAGGAAGCACGGACGTCTCTTCACAGTGACGTCCGTGCGCCTGCGCTGTCAGTCCCTTGTCAGTCCCTTGTGCACCGTACGGTGCATACGGTGCACAAGGGACTGACAAGGGACTGACAGCGCAGGCGCACGGACGTCACTGTGAAGAGACGTCCGTGCTTCCTGATCCTTTCAAACGGCGAAATCTTGAGAACGGGGTAAGTTTTCTGGCGACTAGCGCTACTAAGCAGCTAGTCGCCAGGTCAGCAGTAAAGGGAGATTTAGTTATTAAGGGGTGAAAGTTCCCCTTTAAATGGAGCTTTTAACCCTTTGAATATCATAGAGATTTCCTATGTGTTGAGAAGCAATGCATTGGTGACCTCACTAGCATTCAAGGTGTAAAAGCCCCATTTAAATCAGTGGCGGTTTTGTGACTGTATTCATCCCTATAAAACAGTTGGTTTGCGGCAGAATTACTCCAGTTTTCTTTTGAAAATAGGACCCTTCTAATACTTTGTATAGTCTACATAGTTGCTCGCCGGAACCTTCCTTGTACTGTGGTCATAGCTAAACTTTGAAGAGGACAGTGCTATACATGATAGAACAGGAGGGTATTTAGATCTGAACCCGGACGTGGATGATGCTACATATAACAGAACAGGAGGGTATTTAGCCTAATCTACATACAATGTATTGAGTAAGAGATATCACAGTTATATTGTACTAGCAATGTGGGACGGTGTTGCCCGTCATGATATTTAGGTTATGTATAATTAGTCCTAATGTACACTTAATTTTTTAAATGGTATGATGCATGTTGTGTTGTTGAAGTGTGTTATGTTGTTTTAAATTGTAAATGTGTAGGGGGGCTTAGAAAAGACTGATGTACATTAGGGGTGGTCACATTATACATGCAGTGTGTCCTCCCAGGCTGAGCAGGTTCCTAGTTATACCTTATGCAATGCAAGGCAGCACTGCTTGGTGTGTCCCAGGTGTTGGCCATGGACTGAATGGTGGGACAAAGGTGACATGCCCTAGGTACCTATGAAGTAGGGGCATGTAGGAAATGGTGAAAGAGGTGACCTGTGGTCTTTGCAATGTGCTGGAGGCCTGTATGGCACTCGTTGGTTTATAAACACATTTTGCAAAGCAGTGGCCAGCATGCTTGAATCGCCGATGGCTTCCTCTGCTGTCTCAACATAGCTTTGTGTCATGTGAGGATCTTGAAGTCCTGACAGTGCACCACCATGTGTTCAATAAGCATCTGTGAGCTCATTGAAAGTATGGTAGTGACCTTTCAGGACCTCAACATTCTCACGAAGCTATGTTGTGTGGAAGAGGTCCTGCAAGGGAAGCACAGCAGAGGAGGAAGCATTCCGGCCACTGCTTTGGGGGGTGGGGGGAGGTGTTATCGTGATTACAGCTGTACCAGCGTTAACTCTTTCACTTCTTTTTTTTGGTTGCACTTTGCATTCAGGGTGATTATTACTAAGTTTAAGCCTTTGAAAGCCAGAGGGGTACGCAATGCAATGGTAAGCAATGCACTGTGTACCACATCTGGCACGGAGTTAACCGCCCCTGACTGACGCAGAGGTATCCAACGCATTGCAAATGGATACCTTTATAGAAATGACAGGGTTAAGAGGAGGTAAGGAGCAAGGCAGTGAGGGGAAAGGATTGTGGGAAGGTGTTAACGCTTTGACTGCCAGAGAGGTACTCAACACATTGCAAAGCAATGCGTTGTGTACCCCTCTGGCACTCAAAGGGTTAAAGGTTTGCGCCGTGTGCATCCAGTGATATAGACAGAGGAATGTTGCGTGTAAATGTCATCGGTTTGAGGGAAGAAGGAATGGCTGAAGATGGATAAGAATGTAGACAAGGGGATGAGAAATGGGCAAGGGTGTGAGGGAAAAAAGGAGACTGAAAATGGTTTGCTTTGTATGCAGCTGAAGGGATTGTTAATATTGTGGCACACTATATCATAAAGTGAAAGGCATGGAGTGGTGCTAAGTGAGTGATGATATTATTTCTTGTGATGTATAACACATGGAGTGGAGGACGTGAGTAGGGCATGTGCGTTGGTAGATTTTGCGAAGGAAGGGAGGGTCACAGAGATTAAGCCCTCTGGCCACTCCTTTCAAAATCACGCCCCCTTGTATGTGGTGGACAGGCAGTATAGAAGAGATTTGAATATCTACTCCTTACTGCCGCCCCCTGGTGTGTATATATATATATATATATATATATATATATATATATATATATATATATATATATATATATTGTTTTTCTAGAGGGTTCTAGGTTAGAGTGCTTATGACAGTGATCAAACAAATTAAAGTTGTTATGTATGAAATTATATGCATGCATTCGTGGAAAGAGAGCCACACTTACTGACGTACTGTCATGGTTTTTTGATGAACACTCAGTTTGGTAAGGTTAAAATGATTTTATTGAGATAAAGATCACACACGTAGTTAGGCCTATGGGCCCACACAAACAGAGCAGAAATACATGCAGATATATAAAGTAATAGCAAGCCAGTAATAGCGATGTATGTGTGAAAGATGACAATCTCTGGCAACAGAGGTTCTGGATTGAATATAAAGGGTAGCAGGCAACACACTCCGAGAACTGACCACAGGACCTTGATGGCAGATGGTCCAGGAGGAAGTGACTGGCACAACCCAGACGCCTGGGAGGCACAGAACCCAGAGGAGAGAGGCAACACTGCTGGCACAACCCAGACGCCTGGGAGGCACAGAACCCAAAGGAGTGAGGCAACACTGACCCTGGCACTGGATGCCAATAGACCGAGATAACCCTCCTAAGCAGACCCTAGAACACTAGGGGTGGATCGCAACACAGTGAAATAATATATGTAGGCAACGCAGTGTCCCCTCTACTGAGGATGGTACACATAACTCTGGCTCTTGAGCCCAAGGCTACTACAGATAGGAATATGCTCAACCCTACCTGGACTAGCCAAGTATGCAAGGGTCAATAGGTAACGCCCTGTGATATACTGCAACTCCCCAAGGGAGTGAGCCCAGCGCTGCAAAGGAGGTGGACACAGAGAGATCAGAGTAACACAGTCAGTGCTATGAACACTGTACCAGTACTTCACGTGTGCACACCGCCAACGGCAGTAAGGAGAGTAGCTAGTGGTAGGCTAGATACGGAAGGCAACAGTGTGTCAATACGCTAGACACGGAATAACTCGCAGCCAGGTATGGTCAGAAACAGAGCGGGTTCTCAGGCTGACACAATCAGCAACGGAGCGGGTTCTCAGCCAGACTCAGACAGTAACGGAATCTGGTCCTCAGCCAGATACGGTCAGCAACTGAGCGGGTTCTCAGCCAGATACAGTCGGTAACGGAAGCGGGTCCTCAGCCAGATACGGTCAGCAATGGAGCTGGTTCTCAGCCAGATACAGTCGGTAACGGAAGCGGGTCCTCAGCCAGATACGGTCAGCAACTGAGCGGGTTCTCAGCCAGATACGGTCAGCAATGGAGCAGTCAAAGTACAGCAAACTCAGGAACGTCGTCAGGCAGGCCAGGTCATAACAATCAGCAATAACGGAGCAAAAGTCAGGAACTAGTACACCACGAAAGGGCACCATACATAGTTATTACAGGGTATATAAAGGCCATCACTGGGAGGTGACAAAGATACTAGCCAATCAGTGAGAGGTAATGCAAATAGCAGTCAGAATGTCGTTGCCCGAAGTACAGAGCACAGGCACCGTGATACATACTAAGAAAGGAGTGCAAAATCCTAGAAGCATTTGCTTCCTAAACATTTACTTCTGGATCCTAAATTCTCTGGTCATTTTACATATGTATCAAGGCACATCCAGCCTTACACTGACTGAAAAACTTCCCAGCTGGCTACTAAATAAATTTGTCTGGAAATGTTCTGGGGCAAATCAACTGCACCATAAGGGACATACTGTTCTCTATAGTACAGCGGATTTGTTACAATTCTCCTTAGTAAACCAGAAGGCTAACAGGGCTATATTCACTACAGCTTACAGTCTAGAACTGTGTTATGCATCAAACAAGTGTATCCAGATAAACTCTGAGTGTTACTTTTTATGGTAATCATATATTGCACTCATGGGCTTAGGATCCCCAAACTTCTGGGAGGGGGGTATACAACTTTAATAAGGCAAAATCCATGTGTCACTAAAATAGTCAAAAGTACATAGACAGGATTACTTGTGTGTGGACACAGAGGCTGATCTACTGGGAAAGGGTGCAACTCCAGAGCAAACCAACTGCACCATGCAGAGCAAACTAAGAGGACCCCAATGCAATGAGAAACAATGCACTGGGCACATCTCTATAATTGGTGGCTAAAAGTCCCAATGAAAAGAATACAAATCCTTATTAGTTCCCTATGGTGCATCTGGTTTGTAGATTTGTACCCCTTTCCTAGTACATCAGTCTCATTCACTTTCCTGTTATATCTTTGTATTATCATTGTCCCCTGCTCACATTTAGGTCAAATGACTGGGGCACAGTGATGTATTTAGGCTTTTTACTGCTGTAGGCCCAAGCAAGTATCACCCCGCATGTACACTTTGCCACTTTATCATCAAATTAATAAACAGCAATGTCCGGTGCATGCTGGGCTACTATTTCAGCTGTCCGAGCAAGTCTGAACCAGGTGCTCTGACAGCTGAAGATAAAACCCAGCATACACTGTGCATCACTGCAAAATGCTGGTCCCTTTCTCCTGTCACTGGCCTAAATGTGAGCAGAGACAATAAAATTATATAGCATGGAGGAGGCTGAAAGAGAGGGGCACCTTGGAAAAACAATTTAAACACTGGCCAATAAATTTGATTTACTTTTGAATCTGAGGGGCATGTCCCCATGGTTTCTATGCCTGTGATTGCACTACTAAAGCCTTGTATTTGAATCAGACAGGTTGGTGAACCTCATTTAAAGGAATAGTAATGTTTCATAATAAAAGCAGCTCTAATTAATCATCATAGTATTTGGACCTTGGAGAGTGTTATTTCCATTCTGTCAGAGTTGTAGTTCAAGAGTAATTCAATGACAAAGTATCCGCCTCCCGCCCCTTTTAATGATGTAACACTGCTCAGCCAGAGCAGAAGGGAGGTGCCCAGGTAGATTGCAGAGAGGGACAATCTTCAATTAAGATAAGGGAAAAACCTGAAAAACTTGTCAAGGGGGCAGGGCTTTCATTGTTCTCATAGGAAGAAGATTGTCCCCTTCTGTTATCTGTCTGGTCTATGGACTGGATTCCACATCTGAGAAGAGATGGCTTACACTAGGTAAAAGGGGCGGGAGGGGAAACTTTGCTTGTGAATATCTCTCAAACCATAAAGGTTTGAGAGATAAGACTTATATCGTTCTTCATGTTTTTTTAATGTCTACAAAATAAAATCAAGATAAAACGAAGTATTACTATCCCTTTAAGCCCATCTAGATGTTTCCATGTAAAGGCTACTTAACTGTACACAAAAAGTCAGCTCTGCAGTACAGCAGTATTTCTCAGTCACAAAAAAACTCCTTTAACCCTTTGAGTACCTTTAAAAGGAAACCATGGGATGCTCATAAATCCTGAGGGTGATGTGCCAAGACGTTTCTGTACTAAAATAGGTGCAGGAACAGATGAGTTTTTTGCTGCGCCTGCCTAAAACCCATTTACGAAGCCACTTTCGCCAACATGTCTCTTCCTCATGACACTAATGCCAAGGAGAGGGCAATGAGGAATGTATGCGTCATTTTCCTTGATGCCTAATTTCTCACCGTGTACTAACAAGAATCATAGGTATTCTGAAATGTCTTCTTTTTTCCTGCACATGGTTTATCTATTGTTTGTGGATTGCTCGCTTAAAGTCTTAATGATGGCAGGGTGCGTGCTCTGGAATGAACTAAAGTAATATTCGGACATTATCAATGGTGCATGCATATGTTTTTTATGTTAAAGTATAAACCCAGAAACTGATCTGCTTTGGCATATTTGTACATCCTCTCGTGTAGATTTAAAGTGGAGGTCACCTTAAGATAACTCTAGTACATTTTAAAGAGAATTAAAAACTGCCTTCATTTTTTAAAAGCTATTTGTTTGTAATATAAACAGGTTTTATGAAATTATTTCTTGGTGGCATGGTATGCTAATTAGTTTCTGTCCAGGAAAATTTTTACCACTGTGGCTGATGTCCTATGAAAGTAGAACAATTCTGTGACTAACATATTGCACCATAGGGACAAATAAACATTTACATGAGGCTTTTAACCATTTCAGTACCAGAGGGGCAACCCTCTGGCACTGAAAGAGTTAACCCCTTGAATGGTAGCAAGGTCTCCAACACATTGCCTAGCAATGCTTTGAAATACCTCTTTAGCACTCAAGGGGTTAAAATCATTATTAAATCAATGGGAATTTGTGGGGTTTCATTTATTCTGTAATGTGTACTCAAAATTGTATCACTTTCTCTATCTATATCCACCACACTTAGTGATAAATTTGGCCTGGGACAGAAATAATTACTATTCTGTGCAGGGAAATAGCTTAAAGGGCCAACAAAACAGATTAATTTCTCAAAAACTGCTTACATTAGCCCTTTACAAACCTGAGGTGTGAGCAAAGCGTTGCAAAGTAACGTGTTACATCCCCCTCTGGCTCTTCAAGGGTTACATAATATGGGCTAGTACATTGTTTAGGTAGATTTTCACTCTATGTGAAACACATTTAACTTGTCTTAAGGTGACAGGTTCACTTTAAGTCTCCAGCTGCTCGGAAATACATTCCCTTGGAGGGTTTTTTCCCACTCTCATCAGATTAGTTTTCATCACACTGGTTACTTCAGTGTACAGGGACTATTTCCATTAGACATCAAGAAACCAACACAGAGCACACTATACATTGGCAGTCTTCTTCAAGAATAAAATATACATATTTTATTATTTTGCTCTCTTCCTTCCTTCCTCACCACTCTGCTGTCTCCAGCTCTCCGGAGAGACGTTAGTCTCAGCCCTGTCACATTTGATGAGCCCCGGGGACGAATCTCTTGGTTATGCTGAACTCAGCCTTCAGAATGAAAGGACCTTCCTCGCTCCGATGATTTAACTTGATGTGGCATCTCTCGAGATGCCTTTTTACAATCTCATCTTTCTGCTACCCCCCAGGGGACGTCTGTCCTGCTCTTCCAAGGAGGTTGGGATCTGTCCTTCCCCAGTGTACTGCAGTTGCTGGATCTCCTGCCTGCCGGGTTAATAGAAAACTCCCTTTCTTGAAATTTTCTGAGGCTCTGGTGTTCTCTGTATTTCAAAACACTTGGCCGGCCATTACTAGCTTGTAAAGGTCATTAAAGGGATAGTAATACTTCGTTTTAACTTTATTTTATTTTGTAGGCATTAAAAAAACATGAAGAATGATATAAGTCTTATCTCTCAAACCTTTATGGTTTATGAGATATTCACAAGCAAAGTTTCCCCCTCCCGCCCCTTTTACCTAGTGTAAGGAATCTCTTCTCAGATGTGGAATGCAGTCTATAGACCAGACAGATAACAGAAGGGGACACTCTTATTCCTATGAAAACAATGAAAGCCCTGCCCCCCTTGACAAGCTTTTCAGGTTTTTCCCTTATGTTAATTGAAGATTGTCCCTCTCTGTAATCTACCTGGGCACCTCCCTTCTGCTCTGGCTGAGCAGTGTTACATCAGTAAAAGGAGCAGGAGGGGGATACTTTGTCATTGAATTACTCTTGAACTACAAATCTGACAGAATTGAAATAACACTCTCCAAAGTCCAAATACTATGATGATTAATTAGAGCTGCTTTTATTATGAAACATTACTATCCCTTTAAAGTATTAAGTAAAATCATAAAATTAAGGATCGCTAAAAGAAGAAGGCTGGTATACCAAGAGGAACTGGAGTAAATTTGCTGTAAAATGCACTGTAGACCTCTCTAGCATTCAACATGTAATAAGACCCATTTGAATCAATTGGACTTTTGGGAATTTTAATATAAGGCCATTGGTGTAGTGGGTCTGTCCTAGAATTACTCTACTTTTGTGCATATTTAGGGCCTTACTGATCAAGCCAAAGAGGTACAATTCTGGGGCAAAGCAACTGCACTATAGGGTTGTGAAGCCCCTGAAAGCTTGCAAAGTGTCCAACACATTGAGCAGCAATGCTTTGGAGACATTCTTGGCATGTAAGCTGTTAAAAAGCTCCTTTCAAATCTGTAGGAACTTTTATTTCCTCCCTATGGTGCAGATGGTTTGCACCAGAATTGCACCATTTTATCTTGATGACCAAGTACTTTAGATTGTTAAGCGCCCACAAGCAGGGCCGTCGCTTCAAATTTTAACAGTTTGTATATGTGTGTTATGTATTTGCAATTAGTAATTATACCTGGGAACTTTAACTAGTGGACTCACCAGAGGGGAGTCCTGTGGTGCCACTGGGAGGGAAGGAAAATGACGTGATCTGAGTAAAAAAATAGGTGGGACTTAACCTTTTGAGTGGCACTCAAAGGGCTAATCATGTTTGGGGGCTGAGCTTAAATACGTGGCCAGAGTAGGAGGAATAGGCTGGAGAAGGAGGAGAAGTGGACGGGGAGTGGAAGGGACAGAAGTGGGTAGAGTTTGATTAAAAACTCCCCACAACCGGCCTCTGTCTCGGAGACCCGGTAATTAGCAGCAAATGAACAGAGTCTCCAGGTCAAATCCAGAGAGTTTCCAGCTATGTCAGTAATCCTAAATACTACAGTGTGGCTGAATATGTTGGTGCTTTATAAATGAAGGATAATTATAATAATATGACCAATATTGCAAGTAAAATTAGCTCAGGAACAACATTTCATACAGGATTATACTACAGCTTCTTAATGCTCAAAACCAAGTCCAAGGTCCATGTTTAGGAAGATAAAGTGAAGCAATTCTGGAGCAAACCAACTGCACCACAGTGGACAAATGAAATTCTACAAATTCCTTTTGAGTTAAAGGGGAATTGTAGCCTAGAAATAAGTGGACAGAAGGATTTACCTAGGTCAGAGTGCTTCAAACAGCAGTCACGTATATATCTATAGTTTTAGTTGTTTTTTATATCCCTGTTCCAAAGTCAATGAGAGGCTCTGAGGATGAACTAAAAATTACTGTTTGTTCCACAGCTAGCCAGTCAGAACCATCATATTTTAGCTCTCTAACGCAATCAGAGAGGAGAAATTTCAATGTGCATCTCAGAATAAACTTGCCCAAAAATTCTGAATGATAGGCAAAGCTCCTTTGCATGGGAACAACAGTTAACCCCAGACATACATTGCATCCTTCTTTGGGCCTCATCAGTGGAGTACGGTTGTATTCCGCAGGCACTGACAGCAAGGGGTCCTGATCTGGATTACGCTTTAACATTAGGGAGATACCCAAAGGTTTTACAAAATCAAGCTAAAGTATGTGAGAAGTCCTGAAAATGAACAAAAGCAAATATTGTTCTACTGCTAGTCACAGCTCAGAAGCATCATATTTTAGCAACCTTATCCTCAGAGCCTCTTCATACTTTAGTGTGTCCAGAAGTGGCCACCTTGCTCTCAGTGCCTAGCTAAACCAGCTGCAACTCGCTGATGATGCTTAAAAAGACTGAAATGTACATCTGAGAGTATTCCCATGCAGACAGACTTGCCTGTCATTTTGAAACTGGACCTTTTGGGTAGGATTAGTCTGATGTGTACATAGAGATTTCTTAGCAGCGACTAACTGTAGAAAAAGCAATATCTGCTTTTGTTCGTCAACAGAATCTCACATATTTTGGCTTGATCTCTGTTGTAGTTAACTGCTAATTGTTTTGGTTTAAAATCGAATAAAAACTTGTGACCCTTGCAAGTCATGCAGGTTGATTAAAACCCACTCTTTGCTACAAGGAAATCTGACCTAGAGACTAACTTCAACACAGATCACTATATATAAGAGGATTTTAGTCTTACCTGTTAAATGCTTCTCTTAGTCCATACAGGTTACTGGTAACTTTGGGTAGGCGATCCGCCCCTTTAAGTAGGCAGGAACAATTCTAGAAGTGAATGCAGGGGGTGGAGCCTACCTTCCCTCCTTGGCTGCAGCTAGCCAACCAGATCCAGAAATATTTGAGACAACAACTATTGACTAGATAGTGGAAGGAAAGAAGACTCCTATGAGCGTGACCCCGAAGGACCCCCACAGTCTGCCAAAGGGGAGCCAAGCATGGTCTCTTGACAGGGTGGGAGACCAGTAAGCTGTATGGACTAAGAGAAAAGGATTTAACAGGTAAGACTAAAATCCTCTTTTCTCTGTTGTCCAATACGGGTTACTGGTAACTTTGGGATGTCCAACCATTGAGTTTACCAGAGGCGAGAAGTAAGGCAAGGACCAGGCGCAAAGCCCCCAAAGTCACCAGAGCAGATATGAACCATCAGATCAGAGATAGCCCAACAAAACAATGAAGTGTCAACGGACACTAAACAGGGGTAACAACACCCAAAACTGTTACACAGCACACTGAACTAGAGCCAACAGGGCTCAAAAGTGAAGGAAGAACCAAAAACTGAAGAAGATCCTAGTCAGGCAAGACTGCCTCCAGGATTTTCTTCTCAAAGCTGGCATCAGCCAATGCCAACACATCAACACGGTAGTGCTTTGAAAAGGTGTGCACAGACGACCAAGTGGTAGCCTTGCACAACTGATCAGCAGAGGCCTGATTCTTGTAAGCCCAAGAGGCCCCAATAGATCGAGTAGAATGAGCCGTGACCCTGAAAGGGACAGGCTTCTTCCTCAGCTCATAAGCATTACGAATAGTGGACTTGATCCAAGAAGCATTAGTCACTTTGGATGCATGTCTTTCTGCCCTGGGACCCTCAGGAATGAGGAACAGCGCGTCTGATTGCCTGACAGACTCAGTGTGACGCACATAAAACTTGAGACAATGCACCACGTCTAACAAGTGGAGATCCCTCTCCTTGTCAGAGGTGGGGTCAGGGCAGAAAGAGGGCACCACAATCTCCTGATTGATGTGGAACTCCAAAACCACCTTGGGGAGGAACTCCTGAGAGGTGCAAAGCACTGCCTTGTCCTTGTGAAACACCAAAAATGGTGGTCTACAGGACAGAGCGTGCAACTCTGCAACATGGCGAACAGACACGATTGCCAGGAGAAAGGCCATTTTCCATGTCGGAAGGCATAGAGGAATAGTAGCCAAGGACTCAAAGGGAGGGCGCTGAGGACACCCAGAACCAGATTAAGATCCCACAGAGGAGCAGGATCCTTAAAGACAGGGCGAATATGAGCAACACCCTGGAAAAAAAACCTTGACATTAGAAAGGATAGCAATGCTCCTCTGAAAGAAAACAGAGAGAGCAGAAGTCTGAACCTTAAGGGAACTCAAACTGAGGCCCTTATCCACACCATCCTGCAAGGAGGCCAGGACCGTGGGCAGATCAAATTCCTGAGACAAGTCCCTATCGGCACACCAAGATAGAAAGGTCGACCAGACACAATGGTAGGCCTTTGAGGAAACTGGCTTGCGAGCACTAAGCATGGTAGCCACTACATCAGAAGAAAAACCTTTCTTCTTCAATATTGAGGATTCAATTTCCAAGACGTCAAAGCTAGACGATGAACATCCTCTTTCCACAGGTAATCCTGGAGGAGAAGATCCGGACGGGAGGGGAGCTGGAACGGCTCCGCCACTGACAGATCCAGAAGCTCCGGAAACCAAACTTGTCGAGGCCAGTACAGAGCAACCAGAATGACTGGACATTGCTCCAGTCTCAATTTCCGTAACACCCTGTGCAACACAGGAAGGGGAGGGAAGATGTAAGCCAGAGGAAATAACCAAGGAATGGACATGGCATCCACTGCCAAGCTAGAGAATCCCTCCAGCGAGAGCAGAACCTTGGAACCTTCCGGTTGTGTCTTGTCACCATCAGGTCGAGGCAAGGAAGACCCCACTTCTGAACAATGAGGTTGAACACCTCTGGATGCAGTTCCCACTCTCCGCTGTCCACTGTGTGTCGACTAAGGAAGTCCGCCATGACGTTGCCTACGCCTGGAATTTGCACTGCGGATATGGCAGTAACGTGTTCTTCTGCCCAGGACAAAATAGCCTTGACCTCTAACCAAGCGGCAAGACTTCTTGTTCCACCCTGCTTCTTGATGTACTCCACAGCTGTGGCATTGTCGGACTGAACCCGGACTGGGCATTCTTCCAGCTGGGGTGTCCAGTGACGAAGGGCATGAAATATCGCCCAAAGTTCCAATACATTGATAGGAAGGAGAGATTCCTCTGGAGACCACCGTCCCTAAGCAGTCAGGCGACCCAGGACCGCTCCCCAGCCGGAGAGGCTGGCATCTGTCGTCGCTGTGGTCCAGAAGGATATCAGGAAGGATTTACTCTTCAGGAGATTGGAGAGGTTGAGTCACCACGACAAACTCAGTTCCACATGAAGAGAGAGGGATACTGACGTCTGCAGATGGTCCGGCTGACCCATGCATACCTGGATCACAAACCGCTGGAGCTCGATGGTGTGAGCCATGGCAAAGGGGACTGCTTCCATGGTGGAGATGAATTTCCCCACCAGAGAGGATAGCTTCTTGGCTGGAACTGGATCTTGAGCTAGAACAGCCAAAAACCTGTGTGCGATCTGGTGAGCCACTTCTTCCGTGAGAAACACCATGCTCTGCTGAGTGTCGAAGAGAAGGCCCAGGAAGACCAGATCCAACTTGTCCAAGCTGATGATCCACCCGTGATGGGTGAGAGCGTGAACGCAGTCCTGAACCCGCTGACGAAGAAGTTCCGCAGAGGGGGCTTTCAGAAGCAGGTCGTCCATGCATGGAGTAACTCTGATGTCGTCCTGGTGAAGGACAGACACTAAGGCTCCCAGGACACGGTTGAAGTCCTGAGGAGCTGTAGTCAGACCAAAGGAAAATGCTGAGACCTGAAAATGACCTTGGTCGCAGGCAAATCTGAGATACTGCCGGCTCTCTGGAAAGGCGAAAGGGATCCTGTATCCTTCCGCCACTACTTGTAAAACCTACAGGTCCACCACTGAATCCTCCCAAATGCTGTGATAGTGATGAAGAAGACCACCCACAGCTGAATGGGGACCCGGGTTCGGCAAGTCATGCCGGAGAAGTCTTGGAAGCCTTGGGCTTGGAAGAGACCTTGGGCTTCTATTGCTGTTTGGGCTTGGAGGAGGCACGTGGAGATGAGGAAATCATCTGGTTTGCAGGATGTGTCAGTCTGAAAGGGAAGAAAAACCCTGTTATGCTTAAGAGGAGGTTTCTTCCTGGCGACCAAGGGCAGATGAGTACTCTTCCCCCCAGTGGCCTCACTAATCAGATACTTAAGATTTGGCCTAAATAAGGATGTACCCTGAAAGGGCAAGGACAGCAAGGCTTTCTTACAAGCGTTGTCAGCAGCCCAGATCTTGAGCCAAAGAGCTCCTTTGGCAACCACAGAGTTGGTGGAAACCCTTGCCACCAGACGGATAGCATCAAATAAGGCAGCAGAATCATAGTGCTGGGCCTCAGATATGTTGGCAAATGGCCGCAACATATCCGAAGATGAATCACCCCAACGTACAGTTAGGGTGAGTTGTTCAGTCCAGACCACAATGGCCCAGTTAACCCATGCCGCAGCAAATGCTGGACGCATGGCAGTACCAACAGTGGCAAAAATGGACTTGAGGAAAACCTCAAGCTTCTTGTCAGTCCAGTCCTTCAGAGAGGATGCCTCAGAAACTGGTAAGGCGGTAGACTTAGATAGCCTTGAGACAGGAGCGTCCACCTTAGGGGGATGAACCTATTGAGCAAGTGCCGCCTCAGAAAAAGGAGTAAAGCTTAGCCAACTTCTTGGAGACAGAAGGCTTTCTGTCTGGAGATTTCCACTCATCAGCCACTAGGCGGTCCAGAGTGGGGTTAGGTGGAAAACAAGTATGGGGCTTTATAGGCTCCTGGAATACATCAGAGGGATCTGAGGAAACCTCCTGAAGTGGGGGAATGTTTCGTGTGTTTAAGATGGCCCTGATCAGGCCCTCAGCCGAGGTTTCTGGATCAACCTCAAAAGGATCCCCAAAAAACTGAGAGGAGCCCACAGCAGAACATTCCTCAACATCTGAATCCACCAACAGTTCCTCTTCAGAGGAATCTGAAATGTCAGGTACTCCTTGCGGTTTGGGCAGGGAAGATCTGACTGAGGAAGGGGTCTGCCAGGAATGGAAGACCCCCTGTAACTGGGATGGAAAGAGTTGCAACGTAGACCTAAGGTCCCTGGTAGCAGCCTTGAACTCTTGCACCCAAACTGGCTCTAATGCATGGCTGGAGGTCCCTGGGATAGATTCAGGGACATCAGAACATGCTGGGTATAAATGACCTGAGAATTCTCTAGGCAACCCTGTATGACATGAGGAGCAATGCGCAATAGGGGATACAAAGACCCCAGCATCCTTAGTATTAGGCCTGGCCCCAAGCTCCAACAAAGTAGACATTTTCACAGTGTCAACAATGTTCATAATAATTAATAACCCAATTTACAGTGTGTAAGATTAAAATTTCACCCCAGAAATCGCTAAAATACACTTAACTGGCAGGCGATGGGTTAATCTGCAGAGGAGAGAAGGAGAGTCCAAGCCCTGGCTGCCGCGGTGGGAGCCAGTCAGAAATGAGCGCGCAAAGCAAGTGCGCATGGGAAATGCAGTTTTCCCAGAGAAAGAACCCCAACAGTGTTCAAAACCCCCTGAGCCCCCCAACACAATTGCAATGTGAACTGGATGATAGAGCAAGGTCAGACAATTAAAATGAGCCATCTCTGAAGTCGCTACGTTGAGCGGTTGCAGAGATATGTCCCAAACTGTACAGTCCCATAGAAGTGAATGGAGCAAGGGCGTATATGCTGTAAAGCGGAACTCAATTTTGTCAGTTAGAACTGAGAAATAAAAATACATTAAAACATCACTAGAACATGTAATCAGACCCAGAAAACACTGAATACAGTATTGAAAGTGCCAATAACCATTCCAAAAGATGCCAACCAGCAGTTAAAGGGTTAATTTACCACATAAAGTTGCTCCAAACACTGACAGACATAACAGAAAGACCCAGTGAGTGCAGGAATGTGCAATAAGAACTCCCAGGAATAACCCCTGTGCGAAGGGGCACTATGGGACAAGTGGACCTGCAGCACTCAAAGTGTTGCTCACCTTTCGTGCAGATCTTCTGTCTTCAGATTACCATGCAGTAAGAAGTAACCTCAGTGGGTAACTCCTAGGGAAGCACTTGGAATCAAGATTTTCCCTCTCAGGGCTTAAGTTCCACAAAAAGCACCTGGATACTGAGCTAGCCACATCTAAGGGCATTCTCAGTTATGGTAATCCGCCCAATGGTGGTATTCCATATCTAACAAAAAAATAAAATAGTTTCTAAAAGTCTATAGCAGAACTGTTCTTTTGCCTGTGTTATCTTGACCAAGGAACAAATCTTTCTGGAGCTGGTTGGCTAGCTGCAGCCACCCCCTGCAGTCATTTCTAGAATTGTTCCTGCCTACTTAAAGGGGTGGATCGCCTACCCAAAGTTACCAGTAACCTGTATTGGTCAACAGAGAAATGAAACTGTAGATGTAATGTAAATATATATAAATATATAAAGAAGAAAAAGAAATAAGGGCCAAGTGCTCCGTGTCTCACTGTTAACAGTATTTATTATACAGTATACAAAAGAAGAATAAAAAAAATAATAAAAGAAATAATAAAATAGACACCATTGTCAAATAATAGGATTTTAGTCTTACCTGTTAAATCCTTTTCACTTAGTCCATACAGGTCACTGGTACTCTGGGAGGTGATCCGCCCCTTTAATAGGCAGGAACAATTATGCAAATGATTGCAGGGGGCGGAGCCTCCCCTCCTACTTAAGCTGCCTTCAGGCCAGAGCCACTAGATTGATTTGAGACACTAAAACTGACCATAGGTAAGCAAGAAGGAAGACTCCTGTGAGCATGCCCCGAAGGTCTCCCACTGAATGCCACAGGAGAGCCAAGCATGGTCCCTTGACAGGGTGGGAGACCAGTGACCTGTATGGACTAAGTGAAAAGGATTTAACAGGTAAGACTAAAATCCTATTTTCACTGTCGTCCAATACAGGTCACTGGTACTCTGGGATGTACAAACATTGAGCTGACCCAGAGGCGGGAAGTAAGGCAAGGAGCAGGCGCAAGGCCCACGTCACTAGAACTGCTAAGAACCAGCTAATTACATAGCCCAAAACGTGAGTGCCAACGGACCCCAACCAGGGGAAAACAACCCCTGAACTAACACAGCACACAGAACCAGAGCCAACCAGGCTCAACAGTAAAGAAGCACTAAGAACCACAGAGTAGAAGGCCTAAACAGGCAAAACTGCCTCCAGGACCTTCCTCCCAAAACTGGCATCAGCCGAGGCCAGTACATCAACTCGGTAGTGCTTTGAAAATGTGTGCACAGAGGACCAAGTGGCCGCTCTGCACAGTTGATCAGCAGATGCCTGATTCTTGTAGGCCCAAGAGGCCCCAATAGATCTGGTGGAATGGGCAGTCACCCGGAAGGGAACATGCTTATTCCGCAACTTATAGGCTTCACGAATAGTAGCCTTAATCCAAGAGGCAATGGTAACTTTGGAAGCCGGTCTCCCTGCCCTAGGCCCCTCAGGAATGACGAATAGAGCGTCAGACTTCCTGATAGACTCGGTGCGATGAACATAAAACTTGAGGCAACGCACCACATCCAACAAATGGAGATCTCGTTCCTTGTCAGATGAAGGATTAGGGCAGAAAGAGGGAACCACAATCTCCTGATTGATGTGAAACTCAGACACAACCTTGGGTAAGAATTCCTTGGTAGTGCGAAGCACAGCCTTATCCTTGTGGAACACCAGGTAAGGAGGTTTACAAGACAGAGCTTGTAACTCTGCTACCCGGCGAACTGAAACAATAGCCAAGAGAAAGGCCATTTTCCAAGTCAAGAGACGTAATGGAATGGAAGCCAAGGATTCAAACGGGGGTCGCTGGAGAACTCCCAGCACCAAATTGAGGTCCCACTGGGGAGTAGGACTCTTGAAAGCAGGCCGAACATGAGTCACGCCTTGGAAGAAAACTTTGACATCAGGAAGGATAGCAATCCTTTCCTGGAAAAACACAGACAAGGCAGAAGTCTGGACTTTGAGGGAACTCAGACTGAGCCCTTTCTCAACACCGTCCTGCAAAAAGGCCAGGACAGTGGGAAGATGAAATTCTAGGGACATCTTCCGATCAGTACACCAAGCCACAAAGGTGGCCCAGATACGATGATAGATCTTGGAGGACACAGGCTTACGAGCACTAAGCATCGTCGACACCACTGAAGGAGAAAATCCTTTCTTCTCTAGAATCGAGGATTCAACCGCCATGCCATCAAATGGAGATGCTGAACATCCTCCTTCCACAGATAGCCTTGCAGAAGTAGATCCGGACGGGCAGGAAGAGGAAACGGTTCCGCCATTGACATGGCCATCAACTCCGGATACCAGGACTGGCGAGGCCACTTTGGAGCGATCAAGATGACAGGACAGCGCTCCAGCTTCAACTTCTGGATGACTGATCAATAGAGGAAGAGGAGGGAAGATGTAGGCCAGAGGAAAATCCCAAGGGATTGACAAGGCATCCACTGCTAGAGCAAGAGGGTCCCTCCACCGGGAGCAAAACGCCGGCACCTTCCTGTTGTGTCTGGTAGCCATCAGGTCCCTGCAGGTACCCCCCACCTCTGGATGATTAGGTGAAACACCTCTGGATGAAGAGCCCATTCTCCGCTGTCGACTGTGTGACGACTGAGAAAGTCTGCCATGACGTTGTCTACGCCTGGAATGTGAACTGCTGAAATGACAGGCACGTGATCTTCTGCCCAAGATAAAATATCCTTGACCTCCAACCAGGCGGTGCAACTTCTTGTGCCGCCTTGCCTGTTGATGTAGGCCACTGCGGTGGCATTGTCGGACTCCACTCTGACTGGGCAACCTTCCAGCTGAGATTCCCAGTGCCTCAGGGCAAGCCGGATGGCACGCAGTTCCAGAACATTGATGGACAGAAGAGATTCCTCCAGTCCCCATTTCCCCTGAGCACTGAAACGACCCAACACAGCACCCCATCCCCGGATGCTGGCATCCGTTGTAAGCGTGGTCCAATAGGGAACTTGAAAGGATCTCCCTTTCAGGAGATGAGAGAGATCCAACCACCAGTGCAGACTCGATTCGACATGAGGAGGTAGAGAGACTGACAGATGCTGATGATCTGGATGATTCTTGCACGTCTGGATCACAAACCTCTGGAGTTCCCTGGAGTGGGCCATGGCAAATGGTACCGCTTCGATCGTGGAAATGAACTTCCCCACCAGAGATGTCAACTTCGGTACTGGAACTCTGTCCAGCTCCAGGATCCCAGCTACTCGGATGGCTATCTGATGAGCCACTTCCTCTGGTAGAAACACCATGCATTGGCGAGTGTCGAACAGGAGACCCAGGAAAATAAGCCTCTGAGATGGGACCAAGTCTGACTTGTCCAGATTCAGGATCCAGCCGTGACGGTTCAGAGTGTGAATACACAGCTGCAGTTGTTGGTGGAGAAGCTCCGCTGAGGAGGCTTTCAGGAGGAGATCGTCCATGTAGGGGGTCACCCTGACACCTTCTTGATGAAGTACAGCTATCAAGGAACCCAACACCCTCTGAAAGACCTGAGGGGCCGAAGTCAGCCCAAAGGGAAGAGCTGAAAACTGAAAGTGTCCCCTGTGGCAGGCAATCCTGAGATACCGCCTGCTCTCTGGATGAATAGGGATGTGAAGATAAGCATCCTGAAGGTCCAGGGAGGCAAGGAACTCCCCTGGAGACATTGCTGCAATCACAGAGCGCAGGGACTCCTGGCGGAAGTGGGAACTCACAACATAGGAATTGAGATCTTTGAGGTCCAAAATGGGACGAGCACCTCCGTCCTTTTTGGCCACCACGAACAGGTTGGAATAAAATCCTGAACCTGTGTCCTCTGGAGGAACCAACTCCAGGACCTCCTTGTCCAAGAGATCCTGAATAGCGTCGTTGAACAGACGTCTTTTTGTAAGTTCCTGAGAAGGACGAGTAAAATGGAACCGAAAAGGAGGAAGGGAAGAGAAAGGGATCCTGTATCCCTCTGACACTACCTGAATGACCCATGGGTCCGCCACTGACTCCTCCCAAGTCTGGAGAAAGATGCAGAGACGTCCACCTACTGCCGGATGCGGACCCGGGTTCGGTGAGTCATGCCGAAGCAGTCTTGGAGGTCTTGGCCTTGGGGGCAACTTTGGGCTTCCAGGACTGTTTGGGCTTGGAGGAGGAGCGCTCAGAGGACGGACCCGTCTGG
Source organism: Rhinophrynus dorsalis (assembly GCA_037306005.1). NCBI lineage: Eukaryota > Metazoa > Chordata > Amphibia > Anura > Rhinophrynidae > Rhinophrynus > Rhinophrynus dorsalis. Next base: position 406,043,377 of record CM074722.1, on the reverse strand, counting down.
GACGTGGAGCGTGTCTCAGTCTGAAAGGAACGAAAGGACCAATTGCGTTTGGCTGGAAACTTCTTCTTGAAGACTGAGGGTAGAAGAGTACTTTTACCGCCAGTAGCCTCGCTGATCATTTCTTTGAGTTCAGAACCAAATAGCAAGTTCCCCTGAAAGGGCAAGGAAAGCAAGGCTTTCTTAGAGGCTGTATCAGCAGACCAAATTTTCAGCCAAAGGGCACGTCTGGCCACCACAGATGAAGTGGAGGCCCTCGCCATCATGCGCACAGCATCAAAGGCAGCATCAGCAACATAATTTTGTGCTTCAGTAATGTTAGCAAGGAGCTGCAACTGCTCAGATACCGGTGCATCCTGGCGGACTGCCTCAGTCAGTCGTTCAGTCCAGGCCCCAATAGCTCTATTAACCCACGCCACTGCAAAGGTTGGACGCATGGCAGTGCCAATGGAGGCAAAAATAGATTTAAGAGAAAGTTCTAACTTTTTGTCCGTCCAATCCTGCAGGGCAGAGGCATCAGAGACAGCTAAAGCAGTAGATTTGGATAGCCTGGAAACAGGAGCATCCACCTTGGGAGGATGAACCCATTTTGCCAGTTCAGTCTCAGGAAAAGGGTAAAGTTTAGCAAACTTTTTGGACACTGAGGAGGATTTGTCAGGATTCCTCCACGCCTCAGAGACTAGACGGGCAAGGGTAGGGTTAGTTGGAAAACATACAACCGCCTTAGATGGTTTTTGGAAAACGTTAGTTGGATCATGAGTAGATTCCTGAGTCAGAGGAAGGTTGAGCGTAGTTAACACAGCTCTACTCAAACCCTCAGCAGAAACCTCAGGGTCACATTCATAAGGGTCCCCAATGGACCTGTTAGACTCAATAACAGTGCCTTCCTCAGCATCAGAATCCTGCAATAGTTCTTCTTCAGAAGAATCAGACACATCAGGAGCTCCCTGTGGCTTAGGCAGGGACGTCCTGATTGTAGAGGGGGTCTGCCAAACCTGGAGAGCCCCCTGTACCTGAGAGGGAAAGCGTTGGAGTGTGGATCTGAGATCCCTAGTGGCAGCTTTAAACTCTTTCACCCAAGTTGGCTCAATAGCATGGCTGGGAAGCCCAGGGTTGCTATCACGACAATCAGTGCATTTAGGGCATAAATCACCAGAACAATCTCTAGGCAGCCCAGAGTGACAAGAGGAGCAAAGCGCAATGGGGGGGACAGACACCCCAGCCTCTTTAGTCTTGGGTCTAGCCCCTGGCTCCAGTGGAGTAGACATGCTCACAGCGTCAATATACACCACTTAACAACATCACCCAGTAAAAGTGTGAAAGATTAAAGTTTCACCCCAGAAATGCCTAAAAACGGACTTATCTGGCCAGCGAAGGGTTAATCTGCTGAGAGGAGAGAAGGCTCGGTCCCTGCGTAGTATACTCGCTGAGAAATAACACCACAAAATGGCGGCCGTCAGGTCAGCCAATCAGAAACGAGCGTGAACCGGGCGCTCATGGGAAATGTAGTTTTCTCTCAGAAGTACCCCAAACAGTGCCCGAAGCCCCCCTGAACTCCCCATACCCTGTAAGCATACACCGGATGATAGAGCAGGAGCATAGAAGTAAAATGAGCCATCTCTGAAGTTGCTGTGACAAGCGGTTCCAGAGATATGTCCCACACTGTGAAATCCCATAGAGAGTAAAGGAGCAATGGAGTCTAAGCGGGAAAAGGCGCGCTTAAAGGCGCGGAACACTACATTTTGATAAAGTCCCACTAAACTTTAAAAAGTGCTAAACAGTAACCCAATACATGAGAAACATAAATAAAATTATACCCAAAGCTCCAGAACCCAGAGAATACCACAGAAATTGCATAAACATGATAAATGCAAATAAAAACACCCTATGAGTGCTGGAGTGCAATGCAACTCCCAAATACAAGCCCATCAAAGGGACACTGTGGGGACAAGTGGACCTTCAGCACTCAAGGGGTGGCTCACCTTTCTGCAGGACTTCTGTCTTCAGGTGACCATGATGAAGTGGGAATAGACCAGAGGTAAATTCCTCAGCAGGGAAGCTGCTTGACTCAAGCTGTTCCCTCTTCAGGGCATAAGGTCCACAGAAAATCCCTGGAAGCTGCACTAGCCACTTTAAAGAGGGCAATTCACAGCCATGGTCACCTTCCTAATGGTGGTATTCCATATTTGAAGAAAAATAACAAAATACTAAGTTGAATGCATAGATGTTCTCCACCTGGTGTGCACAGCACACAGGAACAAATCAATCTAGTGGCTCTGGCCTGAAGGCAGCTTAAGTAGGAGGGGAGGCTCCGCCCCCTGCAATCATTTGCATAATTGTTCCTGCCTATTAAAGGGGCGGATCGCCTCCCAGAGTACCAGTGACCTGTATTGGACGACAGTGAAATACAAAATATACTATAAATCTGGTACCAGAAAAATATAATGACGGCAATATAAAATGTATATAGGAGCCTAAACTCTAAAGTTCTAGTACTTGACCCCGGAAAGTGACTTAATAGATGTCTCCAATAGAAGCAGGCAGGTAAATGTACTGGCTGGGACTGTCTCTCCCGTCTGCGTAGTATTGTGTCTCTGTTGGATTCAGGTAAATCAGTGTGTTCACTAGGACTGTCTCTCCCGTCCTATAAAATTAAATCTCACCGTAATTACAATCAACCTCCCAGATGGAGGTATTGCTGCATGCTCTGGCGGCTGTAGTTCCAAATGGTGAGAGTAACAATATGTAAGCGGGCAGAGTGCCTGTCCAGTTATAAACCTCTCGACTGCAATCAATATATCACTACTGGGTTCGGTCAAGATTCTTGCTCTAAACAATAGTGTTGGTTAAAATCAACATGTTTCTTACTGCTTAATTTGGTACTTCCTCAGGATTTCTTTGTTTTTTGTTCTGTCCACTAACAGATTTGGGGCTGATTAGCGAACGGTGCCTCACTATAGATTGCACAGGTAGTTTTTGGACTACAAACCAGCACTATTGCTCAGTGAATTGACATTTGATATATAAATATATGCACTTGACTGCTGTATGAAGAGTACCTGCCTAGGTAAATTAAAGGAATAGTAACTCTTTATTTTGAATACGTATTTGTCAAGTTCATGGAATGCAGTCAAGTTTCCTATACTATTTTTCATCTTCACTTCTTCACACTTATTTTCTTGACAATGAGATTCCTATATCTGTTTGCAGAGTTGTTGTTTTTTGTTGTTTTTTTTTTTTTTTACAGAGAACATGAAGACAAACTAGAGATACAATGTAAAAAAGAAACAATATAAGCAAGATAGAACACAGAGCATTCAGAGGGGAGAATGTAACCAGATTTAAAGGGATAGTATTGGATCAATTATACAAAATTTAATCTTGTAGCTATAAAAAATAAATTAAAGCGGAACTACCACCCCTGTTCAAATTTGGCCCAAATAAATACCCATCTGGCAACTAGCTGCACCCCTGCAGTCTCAGCCTGCTCTAGGAGGCGCTGCTAGCAGCCATTCGCCTCCAAAAGGGACATGACAGAGCAGGTGCGCAGAAGTCACTATGGAAAGATGTTGGTGCTGTTTCCTGCTTGTCAATCCGGGAACAGCATTTAATTCTCAATAACCAGGTAATAATTCTGGCAACTAGCGCTACTGAGCAGCTAGTTGCCAGATGGGTATTTATTTGGGCAAAGTTTGAACAGAGGTGGTATTTCCACTTTAAACGGTGCCAGTTGCATCTCTCAAACCTTTATGGTTTGAAAGATAATCACAGCTTAAGTTTCCCCCTCCTGCCCCTTTCTCATATGCCAGCCCTCTAGCTGACAGAGGCAGATCCTGATCCCAGAACCAGAGGAGCTTCTTCAGCAGAGCTGAAATAGTGTTATCTGTAAAGAAATACTTCACTGGAACGGTTTACAAAGTATGCCTGGCTTGCAAGCACAGTTTGTAGACTGTTCCAATTAAGTATCCTTTCTAGATAACGCTATTTTGGCTCTGCTGAAGAGCCTCCGGCCGATCAAATGACCAGAATCTCCTTCTGCCAGCTAGAGCGCTGACGTCTGTGAAAGGGGCGGGAGGGGGGAGCTTTATAAGCTTATATCTCTTAAACTATATATGTTTGAGAGACGGGACCTACATCATTGCATTAACATTTTTAATATCTACAATATCCAACTTTGTTAAAAGAAACCGTTACTATCCCTTTAACCGTTTATTTACTAGAAAACTCTGAGAATGGAGATCCAAGTAGCTCCCTGTCAGGAACATAAAAAGTGTATAAAAAGGTGAACATAAAAAAAAATATAATGAAAAGTATAGGCAATTTATCTGTACACACGATGTACCTAAAAATAAAGGGTTACTACTCATTTAGTTAAATGAAATTAAGAGTAACTTATTCCTAAAACATAATTCCCCTTTAAATGAGGCTTTAACCTTTGAGTGCTACAGGAGTATGCAACTCATTGCAAAGCAATGTGTTGCACACCCCTGTGGCACTCAAGTGGTTAACCTCCTTGAATGTGAGTTATAAAGCCCATTTAACCCTTTGTGTGCCAGACGGGTATGCAACTCATTGCACTGGCACTCAAAGGGTTAAATCATTGGGACTTTTCTTTGCCCCTATGGTTCAGCTAATTTGCTACAGAATTGCTCCTCTTTAGCTTCTTGGATATGGCCTCAAGTGTGTAAATAAATACCTAAATAGTTTTAAAGGTAGCTTTGCATGTCCTTTACACCTTGTAATTCCCATTTTCATGGCCCAGGGGACAGAGAAATTAAGTGATATGATCAAGGTCACATAAGAGAGCTGACACTGCTACCTTTGCTTCCTCTCAGAGCCAGAAAATCTTTTCTGCCCGTATCACCTCTGCTCCTTCTACCTTCCTGACTCCCTGTCACTAATTGTCTGTCAAGTTTTCTCTTCCACTTTACATTATAAACACCAAATGACAAAAGGACTGAAGAAAAGCAGACTGTTTCATCCACATAAAACAAAGCTAATAAATAAGTAAAGGGTGGTATATACAGATGACCCAAAAGCTTGTGGTTCATTTTCTTGATGCCAAAGAAGATCACCCTTGTTATTACAAACAACTAACAGCTTCCTCCTGAATCATGAAACCACATTTTTTTTGATTAAACAAATCACATGATTTGTGGCGATGTTGGATGTTTAGCTCTTTGTTTTGTACCTTTAAAGTGGACCAGACTCCCTAATATAATTTTAAAAAAGAATGAAAAACTGCTTATATGTTGGACTAGCCTTTTTTTGTAATATTTGGTGTATTTATTTGGTGGTGACATAGGCCTCGATCCAATTACTCCAATGCCAAAAAAAAAAAAAAAAAATAGCCAACTTAAAGTAAGAGAAATGGCATCAGTGACGCAAGCTCTGAAAATTCAAAGTGTGAAACTGGAAATGCACATATTCCAATTTGGGCACCGTAGCTCCCCCAAACCTTGAGAATCCTATGCATATGGAGTATTGCCGTACTCAGTAGAAGGAGCTGAACACTAAACAATGCATTTTTAAAAATCTTCACCTATCCTGTGCTTGAAATTCAACATTGAAGTCAAAATAGGAAAACGCTGATTTTTTTTTTTTTTTACTTACGTCAGCTTTTACGAGGGATTGGTGGTAAAATGGCTGAGTAAAAATTTGAAAACATACATAAAATGAAAGCCTGGGGTGTCTACATTCCAAAAATATACATTTTTGGAGAGAAATCTTAAAGTGGGGTACTGGTATACAGCCCAAAATAAGACATGGCACCAGTGATGCAACCTGTGAAAATTGTGAAACTGGAAATGTGCATGTTCCAATTTGGGCCCCGTAGCTTCCACAAACCTTGAGAAACCTATGCATATGGGATATTACCGTACTCAGAAGAAGGAGCTGAACATTAATCAATGCATTTTTTTAAATTTTCAACTATCCCGTGATTGATATCAACAGTAATATTGAAATGTAAATGTGAAAACTGCAAAAAAAAAAAAAATATATTACCACAATTGGAAAATGGAAAAATAGCTGCATAAAAAACTCTCCTGATTATTTACCTTATGTTGTCTAGTTTTCAGAAAACATATACCTTTGTGGGACATTTTTGGTTCTGGCACCATCAACTAAGCTATGATGCTCACATGCCATGCCAATTACAGGTTGGAAATAATGGTGTCCATCTTGTAATATTTACCTTGTAAATGTGAGAAAGGGATTGAAATACTAGACAAATGGGGTACTCTTATATTCAGGGGAAGCAAATGAATATATTTAGGGGTATTTTTTTGTAATGAACTATTGGTATGCAAATCCTGACAGGAAAATGTAAGCAAAATGTTGTGGGGTTTTTTTTTTTTTTTTTTGCTCTTTGTTTCTTTTTTAATCAAATTAAACGATGAGGAATTCATATAATTGTGGTATCAAAAGAAAGCCCTACTTGTGCTTAAAAAACAGTTTATAATTTGTGTGGGTGTACAAAAGGAATTAAAGAGAAAATATGGCTGAACGACGATATAGTCAAAGACAAAATTGCTCCGGTCCTTAAGTGAAATCCACCTCAGATTTTCCCGGGCCTTAAGGGGTTAAGGTGCCCAATTTGACAGGTGAAAATCTGCACCCAGTTTTTCTGGGTGCAGAGTCCCTTAATGCAGCTCAAAAGTGCAGACGCAGGAATTGAACATAAAAAAAAAAAATCAATAAAAACCTAAGTCACATGTGGATGTATTGATATGGGATCCTAAGCCCCATATAGCTACATCCAAAGCAATCCCAAAATGTATGAAATGTTAGTAGAATTAACCCTATGAGTTCAAGAATAGTGTTACATTGTATCAGTATCATGGTTCTCACAGTCCTTGACAGAAATGTCTCTGGTTAGAAATATCAAAAAGGCTCAATGTCAGGGACAGAAAAGTGTCAAAAAATAAAAAAAAAGTTGAAGATGAAAATATAAACTGTATAGGCAATTTGACATTACATATTATATACTTACACAATGTGCAAAGAGGTTGACTGTCACTTGAAATCCCTCTCCCCCCTGCCCAGTCCAAACAATGCTTATATCCTATTTGTTTACGTCAGTCATCATCAACATTGTACTTACTAGGAGCTTGTAAATAAAAACAGGGGGAATTGATAGAACCCCTATAAAATCTTCAAAATATTATGGATTCACCATGGTATTACATGTTTCCCACCTTAACCAGTGTAACCATCAAATGGAATTCCTTTAACCCCTTAACGACTGGCACGCCCAGGCGCAGCTGGCATTTGGTGACCACGGGGCTTTTTTTTAAATTACTACTTCCGGTTCAGAGCTTCCGGAGTGGCGTGCAGCTGCGCCGAGAGCCATGAACTCCATGACGTACCAGGACCGTCACTTGCCCTTAAGTGCCGGACCAGCGTGACGGTCCGGGTACGTCATCGGACGCAAAGGGGTTAAAGGGATAGCAATGAATCGTAGTAAGTCAATTTAATATGGTAGATAGTAAAAAAATTAAGTCATTGAGGCCACGCCGATCTCTCTGACCTTTATGGTTTGATAGATATACGATTACAAAGTTCCACTCTCCCTCCCCTTTCCCTGACATCCGTCTCTAGCTGAGAGAAGCAGATTCTGGTCCCAGGACCATCCTGCGGCTCCTCAGCACAGCTGAAATAGCGCGATATAGAAACAAACACTTAATTGGAACTGTCTAAAAATGTGCTTGTAAACCAGACACACTTTGTAGACTGTTCCAATTAAGTGTTTATTTCTATATTGCGCAATTTCTGCTCTGCTGAAGAGCCGCAGGATGGTCCCGGGACCAGAATCTGCTTCTCTCAGCTAGAGCCGGGTGTCAGGGAAAGGGGAGGGAGGGGGGACTTTGAAATTCTATATCTCTCAAACCATAAAGGTCAGAGAGATCAGCGTGGCCTCAATTACTTTATTTTTTTTTTACTATCTACAATATTAAATTGACTTTATATGATCCATTACTATCCCTTTAAAATGAACTATGATTTAACATTGTGAGTGCCAGAGGGGTGTCCTGCAATGCATTGGACACCCCTCTGGCACTGAAGGTTAACCCCTTAGGGACCCTTGACGTACCAGGACTGTCACGGTCCTTGAACTACTCAAGGACCGATGACGGTCATGGTACATCACGTACTTTTTACTTACAGCGCTCTACCGGGAGCGCTGTAAGTAAAAATAGGGCCTGAAATAGACCGCTCCAAGATTGGAGCGATCTCTTTCAAGCCCCATAGTGACGCGCCGATACACGTGACAGGTCACGTGTACCGGCGCGTCAAAGTGCCCCTATGCGGTCGTTATGGGACGGAAATGTCCCATAACCTCCGGTCCTTAAGGGGTTAAACACAAATTATTTTGCACAAACTCCATTTCTACACAATCCTGAATTCTCCCTGGAATGGCATCCCTGAATTTCACTTAATGGCAATCTAATAAATTTTGTAGAATGAAACATTTCCTAAACAATACTACGATACATTCTCTGAATTTCTCAATGAGAGCTACCAGTTCCTCCACAGTGAAATCGACAGATACAATCACATGTCACACTTTGTGTCTACTAAAGGTACAGGTCATATGATTAACACTTGCAATGCATTGCGTACCCCTCTTGCACTCAAAGAGTCAAGAGGAGCAAAACTGGAGCAAACCAACTGCACTAAAGGGGACAGTGCTCCATTGTATTAAGAAGCAATGTTCTGGAGACTTATCCAGCATCCAAGGGGTTAAAAGTACCATTTGAATGAACAGGAATTATCATTTCTCCTATGGTGTTGTTGGTTTGCTCCAGGATTGCACCTCTAACTTACAGAATGGCCCTTTAAATTCTCTAAGAAGTGGAGCACCGACTTCAAATGCCTTGAGAGTGCACACCTCCATAGGTCATCCCTAAAGGGATAGCTTTCCTTTCTATACTAATGTCTAATCATAATAATGTCTAAATTAACCAAAACCTAGAACAAAATTACTTCCAAATCAAATGGGAACTTGATGTACAAAAAGAATTCTCTTCAGAGGAATTGATGAAATTAGGTACAATCGTCATTAAGGTACACAACAGTAGCACTCACAGAAACTGACGAAAATACAGCACAGAACACACTTGACTCCAAAGGTTACACAACACATTCCCCAGTTTTTTGAACAACTGCTGAAAAAAATGTTTCAAGTGGCCAAGTGTTAATGTACAGCAGTTTCCATAACAATAGGAAAAACACATTCATGCCATATATGGAGTTTTATGCACTTAAAATATATTTTACAAATGAAAGTCAGGAATACATTATACTTATTTTTAAGTGAATATGTCCCTTTAAAGGAACACTACCACCTAAACATGAAATGGGATTATATAAACTGAAATATCATATACTGAGTGCTAGCCTCTGTAAAAAGCATACCTCCCAACATTTCAAATTGCCAAAGAGGGACACTTGTGTTTTAGGGGGTGTTGCTGGGGGCGTGGCTGGTGGGTGGGGCATTACCAGGGATTTTTAGGCTGTTTCATGACCTATTAATACTTCTTTGTGTAACCTAATAAATTACTTATATCAAGACCAGAGTATTTTATTTACACAGACTAATTTATAAACACATAATACTGACATTTAAACAAACAATAATGCAAGTTATATTGCTGTAGAACAATATGATACGCTTATCTGCACAACCAATAAGTCTGATCTCCTAAAAAGAGGGACATCAGAGTGGGAAAGAGGGACAGAGGGATTTGGGTCTAAAAGAAGGACTGTCCCTCCTAAAGAGGGACACTTGGGAGGTATGGTATAAAGTATCTGTTTGTTACCAAACAATTAAAATCTAGTATCACATATGGAAGTGGAGGCATCCATTTGTGCTTTGTGCAGGAGTCTAGGACCATATTAACATAATCTTGAGAGGCGTCTCATAAGTGATAGTGCAGTATTGTCTGTAAAGTGTCAGAGATAAGAGTGAAGGCTTTCCCAATAAAAGAGCTCTGGGTACTAGTAATCTCCAAAAATTAACTGCCTTAGCTGGTCTCACATTACGATCTGCATAAACAAAGTAACCAAATAATGTCCGAATAGGACAGTATGTATTAGAAAATCAGTTATAGATTTTAGGGATCTAGAATGAATCCTTTGAGTATCAGAGCAGTCAGCATCAGTAATCAGCATATTGCTCCTCTTGCACGCAAACGGTTAAAGATGATGATGATGATTAATAATACTTTTACAGGTGCTAGCTGGGAGTACAGGATATTTAACATTATAAAAATCTGTTTCATTTGTAGGTGTTAGTATCCTTTTAAACTGAAACAGTGAAAAAGAATTGTGAACAGGTGTTATGTGGCACTAAAGGGGTTCATTAGTAAGCAATGTGTCTGTACTCTTCACCAGCTGAATCCTCATCCTTCATCCCTCCGCACACATCTTTTGCATTAAACTTTTGCATTTTCTTCGTGCTTCTTACAGCTGCCATCCTCTTTATTGTTATTCCAAGCCAGGTCTGTCTCTCGAATCTGATATTATTGCATTGAGATGCATAGGAAAGGGTCTGGTAAAAACAGAATGCTTTGTGCGTCAGGAAAAGAGGAAGCAGGCGGGAGAACTGGAGGGAGCAGGGTGCTTAACCCTTGAGTACCAGAGACATGCCCAGTGCTTTGCAACCCCACTCTTGTCCTCAAAGGATTAAACAATTGCTGGCATCTTAGCTTCTTACCCAGCCACAAAGAGTGGAAAGGATGTCCCATTCCTTCCAGTCAAACAGAAAGGAGATAGCTGTAGGGTTAGGAAGCTGCATGTGTTCTACGCAGGCACATGCACACATAGACACCAAGGGGTGCTTGAGCACCTGCCTTTTTTGTCCAAAGTGCCCTTGTGCCCTTTTAACAAAAAAAAAAAATAATAATTTAATCAGTCCGATTTTATCGAGAAGTGCCCTTTTTTTTTTTTTATTTGAGCCACTGCCCTCCAAAATGTCTGTGCACGTCCCTGGTTCTACGTCATGGGTAGGAACTGTGGCTCTCCAGCTGATGGGAACTACACCTCCCTTTATTAGCAACCAGACATTGACTGCTTGGGGATATGGGAGTTATAGTCTCCAACAGCTGGGGATTGTAGCGGAAAGGCCTAGCAAGGGTTACAAACAAAAAGCACAAACTTTATTGCAAACATCCTGCTGTAAACTACTATTACTGCAGCCACTAATATTATTAATATTAATATGATAGTTTGTGTCAGTGGTTACCAAATGGTTTGCTGTGAAGCAGCCCTATGGTTTCATGTAAAATCTCAGATGGATCCTAACAATGGAATCCTATAACACCTGGGGGTTGTGCACTAAGGTGTGATAAAGAGGTGATAAAGTGGAGATGACTTCTCCAGTGATATCACCTCTCCAGTTAGTATGTTATTCTGTGAAACCAATGCACTAAGATATCCAAAGCTGGAAAAATCTTAGTGCATTTGCTCCATAGAATACCATAGGAATTGGAGAAGTGATCTCCATTTTATCACCTCTTTATTACTCCTTGGTGAATCTCCCCCTTTGCTTGATAAAGATTTCTAAAGCCTTGCGATGCAATGCATTGGAGACCTCTCTAGCATTCAAGGGGTTAAAAGCTCCATTTAAATAAATGCACATTTATATTTGTTCTCTATGGTGCAGCTGGTTTGTTCAAGAAATGTTCTAGTTCTTCTCAATACAAGTGTCCTTAGCTGTTTCTTCTCTTTCACATTGCCCTGGTCTTCCTACTCTGTCTTTCTCCTACTGCCTTTCTTCTATCTTTCACACATTTCCCTTCTCATTCTGTCTTTCTTCTCTTCTCATATTCCCTTAATCGTCTGACGCTCTCTTGTTGCCATTCTCCTCCATCTTTCTCATACTGCTTTTCTTCTCGGTCTTTCTTATACTCTCTTGACTGCCTCCTCTACCGCTTCTCACACTACCAGGGCCGTTTACAGCCACATCTGGGCCCTTGGCAAAGTGTAACCTAGAAGACCCCATTAACCCTTTGGATATTAGAGAGGTCTACAATGCACTGGAGACTACTCTAGCATCCAAGGGGGTTAAACAACAAGCATGCCTTTTCCCCTACTTCGAAGAGTGACTACTTACATGAAATACATAGTGTTATTGCAGGCAATTTCACACAATGCAGTTTTTGCACCTACAAGTAGCTTGACACAACAGTTCACATCCATTTACAATGTTGCTTTTTCAAACCTTCACATATTGATCAGGTTGTACTGAATGGCCCAGGAGGTGGGAGATCCAGAGGGTTTCAAACTGTTCTGTATGTCAGAGTTTCTCCTTGGCTTAGGTGGCCTCTTTCCACCAGTGAGCACTGTACAGCTGTTTAATTTGACCTATTGTTAAATGGCTCTATTGTTTCTTTCACCACTCTGCGTGCTTCTTGACATACACAGCAGAAATCCCAGGGCTTACTTGAGGTATGGAGACTAACTACATGTAAGGGAGAAGGGGGCATCTCTGAATCAAGTCTCTTATCCAGAAAGACAAGCTACTAAACTTTAATTTATGGGTGCAGAGGTAAAGCCTTGCTGCAACTGTTGCCTTTGGCTGACACAGCCCACTGATTTAATCTGTCACCATTAGAAATATCTCTTAGAAACCCAGGTAGAAACAACATTTAGTGCATGACTGCTCTAAAAGAATGTGAATAGCAAGATGTGAAAGAGGGTTTGCAAAGCACCTTCATATATTCAAACAAGGGGAAAAATTAGTCTACAGTAGCTTGTGGATTTAAGACCTATTTTTTTTTCTTCAGATATCTGCAACATTTCAGCACCACAAAATTAGTATTGCTATTACAGACACATTACAAATGACAATAAAGAACAACAACACAACAAAATGGGCCAGGAATTTAGTCTAAATTGTAAGCTATAAAGGAAATATCATTTTCAGAATCTTGTCTCCTCCCAGATACATTTCTTTCACAGCTAGGGCTCTCACCAAACAAATAAATAAATATTTGCAGATTCCAATCTTTTACAGCAGAAAAGCAATTTTCAGAGTGGTTAGGAGGTCAGTTCCACAACACAAATTACCAGGACCTGTAGGTTAAGATGGAAGGACAGTCAGAGCTAGTATAACAATCAGTGATCCGGTTCAAGCATTAATACTAAATGACAAAGTATGCATAGTGTGCATATATTATTACCCACATGGTCCATGGATATTCAAATGAAATCATTTACATATCTTAGAAAGCCTGTTGCTTAGTGTTATGTGCATAGCTCTGTGTCTTCTTCCTGGTTTTGCAATTTCAGTGTTAAACAGTGAACACACACACAGGAGTACACACACACAAAAGACTGGGTGCTTGCCTTAAAAGTCTCTCTGGACACAGAGTCTCCCTCCCTACTTCATGTTACCCCACCAGACATGCTCAGTTTTAACACAGAGCAAAAATTGAAAACAAACGTAAATCAAGAAACCTGAACCAGACAACGCAAAGGACCCCCATGGCTGGAACTTATACAACTCATTTTTCTCTGGGAAGGAAGTTCTGTGTTCCACATGGACTAATAAAAAAAACATTTATTGGTAAGTACACAAAAATTCCCTTTCCCCTTTTTCCAATGTGGAACACAGGAACCATGGAGATATATAAAAGATTCCAGGAATGGAGAGAAAAACCCTTAAAACACAGACCAGTTCCAACAGAGACAAACTAGAACAAACATGAAATTCAGGTGTCAGCAAACACTTATACATGAAAACAAGTCTCAAGAACAAGTTACTGGAAATAAACATAAGAATGATGTCTACAAGGGGACAACAGTCTGTAGGACCTATCGTCCAAAGCGGACTTCAGCCGAAGCCAGATCCATGAGATGGTAGTGTTTAACAAACGTATAAAGGGACAACCACATAGTCACATTCAGCAACTGCTCTGCAGAGGCCTGCTCCTTGTAGGCCCAGGAAGAACTCACACTTTGGTGGAATGAGCTGTGACTTTAAAGGGCAAAGGAATATTCCTAAAGATGCAGGCCTGGGAAATGGGCATTTTAATCCAGGAAGCCACTGTCACCTTAGAAACAGCTTGGCACACACAAGAGCCTTCAGGGATGACAAAAAGTGAGTCTGATTTTCAAAAAAGCAATGAATATAGTACTTCAAACATATAACTACATCCAAACAATGAAGCTCATGTTCCTTTCTGTTAGGTAGAGATGTTGGTAGAGAAAGAAGAACAATTTCTTGGGCAGAAGATTCTATTTCTTGGTCCAAAGGTCCTGAGCAATCTGAGGACCCAATGTGGTCACGCCAGCCTGCCATTAGTCTTGACTATACCCCAATTCAGAATAACCAATGGCTGTCCCAATGAAATATGGTACATTTGAAGCCATCAACTGAGATCCAACTTCGGCCGGAGAAAGACATGACAGAGGAGAGATGACACTGCTTCCTGGCCAATTCTTGTCAATCTCCAGCTGCAGTTCTCGAGTGTAGAATTGGGAAAAGAATACTTCCTCTAAGGCTGAGACCAGAATCACTATCAACTTCACAAAGAAAGGCATGAGACACCTATCGAGACAATGATTGAATCTTGTCCTCCAGCAAAAAGACCCATCCCTGAAGAGTGCTGAAGAGTGTCGAATTTCATGCAGAGAAAGAGAAGGACTTGGGAGAGAACCAGAGAGGATTTCATGAAACTGGGTACCCAACTGTGTTGCTTCAGAATGGACACACAAGTCTGAATCTGAAAATGAAGATGAAGAAGCCTTTAACAAAAGGTTGTTCAGACACCAGCCCAGAAAGAAGGGTGCTGAACTGAAAATTATGGTCTTGAAAGGCAAACAGCAGCCATTGCTGATGATCTGCATTGATGGGAATATGGAGATAAGTAGCCTTTATGTCTAAAGGATGCTAACCCCTGCCCAGGCATGTCGCAGTTATGGCAGAAAGCAATAGTACATCTTGAACTGGGGCATAAAAACAAAACTGTTGAGGCATCCAGAACAGGATGGCATCCATTGTCTTTTTTTGGGGACAATGAAAAGTTTGAAATAGAATCCATTGAATCCTTCCTGAGGAGGGACAGGTACAAAGACATGCATGTCCACCAGGGAAGAAACTGCTTCTAAAAACAGATGGCCCCTCACCGAATTGTGATGAACTGTGAAGAAGCAATGTGGAGGACGGGACTTAAGTCTGTAATATACCCTTCCAAGATCACCCGCAAAACCCACTGATTCACCACTGAGAGAGTCCATGTATAGTGAAAAAAACACTGGTGACCTCAGATTACCTTAGGTGGATCAGAGCATTGTGAGTCATGCCAAGTTATACATATCAGTTGGGGCTTTTGCGTAAGCTTCCTGTCAGCCCAAGCCTGTTTGGGTTTCAGAGTAGGGCATACTTTGGCTGCTCTAATAGATACCCTGGCCACATAACTATACTGGTGGGGGTATGAGGGTACCCTGAGATAACAGTGCACTCATACTACCAGTTAAGTGGCTATTAACTTTCTCCAATTTTGGGTCAAACAACTGTTTGTTCACAAAAGGGAGCAAAACCAAGGGCTTCTTGGAAGACTGGATAGACAATCATATTTTTAGTCAAAGAGTATAATGCAGATCAGCAGAAAGAGCTAAGATCTTCCCAGTATGCCTATCTGAATCTGGGCTGCTTGAGTAAGATATTCATTAACCTCAATGGTCTTAGAAACAGATAGAACAACATCATCTATTGGTGCATCCACATGGACAGCATTTAAGAGCTGATACCCCTAAAGAGCAATGGCTCTAGTCACCCAAAAATCTGCAACGTTGTGGTGTAAAGTGGCACCAGAGTCTGCAAAATGGGCTTCTAGAAGACAGCCCAGGGTCTTATTTTCCTGGTCCTTAAGTGCTGCTGCATTTGCAAGTGGCAATGCTGTAAGCTTAAAAATGTGAGAATTCAGAAGGTCCACTGCTGGGGGGAACAGCCAACTGCAATAAGGCATCAGAAGAGAAGGGATATAAGAGAGAATAAAAAGTTCCTCCAGAACTACCTGGTCTAAAGAATGACAAGAAGATGAAACGGTGGCTTCACTTTTGCACCTCTTAAATATATCTGGAGATGAAGAGCTTGAGTCTGAGGTCTTCAGGGTCTCCAAAAGTGACCTAATAAGACCATTGGCAAGCGAACCAGGGTCTTCCTTGAGCTAATCTCCTGGAGTAAAGGATGAAACAAAATTGTCCTCATCAGTTGCCCCTTCCTCAACAGAAGTCCCCTTCCTAGGAAAAATCGCCCCCACACAAACACACATACAAACTGACTAAAATGTCCTGTAGGGGAAACAGGATGATCCTGGGTTGAAGACACAAGCATCCTCCAAACCAGTGGTTCTCAATCTTTTTTTGTTCAGGGCACCCTTAACACGTAATGTAGGACATGCGGGGCACCCCTAACGTATTTATTGTACTTTATCAAGGGCATAATGAAGGTACTATACATAAATATACAGTTATTATTAGGTCTTACAATCATAATAACAAGATTAAACATAATGTACATAACAATTTCTATAAATCTTTATTTAAAAGTCCATTTTTGTTAGTGTTTATAGAAAACATGGGGCACCCTAAGCTGATGTCTGTGGCACACCAAAGTGCCACGGCACCCTGGTTGAGAATCACTGCTCCAAACAGATGAAGTGATATTACTAAAGGAAGATATAACAGCTTTAACCCATGCAGGATCCTGTTCAAAGGAAGAGGGGCCTGAAACTGTGTAGGGGCCACAGAGCAAGTGGGACAAAGTACTAGAAGAGTCCTTAGGAAGACTAATTTGACATGAGGAGCAAAGGGTTAAAGGTGACCCCCCCCCGGTGAATTTGGACTTGCCAGTGTCTCCTTTGTGGTCAGACATTGCCAGGAGAAATAAATAAAGAATAATAATAATAAAGAATACAGGATAGAAATGTAACAGCAAAATAATTATCTGCTTAAAGGGGTTAAACAGAATGCAAGGAGGGTGAATCCAGCCTCATATGGAGCACGTTGGGCTTCATGAGAAATGTAGCCCCCCACCTCTTCTCAACCACTGGAATCTACCCAGTGTGGCAGAAATCTTAACTGCCAGTGCCCCATCCAGTATGGCCACAGTAAAAAACACATTTCTTAAATGCATCATTGGCCCATAAAGAAGGCTGGCTAAAATTATGTCAAATTTTAGAAAGTCAAGAAAGAGGTCACCACTAGAAAGGAGGAAAAGTAGAAAAAAGCTAACAGAAAAGAACAGCAGAGCACAGAACTAGCGATTTTACCACTAACCCTCAGAAAGTGGCTGCTAGATAGAAAGGTGCATATTCACAGGATCTGTGCACTCAAAAAATGCAATCCTCTTCAGTCTTCAAGCTCCTATACATATTTTTTTGCCAAAACATACCCAAACAAGATGAAATGGTTAAGAGAAAAATCCATCATGTAGAAGACCCAGATTCCTTAACAGCCTGCACTGAGGTCTCTATCCTTCACAGAGGCCAGAGAAAGGAACCCACCTAGTAAGAGATTAGACAGTTCCATATATGTTAATAAAATAAAATAAATGAAGATTAGCTAAGAGAGTATTTTCCCTCATGCACCTCATTTGAGATCACTTTTAAAACTAAGTATGTCTGGTGGTGGTAAAGTGGAGTAGGTAGGGGAGGAGTGTCCACCTCCAGAGACCCATTTAAGGTAAGTGTCCTGCCCTATGGGCCCTGATGATACTTTACCCCATAGTTCTTGTGTTCCGCATTGGATGAAAGAAAAACATAGTTCCTTGCCTGGGGGCTCGTTTTAAAGAAGATAATACATACAGTTGTTTTCACGCAGTAAGCACACTTATGGGACCTTCTTTCCTTTGTTCAAAAAGAAGATATTTATTGGAGCATCATTTCAACTCTTACTTGGGCCTTTAGCAAGGACTGATAAAGGCCCAAGGAGTAGCTGAAAGTTTGAACCAATAAATCTCATCTTTTTGCACCAAAAAAAGGTCCTGTGAGTGTGGTTATTATATGGGAAATATATATGTATATGTATCTGTCCCCTCAGTCCTATTCCTCTGCCTAAATTAATTCCCTACACCCCAACTACTTGGCTGCCAAGTGCTGTCTGTCTTGTAACATTTCTGTGCTAACTGAAGACAGGAAAAGATGGTGACCTGCTAGGGTTTGAATCTGCAAGCTTGGAGGAGGGGTGAACAGTACAGCAGATCCTGGAAAAGCAACCTGTTGCTTGACCAGCCTGTTCTTCATCTGAGAAAATGTATATAGATTTTCTCTTACATTTGTATTTTTGTAGCCTCTTGGAAATGTATATTGAATTGTCATATATTTCATTAACTATAGCTCACAAACAATCCATTTCCCATTTTTATTAGGCTATTTGTACTCAATAGCACAACATAGGAAAGGTAAGAACATAAACCCTTTTCATGAGGAAAACAGAATAAAATATATTTTAAGAGTGATGATTTGTTTGTTTCTACTGGGAAATTAACAGGAAATGAGAAACCGGGGAACGAACAAGTACCAAAATTATATATATATATTTAGATATGGAGTACTATAATGGAAGCCGTAAAGAGAATAAATGTAAATTATTTAACAAGTATATGACAAAGGGGTCAAGAGCATCTAGAGTGAGTTGTACATGACTAGATAATTAAGGATAGGGTTCTTTCAGTGATTAAGCTTTTATTTGGAATTTAAAATGTGGAAGAAGGTGCTCTTGCATTCTGAGCAAAAGAGAGTTCCAGATATAAGGAGAGATAACGAAGAAATGTCTCCGGCGTAAGAGGGATTTAAAGGAAATATTTCAGGAATTAGGGTAGGTGGTATGTAGGGATGCAATGACACATCAGAGTAGATCTATACCCAAAAAAACCCAAGGAAAGGAGAAGAATCTTGTATACAATTAGGATGTCGACTGGAAGCCAGCATGGATTCCAGAAGGTCACTTGAAGGTATTTAGAAATCTGCAGTAAAAGACTGGACTTTTGGGGGGTGGCAAAAGAAAAAGAGTAACTTATTTTTTCTCTGACATCAGACGCTAAAGGGAAATTATCCCCCTTTCACCCATTGATTAACTCTGTAAAGCACTTGTGTAACCCTGTATTGTCTGAAACCATAAACTGTAAAGCTCTGCATCCACTTGTGGCACTATCCAAAAAAAAAGCGGTTCAAATTCAGTAGAAACACATTGAGGCACTAAATAGTGAATAATCTGTCCTATATGGAGATAAAGGAAATTATGTCCTGCAGCCCTGACTCCTTTAGATGTCCAACAAACCCAGCTTAGAATGGCAGTAGGATCTGTATAATGGAATTGTTGTCAGCTAATCAACCAATTGGTAGTTCTAGGGTAAAGGTTTAAATAGCTAGTATCCTTAGGTGCACAATGTATTCAGTTTTGCTTGAGAAAGCATGCTTTTAGTGTGAAACGCGTTGCAAGTGAAGTGATTCCTTCAGGCTGGAGGTTCAACATTTCTGTACCAGATATATTATAAACATGATGTAAGTGTTTAAATAATATATATTTTAAGTATTTTATGTTTAAAGGGAAGGTGTATATTTATTTACATCCTTATACTGAGACAGAAGTGTAACGATTAATTGTTTTATATATATACATTGTTTAAATACGTTATAGTCTGCATCTGTTATTTTTTGAGCTATAATGAATTTGTACCTTTTATATACATTGTGGTCAGATAATTTTGTTTTGTAGTTATACTGGCTTTTTTTTTTTTTAATATTTTTCTTGTTAAAGGTATTTCCTTTGGGAGATAGACGGGTGTCAGCGCCGACTCCACTATACAGATTCTATTGCCACTATATAAAAAAATAGGAATTCATTGATCAAAAAATGTTAATTATCAGGGATGGCAAATTTTGCCTCATAGGGACAATAGGCTCTTAGGGGGTTTTCTGTACAACTGGAAAATGAATTTCAGCTTACCCAGGCACATCAGTATCTATTTTCTACTAATACCGTGCAGTCAAGTGGAGGAAGTGAGATTATACAGCAGGAGGACTGTGTTAAAGGGTTAGTAATACTTAATTTTAGCTTTATTTCATATCATAGCCATTAAAAAAATATTAAGTGGTTTGAGAGATTTTCGCAAGTAAAGTTTCCTCCTCACTGGCTGTTTCAGTCAAGTCTGCCATCTAGCTGACAGACTTGGAATCCAGTCCACAGATCAGCCGGCGGCTCTTCATCTGAGCTGAGATAGAGATCTTTAAAAAGGACTACTTCATTGGAACAGTCTACAAAGTGTGCCTGGTTTGCAAGCACACTTTGCAGACCATTCCAATGAAGAAATTATTTTTAAAGTTCGCGATCTCGGCTCTGCTGAAGAGCCACTGGCCGGTCTACAGACCGGATTCCAAATCTGACAGCTCGAACGCTGACGTCAGTGAGAGGGAAATTTACTTGTGAATATCTCTCAAACCATAAAGGATTGAGAGATTAGATTTATATTGTTCTTAATATTTTTTTAATGGCTACAATATTAAATAAAGCTAAAATTAAGTATTACTATCCCTTTAAAGACTTTTTGGGGCATTATTCATCAAGCTAAAGAGGTTTAAATCTGAAGCAAACCAACTGCATCACAGGGGGAAATAAGAATTCTGCAAATTCTCATTCAACTAAATGCTGCTTTTAACTACTTGAGTGCTAGAGAGGTCTGCAATTCATAGCTTGGGAATGTTTAAAAATCCCATAAATCCCATAAATCCCATAAGGTTAAAAATCCCATAAATCAAATTTTTATTTACAAACTATTGTGCAGTTAGTCTGCTTCGGCACTGAACCTCTTTAACTTGATCAATAAAGCCATCTGGCCATTTTAAAATTGCATTAAAATGATAACAGAAAAAGGCAGAGCACATTCTAGACATCATTTCTGTATCTTTCCATAACGTGCCTGCACACATCAGACCTGTTTCATGATCTGCTGTAGTGTTTGGTTGATATATCTTCCCTCACTAGTAGATAAATGGTTTCTGTCAGCCTGCTTTAGATGCAGCACTAAGTGTTTCCTTCACGCAGGCTCTCATTGTCCTCTGTGTCCCTCTGACAGGCTGCTGAGTCGCATAATTTCTTCACATGCCCCATACATTTAAAGTGGATCTGTCACCCAAAGACAAGCTTAGTTTGTTTTACAGAGAATTAAAATTTGCCTCAATGTTGCCTTAGCTCTTTTTCTACAAAATAAATATTTTTAGAGAAATGTCCTTGTATGTGTTTTGATAGAACAGTATGGCACATTACATTAAGTTCTTGCACAGTGTGCTAACGAGTTCTGTTCAAAGGCAAACTTATTGTTCAATGTGCCCCAGCATATAGGTTATATCTAGATTCATAGCACAGTGGACCTTATTCAGTTTCTGTGCTTGGTCAATGTTATCACATGCTGGACCTTATGCATAGAAGAAAGGAGCAATTCTGGGGAAAAGAAAGTGAAACATAGGGAACAAATAAATATTTCCCAGATTCCCATCTTTTTAAATGGCACTTTAAACCCAAACGAGCGCTGGAGAGGTCTGCAATGTGTAGCATTCAAGGAGTTTTAAAAGCCCCATTAAATCTAGAGGAAATTTAATTTGTTCCATATGGTGCAATTGGGTTGCTTCAGAATTGTTCCTGCTTTCTTCTGTGCATAAGGCTCAGTGTGTGGTAACAATGGCCCAGAACAGAAACTAATTAGCATCATGTGCCACACTGTGCCATTAACAAATGTAGGTTTATTTCTCAAAACCAAACCAATTTATATTACAAACAAGGCTAGTACAATACATAGGAAGTTTTTAATTTGTAACTCTCTTTAAATTTTATAGTAAGGTGTGAAGTCATCTTCAAAGAAAAGAGGGCAACTTCCATGTTTTAAATGCAGTTGCTCTTTTTACATCTCAGTAAGAAAATTAGGAAGTGAAGTATCACTTAATCATAGGCCTGTAGACCTTCAGAGAAGGCTGAACGGGCTGGTTCGAGCTGTCCAGATTTCTTGTGGCCCTATGTTCAAGAACTTTGCAAAGCTCTTGAAGGAGTCAGTCTTACCATCAGTGGAGACCTTTTTGCAGATGCTAGATGAAGTGGTCTTGTTGTCTGGAGTAATCTGGTGTTCCAGTCTAGGAAGTTTTAAAATGGGCCACTATGGAATATTTGAATAGATTAAGGGGGAAAAGGGGTTAAAAGTAGCTATATTAAGGCAAAACTTACTAACTTGGCCTTCCTATTTCAACTGTTGGAAGTGAAAGATGTTACTAAAAGGTTTGCCGTCCATAGGATACTCAGAGGCTGGAGGAAGTATTATAGATTATAAGAGACTGGTAACATTAATTTGTTCTTAAGGTTGGTGTCAGTTTTGGACTGTAACTCTGTTTTTAAGGCTTGTTTTTTCCAAAGCTGCTTTCGAGCTGGCATTCTTTGTGTATTAAGGATAAATTAGTAGGTCGCTCCAAGTGAAGATGGTAGGCTCATCCTTGTTTTTGAGGCAGAATGGAATTCATTTTTGTCTCTTGTTTTAAAATCTAGGAGCTAGCACTGAAAGTTAGGAACCAGCAATTGCTCTATTGAAAATCAGTGTTGCTGCTTTCTTGGAGATTTGTAAACACATTTAAATAAAAAATAAAACACAAAAAAATATCATCATAGCACTGTGATTTGTACACTCTGATCCCAGGAAAGACTGACCTCTACACATGTCACTGCCATTAGTACACTTTGGTCCTACTAAGGGCTGACACAAACATATCACTGCCTTTGGTACAGGTTGAGCGACAATCTATTTGTTAAGAAAAAGTATACGGGTTAGATTAGAACAATGTGCCACCCTGTGACAACATGTGACATTGGGTATGCCTAATATAGACTGATTTTATTTGAGTTTTCTTTTAAGAGTAGCAGAGAGAGGAAAGAAGGGAGATGCTACAAAGAGGGGGTGATAGAGGAAGTGACAAGCTGAAATGCTAAAAGTAGGGATGGAGAGAGAAAGAGGATGATGGACGAGTGGTTTGGAGGGAGGGAGAAGCTGGGAATATGGAGGATGGGATGGATGGGGAGAAGATAATGGAGAGTGTGGAGGGAGAGACTGGAAAGAGGGAGGCTGTAAGGAACTAAAGGACAGAGAAGCCAGTGAAGCTAGAAACTGCAAAGAGGGAGAGATGGATAGAGTTGCTAGAAAGTGGAAAGGAGAAGCTAGAAAAAGTAAGGAAATTATAAAAGGAGATGTTAGTATGAGGGAAAGACGGATTGAGGGAAGCTAGAAAGAGGGATAGTGGCACTAGTGGAAAAGGGGGGGGGCAATGGTGCAGCTGGGAAAAGGCAAGAATTGATGAAGGGAGTAAATAGCCGGAGAGAGGGAGGGACAAAGTAGCTGGAAAAGGGAGGGAGGCATGAAGGGAGGGAAAGATAAAGGGGGGAATTAGAAGAGGGAAGGAGAAAGGAAGGGAGATGCTGGAAAGAGGAAGGCATACCTTGGAACTCTCCGGGTTTGACTCAGAGACAGGGTTTTAACACAGTTCTCAGGATTTCTGGGTGTATGGGTGTAAGGGATTTTTTTTTTTTTGGTGATCTCCTCATGGTTAGTTGGGGGTGAATGCTCTGCAGTTGTGGCTAGCAACAGCAGAGGAGAAGGCAATGCCAGCTTACGTAGTGTTTATGAGAGACAGGTAGTGTCATCTCTAATTGTGCAATATTCAGTGTTATATAACCAAGCACATACGCATGCGTAGTGTTAGACATACCTTGCATACCTATAAGGGCGTAGTCTGTATTTTACCCTTTACTCAACACAGCTTTGCTTAGAGCCATTTGGGACGAAAGAGAGTGTTCCTGAATCTCACGTCTGTCTGTTCACCTGTGTAACGATACTACAGAGTTTCGTGTGGAGGGCTCTCCCACACTGATGTACAGCTCCAGTAGCTAAGTACCTTTCCGGTTTTCTTCTTTTTATACGCCAGATTCGTATGTCTCTCATACTAATGTAAATTCTGGCAGGAGCTCTGATTTATTTTATATCATTGCATGTTTAATCATTGCATGTTCAATAAACTGTAGTTATAGTTTTTCCTTCACTTCAGTGTGTCTTTATCTTTATTCTGAAATTCCAGACCTCTATTGTAACCATGGGCAAACTTCTCAATGTGGCAGAGTGCAGTATTACCTACTATATAATCTGTACCAAATGTCTGTTTACAAATTACAGTCTGCTGCTGTTTCTATCAGCCAGACTGAGAGAGAAGTTCTGCTTGTCTGCTGTGTGTTCAAACTATGAGATCTTTAAATTGTTGCATTTTAAGGGTTCCTTGAGGTCTGACGGGAGCACCTCTGGTTTAGAGAAAATAGGGACATATCACCAACAATCTACATTCTGGTTCTGCAGGGGAGCTGGGTATCTCAAAACCACAGAGATGCAGTTAGGGGCTTAATATGCTAGCCTACAAGTATGCTAGAGAGACTGGTAGTGTTGTGGTTTGGCGTTGCCAGATGGAGAAGGACACTGATAATTTGAATAATATGATTATGTGCAGCATACATCTATTGGTCTTGATATCTTTCTATGTGGCTTTCAGAAGGATGTGGAAACGGCTTTGCCCTTGTTAGGGGCTCGGCATATTCTTCACTAATTGTGTCTAGGGCCTATCTGGTTGACTGGTATAATGGCTTATACCTTTCATCCCACATAAAGACTCTGGGGCAGTTATTTCCTATTCTTGGTACAAGTTCACCTTACCCCTTATTTAAATAGAATAGTCTCACAATTCATAACAATACAATACAATAAAGAAAGGAGTGAGTTTCAAATATACTTAAACAGGTGTCTATACATATATATATATATATATATATATATATATATATATATATATATATATATATATAGAGAGAGAGAGAGAGAGAGAGAGAGCGAGAGAGAGTTAAGATTGTAGCCGTATTAGTCCAGTGATGTAGATATAAAATAACAAAATTAATATCTTGTTATACCTTTTTTATTGGACTAACAGCATTTTGGATTGACAAGCTTTCGGGATAAACTCCCTTTCTCAAGTCTGAAGCATTCTTAATATATGCATTTTTTTTTAACTCTCTCCCCTCCCACACCATCTCCTGTACTTTTCTTCTCTTTCTCTCCCCCACCCCCACAACCCTCTGCAAGAAGAGTGTGGATTTTCTCTTGGTTCCTGTCTTATCAGCAGTCCCACTGTGTTAACCCCAGCAAACTACACAGCTTTGAATTCAATGTATTAACTGTTTTAACTGTTTTAACTGTGAATTCTATATCATTGTGCTCAGAAATGCTTCAGACTTGAGAAAGGGAGTTTATCCCGAAAACTTGTCAATCCAAATTTCTGTTAGTCCAATAAAAAAATGTATTCCATTATATTAATTTTGTTTGTTATTTTACATACATACATATCTATCTATCTATCTATCTATCTATCTATCTCTCTCTCTCTATATATATATATATATATATATATATATATACTAGCAACATGGGACGGCGTTGCCCGTCATGTTATGACCATTGGGCGCACGTGTTTGAAATGCAGACACACTGATAAACACAGACATATACAACACACAGGCAGACACATACCATACATCCCAAGTGTCCCTCTTTAGGAGGGACAGTCCCTCTTTGAGGGCCAAATCCCTCTGTCCCTCTTTCCCACCCTGTTGTCCCTCTTTTTAGGAGGTCAGACTGTGTGCAGGGCCGGCTCCACCTATAGGCGAGGTAGGCGCCGGCCTAGGGCGCACACGTACTGGGGGCGCAGGCATGCAGCGGAGAAGCGCTGCGCCCACACACACCACGCCAGGAACCACAACACAGTCAGGTCTGTGTTGCTACAGCGCTCCCTCATCTGGTCGGATCTTTAGTAATGCAGAGCGTGCTGGGAGTCATGATCTCCCGCCGCGCTCTGCATTACTGAAGAGAAGACTACGCGGGAGATACAGGTATGTGATGGGGGGCAAGTTGGAGCTGAGGGGGCATAGTGGAGCTGAGGGGGCAAGTTGGAGCAGATGTGGGGCAAAGTGGAGATGATGGGGGCAAGTTGGAGCTGTTAGGGGAAAGCTGGAGCTGAGGGGGCATAGTGGAGCTGGTGGGGGCAAGTTGGAGCTGATGAGGGTCAAAGTGGAGCTGATGAGGGTCAAAGTGGAGCTGAGGGGGGGCAAGTGGAGCTGAGGGGGGGCAAAGTGGAGCTGGTGGGGCAAGTTGGAGCGGATGGGGGGGCAAGTTGGAGCGGATGGGGGGCAAGTTGGAGCGGATGGGGGGCAAGTTGGAGCTGCTGGGGGCATAGTGGAGCTGATAGTGGAAAGTTGGAGCTGAGAGGGCATAGTGGAGCTGGTGGGGGCAAGTTGGAGTGGATGGGGGCAAGTTGGAGCGGATGGGGGGCAAAGTGGAGCTGATGGGGGTAAGTTGGAGAGGATGGGGGGCAAAGTGGAGCTGATGGGGGTAAGTTGGAGCTGAGGGGGCAAAGTGAAGCTGAGGGGCAAAATGGAGCTGGTGGGGGCACGTTGGAGCTGATGGGGGCAAGTTGGAGTTGATAGGGGCAAAGTGGAGCTGGTGGGCCAAAGTGAAGCTGATAAGGGGCAAGTTGGAGCTGGTGGGGGGCATCTCTTACAGGCATCTCCAGAACAGGGGCAGAGTGGCTCAGGGGGCAGAGAGAGGACAATCATGAAAAGAGGTTGCATATAAGTAGGCAGGGTATAAAGGGGTGGGACACAAGGGGCGGAGCGAAATGGGCGGCAAAATTAGGTTTTGCCTAGGGTGGCAAAAATCCTTGCACCAGCCCTGACTGTGTGGTGTGTATTACTTTGCTCTACAGCAATAAAGCAATAAACTTCAGTATATGTGTTTATACATTAGTCTGTGCAAATAAAATACTTTGGTCTTGAACTAAATCATTTATTCACTTACATAAAGAGCCAGTAATAGGTCATGAAATAACCTAAAAATTCTTACCAATGCCCCGCCCACCAGCCACACCCCCAATAATATCACCTAAAACTAACGTGTCCCTCTTTGGCCCTGTGAAATGTTGGGAGGTATGCACATACACACAGTGAGCGGCAGAGACATGCAAAACACATGTACACACAGACACACTGGAGATGCACACATGGACACACATATGTAACAGAGATGTACACACACACACAGACACGCAACATATATGAGCAGAAACACATGTGCTCATGAGTTGTGCACCCCTCTGGCACTCAAAGGGTTAAGGTATAGAGAGGCATGTCAGAGTTAAATAGCAGTGGGAAGTGTGTTCATACCTGGGAACACTGACTTGTGAAGTCCCTAGAGGGGACTGATGTGGTGCTGATGTGGAGAGAGCAATGGGGCAATCTGGGTTAAAAGTGGGTGGGGCTTAATCGCGAGTAGGGGGCGGGGCTTAACATAAATGTGAAAAAGTGTTAGTAATAGGCTGGGGAAGGAGGAGAAGTGGGAGGGAAATGCAAGTTTACAGTGTGAGGAGTTTGAACACACTCCCTGAGGGGTAAAACTTGATACAGAACCCTGTGGCAGTCAGTGGGTTAAGTGTGAATCTGATGGCTGTCTGTCCTGTGTCTTGCATGGCAAATGATGACAGTGAAGAAGTAATTCAGCAATGAGGGCCTACCTTAACCCTTTGAGTGCCATTTTGTTCCCCTGGTGATGCAGCACCGTTCAGTGGCTTTACTACAGGTCCTGCTGAGGCCATTGGGAGTCAAGGTGAGTGACTGTGTGTCAGCCATCTTTCTTTCTGGCTTTGTGTGTGTGTGTATGGGTGTTTGGTGCTGTGTGAGTGTGTATGAGTGTGTAATACCTGTGAACTTTGACTTGTGGAGTCCCTCATGTGGTGCTGATGTGGAGAGAGCAATGGGGCAATTTGGGTTAAAAGGGGGCGGGGCTTAATCGTGAGTAGGGGGCGGGGCTTAACATAAATATGGAAAAGTGTTAGTAATAGGCTGGGGAAGGAAGAGAAGTGGGAGAGAAATGCAAGTTTACAGTGTGAGGGGTTTGAACACACTCCCTGAGGGGTAAAACTTGATACACAACCCTGTGGCAGTCAGTGGGTTAAGTGTGTACCTGATGGCTGTCTGTCCTGTGTCTTGCATGGCAAATGATGACAGTGAAGAAATAATTGAGCAATGAGGACCTACCTTAACCCTTTGAGTGCAATTTTGTTCCTCTGGTGCTGCACTACAGGTCCTGCTGAGGCCTCTGGGAGTCAGGGTGAGTGACTGTGTGTGTGTCAGCCATATGTATTTCTGGCTTTGTGTGTGTATGTGGTGCTGTGTGTGTGAGTGGGGGCATGTCTGTTTGGTGCTGTGTAAGTGGGGCATGTGTGGTGCTGTGTGAGTGGGGCATGTGTGTGTGTTTGTGTGGTGCTGTGTGAGTGGGGCATGTGTGTGTGGTGGTCTGTGTGTGTGAGTGGGGCATGTGTGTGTGTTTGTGTGGTGCTGTGTGAGTGGGGCATGTGTGTTTGTCTGTGGTGTAGGAGCAAGTGGCGGCCATATTGTTTTTTTCTGACTTTGATAGTGGTGGGCGGGCTGCATAGTGGGGGCGGGCCAACTCCCTGCATGATTGAATCACCCAATAGGAGTAGTAACTCCTGCTTTATGCCTCCCCTGGGTGTGTTTTGGCAGGCACAAAGTCTTCTTTTATATATATAGATATATATATATATATATATATATATATATATATATATCATGAGCAAGCACTCACAGGAAATGTTTTTGAAAAAAGTATGAGTATTTGCACCCAGGTGATTTTTTTTTTAAAAAAGAGAGTGCTTCCCAACCGGTCTAATACATACATACATACATACATACATACATACATACACATATATATATATATATATATCCAAACAAACAATAAGTATAAGTAATGGCGCCTATCCAAATACGCTGAAACCCTTATGAAAAAATAAAAATAAATAAAACACTGTCGCTGCAATCCTCGTTCTGGAGGTGGACAGAATAAATAACTACAAAAAAAAAAAACAGTAATAAGAGGAGAGCGCTAGTGAAATAGTTAAAGACAATTTAATACATAAAGCCTAGGATACAAAATATCTAAATAACATTCAACTTCATAAAATAAACAATCCTAGTGAAACTAGGATAAATTAGTGAATTCACTAATAACAATAAAAGTAATAATAAAAAAAAAAAAAAAAACCAAAAAAAAAAAAAAAAAACATTAACCCCTTGATGTGCAGAGTTCAAAACTTGGTCTCATGTATAAAAAACGGTACCGTAAATAAGCTAATATCCGGCGGGCAGGTGCCTAATAGATGATATTCACACTTGATATACTGAATCTCTCCCGTCTTCACGGCTGTATCATCAGGGATCCATTTCCAAAATATAAGGATCTTACTTGTTCAGCAGCGGGCAGAGGTATACGTCTTTCAAGCACACATGTCAGTGCTCCCTGGCTGTGAGTCCAAATGTCTGAATCCCAGCAGAAGTCTGTCTCAGAAGCAGTGGACAGCAGCTGATACTGCCAGGTGAGCACAATCAGGCTGGTCTGTAAACCACAATCCACAGCACCTCCCGGCTATAGGAGTATAAAATTCCAAGTATTCATGAGACTGTATAAAAGATGTAATGAAATAAGAACTATAGAGAAGCACAATGGGGTCAACAAGGTCCGACGCGTTTCGTATCTGTAGATACTTCTTCAGGGATAGATCCCTGAAGAAGTATCTACAGATACGAAACGCGTCGGACCTTGTTGACCCCATTGTGCTTCTCTATAGTTCTTATTTCATTACATCTTTTATACAGTCTCATGAATACTTGGAATTTTATACTCCTATAGCCGGGAGGTGCTGTGGATTGTGGTTTACAGACCAGCCTGATTGTGCTCACCTGGCAGTATCAGCTGCTGTCCACTGCTTCTGAGACAGACTTCTGCTGGGATTCAGACATTTGGACTCACAGCCAGGGAGCACTGACATGTGTGCTTGAAAGACGTATACCTCTGCCCGCTGCTGAACAAGTAAGATCCTTATATTTTGGAAATGGATCCCTGATGATACAGCCGTGAAGACGGGAGAGATTCAGTATATCAAGTGTGAATATCATCTATTAGGCACCTGCCCGCCGGATATTAGCTTATTTACGGTACCGTTTTTTATACATGAGACCAAGTTTTGAACTCTGCACATCAAGGGGTTAATGTTTTTTTTTTTTTTTTTTTTTTTTTTGGTTTTTTTTTTTTTTTTTTTTATTATTACTTTTATTGTTATTAGTGAATTCACTAATTTATCCTAGTTTCACTAGGATTGTTTATTTTATGAAGTTGAATGTTATTTAGATATTTTGTATCCTAGGCTTTATGTATTAAATTGTCTTTAACTATTTCACTAGCGCTCTCCTCTTATTACTGTTTTTTTTTATATATATATATATATATATATATATATGTGTGTGTATGTTATACATATATCACAAATTGATAAATTGTACAGTAATAAAAAGTATGATTAGTAAATATCATTAGAACCGCAGTCCAGCTAGCAGAGTACAGTTGGATAACATGCTTGCAATAATAAAAGCATTACACACCATTAGCATTGAATAAAGGTTCTCTGTCTCTATCTATGATTATAAAATATATCACTTGTATCATGTATATAAGCTGAATTATCAGTATTCTTTACCATGTCTTTTTCTTATGGACATTTTATGTTCATATAGAACACCACCTGTAGAATCTAGCACATTTCGAGCTATGCTTATAGGCTTAAACGGGAACATTCACATGAAAAAACTTTTGCCCATGGGCTTAAATTAGAAAAACTATATTAGGTTTTTTATTTTACTTACCTACTTCTTCAATTATGGTGCCTTAGTACTGGGCACTTCCGCATTCTGCGGCACACTGTATGTGCGGCACAGCAGCACAGGACTTCCCACCTTCCTCCTAGCTCCCCCAGGAAGTGCGTTCATGCTTGCCTTCATGGTAATATTTATGTGGTGTATTGTTACAGCAAGCTCTGTTTACCATGGTACTGAGCTTGCAAAAGTTTTTTTAATGTGAATGTTCCCCATTAAACTGGGTTAAAATCACTTTTAGATGTGTTCATGCAGAGCATATAAAGAGGCTTTCTAGCATATCGCAGATTAGGCAGGAGATGTTCTTTAAACAAAAAATATTATCAGGTTTCTAGACAATCATAGACAATACATGACCTTGCTAAGTATAAAACAAAATTTCTAAGCAACACATTCTGCAAATGACCTTATACGCTCACACTGCTACAGGAAAATCAGTATTTGAAATTAAACTGTTAATAATGTCTATATTTTATAAACGCTAATATTGCAGCTATTATAAAATGAAATTAAACAACCCCAGTCCCATCTCTCAAACCTTTATGGCTTGAGAGATATAGAAGGCTAAAGTTCCCCGCTCCCTCCTCTTTCCCTGCTGTTAGCTGTAAAGTCGACTTGAGGAGGCTCTTCAGCAGCTGAAATAGCAAAATATAAAATTAATTACTTCTTTGGAACGGTCCACAAAGTGTGCCAGGTTTGCAGGCACACTTTGTAGACCGTTCCAATTAAGTATTTCTTTTTACATTTTTACATTTTGCTATTTTTGCTCTGCTGAAGAGCTGCTTGCTTGTCCCGGAACCAGGATATCCTGGTGTCAGCTTACAGCTGACGTCAGGGAAAGCTGAGAGAGCGGGGAACTTTAACCTTCTATATCTCTCAAACCATAAGAGTTTGAGAGATGGGACTGGGGTTGTTTAATTTCATTTTATAATAGCTGCAATATTAGCATTTATAAAATGTAGACATTACTAACACTTTAAACAATTTATTTAACTATTATGTACCCAAAACCTATTTTTATTGATTTTATTGATCACTTGTTACCAGATTAATCGCTGTCAGTTATTACCTGTTACACTAGGTAAGGTTAATATACATGCCCACTGATAAGCATGGGTTACACACTCACCAGATCTTTGGCTCCAGAGAGGATGGCACAAAACACAAATCATGTAAATTGATAAATGTTGTTACAGCTGAAGGGTTGTTCATACTCCTTGCCAGATGTAAAACTGACTCATTGGGGTCTGGATAATCAACCAGCAATTGGCTTCATAGATAACTTGCATGGTGTGCTCTCTGCTGGAACACTGGGCTGGCAGTCATACTTTTTGTTGGTGTTAATATATTGGGTAATTGATTGTTATACTAGCTGTGTTCTTGCTGCATGGCTTAAAGGAGCAGTAAACTTTTATTTCTATGCATACCTAAATGTTACAGAGCTTTTCCTGCTGAGTAAAACAAGAGAACTCTTACTGCTGAAAAATTCAACTGGCAGCATGACTCAGCAGTTACTGACACATTCTATGGAGAACTGTTTGTCGGTGACTCACCTCTCCTCGAGAATGCAAATTAACAATAAATTGGAATCCGACCACAATAGGGCAATGCTAAAATAAAAAAAAACAGTTCAAACTGTAAAGACTTTGAACAGTGGTAGTACCTTTGCTGTAATCAACAGGAAAAGCCTTACAATATATTTTTTTATAACAAAAATGTACTTCTTTAACCTTTTGAGTGGCAGAGGGGTACGCAAAGCATTGCGTTGCAATACTTTGCTTAAAGTGTTAGTAATGTCTAAAAAAAACTTTTTTGCATTTAGAAGAGCTTAAAAAGCTGATCTAAATGCAAAAAAACGTATCTCTTAAACCGCTATGGTTTAAGAGAAACGGGCGTTTAAAGTTTGATTTCTCCTACTGACAGCTGTAAAGCTGTCAGCAGGAGATCCGTGTCGGTCGACACGCTGGCGCTTGAGAAGTGCCGGGATCTCATTATTTACACAGAACACTAGGCACACGTTTTAGACCATTCCAATGAAGGGATTCCGTGTAAGTAACGAGATCCCGGCACTTCTCAAGCGCCAGCGTGTCGACCTACACGGATCTCCTGCTGACAGCTTTACAGCTGTCAGTAGGAGAAATCAAACTTTAAACGCCCGTATCTCTTAAACCATAGCGGTTTAAGAGATAATTTTTTTTGCATTTAGATCAGCTTTTTAAGCTCTTCTAAATGCAAAAAGTTTTTTTTAGACATTACTAACACTTTAACCCTCTGGCACTCAAAGGGTAAAAGCAGTGGCCTCCTCTATCACCAATCTGTTCCAAGTGTTTTATTTAATGTTGCTGCAAGCCTGAACAACTTACAGTCAAGGACTGCATGTTTGTGCACAGAGGAATGATGACAAAAAAAAAACAAAAAACAGTACACCACATATCTACAAAGAGTTCTGCTTTCTAGCTTTATCCATACAATTCAAACCTTTACATTGGTTGCTATGCTTTTGCCTGGCAATTTGTAGGCTCACATTGTTAAAGAGAGATGCACAGATTTGCACTTGCTCTATTTCACCTTATATCTGATTATGGCCTGGATTCAAATGCACCTGATAAGTGTTGTCACTGGTTTTATTTTGCACAATTCATTGATATTTATGAGGAAATGGATACGTAAACAAAAGTGACAAAGGTATCACATGCAATACAGTCCGGACCTATGCTTACATGCACTGACTACATGGGCAGTGATAGTTGTTACTGGTATGAGTTAACA
Organism: Rhinophrynus dorsalis; assembly: GCA_037306005.1. Taxonomy (NCBI): domain Eukaryota; kingdom Metazoa; phylum Chordata; class Amphibia; order Anura; family Rhinophrynidae; genus Rhinophrynus; species Rhinophrynus dorsalis. The sequence goes on along the minus strand of CM074722.1, from coordinate 406,009,756 downwards.
AATACACATGCATCCTACTTACATAGCAAGAGAGCCTGACAGCTTTATATTTTTGCATGTTTATAATCCCCTAAATGTGCTGTAATAATCAAAATTTAGTGTTATGCCTATAAAGTGAACAGGTAGAATAGGATATAATAAACAACTTTTTGTAGAACATAGCCTGTTAACGCTTTAAGAAGAACCAGAGGGGTGTGCAATGCATTGCTTCACAAGTTAAATCTTCTAAGATGGCACCCAAACCACAAGGAGAAAAAGAACAAGACAACTACTAAAATAATAGGATTTTAGTGTTCTTACCTGTTACATCCTTTTATTTTTAGTCCATATGGAACACAGCTACCTTGGTGATCAGTCCCTCCTCCTGGAGGGCAGGGCACATCATAAAAGACAGGGTCTTTGGGGGTGGAGATTCCCTCCTCCTCCAGCTCAGCTCTCCAGTTACAAACTCCCACAATTCATGTGACAAAAAAGCCACAGTAAAGGAAAATAAAAGGGATACAACCCCATGGTACCTGCATTCCATATTGTAAGTAAGAGAAAATAAAATATATCACTCTAGTAAATCTCACTCATTTAACGTTTAAAAAGTTGACATTTAGGTACCCGATATTTTTCACCCTGCACTTTTAACAACTCCCTCAAGCAGTGGCAATGGGAAAAAAAGTATGACTCTGCCAGCACAGCTTCTTTTCTGCATTTATATATTAGCTTAAAACTTATACTCCCTCTTCCATGCTTATGTTCCAACACTTTAGCAAATACTAGCACATTCAATGTAATCAGTGTTAAAAGTTTAATGTGAGCAAACACAAATGTCACCCCTATAGCATGCTCAGGAATATGTAAGAATTGTATGTTGACATCCACCACACCTTATTAGCAAATGAGGATGAACAAAGAGCAGAGGACCAGTATTCACTGAAATTCTCATACACACCCCCATACTGCTCACCTCTTGGCTCAATCAGCATAAATAGAATATTGTTGCAGTAAATAGTTCAGTATAATGATAAACGGAGCTTGCTGTAATGACAGACACGATTCACCACACTATGAAGGGAAGCATGGACACACTCCCTGGGGCAGCTGGGAGGATGGTTGGAGGAGAATTAAACAGCACTGGGAAGTCCTGCAGAGCTGTGCCAAAGATTCAGCATATGACATAATGCAGACGTGCACAGGGTGAAGAATAAATATTCTACAATGTAAGCAAATGAAAAAAAAACACGTTTCCAAATACTATTTTCATAGGTAAGCATATGGGAAAGTTTTTTTACAGGTGAAAGTTACCCTTTAAGTGCCTTTCCGCTAGCTTTAATGGATACCACTTGTTCTTTGAGTAAATAGTTAATTGGGGAGTTCTTTGTATTGTCCTGGAATATCTTTGTTAATGGTAATCATGTCACCTCTTAGACGTCTCTTCTGTAATGTAAAAAAACAAAAAACAAAAAAACAGTTTGGCTAGTCTCTCTTTATGTCACGGTTTTCAGGCAAAGAAGGACAGACACAATCGTAAAATATAAATAACCACCTTTATTTATAATGACAGCAAATAATAGTATAGCCCACACAACCCCAGAACTCAGGATGATAGGACTCAGGCTCCTGCCCGGAGCCGCACACTGTGCTACGCACTGCACTACTGCGATATACTGGAGACTAGGCCCAAAGTTCAGTTGAAACAACAGAGGGGATTGTATTGATGCACTGAATCCTGGGATTCAGCCCCAAATTGTAGAGAAAGAGCATCTGCTCTAATATTTTTTGTACCAGGGAGGTAGGAGACCTCAAAATTATACCTCAAGAGGAAAAGGGTCCATCTGGCCTGACATGGAGACAACCTCTTCGCCTCTGACAGATATGTTAGGTTCTTGTGGTCTGTTAGTATCAGGATAGGGACCGTAGTACCCTCCAACACATATCGCCATTCTTTCAAGGCAAGGATGATGGCGAGTAACTCCCGGTCACCTACAGAGTATAAACCCTCAGTCTTAGACAGTTTCTTAGAGAAGAAACCGCATGGAAGAAATGGTTTCCCTGGGCCCGCGCACTGGGACAACAAGGCGCCCACTCCAGACTCTGAAGCATCGACCTCCAGGGTGAAAGGAAGGGTGGGATTCAGGTGGAACAATATTGGAGCTTTGGCAAAAGCCAACTTCAAGTCCTCAAATGCCTGCAAGGCCTCAGGTGACCAGTCTGAAGGATTAGCTCCCTTCTGAGTCATGTCCGTGAGAGGTTTGACTATGGTGGAGAAGATTCGAATGAACGTCCTGTAGTAATTTGTGAAGCTCAGGAACCTCTGTATGGACATAAGTCCCACTGGAAGTGGCCACTGTAATACGGCAGACAGTTTTTGTGGATCCATGGCTAGGCTGGAGGATGAAATAATGTATCCTAGGAATGTCACCTGGGATTTGTGAAATTCCCACTTTTCTAGTTTGCAGAACAACTTGTTCTCCCTGAGCAGTTGTAGGACCTGGGCTACATCTGCTCTATGTGCCTCCAAGGTAGGAGAATGGATGAGTATATCATCCTAATATACCACAACACAACTCTGTAGCAGGTCTCTCGACACATCATTAATGAATTCCTGGAAGACAGAGGGAGCGTTGCACAATCCAAATGGCATCACTAAATATTCATAGTGCCTGCTCCCGGGTGTTAAACGCCGTCTTCCACTCATGGCCTTCTTTTATTTGTACCAAATTATACACTGCCCTCAAGTAAAGTTTTGTAAAAATAGTAGAGCCTTTGATACAATCAAATAGCTCTGTGATCAACAGAATCAATTAGGCGTTCTTTACGATCAGTTTATTCAGACCCCTGAAACTGATGCATGGTCTGAGTTCCCAATCTCTTTTCTTAACAACAAAGAAACCTGCGCCCGCAGGTGAGGAGGACTTCTGGATAATGCCCCTAGATAAAGCATCAGCCACAATCCTCCCTTGTTCACCTCCACTACAAGGGGTATACTCGACCCTTAGGAGGTCTGGCCCCGGGTACCAGATCAACAGTACAATTGTACAGCCTGTGTGGCGGTAAATTACTGGCCTCTACCTTATTAAATATCTCTTTGTAGGACTGGTACTCAGCTGGTAAAGAGGAAAAACAATATCCTGGTAGGCTGCTGGAGGCAAGATTTCATACATTGAGAAGAGACCACACAAGAATATCGCAAGTCTGCCAATCAGTTCTTGGGTTGTGAGTCTGCAACCAAGGAAAACCCAGAATGATGGCATGATGGGGAGAATGTATGACCTGGAACTGTTGTGTCTCCACATGGAGTGCCCCTACCCTTAGAGAGAAAGGATGAGTCTCATGCGTAACGTGTGTTGGCTGTAGGGGTCAACCTTCAATGGCCTCAATCGCCATCGGCTCGGAGCGAGGCAGCAAAGGGATAGTGTGCTTTGCCGCAAAATCTGCATTGATGAAAAAGCCCCCGGCCCCTGAGTCCATTAGTGCCGAAGCCACTACCAATGACTCTGCCCAAGACAATATTACTTCAAGAATCGGTTTGTCCTGAAGTCTTTCTGGGGACTGTGAAATTCCACCCAGGGTCTGTCCCTATCGCGGTGCCGTGATTCTGTCTAGCGACATTTTTACTTTGGGTTTACTGTAGCTGCATTCTTATTGGTCCTGCGCTATGACTCCTCCCTGGGCTTTGCCTTTATATACGCCCTCCTGTCACTATACCGGTGCCCTTTCGTGGTGTACCCGTATCTAGCGACTAGTAGTTCTTGTTTCCTGTTTCCGTGTATGACCCGGCTCGCCTGACTACGATTAGTGCCTGACGCTCCTGTGATCCAATTCCATTGCTGACCTTGGACTGGCTGACTAACTCCGTGTGTACCGAACTGGCTTGGCTGAGTGTCTGATTCCATTACTAACTAAGGACTGGCTGATGATCCGTTATCGCCGATCTGACTGGGCTAGTGTCTGGTGGTTCTCCTGACTGGCTGTAGTCCGTGTGTGCCGACCTGGTTGTGCTTCTAACTCTGTTGTTCACGGGACTAGCTTATTACCTCCGTGTACTGAGAGGGAGACACCGGTTGCGGACCGGTTATGTTACATACCTATCTCTCCCGCTTGCTTACCGCTCCTATAGTCTCCTGGAGCCTGTGGGAGTCCCTGCACTCACCAGTGTCTATGTTGCCTCCGGTAACCCTATAATATCTGGGTCCAGCCTGTACCACACTTCTGCCTGCATTGCCTCAGTTCACCCTATTGGCTTAGGGTCGCTATATTGCCAGTATCTGATGTCTTTTGCCTCTGTAAACCCTTGCGTGCTAGGGCTCCGTCACTGCCAGAACCCTGTCTGTGTTGCCTCCGTTTACCCTTGCGTTCTAGGGTTCAGTCACTACCTGAGCAGGCCTGAACCACGGAACACCGAGACTGATGGTCAGGAACTCTAGGAGGGTACTAAGCAAGTAGTTAGCCAGAACCACAGGTCAGACAAGCCGGGGAGTGCACGAAGTGATAGACAGCAAGAGCCACAGGTCAGACAACCGGGGACTACACGGCGCAAGTTAGTCAGCCAGAGCCACAGATCAGGACCGAAGTGGGTAGTCAGACAAGCCGGGGTCATGCACGAAGCGGATTCTCAGATAAAGCACGGGTCACAACGGAGCACGAGACATTAGCGGAAACACCACGTGAGGGCAATGACTCTTAGGCCCAAGGAGGTAAATAAAGAAGCAGAAGAAAGCCGGACCCAATTAGGCAAAACAGAATAGGCCCATAAACAGGCATCCATGCCAGTGCCTGTTTCATGATGTCAGCAATGTGGAAGTAACTGCAATCATGTCAGCCGACACACCACAGAGGAAGGAAGAACAGGAAAACTTAGACTCTAAGGGACATTGCGATAGTACCCCCCCCCTTAACAACCTCCTCCCCTGCGGAAGAGGACCAGCACTAGAGGCGGTGCGGAAGTGGAATTCACAGAGAAGGGCTGGTGCATGTAGATCTCTCTTAGCGACCCAGGAACGCTCCTCAGGTCCATATCCTTTCCAGTGAACTAGATATTGTACCTGGCCTCTGACCCTGCGAGTGTCCAAAATACTTTGTACCTCATACTCCTCATGGTCCCCCACTTGGACAGGTCTCTTACAGACCAATGGTTTCAGTAGCGACACATGGAAAGCATTAGAGATGCGCATATTAGCAGGGAGTTCAAGGGCATAAAGCACGGGTCACAACGGAGCACATGAGACACTAGCGGAAACACCACATAAGGGCAATGACACTTAGGCCCAAAGAGGTAAATAAAGAAGCAGAAGAAGGCAGGGCCCAATTAGGCAAAACAGAATGGGCCCATAAACAGGTGTCCGTGCCAGTGCCTGTTTAATTGAAAACACAAGAGTGGGCTAGCACAGGCATATAGAAGATGAAAAGCCTATTATAAATCACTATATATGTCTGGTGCACTCTAGGGCTAAAGCATATAGTATCCAAAACAAGGAACAAAAGACATCCCCCAAAAAGAAAGAACAACCCTTAACATGAGGCACACAGAAGGATTAATTCAATAGTACCAATATAGAATTTTTATTAAGTATCAAAAATAAGACAATTTAATGAGACAGTAGCAATAAAAACATTTAAAAATAGTAGTCATTGATTGGACTTTGGCACACACAAATACTTTTATGAGGCTGCTTCCTGTTATCCCCTGACAAAGCCGTTTTTGGCGACACGCGTTGGGATTCGGAGCTTCTGTCTTTAGTGGTGTCAACTGAAGTGTCTCCCAGTGTCCTTCGTTTTTATTTTCAAGCATCTGCACTTCATAAGTATTCTGTTTTTTTATATTTAGTCTCTATTATTGACTGAATCTAGACACTGTTTCACTTCTATTGTTTCAACTCACATTCTTTAAATTTGACTATCTAGTGCACTTTAGATTGATAGGTTTATTGTGTGGATTTGGGGCACTAAGTATATTTGGATACCATTGTTACTTATGGATGAAGGTTATTTATACCTTTAACATCATTATATTTGTTGTAGTAAATACACTGATTATATATATTTTTTGACACCACTTTGACTACTATTTTTAAGTGCCTGTTTCATGTCAGCAATGGGGAAGTAACCGCAATCATGCCAGCTGACACACCACCAAGGAAGGAAGCACAGGAAAACTTAGCCTCTAAGGGAGACTGTGATACTTTATAACTCAGATCCTCCAATCCCATTATCAGTTTTGTTACACACCTGTCAGGTCACGACTGAGGAAAGTCAAAAGCATGACTGAAATGTTAGCTTAAATTATTTTTGAAAATAGAATAACTTTTGTATTTCTTGTTTTCTCCTAGATATACACACACGTACACAAACACCCACATGCAAAGAAATGGAAGGAAAATGATAAATACTAAAACATAAGTGATTCAAGTTTTGGATCCAATTCATTCTTTATCAAGGCACAAACTAGAATCAAAACATTGATCATTTAAGAACGTGACAGCTTCAGTGATCCATTCACTTCTTTGGTTGGAGTCACCATGGACACAACCCGCCTTCTTTACAAATTTGCATGATTACAAATTTCTAAAATACATATAGATGTATAGAGAGAATAAAGCTCAAGTATAGTTAGCTTATTTTATTTTTCAGAATGTATTAAGTTCTACATGTCACAGAATTGTGTTATTAAATATCTCTATGTGCTGCATAGTAAGAGGTCTGATCTCACGTGACAGACCCTAATTAAAACAAAAAACAACCAAAAACAGCACTGCAACAGTAGGTGGAAATCTCTGGAGGTTGCATGGCTTCAGGTGACGATACTCACTGCCAGAATAAGCAATTACAACCCAGAACTGATATCCTCACTGAATCAGTGTAATAGTGTATTATACAAACAAGGGCTGACTCATAAATATTGATTGGATGGATATTTATCTCCTGCTGCCCCAGGCCCCAATATGAATATAAATGTTTTTTTTTATCTTGTGTGATGTTGTTTGAGGACCAGGCTTCATTGCCAGACACACTGTCTGTGGCAGTGCAGACGTTAAGTCAGTGCTTCCTAAACAAGATCTGCAAGCAGTCATATAAAATATTGAATGTGTGTTTGGAAAAGATATCTTAGACATGCCATAAAACATGAGCCTTTGTGCGAAGCATATCTCTCTGCAATTTGTAACCAGTCTGTCCTAATTTCAGATAAAATGCAGGAAATATGAATTTAGAAGAAGCACATTACTCCCAAAAATGATTTTGTATTAGGCTACCAACATTTATTATATACAAACATGCATGACTTTAGAAACAACACCAAAGTGAGGGAGTCAGTGGGTGAATATTCACTAAGGAAGTGCAATAAAAAGAACAAAGGTTATGTACTAAGACAGGCTTTGTCAATAGTTGAACCTACAGGTATTGGGGACAACAATTCCTATCATCCTCAACCTCCCAACAGCTTTCTCCAGAAGATCACACCAAGGGCTCGATTCTATTGTGCCCCTTAAAACCTGTGTTAGGGCCAAAAAGAGATCTAGCTGTCCACACATCATTGTAACCTATTAATTCTATTCCTTGGCCAGCATCCTACACAGTGAGCATTGGTCACATGAACTGATGTTTGAGCCTAACACTCGTCGTTGCTTTCTGTTCCCACAACTCATGCTAAATAATGAGTAGAGAGAATTCATAGTGTCAATAATATCAAATGTGAGCTAGTTACACAGTCACCCTACCCTCACACTCCCACATACTAACTCTAAAATAAGCCCCCTGCCTCTACACTACACTTAACACTACCAACACAACCCCCCCCCCCAGTTCGCTCAATAACCTAGGGACAATACCCCCTTCCCACACCAGTAACCAGTAAATAACACACCTTGATGTAAGAGGACCAACAGTGTATTCTTTACCCTTGTCCTCCTGCATCTTCTCCCTAAATAAACATATTTAGAAAACCCTAATACCCCACCGTCCTCCTCTAATTAAAGTAAAATAACCCCTCCTACCAGTCCCGGTTGGGCTGTTGCCCAAGCCAATGTGCGGGAAATATGAACAGAGATTGTCTTTTATATGGCCAGTCTCTGTTCAAATTAGGTCCCACCCTTTCATTGCCTGGGGTGTGAGAATATGCAGGACATGGAACATGCCCTGGAGAAACCTGACCTCCCAGCCAATCAGCATCTAGCTTGAGGGGTCATGGGTGTACCTACTGTCATATATCCAGCTAGCCAATCATTCAATTGCTTGAGGGATAACAATATGTGTATCTGTGATCCCCCAGCTAGTTGCCGATTGGCTGGGAGGTGAGGTTACTCCAGGGCATGTTGCGTGACCTGCGTAACTCCACATCCTTGCATTCAAGGGATTTTAAACCAATGTGCATTTTTATTTGTCTCCTACAAAGCAGTTACTTTGCCCCAGTATTGATCCATTTCTTCTTAGAACAAGTGAATAAGTGTCTCTGCAAGGGGAATAAAGTTAGTGGCAGTGTATCACTGGTGTATAGATCCTAGGCTTTTGGACAGCCTAATACATTCTTAATGCACTGTGCAACACAGTTTCACCATTACATTAAAGAAGATTGGAACAATTACATGCCCAGTAGTGGTGACAAAACCCTGCTCTCTAACCTTTTTTAATGTCAGAAAGGTATACCTCATCTGGCACTTAAGAGTACCTAGCAGCTCCCCTGCCCTAGTAATCCACCACTTTCTGCTGCCTATGGTAAAGCGGATCTGTCACCTAAAAAAAAATCACAGTAAACGTATCTACATAAACTGTAGACACCATGTGCTTTTTGGATTTTTCAGTCAGCATAATAGTTTTAGAGAATTATGGTTTATGTCCTAGAGAATCTAATCTTGGCAGAGCTTTGTACTCTAACGCCTGCAAAATTAATTAATCATATAACAAATTTCTCCTCTGGGTGGACTAAATTAATGGAGAGGAATAATCATGCAAGTCCTTCCAAGATAGAGGTTCCCATTGAGGGGAGAATTTGGAGATGTGACAGGTCCTATTTAATAGCAGTACCAATTTCTTCTGAAACCCATGATGAAATATTATAAAGGATAATATGTTGTAACATATACTGCAGGCAATGCTCTTCTTCTTGTAACTGAAGTCCTAGCTCCTAGTTTCATTGTTTAAAGTGAAAATGTAGAAAATGTAGTAAACTACATTCCTGAAGGGCTAACACACAGTTTTTTGGGACATTCCCAGTGGTGCAGTCAAGGGACTAAGCTAATGGTTACAACATCTGTGCAAAATCAGGAGTATCCTAAAAGGTTGTACTATCTATGCCTTTTAGCAATGCAATTTACCCCCCACCCCCCACCCCGCTGAAAAGGTTTTCCAAAAAAGTGCCAGATACATTTTTAACGAAGAACAATTTAAAGAATTATGACAGTAGGTTTCAATGCAGATAGAACGTTGGTCTAGAAACAAATCTGATTGCTTTCTGGAATCATTAACAAAACTGAAAATAGATTCACCGGGGGTGATTGCTTGCTCTAGATCAGTGGTTCTCAATCTTTTTTTGTTCAAGGCACCCTTAACATGTAATTTAGAACATTCGGGGCACCCTTAACATATTTAATGTACTTTATCAAGGGCATAAGAAGGGTACAGTACATAAATATACAATTATCATTAGGTCCTATAATAATAATAATAACAAAGCTAAACATATTGTGCATAACAATTTCTATAAATCTTTATTTAAAAGTCCATAGAAAACATAGGGCACCCTAAGTTGATGTGTGCCACGGCACCCTGGTTGAGAATCACTGCTCTGGATCAACAATGCAGGTCTGAGAACACAGAACATGATGGACTTGTCATTTTCAACCCTGTGAACTTTGTTAGTAACCTCCATTCCCCTTCTTTAATACATTTTCTACCATTTCCCTTCTCCAGTGTTGAGTCTTTTAGTAGATAGGTAGAAGACTGGAGCTAAAACCATTGGTAAAAGATGTCAAATGCAAATGTATCTAGCCCAAATTTCCTCCAAGATTTTAATAGAAATCACTGAGATAAATCCAGTGATAACATTTATTATTTGCAATGAAAGCCTACCAATGGCTCTGAAATGAATTGCTCTTAATCAGCATAAAGGGTAACTAGTATCAATAAGGTATACAACAAGAGCAAAGTTCACAGCAATCTGGGAACACTCCCAATTGACATCTACAGAATGGGCTTGCATAATTAAAACATAACTTTTATTGTTATTCAAAATAAAATTGGATTCAAAATAAAACCTGGATCATGTTTGTGTTATCTATTATTAATGAGGCAGAGTTCATATTTGGTATGAAAATCCATTTAAAGGGATTTTTTGTCTCCAGGCCAGACGTTGTACCCAGTCATGCATAAAGAAGGACTGGATACAAAAATAGCTCCCTTTATCTCCAGGGAGCTACCAGGGCCAGATTTACAATAAGGCAGAGGTGTCTACAGGCACACCCCACAGAGGGGCGCCTGTCATTAGGATCACTTTTTTAATTAAATGAGTCTCGCTGGCTGCACAGTGGCATAACAATAATCCCCCCACCCGGCGCCCGCTCCATGTTGGCCTCAAATTGCCTCCTTTGGCACAGTCCTGTAGCGGCTGAGCTCCCTCATCGGCTCTTTAGTAATGCTGAGCGCTGGGAGATGACATCTGCATTCCTGAAGAGAAGACTGTGCAGGAGCTACAGGACTGTGCCAAAGGAGGCACCGACCTGTCCTGCCAGGGAGGTAGGAAACAAACAACGGGGGGTAGGGGGGAGGCAGTGTGAGGGCAATGTGGAGCTGATGGAGGGCAAGTTGGAGCTGATGGGGGCAATGTGGAGCTGGTGGGGAGCAAGTTGGAGCTGATGGGGGGCAATGTGAGGGCAATGTGGAGATGGTGGGGGCAATGTGGAGCTGATGGGGGGCAATGTGAGGGCAATATGGAGATGGTGGGGCAATGTGGAGATAAGGAGCATTGTGGAGGTGTCCAGTGGAGATGGCCAAGGGTAGGGGGCACTTCAGATTTCTGTGCCTACAGGTTCCTGAGATGTAAATGCGGCCCTTGGGGCTACATTACTTCTTGAGCACCAGATCTCCCTGTACATGAAGGGCGCTATTTCTGTGTCTAGTGCTTCTTATATATAACTGGGAACAACTTCTCGGAGGCAACAAATTCCCTGTACATAAATATAACTATGTCCCATGAATAATAGATAACACATGGTCGCAAGCATGATCAAAGTTTTATTACTAACCCTTTTGATGCCAATCAAATACCTCACAAGTGTCCCTTTTTAAGATCCAAATCCCCCTGTCCTCTTTACCACCTGGATTCCCACTTTTTAGGAGATCAGACTGTGAGTGATGTATATACAAGTGTATTACATTGCTCCACAGCAATAAAACTCACATTGTTTGTTTAAACTTCAGTATATGTGTTTATAAATTAGTATGTCTAAATAAAATACTTTGTTCCTGCTCTAAATCATTTATTCATTTATTACACCATTAGGTATCAGAAGGTCATAAAATGACCTAAAAATTATCTGTAATGCACAGCCCACCAGCCATGCCCCCAACAACACCACCTAAAACAAAGTGTCCTTCTTTGGCCATTTGGAATGTTGGGAGGTATACAATCATGTAAAATTCACAAAGTTGGCAAAGTGGGATTGAAAGGCAAACCTTGTGAATTTTACAGAGTTGTGTTAAGAAGCTTCTCTTTGCACATCGACCCCTAACTCTAGCACTGTACTAAGAACTTAGTCTGTATGTACTCTGTATGTCTTCTGGGTGAAACAGTCAAGATGTTCAGATGAAATGGAAGCATTTAAACAGTGACTAGATTGAGAAGATCTGAGAAGCAATCATTCTGGTCTTGGAACCCAAAAAGAAGAAAGAACGGATGATCTGCATGGATGAGAATATGCAGATAAGAGTCCTTTATGTCAAGGGAAGCTAAAAATTCACACACAGATAGCAGCAATGAGAGAGGGCAAAGACTCCATCTTGAACAGAGTATGAACAATGCAATTGAGATGTTTTAAATCCAGGACGACAGCCACCATCCTTTTTGGGAGCTATGAAAAGGTTAGAATAGGATCCCATTAATATTTTCTGAGGGGGAACAAGTACCAGGACCTGAATGTCCCCCAGGAAAGAAACAATTTCTAAGAATAATCAGCCCTGCATCAGCTCATGAAGGACTCTAGACATAAAGAAGAGACAAGGAGGAAGGGATTTAAAATCTATGCAATAACTTTCTGATCACCCATAACACCCACTGGTCTGCCACAGAGGAAGACCATATATTGTGAAAGACATGCAGATGACCAATAATGGAGTGGACCCAAACTCTGCTAATCATGAAGAGGTAGGTTTGCTAGCTGAGGGCTTTTGGGTAGATTTCTTGAATGCCCAGGCCTGTATGGGTTTCAGCATGCCTGGGTTGCAGCAGTAGTGGATGTTCTGAATGCATACAGTTACTGTCAGGAGTAATAATGGCCACATTTCTTCTGTTGAAAGAAGGAATGCTTGGGGGTAATCTGAGGCATGTATAATAACATTCTCCAATTCCTTGCCACACATGAGAGAGAGATTAAGAGCTTTTTTTTAGCCAGCTTCAGAACGCACTAAGGACTTGCAATGAGCCTGACAGAATGCAGCACAGCCTCAGTAAGATATACATTAGCCTCAAGGATCTAAGAAACAGCAAGACCATCCTTCTCTTTGGCCACATCCACATGGGCTGCTCCTAACAGTTGTTTCCCCCAAACAACCATGGCCCTAGTCACCCAAGTAGATGTAAAGGTTGGCTGTAAGGCAGCTCCAGAGGACAAAAATTCACCTTAAGATGGGAATTTAGGCCCACCTGGTCCTTAATTGCCAGTGCATCTGCAAGTGGCAATGCTGTAAGCTTAGAAAGGTGAGAAATTAAAAGTCGGGGTTGTTTATTGCTGTGAAGAGGGAGAAAAGGGATATAAAAGAATATCACCTAGCAATAAATAGTTTGGTATCAGGCAACTTCCATTCCTCCAGAACCACCTGGTCCAAGGAATGATGGGAAGGGAAAATCATAGCATCTCTCTCATGTCTCTTAAAAATATCTGGGGCTGAAGTACTGGAACCAGAGGCCTCAGTTTAAAATAATGCCCTAATAAGACCCTCTATAGGTGACCTAGGGTCATTTTCAAATGAATCCCCAGGACAGAATACAGACTGTCATTATCAGATTCCTCTTTATCAATAAAAGAATCCCCCTCTCCAGGGGAAACTCTCCCTACAAGATGACTAGATGTTCTTTTGTGGGGGAAGTCCTTAGGAACACCAGTCTGACACAAGGAGCAAAGCGTTAATGAAAAAAAAACCTGAAACCTTGGTGTTCATAAACTTGCTCATGTTTCCCTTTGTGCCCAGACATAGCCAGGAAGTGAAAATAGAACAGAAAACAAACAGAGGACAAAATACATAGCTGACTATAAGGGGTAAAAGACAGAATGAGAGGAGGGAGCTTCAGCCACAAGAGCTAATAGGCAGGTGTTTCATGGGTCGCGATGGAGATGAAAGTGGGGAGGCATGGCATCTACCCTTCCCTGAGGCCCAGGACAATACTGGGCCTCATGGCAAAATGTATCCCTACAACCAGCCTGAATGGAGTAGTGGAGCTGCAGCTATCACATCTGCAGGGTGGCAGGGTGAACATCTGAGTGTATCCCCTTTTCCTAGTTCAAAGAGATGAATTAGCCCCTTCTTGCACACCAGAGCCCACTCAGTGCTGCTGGAGACTGAACTCATGTAGGTGAAGCCCCATCCAATATGGCCACCACGAGCGCCCACTTATTAACCCCTTAAGGACCAGCCGCGCACACACGGTGAGGTCAGTTAAGGACCACGGAGCATTTTTTAAATTTTTTTTTAACCATTCGATTACGGACTCTACCACTTCAAGGTAGCAACAGAGGCTGACATAATGAGGAACCAGATTGCCAAATTAGCCAAATCAACACAGACCTCAGAATGTGGCTGTTAGCCAGGGGCATACTCACTTATGCACTCTGAGAACTGGAATCTATTCTGGTCTTCAGTCCCTTATATGAGGAGGGGAAAAAAGAAAATAGGATTTTAGTGAACTTGCCGTTAAAGGGGAACTGTCACCTCCAGTAAACCGCTTCTTAAATAAATCTTCCATAGTAATACATGTTGAATCCAGATCTATTTTTTTACTCAGTATTTTGTGAGATTTGGGCTTTTTAATTCTGTTCCGTGATGCCAGTTCAGAGCTGTGCTGCAGCCTGTATGGAACTGAAATTAAGGGACAGAATAAAAAAGCTCAAATCTCTGAAAATACTGAATTAAAAAAAAAAATCTGGATTCAACATGTATTACTATGGAAGTGTGCCTGGTTTGAGGCAGGCACACTTTGGAGACCGTTCTCATGAAGATTCTCTTTGTATGCCATGGTATTTTGGTTCTGCAGATGAGCCATCCTGTCCCAGGACCACAATCTAAGTTTGTCAGCTAGAGCACTGACGTGGATAAAAGGGGCAGGAGGGGGGAAATTTACAAAGCTATTACACAAAAACTATAAAAGTTATGACAAAAAGACTAAGGTCATTTGCTTTATTTCTTCAATAAGAACAATATTAGATAATATAGTATAGTGTTACTATCCCTTTAAGAAGTGGTTTACTGGAGGTGAGAGTTCCCCTTTAAATCCTTTTCTCTTTGGTCCCTATGGAACAGAGGAACCATGGGTTGAGCTCTTCCTCCAGGACAGGGCACATCACAAAAGACAAGGTCTTTGGGGAGGAGACACCCTCTTCTTCCTCCAGCTCAACCCCCTGCCTACAAAGTCCCTGATTCATGTGTGACAAGTGTCACAGACAAAAGAATCTAAGTGGGTAAGAAGAAAAGGAAGTTCCTAAGACTAAGACCCTAATAGGACTTCTCTGCCTGGGGAAGGAAACTCAGGTAGAGTTTTCTCCAGGTGGGAGTACTGTGTTCCATATGGACTAAAGAGAAAATAATTTAACAGTGACAATAAAATCCTATTTTCTCTTACAAAACACCGAAACCTTAGGGATATACCAAAGCATCCCAAAGATTGCAGGAATTGAAAGGAGAGAAAAAACTCACTCTTCCCCTAAGGATACCAGTATTTCTTAGGACTAACTTGGATCTGTATAACCTCAGGTGTGGACGGGCACCAAACTAGCACAACAAACCAAACAAGAACCAAGGGGGCTCAAACTACTGAACAACTAACTGGGCAGTAGAAGAGATGGAAAAAGATGGCCATCAGACAGGCAAGACTATCTGAAGGACCTTCCAGGCAAAGCTGGCCTCAGCCTAGGCCAGGACATTGACTCTGTAGTGTTAGGTGGATGTGTGTCACAGCCTTGCACAGCTGTTCAGCTGAGGTCTGTTTTTTGTAGGCCCACATATCTGGTGGAGTGCACTGTGATCTTGAAAGTAACAGGCTTCTTCCTGATCTCATATGCCTTGTGTATTGTAGCCTTGATCCAAGAGGCAACAGTAACCTTGGATGCATGCTCACCTGTCCAAGGGCCCTCAGGGATGACAAAAAGAGAGTCAGCCTTGAGTAAAGGCTGATTGTTATGCACATAAAACGCACAATTTCCAGCAGGTGGAGAACAAAGGGTAAGAACAAAAGGAAGGCACAACAATCTCTTGATTGATGTGAAAGTCAGAGACAACCTTGGGCAGTAACTCCTGTGATGTACGAAGTACCACCTTGTCCTTGTGAAACACCAGGAACAGAGGCTTGCAAGACAGTTTGCAACTCAGTCAACCTTCTAACAGAGACAACTGCCAAAAGGAAAGCCATTTGCAGCATCAGCTGATGCAAGAAATCAAAGCCAGGTGCTCAAAAGAAGGCCTCCAAAGGACACCTAAAACCAAATTGAGATCCCACTGAGGTGTGGGGTCCTCAAAGGAAAGGAAGGCATGTGCCACTCCCTGAAGAAAAGTCTTCACGAACAGCATAATGACAATGTGTCTCTGAAAAAGAACAAAGCTGAGATCTGTAACTTAAGGTATCTCAGTCTAAGACTCTTGTTGACCTTGTCCTGAAGGAAGGGCAGAACCATAGGAAGATCAAATGTCTGAGCAGAGACATTCTTGTCAACACACCTCCAGTGAAAAATAGACCAGCCCCTATGGTACGCCTTAGAAGAAACACAGCTTCCTAGCTAAAATCATGGTGCAGGTGTCATCGAAGAATTCCTTTCGTCTCAGAATGGTGGCCTCAAGAGCCATGCCATCAAGGCCAGTTGCTCCACATCCTCATGCCACATAGATCCCTGAAGCAACAAGCCCAGTCTCACCGGCAGGCGAAGTGAGTGCTGAATGGACAGACTGATAAGATCTGCAAACACCCACCTGGACCAGAATGGGGCAATTAGGATGACTAGAGCCTTCTCTATCCTGATCTTTTGGATCACCCAGGGGATGAAAGGAATTGGGGGAAACATACAGGGCAGGTGAAAATTCCATGGAATGCACATGGCATCCATTCCAAAGGCCAGAGGGTCCCGTGTTGGTGCACAGAATGCAGACACTTTCCTGTTCTTCCTGGTTAGACCAGCATTGAACTATCAGGTAGAATGCCTCCGCGTGAAGCTCCTGTTTTCTGGACCCATGTCTTGTCAAAGAAAGAAGTATGCAGCTACATTTTTCACCCCTGGAATTTGTACAGCTGAGATAGCAGGGACAATGGCATTCACACATAGGAGATCCTTCACTTCCTTCCAAGCTCTCTCTCTCTACGAGTTCCCCCTTGGTGAATGATGTAGGCCACCACTGTCAAGTTGTCTGATTTAACCCTTACTGGGGTCCCCGTAAGTACCAGGGTCCAGTGCAGGATTGTCAGGCAAAGCGTTCGGAGTTCCAGAATGTTGAAAGATAGGAGACTCTCCTCAAATTACCTTCTGCCCTGGGCCCCCAGGTGTCCCTGGGTTGCACCCCAGCCTCTCAGGCTGGCATCCAGTGTCACTAGGTAGCCAGGATCCACTCCAGGATCATGAAGGGTCTCTCTTGAGTCGGGTGTGGGAGATGAACTCACCACTGCAGTGATGATGTGAGACCAGAGACCAGAGCATCTTACTGATGAGTGAGATTCTCTGGTCTCCAAGATCATGTCCTTAGTATGGCCCTCAGAATTTCCCTCATGTGGAACTGAGCATAGGGAACTGCCTCCACGGCAGACAACATGCAATCTAGTACTCATAAGTAGTCCCTGATCATGGCAGACAGCCAGTCTACCGCCCATTAGACATTCTGTAACAGGAGTTGGATCTTCTCCTCTGTGAGAAACCCCTTCTCCTGGAGGGTGTCAAATCTCATGCCCAGAAACAACAACACCTGGGATGGGATAGGAGAAGATTTCTTTAGGTTGACAATCCAACTGTGATGCAACATAATGTGGGTGAACTCCTGGATATGGAGAGCCAAGATTTCTTCTGAAGGAGCCATGATCAGCAGATCATCCAAATATGGTGCCTTGGGCATGGATGTACCTGGCCAGGGCTACCATGATCTTGGTAAAGATTTTGGGCACCGAAACCAGCTCAAACAGCAGAGCTGTGAACTGGTAGTGATGGCAAGTGAAAGCAAAATGCAGGAAACGTTGGTGGTCTGGGTGGATTGAGACATGCAGATATGCGTCCTCAAGATCCAAAGAGGAGAAAATCTCCCCATGGCACATCACTATGATGACAAGAGGCACAGATTTCATCTTGAAGTGTGTAGCAATCACATACCAGTTGAGACATTTCAGGTCCAAAACATGACAGCAGCCATTGTTCTTCCTGGGGAACCACAAAAAGGTTGTAATAAAAACCTGACAAGCATTCTTGGGCTGGAACAGGTACCAGAACCTATTTCACCAGAAAAGAGGAGACAGCATTGTTGACAATGCACTTTTTCTGGGTGCCAATCTATATTATGGCTCTATATTTTAAGAAAAGAGCTTACATAGCTAGTCATATTTTAGCAAGTATTTTATACATATGTTATTTGACTTTTAGTCATCGTTTTTTACATATGGTATTTATATTCAAATAAACCTGCTATTTATTTTTAGCCTATTTGTCTACTTTATATTTCAAGATTCTAGTATTCCTGAACACGGCAGGACTGGATTTTCCTTGCCTGCTGCCTGCAACATGTGGCCCTCCAGTCGCAGGCTGCAGTTTGCTCCATGGACACTCACAAAGTGGATCATGTGATAGAGCACGAAGAGACAAGAAGAAAGTGCCCTCTCTCACCTTTCTAACTCAGATGGTTGCAGAGATATGTCCTATAGAGGTCTCTTCAATTTGAGTCAACAGAGCAAAAATGGCTGCAGACGGGCTCCAGTTCATAAAGGAGCCATGCCATAAAATCGGACTAATATTTAAAAGTGGCAAAAAGTCTCAAAAACCCCTGGGGCTAACAGGGTGAGGAAAATAAAATAGGATTTTAGTCTTACCTGTTAAATCCTTTTCACTTAGTCCATACAGGTTACTGGTACACTGGGAGGCGTAAGTCCCCTTTAAGTAGGCAGGAACATTCTCTAAATGTATGCAGGGGTTGGAGCCTCCCTTCCCTCTTAGGCTGACTCATCCAGTCTGCCCCTCAGAATTGTTTGAGAACAAAGTAGACTAGATAGAAGAAGGAAAGAAGACTCCTGTGAGCATGCCCCAAAGGACTCGCACAGAATGCCACAGGAGAGCTGAGCATGGTCTCTTGACAGGGTGGGAGACCAGTAACCTGTATGGACTAAGTGAAAAGGATTTAACAGGTAAGACTAAAATCACTGTCGTCCAATACAGGTTACTGGTACACTGGGATGTCCAAACATTAAGCTTCCCAGAAGCGGGAAGAAGGCAAGGACCAGGCGCAAGGCCCCCAGAGTCACCAGGACCACTATGAACCAAACGATCAGAGATCCCAACAAGACGGAAGTGTCAACGGACACCAACTAGGGGTAAAACAGACCCCAGAAACTGTTACACAGCACACTGAACTGGAGCCCACAGAGCTCAACAGTAAGGAAGCACTGAGAACTACAGAAGAATAAGACCCTAGACAGGCGAAACTGCCTCCAGGACCTTCCTCCCAAAGCTGGCATCAGAAGAGGCCAGCACATCCACACAGTAGTGCTTCGAAAAGGTGTGCACAGCTGTTCAGCACGTGCTGGATTCTTGTATGCCCAAGAGGCCCCAAGTGACCTAGTAGAATGAGCAGTAACCCGAAAGGGAACACGCTTATTCCTCAATTCGTAAACCTTACGAATAGTAGACCTATCCAAGATGCAATGATTACCCTGGATGCCCGTCCCCCTGCCCTAGGACCCTCAGGAATGACGAACAGAGCGTCAGACTTCCTAATGGACTCAGTGCGATGAACATAAAACTTAAGACAATGCACAACATTCAACAAGTGGAGATTCCACTCCGTGTCAAAGGAAGGATTAGGGCAGAAAGAGGGCACCACAAGCTCCTGATTGATGTGAAACTCGGAGACCACCTTAGGCAAGAACTCCGTATAAATACGAAGCATGGCTTAATCCTTGTGGAACACTAGATAAGGTGGTTCACAAGACAGAGCTTGGAATTCCGCCACCCGGTGAACTGAAACAATAGCCAGAAGGAAGACCATCTTCCAAGACAAAGGTGTAAAGGAATAGTAGCCAAGGACTCGAAGGGGGGCGCTGAAGAACCCCCGAAACCAAATAAGGTCCTATGGAGGAGCTGGACTCCTAAAGGCAGGACGAACATGAGCCACACCGTGGAAGAGAATCCTGACATCAGGAAAAACAGCAAACGCTCCTGGAAAAAGACAGAGAGCATGTCACGCTGTTCGCCTGCTCACCGTTGCTTCGGTGCGGTCCGGCGCTTCCGGGTTTGGCGCGTCACGTGATGGTGACGTCATTCTGCGGTGCCCATATCCAGGCACGCCTCCAGACGCCCGGTGCACTGACACAGTGTTCCGTGTATGTCTGGGTGCCTGTTCCTGAGCGTGCACATTCCTGTTCGGATACCTAGTGCTCCAGATCCCAGAACCTCTCCTGCAGAATAGTCTCCTCGTTCGTCTTCAGACCTTCTAGCTGTCATCTGTTCTGGCATCCTCCTCCAGTCTCCTTAGTCTCTGCTGGCTGTTTCCAGTTCCATGTAGCCAGACATCTACCCCTAGATCCCAGGTTCCTGATTCTGCTTCCAGCGTACCGGTAGGAGATCCTCCAGACCCTTCTTCTATTCAGGTCTGTACCTATTTCTCTGGGGTGGGTTCTAGTACTGGGGAGTTATAGCTACCGTGTGGCCCACGTACTCCATCCACGATCCCTAGCCTGCTCTCCCTAGCCTGCGCTCCCCCCTGCAGGAGAGATTGTACTGTGTACGGTGGGATCATCCTGGTCTGGGTCCTGGCTCAACCGGGATCGGACATCTGGCTTCGCGGCCAGCACCTTTACCCAGCCCTCGCCGCAGCAAGGTCCCGCCGTAGACAGTCACCGCACTACTAGCACCGTACACCAGCGTCGTACCCTAGCACTCCCTCTCTTGCAGGTAATATACCTGCTCCGTAGGTCTGGTGACAGTGTGTCAGTGCCAGTACCGTACCCATGTCTGTAGACCCCAAGGAGATCACCCAGGCGGTGGTCCATCAAGCGGCTGTCCTAGAACAGCACGCTTCTCATATTCAACGGCTGGATCACAAACTAGATTCCATCACGACCCTGTTGCACCATATGCAACAGCGGCTAGAGAAGCCGGTCCCGGTGACGGCACAGGTTCCAGCTCCTTCTCTGGTTACTGATCCTCCTGCAAGCTCCCTACCAGTCAGGATTCCGCTTCCTGACAAGTTCGAGGGGGACACAAAGCTCTTGCGTGGCTTCGTACACCAATGCCTTCTCCATTTCCGTAACCAGCCTGCAGTTTATGCGTCACATCAGGCGAGCATAACCTTTATTGTGTCCCTTCTCAGAGGTCAGGCCTTGGCATGGGTAACACCGCTTATGGAACGGCAGTCTCCGCTTCTCAATGACTTTGATGCCTTCCTAGCCGCTTTTCGATCTGTGTTCGATACTCCTGGCCGCCAGGCTAAAGCAGAGGCATCCCTGTTGGATCTCCAACAAGGGACACAGACCTTCGCCCAATACGGCATTGAGTTCCGTACCCTGGCCTACGACACCGATTGGGGCAATGGTGCTTTAAAGGCTGCTTTTCGTCGTGGCCTGTCCGAGAGGCTGAAGGATGAACTCACCACTCGTGAGATACCAGACACCTTGGACGAACTGATCACCCTATGTACAGCGTTGGACACGCGTATGCAGGAACGCCGACAAGAGAGAGAACGAGACCGGTCCAGACGCCCAGCAGTTCGGCCCCCTGTACGCTTGGCTCCTCGTTTTCAGAACGCTCCGATCCTGCCTGACACCGCCTCAGAACCAATGGAGATTGGTAGGGTAACACACCTCACTGAGGAGGAGAAGACCCAACGTCGCCAACGAGGCTTGTGTCTGTATTGTGGGCAATCCGGCCATTTTGCTCGCTTATGCCCCAATAAGCCGGGAAACGAGCGGGCTTAGGGGGATCTGAGGGTCTCTCCTTAAGTCACACAGTACTACCCTCTTCCACGCTTCAACGTCTCTCGGTTCCTGTTCGCGTCTCTTGGTCTTCCTCTTTGCTCCAGACCAAAGCCTTGATCGACTCAGGAGCAGCTGGAAACTTCCTTGATCTCTCCTTCGCCCAACAGCACGGGGTGCCACTTGTTGCCAAAGATCCACCAGTGGAGATAACGGTCATCGACGGTACTCCTCTGGGATCCGGTCTGATTACTCTCAGGACTATACCCCTCCGGGTACACTGTGAACCTTCTCATCAGGAGATCGTAGCTTTTGATGTCATCACCTCACCTCTCACCCCTGTGATTTTGGGGTTTCCCTGGTTACAAAAGAACAACCCTTTGGTTGATTGGGAGCGAGGAGTACTTACCTTCCCTCCTGGTCACACTCCCCCTCAAGTAATTTCCACCCTGGCTCCGTCTCCTGGGTCCTCCAAGGATCCTTGTTTGTCTATTCCAGAACCATATCTGTCCTTTTCCGATGTTTTCTCTAAAGTACGGGCAGAGGTTCTTCCGCCTCACAGGGCATACGATTGTCCCATAGACTTGGTACCGGGCACTGTCCCTCCCAGAGGAAAGACTTATCCTTTGTCTCTTCTGGAGACTGCCGCCCTGGAGACGGACATCCAGGAAAACCTAACCCGTGGGTTTATTCGGCCTTCTTCCTCTCCAGCTGGTGCTGGTTTCTTTTTTGTCAAGAAAAAGGATGGATCACTACGTCCTTGCATAGACTACCGTGGTCTCAACGCCATCACCCGCAAGAACAGCTATCCTCTCCCTCTTATACCGGAGCTGCTCGAACGCTTACGTGGATCCTCTGTGTTTACGAAACTTGATCTACGTGGGGCATACAATCTGATACATATGCGTGACGGTGACGAATGGAAGACCGCCTTCAATACACGCTTTGGGCAT
Organism: Rhinophrynus dorsalis; assembly: GCA_037306005.1. NCBI lineage: Eukaryota > Metazoa > Chordata > Amphibia > Anura > Rhinophrynidae > Rhinophrynus > Rhinophrynus dorsalis. Next base: position 405,987,250 of record CM074722.1, on the reverse strand, counting down.
TATGAGTACTGCGTAATGCCCTTCGGGTTACGTAATGCTCCAGCAGTTTTCCAGGCTTTCGTAAACGATATCTTTCGGGATCTACTTCTGTCTTGTGTCATCGTATATTTGGATGATATTCTGATATACTCCAGGGATCTTCTTGAACATCGTAACCATGTACGACTAGTACTTCAGAGATTACGTCAACACCGATTGTATGCCAAAGCAGAGAAATGCTCCTTTGAGAAGACCTCCTTGCCCTTTTTGGGCTATATTGTTTCGGCCTCCGGCCTGGCCATGGATCCTGGCAATGTCAGGACTGTCCTGGAATGGCCCGTTCCACGTACCACCAGGGCTATCCAACGGTTTGTTGGGTTCTCCAACTACTACCGGAGATTTATCAGGCACTTCTCCAAAGTGATCCAGCCCATTATACGCCTTACTTGCAAGGGTGTGGATCCTGCGTCCTGGCCTGTGGAGGCTCTGGAGTCCTTCCGGTCCCTCAAAGAGGCTTTTACCACAGCCCCCATCCTAGCCTACCCAGATCCCTCGCTGCCTTTTACGGTTGACGTTGACGCTTCAGAGTGCGCAGCCGGGGCGGTGCTATCTCAGTACACGGGTCCTAACGGCTCTCTCCGACCCTGCTCTTACTTTTCTCGCCGGTTTTCCTTGGCAGAGAGGAACTATGACACTGGGAACAGGGAACTGCTGGCCATAAAGCTGGCCTTGGAGGAGTGGCGGTATCTGCTCGAGGGAGCAGCCCACCCTATCAGTATATTGACCGACCACCGCAACTTGGCCTATTTGGCCTCTGCTAAGCGGTTGACGGCTCGCCAAGCCCGATGGTCTTTGTTTTTCTCTCGGTTCGATTATACCATGTCCTATGTACCTGGAACAAAGAACCTGAAGGCGGACGCATTGTCCAGGCTATGTGAGACCGACACATCTCCTATGCTCCCCCGGTAGACCATCGTACCACCATCTGTGGTTTTAGGGGCTTTGTCCACCCGGACGCTTCAATGCATAAAAGAGGCACAATCACTGGAGTGCCCAGTCTCACGTCAATACCCTTCCCGGCTTTTTGTGCCGATGTCTTGCCGTAACAACATTCTGTCCTGGTCCCACCAATCTCGTGTGGCTGGTCATCCTGGAGTGGAACGTACCATGGACCTCCTTACACGCTACTTCTGGTGGCCCTCCTGCCTGCAGGACGTGCAACGCTGGGTGCGGTCTTGCACTGTTTGTGCACGTATGAAAACTCCCCGGGTCAGACCAGTGGGTCTCCTGCACCCGTTACCTGTACCAGCCGTGCCATGGACCCACTTGGCCATGGATTTTATGGTGGACCTACCGATGTCCTCCGGGAACACCATGATCTTGGTTGTCGCAGACCGCTTCACCAAGCAAGGACACTTCGTACCGCTCCCTAAATTGCCCTCGGCAGCCGAGCTTTCGGAGGTCTTTCTTTCCGAGGTGGTACGACTCCATGGGATACCCCTACACATCGTATCCGATAGGGGCACTCAGTTCGTCTCCCGCTTATGGAGAGCGTTTTGTTCCCGTTTGGGCATAACCCTTCGCTTCTCATCTGCATACCACCCCCAGACCAACGGTCAGACGGAACGTCTGAACCAGAGCCTAGAACAGTACCTCCGGTCCTACTGTAACCAGCACCATAACGATTGGGTGACATTGTTGCCTTGGGCGGAGTTGTCCTATAACTCGCTACGACATTCCTCTCTTGGTTGTTCACGCTTCTTTGCAGCCTTGGGGTACAACCCTCGTCTTCTTTTGCTCTCTCCAGGCACATCACTGGTCCCAGCGGTGGAGACGCGGGTTCAGTCCTTGGTCACACATTGGCAAACCATTCGGGCTGGCCTTTTACGGGCTCAGGGACTCCAGAAGTCGTCTGCTGATCGCCGCCGTACCCCCTCACATCTGTACCAGGTAGGGGATCGGGTCTTGCTCTCCACCAGGCACATACGCCTGGCTCAACCTTCCTCGAAGCTAGGACCGCGCTATATAGGTCCTTACCGCATTGTGCAGCGTTTGTCCCCGGTGTCCTACCGCTTGGCTTTGCCCAGAGGCCTCCGTATCCACCCAGTCTTTCATGTGTCTTTGCTGAAGGCCTTTCTTCCTGCCAGTGGTCCTTGTCGCTCACCTGTGCCGCCTGCCCCGGTCACCGTCGATGGGCAGGAGGAGTATATCATCGACGGCATACTCGATTCTCGGCGACATCATGGAGGGTTGCAGTACCTGGTCAACTGGAAGGGTTATGGTCCTGAGGAACGTTCCTGGGTCCCCTCCCGTGACGTCCACGCCTCAGCCCTCGTACGTGCCTTTCATCGGGCTTACCCGTCTAGACCGGCCCCTTAGGGTTCCGGAGGCACCCCTTTGGGAAAGGGGCAGTGTCACGCCGTTCGCCTGCTCACCGTTGCTTCGGTGCGGTCCGGCGCTTCCGGGTTTGGCGCGTCACGTGATGGTGACGTCATTCTGCGGTGCCCATATCCAGGCACGCCTCCAGACGCCCGGTGCACTGACACAGTGTTCCGTGTATGTCTGGGTGCCTGTTCCTGAGCGTGCACATTCCTGTTCGGATACCTAGTGCTCCAGATCCCAGAACCTCTCCTGCAGAATAGTCTCCTCGTTCGTCTTCAGACCTTCTAGCTGTCATCTGTTCTGGCATCCTCCTCCAGTCTCCTTAGTCTCTGCTGGCTGTTTCCAGTTCCATGTAGCCAGACATCTACCCCTAGATCCCAGGTTCCTGATTCTGCTTCCAGCGTACCGGTAGGAGATCCTCCAGACCCTTCTTCTATTCAGGTCTGTACCTATTTCTCTGGGGTGGGTTCTAGTACTGGGGAGTTATAGCTACCGTGTGGCCCACGTACTCCATCCACGATCCCTAGCCTGCGCTCCCTAGCCTGCGCTCCCCCCTGCAGGAGAGATTGTACTGTGTACGGTGGGATCATCCTGGTCTGGGTCCCGGCTCAACCGGGATCGGACATCTGGCTTCGCGGCCAGCACCTTTACCCGGCCCTCGCCGCAGCAAGATCCCGCCGTAGACAGTCACCGCACTACTAGCACCGTACACCAGCGTCGTACCCTAGCACTCCCTCTCTTGCAGGCAATATACCTGCTCCGTAGGTCTGGTGACAGAGCACTGAAGTCTGGACTTACAGAGAACTCAGACTAAGCTCCGTATCAACACCGTCCTGCAAAAGGGCCAGGACAGTAGGAAGAGGAAAAGCATGAGACAGATCCCTGTCAGCACACCAGGACACAAGGTCGACCAGACTCAGTGATAGATCTTGGAAGAAACAGGCTGAGAAGCGCGCAGCACAGTAGCCGCCACAGCAGGAGAAAACCCCTTTCATCCCAAAATCGAGGATTCAACATATAGGCCAACAATTGGAGCCGAAGAACATAGTCTTCCACAGAGAACCCTGTAGAAGAAGAAGAGCTGGACGAGAGGAGAGCCAAAATGACTGCACCACAGATAGGGTCAAACCCCCAGATACCATGGTTGACAATGTCAATCCAGAACAATCGAAATCACCGGACAACATACAATTACAATGTCCGTAACTCCCATATTAACATAGGGAGAAAAAGAAAAATGGCCAGAGAGGATGTCCAAGGATGGACATTGCATCAGCATCAGAATTAAGGAGTCTCTCAACAGAGAGCAAAACGGCGTAACCTTCCTGTTGCATCCCATTGCAGATCCACTGGGGAAATTCCCCATCTCAAACTAGGAGATGAAACACATCCTAATGCAGGTCCACGTTCCAATGTCGACTGCGTGACGACTGAGGAAGTCTGTCAAGACGGTGTCCACTCCTGGAATGAGCACTGCGGAAATGACAGGAACAGGAACCTCTGCCCAGGACAGAATGGCCTAGACCTGTAACCAAGTGGTGAGACTTCGTGTCCCTCCCTGACTGATGAAATAAGCCACTGCCGTGGCATTGTTGGACTCGTCCACCAGGTGAAGCACACGAGGATGGGAAGAAGGGACTCCTCCATGAACCACTTCCCCTGGGCGCTAAAGCGACCCAGAACAGTTCCCCAGTCCAGGAGGCTGGCATCCAATGAGACCTCGGTCCAGGGGGAAGTAGGAAGGATCTTCCCAGTAGGAGATGGAAAAGGCCCAACCACCTACTCCAAGCTCAACTCGACCTGAGGAGGGAGAGAGGGTGTTAGCTTCAGAAGATCTGGTCGGTCCTCCATATCACCAACCTCGAAGTTCCCTGGCGTGTACCATGGCAAATGGAACCACCTCAATCGTGGAAATGAAACACCCCAACAGAGAAATAACCTCAAGGCCAGTATCCGATCGTGGGATAGGATCATAGGGGTCCTTCGAGTAAGTTGATGGTTACCTAGTCCGGTAGAAAAACCATGGACTTCCAAGATCGAACAGAAGACCCAGGAGCTGAAACGGAACAGGGTCTTACTGACCCTATTTCACAATACAACCATGAAAAGAAGGAACAGAATACAGGCCCGGACCTGCTGAAGAAGAAGGCCCACATCTGATGCTTGCGTAAGGCAAGTGGTCCGTGACGAAGAAGTGTGATGCCGTCCTGACAGAGGACGGATATCAAGTCCCCCAGCCCCGATGAAAACCTGGGGCTGATGACAGACCAATGGAAGGCCGAAACTGAAAATGACCTCTGGCGCAGGCAAACCCAAATAATGTCTGCTCTCTAGGACTGGGAAGTGCAAAACGCATCCTAAGGTCCAGAGGTGCTAGAAACTCCCCCGCAGCAAATACTGTGAGCAGATACTCCTGACGATAAGGAGACTGCACTACAAAAGAATTAAGATCTTTCAGATCCAAAATGAGGCGACATCCGACAACCCTTCTATTTATTTATTTATTAATTGTTGTTGGTCACCACAAAGAGGCTAGAATAGAATCCTGAACCCCTGACCTATTCCACGGGGGGACCTATTCCAGGACATCCTTTGTCCAGAGAACCGGAATAGCGTCTTCAAATAGACGGCTTCTCTCGTTTACCTGAGGAGAACGAGAAGATAAAGGTGAAAAGGTGGGAGGGAAAAGGGATCTAGTATCCCTCATACACCACCAGAAAAGCTCACAAGCCCGACACTGAATCACGGTGTCGAGAGACATTCCGAAGCAGTCACGAAATCCTGGGCTTGTAAACGGCCTAGGGCTGCAATTGCCGTATGTTCTGGGAGGAACGCGGAACAGATAGAACCACCTGGTTCGTTGAACGTGACTGAGAGAGAAGGAACGAAAAGACCGGTTACGCGTAAACGGCAATCCTTATATTTATGTATTTGTTTTGAAACCAAGGGTAGAAGAGGCTCTAACCCCTAAAGCCCTTTAATCAGTTCCTTTGTTCGGAACCAAACAAGGAAGTACCCTCAAAAGGCAAAGAAAGGAAAACTTTCCTGGAAGCAATGAGAGCAGATCAATCTCAAGTCAAAGCGCATGCCAAACCACCACAGAAGTAGTGGGGGCCCTTGCCCGGCATCAAGGGCAGCAGCAGAAAAATAGCGTTGATCTAAAGAGACAATAGCAAGGAGACACAATGACTCCGAAGTAAGCACATTCTGACAGACCTCCAGTGGGTTGCACAGTCCAGACTGCAACAGCCCGTTCAACCCATGCTACAGCAAAGGCTGGAAGCATAGCAGGCCAAAAGAAGCGAAAACGAGCTTGAGGGGAACCTCAGTTAATTGTCAGTCCAATCTTGCAGCGTCAGAAACATGTAGACAGTACGTTGAGACAGTCTAGATATGGGTGCGTCCACGTTAAGGGAATGAACCCATGTAGCCATTTCTGTTTGAGAAAAGGGAAAAGGTTTAGCAAATATTCTAGACACTGAAGAGGACTTGTCTGGTCCATGTTCAAGAGTTGGGTTAGGAGGAAAATGAGTAAGGGGCTTTACAGACACCTGAAAAACAGCAAAGGGAACAGAGTGAACCTCCTGAACCGATGGAATGTTGAGAGTGGGAAATACAGCCCTGATCAGGCCCTCAGTAGAGGTTTCAGGATCAGCTACAAATGGGTCCCTTAAGAGACCTGAAAGATTCCAAAAGAGCACCAATCCTCAACATTCCAAACTAGCAACAATTCTTCCTCAGAGGAATCTAATCAGGTGCTCCCTGAGGTTGAGGGGGTCTGCCTCAACTGAAATGCCCCCTGAATCTGGGATGCAAAGAGCTGTAAAGAGCACCCAGTTGCAGCCTTAAACTCTTGCACCCAAGCTGGCTCAATAGCATGGCTGGAAGGCCCTGGGTTGCTGCCAGGATCTCCAGCCTGCTGGGCAGAAATGACCAGAGAACACTCTAGGTAGCCCTGTGTGACAGGAAGAGCAGTGCACAATGAGGGATACTGAACCCCAGCTTCCTTAGTCATAGGTCTAGTCCCTAGCTCCAGCGGTATAGACATTCATACATTGTCAAAATAACCAACTGTACAGTGAATCACCCAATTGTAGTGTGTAAGATTGATATTTCACCCCAGAAACGCTAAATATAGACTGTTCTGGCAGGCGAAGGGTCAATCTGCAGAGGAGCAAAGGATTGTTCAAGCGCTGTATAGGATACTGATTGAGAAAAGTGCCCAAAATTGCTGCCGCGACAGGAGCCAATCAGAAATTAGGCGCGAATCGAGCGCTCATGGGAAATGTAGTTTTTCCCAAAAAGTACCCCAAAACAGTGCCCGAAGCCCCCCAAGCCCCCCAACACACTTGAACTATAAACCGGATGATAGAGCAAGGGTACACAAGAAACATGAGCCCTCTCTGAAGTTGCTGTGTGAAGCGGTTCCAGAGATACTTCCCAAACAGTGTAAGCCCATTGAAAGTAAAGGAGCAATGGAGTCTGTGCGGTAAAGCGCGCCATAAAGGCCCAGTACATAATTTTTAATAAAAGTAACCCCCAAAGGGAAAAAGGTTAAAATACATAGTAAACACGTGTACATCATAATAAAACACTACCCTATAAAGGAAGTGTCCCAAAACCCCATAAAACTAGTCAAACCAGCAGAGAAAGGGTTGATATGCCATATAAACTGCTCCAAAACCACAGACATACACTTATGTATACAATATATATATATATATATATATATATATATATATATATATATATATATATATATATATATATATATATATATACATAAACACCCAATGAGTGCTGGAGTGCGCAATGAGAACTCCCAAATACAAGCCCAGTTAAGGGACACTGTGGGACAAGTGGACCTTCAGCACTCAAAGGGTGGCTCACCTTTCTGCAGGTCTTCTGTCTTCAGGTCACCAGGGAAAGAGGAGTACCTCAGAGAGGAATCCCCAGGGAAATTACTTGAAATCAAGATTATTCCCTCTTCAGAGCTTAAGGTCCACCAAAATGCTCTGGCTACTGAAACTAGCCACTTTGGAGAGGGCATTGTCAGTCCTGGTAACCCGACTAATGGTGGTATTCCATATTTGACAGAAAAAAAAAGAAACTAAACTTGATTGAGAGATGTTCTCCACCTGTGTGTCTTACACAAGAACAAACAATTCTGGGGGGCAGACTGGAAGAGGGAAGGGAGGCTCCACCCCCCTGCATACATTTAGAGAATGTTCCTGCCTACTTAAAGGGGACTGATGCCTCCCAGTGTACCAGTAACCTGTATTGGACAACAGTGAAAAAATATTAAAAAGGTGGGGAGCAGAAATAATACACCCAAAGCACCATACACCAAATAGACACACAAAAACAAGAATGCATTGCAGTACAGCAGAGAAAGGATTAATCCACAAATTTGCACTGCAGCCATCTGTACCTCCATACTAATGTAGAGAACAAGAGCTATACATGAGTGCATAATACAGAACACACAGTCTGAGGAAGATCAGAATGTGAACTACAGTGGACCAAGGCACTCAAAGAGTTACTCACCAATCTTCTATCTTCAGATTCCCGTACAGAGAGACTAAGCCATGAGGAACAAACTTGTCATAAAATCAACCACCACAAGGAATAAGGGTCACAAAGCAACCATGAACCGGACAATCCAACTCCAGGGAAGCCATTGATGGGAGCCCACTTAATAGGGGACTGTACAGCCCCATATATAAAGACAAAACAATAACATAACATAAAAAGCTAAAAGGATGTCCACTGCACTCGTTTCTGCTTTGCAGAGCAAATAAGACTGGGATTTTGTAGGCAGGAGGTTGAGCTGGAGGAAGAGGAGGGAGTCTCCACCCTAAAGACCCTGTCTTTAGTGATGTAACATCCTGGAGGAGAGCTCAACCCCATGGATTCTGTGTTCCATACTGGATGTAGTTAAGTGCCAAAGCCATCCTCTAGCAGCATATGCAGGTCCTTTAAAAGTCTACACACTGGTCCATATCCATCAAAGAGGTACAGGAATAGGAACCTGTCTTGGTGGGTATTGAACACTTCCATGTATGTTAAGAAAACAAAAAAACTATATAAGAGAATATTTGCCCTGACCATCTCCTTTGAGGTCATTTTTAAAACAAAACATTTCTGGTGAGGATAAAATGGAGTAGGGAGGGAGTCCAGCCTACAGAAAGTTCTTTTTATGGAAGTGCCCTTCCCTCCTGTGGGAGAATACTTTACCCCATGGTCCCTGTGTGCCACAGTGAACAAAAGAGAAACTCTTTGTTTTCCTATAGCACTGTGTTCTGGAAACTGTTATACACACTAGCCTAGGGGTAGAAATTCAAATAATCTCAATTGATGAAGCCGGTTGTCTGCTTTCCAGAATAGTAAATATGTACTGTTACCAATCTAGGGCTCCGGTGAAGTACCTACAATTATGTACCTATACATAAGTATACTTAGGAGATGTGTTGTAATCATATTTTATACTCTGTTATGGTAACAAAGTGTACATTTCTGAAACATATCTCAAAATCCCTTTTTTAACAACATTCCCTTACTTCATCATTTTGCATCTGATTTCCATGGCACAAAAATTCCCAAGCCTTTGGCAGCCAAAGGGTTAATCTAATTTTATTTTGAGTAACAATAAAAGCTGCATTTTAATTAAGTGAGCCCATTCTGTAGCAGTTTAAGCAAGGTTTCTGGGAGCTTCTTTGGTCTTGGTGTATATGTGTTATTTTTTCTGCAAGCACCTTTGAGTTTAAATTAACAGACTGAAACCAAGGTACCTAAATATAATTTTGATTAGTGCAGCATATCTTTTCCTTTTATCACCAGGATAGTGGCCAATCGGAAGACTGACTCTCCTGGGAGTAGGCGCTGATGAAGCTGGGACTGCATTATGAGACCTGGTGGATGTATGGGAAAGGGAATGGGGATCTGAAAGGAGAACCCTGAGCTCCCTTCTTTGATCCAGAGAGAGACACTGCACAGCAAGACCATAGAATTGCAGTTCAATCCCTTGACACATGCGACTTAGTTCCCATAGACCCTCTGTTTCTTGAAAACCCAACACACCCACACACGAATGTCTATGGTGGATGTGCAGGTAACCAACAAAGTTAGTGGCTGAAAGCAATACACTTCTAGGTTGCTTTCCAGCTGAGGCAGTCAGTATTGTGACACCCCCACAAGCAGCTGACAAGAGCATATTGGGGTTGCACATTGTAGCCGTGGGATTTTTTTCTGTCTCTCCCATCGAAACAAACCATGATGATTACCCTTTAACCATTCTCTGCCATCTATCAATAAGTAAATAGGGTTAATATACTAAGAAGTGTATCAGTTGTGGTTCAGACTGACTGCTCCATAAGGTACAAATAAAAATTCCTTATCTTTCTCATAGCTCTTAGCTCCCTAAATACTAGAGAAGTCTCCACGATATTGCTTTGGAGACTTCTCTAGCATCCAATGGTTTAACCCTTTGTGTGCCAAAGAGGTATCTAATGCATTGTCTTTCAGGCACTCAAAGGGTTAAAAGTACCATTCAGATAAATGTGTATTTTTATTTCTCCCCAGTCCTACAGTGCAGTTGGTTTACCCTCAGTTCTTCTTAGCACATCAGTCTTACTATGGCTGATGTACAAGGAAGAAATGGAGCAATTACACTTGAAGCAATATGCTGGATATCTATCTAGCATTTAAGGGGTTAAAAGCACAATGTGTTGCGTACCCGTCTGGCATTCAAAGGGTTAAATAACGAGGAACATAGGGAAGATCTATCAGTCCCCTATGGAGAATCTAGTTTTCTCTAGAATGACTCCTTCTTCCTAGTACATCAGTTTCATGTCTACATGACAACTGACAGTTATCCTTCCACCCAATCTGATTTATGCCTTTTTAATCTACCAAAGCAACTTCAGCTGCCGTTTAGAGCTGCAGGAATAAATGCCTCGTATTTTGTTTAACAGAATTATTTATCTAGGTTACTGTAATTCATAACAGTAAGACAAATGTCTAAATAGTTTATTTTTGTGCATTTGTTCACAGTTGTATTTAATGATTTTACATTTTACAATTGGATATAGACTAGTATCCTTTACATGTCATTCAGGTTTACTGAAGCCCACTTTTTGTTGTGTAGGGGTATGACATAGAGGCAGACTTCAACAGAGATCAATATATAGCGCATTGCAGATTCAATGCAAAAAATAAATACACAGATATCTATACCTGACTGAATTATAAAGGACACCTGCCTGGGTTAGTCCTTCAGTAAAACAAAATAAGAGCCATTAATTCGTAGGTTATAGTTCTCATTTAATGTAGGGATTGCAGTATGTCAAAGAAGTCTGCTTAAAGGGATAGTAATGTTTCATAATAAAAGCAGCTCCAATTAATCTTCACAGTATTTGGGCCATGGACAGTGTTATTACAATACTATCAGAGTTGTAGTTGAAGAGTAATTGAATGATAAAGTATCCTCCTCCCGCCCCTTTTACTGATGTAACTGCTCAGCTCAGAGCAGTAGGGTAGTGTCCAAGTGGATTGCAGAGAGAGACGATCTTCAATTAACAAAAGGGAAAAAACTGAAAAACCTGTCAAGGGGGGCAGGGCGTTCATTGTTCTCAATGTAAGAAGATTGTCCCTTGCTGTGAGCTGTCTGGTCTGTGGACCAGATTCCACATCTGAGGGGAGGTGGCTTACACTAGGTAAAAGGGGCGGGAGGGGGATACTTAATCATTCAATTACTCTTGAACTACAACTCTGACAGTATTGAAATAACACTCTCTATGGCTCAAACACTATGAAGATTAATTGGAGCTTCTGTTTTTGTGAAACATTACTATCCCTTTAACCACAAATTGCTGTTGTGTGCTTTGCAACTAAATTTTACACTGGTTTGTGGCTAGACTTTCAATCAACAGCCTGTCAGACTTTCAAAAGTAAACCAATTGGAGCAGTCTCTGGTGTCCACAGACACAGATTATGAGCTACCACAGTTGGAAGTTTGGAAATTAAATACCCCATGAACCAGTGAGGTGCTCTACTCATATCTGCGATGGATCTGTCTGCATCCATATTCCGCAGACTGACCTGGACTGGACAAGTTCAACTTTTATAAGTAAGCCACTGGCCAAACCCCAGACATTTCAATTCCTTTTAGCTCTTGCATTACTATCTTCTCCTACACCCAGATCTACAATTGGTGATACAGAGAACATACAGGTGTTGTGGAAGTGGAATAAGCTTCACACACAACAATTAATTCCAGTGAGTGTGAGAGTGAATATATAGGACTGATATAGTAAGTGAGACGATTTGCTGTGCATTTACAAAGTGATTAAATGGGGTGGATGGACGAAGAGAAGAACTGAGAGGTGATATGTGCTCTCTGAGATAAAAAATAAGAAAGACAGTATGAAAGAGGAATAACACTGGAAGTGGCCTGCCTGCTGTTTTTAAAAGGGCCCTGTAGCTTTTAGCCAATGTTTATTGACAGCTGCAACAGCCAAAATCTGTGGAGGGATGAATAAAATGTAAGGAATTGGGGCTGAACCACATATGCTCACACACATTTGTGAACCTGCACCTTTAATACCTAGTTTAAGACCATGATCGCAACAGAGATGTCCAACACATTGTGCTGCAAAGCATTAGGGAACTCTAGAACATCCATGGGGTTACAACTATGGAGCAGTGAAAAATCCTTAACTTGTTATGCAGATCAGTGGAGGTCCAGAGAAAATTCAGGAACAAATCACAAAGAGGAAAATGGAGAGATGACAGGAGAAAAGAAATGTAAAGAGTGTGGGAGTGGGTGAGAGGAGAGAGAGAAAGAGTGGGGCAGGAGTGAAGAGAAGAGAGAAGGCAGGAACACAGAAAATAGAGGAAGTGAGAACATAGGAAAGAAAGAAGAAGCATTAGAGCAGGGGTGGAGCACAGAAGAAAGACGATAAGGCCCAAAAGATAATGAGGCTGGAAGAATGGGAGACGAGGAAGAGAGCCCCAAAGACAGAAAATGGGGCTGGAATCGAGGGAGAGTTAAGAAGAGAAGAATGGGGAGAAAGCAGGGGAAGCAGGAGAGAGAAAGATGGGAAAAGAGCAGGGGAGAGATGTCTAGTAGGCCTGCATGACAAAGTTCTCCGACTTTGTTCAGATGGGTGACACATACAGGAATATGTTGTAACTGACAACTGAAGGTAATTAAATCTGACACACACACCCCCCAACATTAAATAACTGCTTTCTGACTGGTTAAAAGGGTAAACAAAAAGGGTGACAAGGTAACACCTGTTTCACAAAATGTTCTTGCAAAATCATGATTCATACAAAGGCAAACATACAGAATCATTTCACTAAACCATAGTTACGACCTCATAGCATCTTATGTTTAATTAACCAATGAGACTTCACGCAGCACTCTGCTGTATCTTCTAACCCAGTTAGAATACAGTTTAAGGCTGAAGCAGGCATCCCCAGCCTCCCATTACACTAAGGCAGTGTTAGAATTAGTAACAAGTTTCACAATGATGCTCAGCAGTACAGCGGATATTGACATCATTTGTAAGGGAGGGACTGATGCTTTCTCCAATCCACCCAAGCTCTCAAAGTCTTCTGAATGCTCTCACTAATTGCTGCAGAAGCAGCTAGATGAATGCATTTAAAACTTAAAGTGTTAGTAATGTCTGAAAAAAACTTTTTTGCATTTAGAAGAGCTTAAAAAGTTGATCTAAATGCAAAAAAACGTATCTCTCAAACCGCTATGGTTTAAGAGATATGGGCGTTTAAAGTTTGATTTCTCCTACTGACAGCTGTAAAGCTGTCAGCAGTAAATCCGTGTCGACCGAAGGATCCACCAAGACTCGTGAAAAGGAAAAAGAAAAAAAAACTTCACTGTAGGCCAGTATTCTACAGGACTAACTGGCACAACATGAAACTTAAATGTCAATGGTCACCTAGCTAGCACACCAAACAACTGAACAAGAACATAAAGCAACAGGGTTCAAATGTCTGATAAAAAAGGTTACAAAGATCCCTAAAATAGGCACCACTGCGTGAAGGACCTTGTAGTCAAAACTGGCCTCAGTCAATGGCAGAATATTCTCCAGGTAGTGTTTGGTGAAAGTATGCAAAGACAACAATGTCACCACCTTGCACAGCCTCTGCAGTGGCCTGATTCCTACAGGCATACGAGGCTCCCACTGATCTGGTGGAATGCACAGTGACTCAAAAAGGCTCAGGTTAATTACTGAGGACATATACCTACTGGATGGTCTTAATCCAGGAAGTAATTTTAATGCTGCACACAGCCTGGACTGCTTACAGGCTCTCAGGGATGCATGCAAAGAACATTGTATTTCAAGAAAAGTATCACATCCAACAGATGAAGATTCACTCCTGTTTGTTGGAAGGAGACAGACAGAAGGAAGAAAGGCAATTTCCTGACTGATGTAAAAATCAGAGATGACCTTGGATGAGAAATCCCTAGGAGTATGCAAAACTGCCATTTCCTGGTGAATATACAGAATGAGGTGGTTTACAGGACAAAGCTTGGAGTTTGGCTTCTGCAAACAGACACAATGGCCAGAAGGAAGGCAATCTTGAGCATCAGATGATGCAATCAAACAGCTGAAAGAGGTGCAAATGGGGGCTTCTGAAGAATTCATAATACCAAATTCAAATCCTATGGAGCAACAGGATCACTAAAGGGTAAGCACAAGTCACCCCATGAACAAAGGTCGTTACATCAGGCAAAGCAATGAGCTGCTGGAAAAGAACAGAGAGCAGTGAAATCTGAACCGTGATAGAGCTAAGTCTGAGACCTTTGTTGACATTAACTTGAAAAAAAAAAACAAAAAAAACAGGAACACCAGAAGACTGAAAGGTCATGGAAGAGCATCACAATCAGCACACCACTGATAGAACAGGGATCAGACCCCATAATAGGCATTGGACGAGTCCAACTCCCCAGCTTGTAGAATGAGAGATAATTGCATCCGATAAACACTTCCTCTGCAATGCTGCCTTCAGGAGCTAGGTCGTCAAAGCCAATCTCCCCACCTGAGGATGACAAACTGGGCCTTGGGTCAGAAGATCCACTCTCAGGGGACATTGAAAGGGCTCTGTGATGGACAGATTGAGAAGAAAAGTGAACCAGGTCCAAAAGGTCAGCAAGGAGCAATCAGTATAGTGTGGGTTCACCTCATCCTGATCTTTCATAATACAGTGAGAATCAGGGAGATTGAAAGAAGCACATAGGCTAGATGAAAGTTCCATGGAATGGCCAACACATCCATCACAAACATTAGAGGGTCATTTGATCTGGCACAGAACAGGGGGATTTTGTGAGAGAGATCCATTGATGGTAATCCCTAGCGGCAGACAATCAGGTGAACACACTCTGGATGAGTACCCAATTTCTGTGATCTGGGTGTTGGAGACTTAGAAAGTCTGTGACTGTTTTCAATGTCTTAGAATGAATTGCACAGATGTCCTGAACGTGAGTCTGGGCCCACTGGAGGATTTCCTGAACCTTTGTCCAAGCTGATGTGCTTTTGGATGCTCCTTTGTGATTAATGGATGCAACCACAGCAGCATTGTCTGATTGGACCCTCAATGGTGGCCCTGTCATGACATGTGACCACTGTCAAAGCACCAATTGAATAGCCCCTATTGCCAGATCATTGATTGCATGAATACTCTTCTCTGGACCACACACTGTGAACTGTCAAGAGACCGAGGGTCGCCCCCAGCCTGTAACTCCTTGTATGGAACAGAGTGAAGGGGACTACTTTCAAAGCAGGAACCAGGCAGCCTAGCACTCTCATTTATTTCTGTATCATCCCCGATAGTCTGGATAGTGCTTGACTCACCTGAAAGTACAGAGACTGGATCTTGTCCTCTGGCAGAAACACCTTCCCTTGGAGGGTATTGAATCTCATGACTAAGAAATGCAGAACTTGGGAAGGTTCACAGAGGATTTCTTGAGGTTAAGCACCTTGTTCCAGTATGTGGACACACTCCTTAATGTGCGAGTGAAGAATCACCTCTGAAGGGCCTTGAGTAAATGGATGTCTAAATATGGAGTCAAGGAGATTTCTCAAGCAGGGACATGAGATGCCAAGGTAGACATAATATTCAAAAAGATCCTTGGTGAAGATGCAATCTCAAAGGACAGGGCTGTATATTGGTAGTGACTGCCCTGAAAGCTGGACTGTAGAAAACACAGATTTGATGTATGAATAAGAACATGCAGGTTAAGTGTATGGAAGGTCTAGGGAGGCAGTGATGATACAGAGCAGAGACTCCATTTTGAAAGCTGAGCTAACACAAAGTGGATGAGGAACTTCAAGTCCAAAGTATCCATTTGAAGTGTTGCATGTAAAGTTCCGCGTCATAAAATGTCGCATGTCTCTGGCCGAAGTGTCGCAATTAAAGTTCAATCAAAAGTTCTACATTTCATGTCGTTCCTAATGGCGCATTCATCATTAAGACATGTGGCATCTGCCAGAGACAAGGCGGCATTCCTATTAAGGTGAGAAACTGGTGCATAAAACAAAGGGAAGCGTGAACATGCTCCCTGGGGAACCTGGGAGGGAGGTGGGAAGTCCTGCGGCATTGTGCCGCACATACAGGGTGCTGTAGAATAGCAGGTAACTAAAATTTAAAAAAAAAACAAAAAAAAAAAAAACTGCTAACTTAGTTTTACTAATTAAAGGGATAGTAATACTTCGTTTTAACTTTATTTTATTTTGTAGGCATTAAAAAAATGAAGAAGAATGATATAAGTCTTATCTCTCAATCCTTTATGGTTTATGAGATATTCACAAGCAAAGTTCCCCTCCCCGTGCCTTTTTCCTAGTGTAAGCCATCTCTTCTCAGATGTGGATCAGGTTGTATGACCAGACAGATAACAGAAGGGGACAATTTTCTTTGTATGAAAACAATGAAAGCCCTTCCCCCCTTGACAAGTTTTTCAGCTTTTTCCCTTATCTTAATTGAAGATTGTCCCTCTCTGCAGTCTACCTGGGCACCTCCCTTCTAATCTGGTTGAACAGGGGGGCGATACTTTGTTTGTGAATATCTCTTAAACCATAAAGGTTTGAGAGATAAGACTTATATCATTCTTCATGTTTTTTTAATGCTTACAAAATAAAATAAAGTTAAAACGAAGTATTACTATCCCTTTAAAGCCCATGCAAAAAACTTTTTATAATGTGAATGTTCCCCATTAAGCATTGTTGCAAAAGTCAATCATAACATAGCCCCAGATGACTGAAAAGATCTTTATATGTGTAGACCTCATCTTTACATTTGGTGTAAATATTGATAACATCCAAACTTTATCCTAGAGTAGACTCTCCATTTAGAAACAAATCCTAAGTCCCTTGGTATGAAAACTTATTGTGAAACAGATGTTGCATCAACAGTGGGGATATAGTGAATGATTCTGTGCCACAAATCCATCTTTGTGAACACAACACTTTATAATTCAGCATGCTCCTTTGCTCTCCATTGTAACAATATAAATTATTGTGACATGTTAAGAGAATTAAATTGGGTAACACTGGAATCCAGAGATACATTTTACCTTTCTTGCCTAGTTTATAATAATTTCTGTGGAAAAGATACCAGACTAAATGATCCACACTGAGGGAAATTTTAAATGGACTGGCTTTTATATGGCTAGTCTCTGTCCAAAATGGTTCACACGATCCAACTGTCTGGAATGTGGGGATACTGCAGTAACCACACCTCCCAGCCAATCAGCTGCTAGAGCAATTAGTCATCCCTCCAGCTGGAAGCTGATTTCGTGCCCTAAGTAACCCCACATCCCAGCCAATGAGAGCATGGGAACTATTTTGAACAGGGACTGGCCATATAAAAAAACAGTCTCTATTCAAGTTTCCCTCAACGTGGCTCAAGCAAATGTCCGAAAGATACATGGGGGGGAGTATTCCAGCGGTAGCGGAACTTAAATGGACATATTAATTATAATACTTATATTTTTTCAGGTCCAGGCAAAGTTTAATGATGAAGAAGGAAGAAGAAAAAATAAGACATATGAATAAAAAGAAGACAAATGAAGAAGAAAGAAGTTTAGAAGTTTATAGAAGAAGAATTAATGAGGAAGCTCCAGGATGCTTAAGACCTAGCTGGATGTCAGACTATATGAAAAATGATAAGACAGCAGAAGGGCCAATACCCAGGATGGGCATGCTGAGGCCCTCCAGCTGTGGACTTCAATTCCCATTATCTGTGTCCAACTAATGGCTGGATGTGGATGATGTTAATTGTAGTCTACAACAGCTATAAGGTCCTCAGCTGGAGAGTCTAGGCAAGCCCTGGCTAGGGTTCTATATCACTGGCTAGTCTTTTGTCGTCCCCACACTGTCTCTCAGCAAACCCCACACTGACCAAGCTTTCAAGAAATCATTAAAGGCTCCCCTATTTAAAAAAGCACATGGTCATAATAATCCATTACTATTTACTGACTACTCCCTGCTCCAAGAAATTCTAGAGTAGCTGTCTGGTTAAAATTGATTTGATTGACATTCAGGGTAGCTCAATTTCAATCCCAAGCATTATTGAACTCCCTGTATTAGCTTTATCACATTTGCTGCTAGGCACATTATACTTACACGGATATATACCAACTCAAAGTTTGTCCACAGTTCATTTAAGCCCTTCTTTGCCAGATTTTTTTTTTAACCTTGGACATCAGACACGTTTTCAGTATTCTCCTATCCATGTGCTTAAAGGGATAGTAATACCTGAAAATAATTTTATTTTATATTGTAGCCCTTAAAAAACCATGAAAGATGATATAAGTCTTATCTCCCAAACCTGTATGGTTTGGGAGATATTCATATGTAAAATATAGTATAGTTCACTTTCTTTGCTGTTTCAGCCAAGTCTGCCATCTAGTGGACAGATTTGGAATTCGGTCCACATAGCAACCGGCAGCTCTTTAGCAGTGCCGAGATCACAATCTTTGAAAAGAACTACTTCATTGGAACTGTGTACAAAGTGTGCCTTGCTTGAAAATACACTTTGTAGACCATTCCAATTAAGAAATTCTTTTTAAAGATCATGATCTCAGCACTTCTGGAGAGGCACTGCTGGTCCGCGACCGGATTCCAAATCTGAAGGGTGGAGCAATGACATCACTCCAGGGGAAACTTTACTTCTGAATATCTCCCAAACCATAAACATTTTTCATGGTTTTTTAAGGGCTACAATATAAAATAAAATTATTTTCAGGTATTACTATCCCTTTAAGAATGATTCCCATAGGTAGCTTTGTTGTAGGTTTTGAACAGAGACTGGCCATATAAAAAGCCAGTTTCTGATCAAAATTCCTTCATTCCGACTCGGGCAATGGACCAAAAGGTATGGGGGGGAAGGACTGTGTTACTGTCTATTCCTGCTGCCACCAGAGGAGCCAGTGGAGGTGGCAGCGGAGACATTTTAACCCTTGGAATGCATTTTATTCTTCAACCAAACTAAGGCCTTACAATTTGTCTAAACCAGAATGACAGCATATTATTTTTAAAGGGTTAGTAATGCCCATATTTAAGTTTATTCAATATTCTAGGTGTTAGAAAAATAAAGTATATGGAGAAAGTCCTATCTCTCAAACATTTATGGCTTGAGAGATATTCACCGTTAATTTCTCCTCTCCCTCCCCTTCTCCTGACGTCAGCGCTCTAATAACAGCAGGAGATCCTGGTCCTGGGACCAGTCAGAGGCTCTTCATCACAGCCGAAATAGCGATCTTTAAAAAGAATGACTTCATTGGAACGGTCTACAAAGTGTGCCTGGTGTGCAAGCACACTTTGTAGACCATTCCAATGAAGTAGTTCTTTTTAAATATCACTATTTTGGCTCTGCTGAAGAGCCTCCTCAAGTTGGCCGGCACAGATCTCCTTCAGTCAGCTTTACAGCTGACATGATGGAGGGGGGAACTTTAGTGGCGAATATCTCTCAAACCATAAAGGTTTGAGAGATGGGACTTTCTCCATATACTTTATTTTTTTAACATCTACAATATTAAATGAACTTAAATATGGGCATTACTAACCCTTTAACACATATACCAGACTGCATTTAACCCTTGAATGCCGAGGGGGATCCCTCTGGCACTCAAAGGGTTAAGTTAGGCATATCTTTGGGGAATTTTTTTCAATAAGATCTTTCATTGTTTTTTGTTTTTGTTTTTTTATATACAGATTGGAAGGAAGAGCAACAAGATAAGAAGATTACATAGAACAGAAGAAGGAAGATTGAAGAAGAAGACAGCCAGTAGTTGACCAGGGTGTTGAAGACTCCTCTGGACATCAGGATTACTGGTAACTGTTTTTCATCAGGGGCTTTTTTTTTTTTTTTTTTTTTTTTTTAACTTAGTCGGATTAACCCTGTGAGTGCTAGTGAGGTAAGCATACCCCACTGGCACTCATAGGGTTAATTCTACTGACATTTAACACATTTTGTATTGCTTTGGCCTTAGGGCCACATATCAATACATCCACTGGTGACTTAGGTTTTTTAAAGCTTTTTTCCAGTTCAGTTCCTGCCTCGGTACTTTTCAGATGTGTTAAGGGATTCTGCACCCAAAAAAACTGGGAGTAGAGTTTCACACATTAACCCCTTAATGACACAGGACGTACATGTACGTCCTGTGTGGCTGTCACTTAGTGACAGAGGACGTACATGTACGTCCCGGAAATCCGGCTCCCGGCGCGGCTGCGCGCCATTCGGGGACTCCGGATTCTTTTAAAAAAATTAAAAAAAAATGTTAGACGGGCGTTAAGTGACGGCCGCGTCTGCACGCGGCCGTCACTAAGGGGTTAAAGTGGGTCCCTTAACTTATGTTAGTGCTAATGAATGGAACCGAATTGCATATTTTGGCATTTTGTTGTGTGTTATGGGTGAGAATGGCTGCAAAATTAGTGCCTGAGGTGGAGCTTTTTTAGCCTGTCTTCATAGAACAGGTAATTGCCTTGCTTAACGTGAATGAAGAAATGTCATTGTGTGTTTTTTTTTGCTGATGGTGAGAAATGAATCGAGCCCTACACGAGCAGTATGCTTTCGTCAGTTCTTCACACTTCACATAAACTCTTATCCACCACCAGCAACTCACTGACTATTTCAAAGCAAAGAGACGAAGCAGGTTGATTCTGCTTTATAATACAGAGATCTGAAAGTCTGGAATAACATAGCTGTAAAAAAAAAAATCAGATCTCTCTACTGAGGTCTCTATTTGTATAAATTTGTAACCTTGTATTGTAAATACCCCCCAGACATTCTAAAAAACGACAGAAATCTTAATGTATTCTTCCTGGTAAAACACTTCAAAAATATTTAAATGCATACTTACCCCATGTACACCGATACCAAATTATTATATATATATATATATATATATATATATATATATATATATATATATATATATATATATATATATATACACACACACACACACACATACACATACATACATACACATACATGTATACACATATGCACTAAATGCACAGACGTTAAATTAACAGGAGCTCAAAAGGGTATTTCAAATGTATCGACCACAAATGCAATTTCCGTTGGTCAC
Organism: Rhinophrynus dorsalis; assembly: GCA_037306005.1. Classification (NCBI taxonomy): domain Eukaryota; kingdom Metazoa; phylum Chordata; class Amphibia; order Anura; family Rhinophrynidae; genus Rhinophrynus; species Rhinophrynus dorsalis. The sequence goes on along the minus strand of CM074722.1, from coordinate 405,966,270 downwards.
ATGGTAACTACCCTAAAACAGCTCAATAACATACAAAAGCAAGTTTCTATAAAACAGACAACCTGAAGAATCAGAAAATAGTTGGAATTGTATATTACAACACAAAATGATCAAGCGAGGAAATTTTGTATTAAAAAAAAAAAAAAAAAAGGAATAAATCTAATAAATCCTTTTCTCTCGGCCCACTGTGAGGATGGGCAAAAACTTTTGATGCAAAAATAAAAAAATTCATCTTGCATTTAAATTACTGCAAAAAGTACCATTTTTCAAATAGCTTTCCACACCTTTATATCAATGATAATTTAATTCCCTCTCACATGTAGAGTTTACCCAAATATTTTCCCATACAGTAGCTCAGAATAAAAGTTATTTTACTGAATTGACAGTGTGTGTGCTGGAAATGAGAAAGAAAGCTGCTAGAAACATGGACATCCCAGCCTTGTCCATTAAATCACACATACTCTTGTCCCACTGGTAGGCATATAATCACAAATACTGACCTCATACTGTTGTGCCACTACAATAGTATCCATAGGTGCAGACACACTGCCCCCCCCAGCCTTGTACCACTGGTAGCCATAGAACCCCATACACTGATAACTATCTCACTGCACTGTTAACAAATAACCACACACGTTGCTCTCCAGCCTTGTTCAACTGACAGTCAACTACACATAAAGATTCCCCAACCTTGTTCCACTGCACTTCCGGCCATAGAACCACACAAACGGAGTATGACCCCAGTATTGTGTTAGGAATTCTCGCGGTCATAGAAACCATGGATGGAAAAATAGGTGGAGAAATTAATTGGTAGTAGAGAAAAGGGGGGCACATATATGTTTTATGCATGGGAGTTTCCAAGGAAAAAGTGATGAACTGTTGAGTTTTAACAAAAAACCTTCTGCCAAAAAAAAAAAAAAAACAGAACAAGACTTTTAACCAAAAGATTGTCCCTCTGTGTGATCCATATGGACCGTCTTGCTGTTCTGAGGTGAGCAGTGTTACATCAGAAAAAGGGGCGGGAGGGGGATACTTTATTATTATCATTCAATTACTCTTGAACTATAACTCTGACAGTATTGAAATAACACTCTCCATGGCCCAATTACTATGAAGATTAATTGGAGCTGCTTTTATTGTGAAACATTACTATACCTTTAATAAATTGTATACAAACGTTCCCTTCTTGGGTTAAAATGTATCTTAAGAAACCCTTCCCTGGTAGCCAGTGTACTATGTCCTTTACCACACCGTCTGGTATCTTAAAGGTTCTTCAGTCCTTAGAGCCTGTGTACTCCCACTGCAATGTAGACATAAATATGGAAATTCAAGTTTCAGAGCAATATCGGTCTGTACCGCCGCAATTGGCGTGCTAGAGACCAGCTGGGGGAGAGAAGCAACTATTGTGTGGCCGAAGATGTTGCTTGGGATGCTAGGTGGGCTGCAAAGGTATGGGGAAACGATACCCACAGGGAACATGGAAGGGACCCGATCCCAATAGTGAGCGACAGGATATATCACCCTAATGCATGTTTGCTGAGACACCATTCCACTTCTTCAGGGAAAAAAAAAAGAGGTCAGATGGGCAGGCCTCCACTATTTATAGTTTCAGTTCCAGGCCTTTCCATTAACCCTATCTGTACCAGTGTATATATTGTACTAAAAAGCATTTCATCTGTGTATTAGTTTATTCAATCCAATAGGAAATAGTATTCTTAGTAGCTGCATTGCATTTCCTTGGAGTCTCGGTAACTACAACTAGAGAGTGTAACAGTCAACACTCAGATGCCTAAACATAAGATTTAAGACATCATACTACATCCAGTGAGTGCAATAGTCTCTGTTTGTTGTTTTGTGGTGTATGGTACAATGAAGGCAGCACCATATCTTGATAAATTATGGAAAGAAGAGACTACTTTATATTGGTATTCTATTGAAATGGCGTTTCCTAAATGGCGACATGAAAATGTTGTCTGTGTCAACAGGGAGACATCAGTATGTCCACTGCATCAAAAGCTGCCACCATGGTGCTATGACAACTGCTGCAGACTTGGGGGTAGATGCACGACTAAGATATGATAAACAGGTGATAAAGAGGTGATAGAGTGAAGATGACTTCTCCACTTAGCGATTCAAGACCTATGTTATTCAATGAAGCCAATGCACTATGATTTTTTCAATTGAGAGAACGTAGTGCACTGGCTCCATAGAATAACAGTTAATTGGGGAAGTGATAGCACTGGAGAAGTCATCTTCACTTTATCGCCTCTTTATCACACCTTATTGAATTACACCCCAAGTGCTGCATCTTCTCTTGATGAGTGTTGGGCAGACAGTCTCAGCTAAAGCAAAACCAAGCCACAGCCTGAAGAAACTTGCTTTGACAAATACACTGGCGTTACCTAGAGGGTTGGGGAAACCTATGAGTGTGCTAAAGTCAACATGATCGAGAACTGTACCTGCATTAGAGCTGGAAGAGCATAGGTCAGTTGTACCATTGAAATTTGCTGTCATGAGTGTGATCAGTCTTACAAGACTGGGGACACATGGACCAGACCCCATGAATTGGACACATCTGGAGTAAGACTGATTCCAGTTAGAATCTGCTTCAGTGTATCTGTACAGGCAATGGATGACCAGGTATCACCAATTTCACAGGGTCTGCGCATTTGTCCCCAAATTTGTAAGACTAATCACCCTCATACAGCGATTTGCAATGGTACATCTAATCCATCCCTTTCCAGGTCATCAATACAGGTACAGTCCCAAATCATGCTGTCTCTAGGACACTCATAGGTTTAGTCAAATCTGCCATGGTACAACTGATCCATCCTCTTCCATCTTCAGTGCAGGTACAGCCCCAGCTCATGCTGTCTTTAGGACGCTCATGTGTTTGACCAGCCCTTCTAGCACTTTTCTGCGGCTCTTGGCCTTCTCATATGGGACAGTGCACACAACTGCTCTCACAAACAAGACTAGGATCAGCCTGACAGGGTCAGAAGAATTCCAGTCAGAAGCCCCCGGGGCATCTTTGAGTGGAATTGGGAGAAACACTCCTCTATACATCTGCCACTGGAACTGGATCAGGCACTTTAATGAATATACAGACTACTTTTGAAGTTGCCTTTTTGACTAGGGCGACATTTTGATGTCATCCTTTTGGTGATTTCAATATAGGAGAGGCCATTCCCATTGTAACATTTTCATAGTAAGCCCTGTAGGTTGAACACTCTGAATTGTTCTCAAAACTGCTATGTCTTGGTGAAACACTAAGTAGGAAGATGTATAGGAAAAGTCAAATTGAAATTGCAGTAGAAATTGCAATTAGAAAAATGGTTTTAGAAGTCAGACACTTGCTAGCAGATGAAATGCTTGAAATTGTAACACTTCTGAAGTCAGGCGCTTGCTAGCAGATAAAATATTTGAACTTGTAACACTTCTAGTACCAGATTTGGACCCCATGATAGAGTTGTACTACTGCAAGGAGGTTTCATATGTGCTGATCATTTAAAAAAAAAAAGTTTGAACATCTGGAACATCTGCCAGATTTCTTTGAAAGAAAAAACTGATAAAGTGGAAATTTTAACTGTGAGCAAAGCAAGTTTTAGTCCTTTTTCAAGTTCCACCTGCAAAACTTGACACTTGCAGCATAGCATATCAAGCACTGCTTTATCAAAAGCTCTACAGAGGATAAAGTCCTTGTCCTTCACATTATCCTGTTCTGATTAAATATGACAAGTGTCCTCACAATCAGCCTCTCCTTCCTCATCTGATGACTCATAGTTTGCTGATACGCTTGTATGAGATTCAGAATGAGAAGCTGCTCTCTTTCTAACTACATGATCATGCAATGGTGATACTAATCTTTTCTTAGGATTATTGTGATGTTCAAAGGAATGTTTTCCAAACACTTTTTCAATAGAATTTGGTATGTCCAAAATGGATTGAATGGACCCATTCTGGTTCTGCTGTTGATACAGAATTATACGTAGTCACCAAAGAATCTGGATCAAAATAAGATACTTAGCCACTAGCTGAAGTTTGTCCAAATGTTGTAATAGCATTAGCGCTTGTAGCACAGAATTATGTTGACCTGGACTATCTAACTTTGCATTTGATGGAAGAAATTGTTTTCCAAAGATCTAGATTTTGCTCCCTTTAAATAAAGCAGGGGGTAGCTAACCCTGGTCCTAAAGAGCTACCAATAGTGCATGTCTTCAATGTATGCCTGAATGAGTACAGGTAGACTGAGCCTCTAGTTAGTCCATCTGTGTTTCAGTTGGGATAGCCCAAAAATATGAATAGTTGGTAACACATGATGACCAAAGTTGCTTACTCCTGGTGTACAATGTCTATCTCCCAGGGTTCTGACATGGTAAACCTGCTTTCCTAAGTATTAAAACTTAAGAAAGAGAACTTAACTAGCAATAAACTGAGAAAAATGTTTGTTGTAAGGAGGACAGGGTAAACGTCCCTTCCTCCAAATGTAATTGGGTAAAATGTAAAAGCATGGGACACACTGAACAAGGTTGAGTGTTCTGATTAGCTACTACCAGTCAGAACTACCTCCATAATAAAGTAAGTGTGTAACACAAAGTAGGCTCAAACCCAGTTCCCGAAATATGACGCAGTAACCTTTTTTTGATTTTATGCTATCTGCGGAAACATAGCCCTAATATGCATCATTCATTCAGTGTAACAGCCAAAGCGTCATTGAAACTGAACTGAATAAATTCCCAGTGATAACACTTATTGTAGCATTACAATGAACTTGACATTATGCGTGGGATTATCATTATTATAAAATCCAAGACAACGTTGTCTATTACTTGCAATAACCTACAAGTCATTGTTAGGAATGGAACTGATGTTAGTCTCATCATCTGTCTACTACATTATCGTCATATTGGTATTAGTCCTGTATCATGTGTTTCCAATTGTTTGTACTGTGCAACTGTGTACCTAACGCATATAATTTTGCCCAGATATTCTTAACATGACAAAAAGCAATTATCAACTTCCTACTCTGAAATAAAATATGTTGGGTAGGAGAAATTATATATATGTCAATATAAAGCATTAGGTAGTTCTAAGCATTTTTCATTCTTTACACGGATGCTGCTGACATAAGCCAACCATAGAGCGTCTAATAGACTATTTCCTTTCTTTCATCTGTTTCCACTTTTGAAGGAAGAAAAGGGGATATTTCACTCAACAGTGTCTGTTCACTCTTAAGAGAAAATCAGCTGTTAGTATTCTCCCTATTCTCACCCATTAAGAATAAGTAATATAGAGACATAGGAAATAATTACCCTGATAATGCTTTAACCCCCTGAATGCCAGAGGGGTATGCAATGCATTACGTACCCCTCTGGAACTCAAAGGGTTAAACCTAGAGAGTATGAGATATTCATCAGAAAATAATAAACTAAAATAAATATATGTTTCCAGGATGGAAACTAACCTTCTGCCTCCTTGGAAGCATGTCTCTAGCAGACGTAGTGTTTATTAGGGTGCTATGCACTTAATGAATAAAGGTGCCCCCATTTAACTTACACCTCCAAAATAATCTTTCACTTTTTAGTAAAAAAAAGATTTTTCAGACACAGATGCAGCATGGAAAGCTGTTCAAAAGCAGTGAAAATAGCCCACGGATGAGTCTCACCATTGCAAGTATTATCAAACCATTCATAAAAATTCTTCTTCAAGGAAACCTACCCATGATTTCTGTACTCTCTAAACCAATGTTCTCAAAATGGTGTTAAACTGAACAGATGTAACTAATGTTGAGAAGAAGAACAAGCCTGGTAGGACAGACAGTGTATGTATGGTTCTGGTTCTGGGACTACCAGTATGTAATGAAGACTGAAACATTCCATTGGTACAGTTCAATTAATCTGTATAATTTCTCTTACAACAAACCTAAGAAGTCATATTAACAGTTTAATGAAAAAAGTATTTCACATTTCAATTTCAAAGCATTTGCAGAAAAACACTATACTTCTGAGCACAATTATAAAAGCAGTGTTGTCAAGTGGCCTGTACCAATTGTTCCAAACAGGCATCATGGCACAGGTATGTGTCATGGCACAGAGCATAAAGGAGAACTAATTCCTCCTAACAATAACACCAGCTTACCTTACTATGGCCAGAAAATCCTAAGGGTCTTTTGCCCTTGTGCCTTTGGTCCAGAGAAAAAATCTTCAATCAGTCCAAGAGGTTCTATTAATGGAGGTGGACATGACAGTTGTTAACACTTAAACAGATACTAATGTTTCAAAATAAAAGCAGCTCCAATCAATCTTCATAATATTTGGGACATTGAGAGTGTTATTTCAATACTGCCATATTTTTAGTTCAAGAGTAATTGATTGATAAAGTATTCCCCTCCCACCCCTGCTAATGCTCATCAAGTTAATATGTAGGCTGAAACAGAAACAGCTGTGTAGGAGGAATAAAACTGGGAGAGGAACATCCAAAGTCAGCTAACAAGGTGAAGTTGCTGAAGACAGTCAAAAATCATACACCATGGCAAGACTGAGCACAGTAACAAGACACATGGTAGTTATACAGCATCAGCAAGGTCTCTCCCAGGCAGAAATCTCAAGGCAGACAGGGGTTTCCAGATGTGCTGTCCAAGCTCTTTTAATAATAAGAACTCTTTATTGTAGAACACACAGGGTTTATATACACATAACCGCATTATCAACACATCTTAGAATGCAATAGGATACAAGTTACTGCAACCAACATACAGGAGTATACAAAAGAATACTATGGGGCCAGTGGTGTAGGGAACATAATACAAAGAGGCGCAATGGGAGCAATACACAAGTTATACAATGGAAGCCTCCACATGGGAGACAAAGGACTGTAAATAGCAAACATGATTACATCACTACATAATTAAATGACAAACGCCAGACCACAGCATAATTCTCTCAACAAATTCACTACCCTGCTCCTGTGACAGCCCTATAGCTGCGTAGTTTGTAGGGTGGGGGCTGGGCCCCAGGCCCCTTCAGGAGCCCTAGGCATGGAGGCTTCCATGACAATGGGCAAACGGGGCAGTAGTTAGTCTTAGGGTGAGGCTATACCCCATTCCAGGGCCAGGTCCACATTTGTCCCCCTTCCAAAGGGGACTGACCCAGGATGAGACAAAAAACGGGTTGATTCCGCAGTCAGTCACCTCACCTGACCCATCAATGCCCTCCCAAAATTGGTGTCTCAACTAGTCTGCCATTCCAAAAGCAGTACTCACCTGACCAACCTCTGCCTCTCTCTTAAAATATAATTCCCGCTGGGGAGAAGTGCCAACTGCGCCATCTCACTGGAGTTCTCTCAGCCGCTGGAGAGTAAGCAGGGTGGCTGGGGCGACAGGGCCGCTGGAGAGGACATTGGTCCCACTCTCCAGGGCAGGGGCAACAACACTGTGGTGAGGACCTTGGTACCACTCTCCAGGGCAGGGGCAGCAGAGCCACTGGGGAGGATCTCGATCCCATTCCCCAGGGCAGGGGCAACAGATCCACTGGGGAGGATCTCGATCCCACTCCCCAGGGCAGGGGCAACAGATCCACTGGGGGGGATCTCGATCCCACTCCCCAGGGCAGGGGCAACAGATCCACTGGGGGGGATGTCGGTCCCACTCTCCAGGGCAGGGGCAACAAAGATGCTGGCAAGGATGCTGGTCCAACTCCCCAGGGCAGGGGCAACAGACTCACTGGAGAGGACGCTGGTTCCACTCTCCAGGGCAGGGGCAACAGAGCTGCCGGAGAGGATGTTGGTCCCGCTCTCCAGGGCAGGGGCAACAGAGCAGCTGGAGAGTACATTGGGCCCGCTCTCCACGGCAGGGGCAACAGAGCTGCTGGAGAGGACTTTGGGCCCAATCTCCAGGGCAGGGGCAACAGAGCCGCTGCGGAGGATCTCGGTCCCACTCCCCAGGGCAGGGGCAACAGATATGAGCTGGCAAAGACCAGCAGTGCTCTGCCCCGAGGCCCGCTCATCTGCTGGTGGTTTAGGACCGGATACTGTGGGACTGTCCTGGTCAGGTTTGGGAACAATGGGAAGGGGTTGGCAGAGACCAGTGATGCTCTGCTCTGATGCCAGCTCTTCTGCTGGGGTAGTGCTAGTGGAGACCGCAATCCCATCCACCATACACGGAAAACTCTGCTGCTCGGGAGGGAAGCCATCTGCATCCCCTCCTCGGGCAACATCCTCAGATGTCAAAGCTATTAAATCCATATCATTCTCAGTCTCTGGATCCTGCTGTTGTGCAAAGTTGAACAACTCCAGTATCGGAGTCCAGCATCCATCTGACCTGGGAGTGGAGGCCATGGTCTTGTCCACCCCTAAGTCTTGGAAATTCGGCACCTCTGTTTAACTCTAGGAACTCAGGAGTCTCTGGGGCATGCTGTTGAGCGAGGTTGAACAGCTTTCGGTATGTCTTTTTCAGTTACCATTCTTGGGTAACAATAGAGTCCAGGTCAGCCCTCAGCTAAGTCCCGTCTGATATATCCTCTTCCCTGAGCTCCTGAAGGTCCTCCCTCCACCACTCTGCTGCATTGCCAAAGTTGTAATCCTCCTGGAGACTTTTGAATAATAATCCGAAGCCATAGCCCTCTGTGGGATCTTTATCCTCCAGTCCCAGACACAACTGTTCTGCAAACCATTGACGAGCATGGTAGCCATCATTCAACCTCAGCTCTGTCTGGACCAGCACATACAGCTCAGCCATCCATTCCTCCCAGGGCTGCTCCCCCAGGAACGGCATCCGCAAGTCCCGCTGGAGCCAGTACCTTTCCTCGGAGGTTGGGAGGACCTTTCCCAGGTATTTCTGGTGCATTTGGATAACATCCCTCCAGAGGTGCCGGCGGGCATAATCCCTCTCCCCCAGCACAAGCTCTTTCATATCTGATCCTGGAGATAGATCCCGGTGATGGTTTGAATGTCCCATAAATTAGGAACACCTCTGCCAAAATGTGATGGAACCCCACTACCCCGACCGGGTAGCTCCGCCAACCTCCCTTAACTTGGGACTGCACACGCAGATCTCTCCAGCCACCCAAACCACTAGTCACAATGCAGTGTAGGGTGAAAATAAGAACTATTTATTGTAGAACGCACAGGGTTTATATACACACATAACCACATTATCAACACATCCTATAATGCAATAGGACACAAGTTACTGCAACCAACATATGTGAGTATACACAAGGAATACAACGGGGCCGGTGGTGGAGGGGCACATAATACAAAAAGGCACAATGGGAACACAAGTTATACAATGGAAGCCTCCACATGGGGGACAAAGGACTGTAAACAGCAAACATGATTACATCACTACATAATTAAATGACAAACATCAGACCAGAGCATAATTCTCTCAACAAATACACTACACTGTTCCTGTGACAGCCCTAATAGCTGGGTAGTCTGTAGGGCGGAGGCTGGTCCCCAAGCCCCTCCAGGAGCCCAGGGCATGGAGGCTTCCATGACACAGGGCAAAAGGGGCAGTGATTGGTCTTAGGGGGAAGCTATACTCCGTTCCAGGGCCAGGTCCATAGCTGTGTGCAGGAGGCTGGCCCTCAGTCCCCTCCAGGAGCCCCGGTGATGGAGGGTTCCATCACACAAACAAACAGGCAACTTTGAGGACTGTAGACGCAGTGGTCGGCCTAGGAAACAGTGCAGCAGATGAAAGATATATCATGCTTACTTTCCTTTACAATCGGAAGATGTCCAGCAGTGCCGTCAGCTCAGAATTGGCAGAAAACAGAGGAACCCTGGTACACCAATCTACTGTCCGGAGAAGTCTGGTCAGAAGCGGTCTTCTTGGAAGACTTGCGGCCAAATGACATACCTCAGATGTGGAAACAAGGCCAAGAGACTCCACTATGTATGAAAACACAGGAACTGGGGTGCAGAAAAAGGCAGCAGGTGCTCTGGACTGATGAGTCAAAATGAGAAATATTTGGCAGCAGAAGGCAGTTTGTTCACCGAATGGCTGGAGAGCGGTACAAGAATGAGTGTCTGCAGGCAACAGTGAAGCATGGTGGAGGTTCCTTGCAGGTTTGGGGCTGCATTGCTGCAACTGGAGTTGGGGATCTGGTCAGAATTAATGGTATCCTCAATACTAAGAAGTACAGGCAGATACTTTTCCATCACGCAATACCATCAAGGGGGTATCTGATTGGCCCCAAATTTATTCTGCTGCATGACAACGACCCCAAACATACAGCCAAAGTCATTAATGACTATCCTCAGAGTAAAAAAGAACAAAGTGTCCTGGAAGTAATGGTATGGCCCCCACAGAGCCCTGATCTCAACATCATAGAGTCTGTCTGGAATTACATAAAGAGAGAAGCAACAGAGGCTGCCTAAATACACACAAGAACTGTGGTTAGTTCTTCAAGATGTTTGGAACAACCTACCTGCCGAGTTCCTTAAAAAACTGTGTGCAAGTGTACCTAGAAGAATTGATCCTGTTTTGAAGGCAAAGGGTGGTCACACCAAATATTGATTTGATTTAGATTCTTCTTCTGTTCACTCACTATATTTATCAATTAACAAAATGCATAAACTATTAACATGTCTATTTTTGAAAACATTCTGCCTAAAACTTTTGCACAGTACTGTGTGTATATATATGTTATAATAAAAGGCCAGAAAGTTTGTCACGATGCAGTCATGTGCAGTTGAGACTGCCCACGTTCGGCAAGTCTCTAATGCGCATGATTGCATCACGTGAGTGAGGCAGCACAATCATGCGGAGCAGTGGGGTAACAGCAGTATGCAGAGCAGGTCCTGGTAATGTTAAGAGACTGGTCCTGTTCTGCGTACTGCCGTTACCTCACTGCTCCACAGCCCATGCACACAGGCTTTTACACTAGTGTATATTATATATATATATATACATATACATATACATACATGCACACACAAACAGACAATATATATGTATCTCTTTCTCTCTTTCTTTCTATATATATATATATATATATATATATATATATATATATATATATATATACATACATACACATACATGCATACATTAGCGAGAACACACATTTTCCTCTGCACAAATCCTCTTTGAAAATGGCTTCTACCATGGTGAGGACTGCGCACAATCCTCAGTGATCAAATCTTACATCATAGAGACACATCCTCTGTCTGTTTGCATTTATTACTCTAGATAACACGTCAGCCGACAGAAAATCAGTCAAATTGATAGGAAAAAAAACCACAGGCTGCCTGTCAGTTTTAGCGCTCAGGATTTATATGCTGCATTTGTCATTTCAGAATCTTTGTTCTTTCAACACACCCTGTGTATCAAATGTAAGCCATTGTATTTATTTATTTGTTTAATTTTAATTGCATTTTTAATTTCACTTTTTCATGCTGATGTTGTATTTCACAAGCTTCTATAAAAACTGTTGTATTTTAATATTAGATTTTTAAATCATGTCTCTGTGGATTTATTCCTCTCTCTCTCTTAGTCATATACACAGTGCAGAGAGACGGGTTGGTAAGTATATAGGTTTAGGTTGCTTTCAATTGTAGATCACAGTTGTAACCCTTTGAGATCAAGAGGGGTGTGCAAAGCACTGACCTTCGAAGAGTTAAAGGAACACTAAAAGCTCCTAATGATAATCCCCCTTATCTAAGAGGAGTAGACTGCCATTATCATCAGAAAACATATATTGTTAGACTTTTCCTGCTGGGTAAAACAAGGATGCTCCCACTGCTTAAGGATGCTTACAAATGTATCAGTTTAAGCTGTTGGGGTTTTTTTAATGTGTCTATCTAGACAGTTCACCTACAGCACCCTTTGTCCAGACTTTGATTCTATGGAAGAGGTGAGCCACTGATGACATTTTACCATAGAATGTGAAACAGCTGCATCACAGTTTGAACTACTGTAACTTCTGAATAAAGCAACTGACAGCATTGGGAGTACTCTTCAGCAGGAAAAATCCTGAAATATGTTATTAACATAATAAAACATTATTGATCCTTTGACCTGGGAACAAAATCCTAAAAGCCACTATGAATCAACTCTGTGTGGACTGGTAATCCAGAAATAATCTTTAATCATTATTGGATGTAATTTCCATGGAAGCAGACATGATTCTTTCTGCAGGACTCAAGGCCCACAAACTCCACCCAGTGCAGTCTTCTAAGGAAACCTTCAGTGGGAGGAGTTTGTTGTTTTGGAGCCTGCAACAAAGTACTATGCCCGCCTCCATGAACATTATATCCACTTATAATAATAAAAAATCTATAATAAGGAACCAATCCATGCCATTAGGATTTTCTGCACAGACACTGATAAGTGGGGGCTTAATATTGAGGCGTTGATATTGTTCCTTTGAGATGGAAATTTTTTGCCCATGAGAAAATATACAATCTGTGATTATACACACACAAAACAGAAGGGGGATTGACCATTTCTAATTAATGATTGAGCATTGGCATCCTAACAGCGAACCTCAGCTATGCATATACATGTTGCCATCTATCTGTGGAGAAAATTGCTTCATTTTCATTGTGAATCAATAAGACTCCCGAGGATTTATCGGATAAGCATTTGTAAAGCCTGACGGGGGGAAGGTTAGTTGGTATAAATTAAGAGTCAGAAGAATTCTCTGAACGCTGTGTGCTGGTTTTGCATACAGGCCATTTGTATTACAAGATTTTTGCTTGCAAAAAATATATATTAAAATAAAGAGCTGAAACTTGTTTGCCATAATTGCTTATGTGCACTCTGCTGGCGAAGATAAAGCAACAAATCGTTAATCTCGGGTTTGGTAATAAATGAAGGACTTAATGTTACTAGAAAAGATGTAGTTTTTATACACCAAAATTAAGTGTGTATGCAGTTGTGTCTCTGTACATAAAATGTGATATTTATCGTACACACTTCTTAAAGCAATAACTTTTCATGACCCTTAAAGAATGAGAAATAATGTTAAAAGTACAGATCACTGTTCTGGCCACATGCCCAAGTAAAAAGAGGAACAATTCTGGATCAAACCATTGAGGCTGTTGTTGCACCATTAACCCAGAGAGGTATCCAACACAATGCTTTGGATACTTCTCTGGCACTCAAAGGGTTAGCTGCGTTAGTACCAGAAAGAGGGAAGGGTTGCATCATTACCTATGGGAGTGCCAGAATGGGGAGAGGATGTTCCACCATTAAGCACAAGAGTGCCAGAATGTGAGGGGCAGGGGCTGGCACGTTTAACCATTTGAGCACCAGAAAGTGGAGAGACAAGGTTGGGGAGTTACGTCATTAACCATTTGAATATCAGAACTGAGTGTTACCTTTTTATTAACCATTTTAGTGCCTGGAAAGAGTAACTGTGCATGTGTGAAAGTGACATTGTGTGCAAGACTGTGTGTGTGCCTGTGTATGTGTGTGTGAGAGAGGCAGAGACTATATGCATGTGTCAGAGACTCTGTGAATGTGTGTGTGTGACAGACTATGTGTGCTTGTGAGAGTGGTGTTTGTGTGTGTGTGTGTATGGGAGAGAGACTGTGTGCATGAGAGAGAAACTGTGTGTTTGCAGCATAGAGAAATATTATACATGTGTGGCAGAGGTAGAGACTGTGTGTGTGTGTGTATGTGTGTATGTGTGTATGTGTGTGTATGTGTGTGTATGTGTGTGTATGTGTGTGTATGTGTGTGTATGTGTGTGTATGTGTGTGTATGTGTGTGTATGTGTGTGTATGTGTGTGTGTGTGTGTGTGTGTGTGTGTATGTGTGTGTATGTGTGTGTATGTGTGTGTATGTGTGTGTATGTGTGTGTATGTGTGTGTATGTGTGTGTATGTGTATGTGTGCGTATGTGTGTGTTTGGGAGAATGTGTATGTGAGACAAAGAGAGAAGGAGACTGTTTATGAGAGACTATGCAAGAGACAGACTGCAACAGGGGGAGACTGTGTGTTTGTGAGAGAGAGAGCGAGACTCTGTGAGTATATGTGAAGGTCAAGAACCACCAGAAACTAGTTTTCTGCTACATGTGAAAGTTGGGGCATAAAGAGTGGGGTGCGAAGCTCAGGTGAGTTGACAATCCTAGATGAACCCCTGTTGCTGCTGAAGCTGAGATCAAAGGTGCTGACAGCAAGGTCAGATCTTCTAGACCTCAGCTGAGCCGAAGCCAGAACAGGGTGGATTCTCCTAGGAGCTGATCGAAACACAACTCTGGATACAGGAAGCTTGAAGAACAGGTGAAACATTAATTAAGGGAATGGAGGACTTGACATATGAGGAACGACTAAACAAACTTGGTTTATTTACTCTAGAGAAAAGACGACTAAGAGGAGACCTTATCACATTGTACAAGTATATGAGAGGTCAATACAAGGATCTCTGCGGTGAGCTATTTATTCCAAGGCCTGCTCAGGTGACCAGGGGACACCTCTTGAGATTACAGGAAAGGAGGTTTAAACTTCAGCAGAGGAAGGGTTTTTTTACGGTAAGGTCTGTCAAATTGTGGAATTCATTGCCCAGGGAGGTAGTTATGGCAGATACAATGGACACATTTAAGAGAAGATTAGATACATTTCTTTCAAAAGGGAACATACAGAGTTATACTGTTTATCAGTAGGCAGATCAGGAAGGTCTGATAAAGACTAATTTAATTGGTAGCAGGAAAGCTATAAAATTCTTAGTTACTGAGGTATGAAGCGAAGGTTGAACTTGATGGACTTGTGTCTTTTTTCAACCTAATTTACTATGTTCCATCTGAGGCTAGATGAGTCTAAAAAGTGGAAGACAGTCAGAGTGCCGGAGGGAGGAAGGAGGCAGAGTGAGGGAGACTGTATGAGAGATTGCGTGCATTTGTGAGACAAAAAGAGACTGTGTATGTGTGTGCATGTGTTAGAGAAGAGCAAGAGAGAGAAAGACTGACTGTGAATGACTATTACAAGCAATGCAATAAAATGTTTGCTAGTATATAAAGTGACTGTTTAGTTTGTATATTTTATTTATTATCCTCATGTTCTATACTAGTCTAGTACAGCATTCTATATTCAGATGGATTTCTTGTGTTATGTTTTCATTTTAAATGATATATAAACAATTTTATAGCAGAAAACAAATGTTCAGCAGGTTATTACTTGTCTTAAGCATTGATATGTTATCATACGTTGTTAAGTGCTATTGACAAGAATTGCACAGAAGTCTTCCCCTAGCTTTTAACACTGCTGTGTAGAGAGCGTGGGTAGTGTTACAGTGTTGTGTATATACATATGTAATACCATTAGCACAGATACAAGAGCATGCAATCACAGAGGGATTTGGATGTATCAGTGTAACATGCCATATGTAATCATGTTAATGGTTCCCAGCCCTAGAGATTACTTTAAAATCTAATGCTGCATAAAGGGTCAGTTCTGCAAACGAGCAAAGAGACCTGATGGCAGTGACTTGTTTAATGATCTAGTATTAGTTCTTTATACCTAGCAATATTTCAAATGGTGGTGTTGCTGAGGAGGGGGAGAAAGTAGAAGTTTGTGAGTGTTAGGCGTGGTATTATCAAGTATCTTCATGACCTATTCACAGCTCTTTATTTAACTGAATAAATGAATTAGAACGAGCTCAAACAGTATATGTTTAAACAAACATTACATGAGTTGTATTCCTGTAGACCAATGTGATATACTTACACATTCTGATCTCTGAAAAAGTAGGACACCGCAGTAGGTAAAGGCAGGGCCGGATTTGCCATAAGGCAGAGAAGGCATCTGCCTACAGGCACACTCCACAGAGGGGCACCTGTCATTGGAATCAATTATTATTATTATTTTTTTAATATTTTCATTCACAGCGCTTATCACTGTGGCAACAGTAACCCTACCCGCTGCCCAAAGCATGATGAGATCTTGCTGTTGCTCCCTCATTGGCTCTTTAGTAATGCAGAGCACTGGGAGATGACATCATCTCCCAGCGCTCTGCATTACTAAAGAGAAAACGCCACGGGAGCAACAGCAGCTACAGGTCTGTGCAGAAGGAGGCACAGACTTCCTCTGCCGCTGGACCACCAGGGAGGTAGGAAACGGATACTGGGGGCAATGTGGACCTGATGGGGGCAATGTGAGGGCAAGTTGGAGCTGATGGGTCAATGTGGAGATTATGAGGGCAATGTGAAGGCAAGCTGGAGCTGATGGAATCAAGTTGGAGATGATGGGGGCAATGTGGAGCTGATAGGGGTAATGTGAGGACAAGTTGGAGCTGATGGAGGCAAGTTGGAGCTGATGGGAGCAATGTGAGGGCAATATGGAGATGATGGGGTGCAATGTGGAGGTTAGGAGCATTGTGGAGATGGCCAATCAGGGTGCTTCAGATTTCTGTGTCTACAGGCTCCTGAGATGTAAAGCCGGCACTGGGTAAAGGGAAGAGAGAGATCTGGGTCTCAAAGAGGGACTGTCTCTAATAATATGGAACACTTGGGAGGTACAGTTACATCAGCAAAGCGACCTAATAAAGTGACATTTAACAAGTTAAAGGTCAGCCGTAGCATATAAGCAAAATGACAGGGTCATTTAACCCCCTGAGTGAAAGGAATGAGCAACGTAATGCTCCATGACACTTTGAGTTAAAGAGTCTAATGTATTAAGAATGCAAGCAATTGTGGGACTTTGGGAACAAATACAAATTCTCCTTCATTTTAATGGAAGTTTAAACCCTTGAGCAAGTGGCTTCTAATGCATTGTCCTTGCATTCAAGAGGTTAAAAGGTACATGTAAATCAATGGAAATGTTACCACATTTCTCATTTGGTGCAGTCGGTTTGCTCCAGAATTGCTTCAGATATTCTTAGTACATCAGCCTTAATGAGGTGACTGTTTGATGGTGTTTCCACCCTAAATAAGGTGTTTGAAATACATTTTATAGCCTTGCACCTGCCTAACTAATTTACACAAACCAAAATTCCTTGCCTTAACTTCTTGAATGGCAGAGGAATATGCAAAGCATTGAAAAGCAATGCATTGAGCTCCCTCTGGCACTCAAAGGGTTAACTCTGCTTGCAAGAAAGTGACGACAATGCAGTAGTCTGTGGATGTTTCAAGTTGTTCCATTCATATAAACCAGGTTTAGGTCACTGTACAAGGAGAAGAGGAGGCAGTGATTTAACAGTATTTCCCTGTGCATGCTATGAAAGTAGATATTATCTGCCACTATATACTACTGCAGACATACGCTGCAGCACATACATCTAGTGCAGCCAATTGTGTTTTACGCTAACGCTAGTGGGGCTGCACTGATGAATTCATACATTTTCCCATGTGCTGTTTCAACCGTTGAGTGCCAGAAGCATGTCTGCAATGTGTTGCACATCACTGACACTTAAAAATGAAAACATTGCAGAGCACATCAATAAATTTCCTTCTGAATAACAATTTTCCCACTGACAAGTGAGCACTGAGAGCCTATAGACCAGGGATGTCCAAAGTTCAGTCCTCAAGTGCCACCAACAGGCCAGGAGTCATATATTTCCCTGATTAAGCACTTACTTGTGCTTAATCAGGAAAATCCTTAAATCCTGGCCTGTTGGTGGCCCTTGAGGATTGAACTTGGACAGCCCTGCTATAAACATCCAAAACAGTTGAAGAAAGAATCCTTGAATTATCAGAACCTACAAATTTTAGCAGTTGCTAAGAAACTTCAGCCCTACTGTGGTCCATCTTTAACATCTTGGTGAGTAAAGCGCTTTTAAACCAAAAGACAAGAAAAATGTTGGCCTTTTTTGTATGTCTTTATGCAACCATATTTTTCCTCTAATACGTTTAATACACCCACACAAATTATATACCTTTGTATGTATAAGTAGAGCTTTCTTTTGCTGCTATATTTACAGGTATAAATACATAAATACACAGTTATTATTAGATCATATAGTCGTAATACCAAAAATAAACATACTGTGCATAACAATTTCCATAAATCTACATTTAAAAGTCAATATTCACATATTTTCAAAGACTTCATAGAAAACATGGGGCACACTATGTTGATGGCCGTGCTACACCTAAGTGCCACTGCATGCTGGTTGAAAATCACTGGTATAACCCATCTTAGTGAACTTATTGTTAAATGATTTTCTCTTTAGTCCATAAGTAATGCAGGAACCATGGGGTTGAGTTCCCTCCTCCAAGAGGACAGGGCACTTCAAAAAGATAGGGTCTTTGGGGCAGAGGCTCCCTCCTCTTCCTCCAGCTTAACCCCTGCCTTTAAACTTCCAGATTCATGTGTGACTAATGCCACAAAAGGAAGCTCCTAAGACTAAGACCCTAAGAGGACTCCTCTGCCCAGGAAAGAAAACTCAGGTATGTTTTTTCGCTGAGTGGGAGTACTGTGATCCATATAGACTAGACTAAAGAGAAAATAGGATTTTAGTCTTACCTGTTAAATCCTTTTCACTTAGTCCATACAGGTTACTGGTACAATGGGAGGCGATCCGCCCCTTTAAGTAGGCAGGAACATTCATCTAAATGTATGCAGGGGGTGGAGCCTCCCCTCCCTCTTAAGCTGCCTTCAACCAGAACCAGCCAGAATGATTCGAGACACTAAAACTGACCAGAGATAAGAAGGAAAAGGCAGACTCCTGTGAGCATGCCCCAAAGGTCTCCCACTGAATGCCACAGGAAAGCCAAGCATGGTCCCTTGACAGGGTGGGAGACCAGTAACCTGTATGGACTAAGGGAAAAGGATTTAACAGGTAAGACTAAAATCCTATTTTCACTGTCATCCAATACAGGTTACTGGTACAATGGGATGTACAAACATTGGGCTTTCCCAGAGGCGGGAAGAAGGCAAGGACCAAGCGCAAGACCCAAAACTCACCAGAACTGCTATGAACCAATTAATCATAGAGCCCAATAACAGAACTGTCAACGGACACCAACCAGGGGTAAAAACGAACCCCGAACTAACACAGCACACTGAACTAGAGCCAACAGGGCTCAACAGCAAGGAAGCACTAAGAACCACAGAAGTAGAAGAACCTAGACAGGCAAGACTGCCTCCAGGACCTTCCTCCCAAAGCTGGCATCAGCCGAGGCCAGTACATCTACACGATAGTGCTTCGAGAAAGTGTGCACAGAGGACCAAGTGGCTGCCCGGCACAATTGATCAGCAGACGCCTGATTTTTATAGGCCCAAGAGGCCCCAATTGATCTGGTGGAATGAGCAGTAACCCTGAAGGGAACGTGCTTATTCCGCAACTTGTAGGCTTCACGAATGGTAGATTTTATCCAAGATGCAATAGTCACCTTGGATGCCGGTCTCCCTGCCCTAGGCCCCTCAGGAATGACGAACAGGGCGTCAGATTTCCTGATAGACTCAGTGCGATGAACATAAAATTTAAGACAACGCACAACATCCAACAAATGGAGATCTCTCTCCTTGTCAGAGGAAGGGTTAGGACAAAAAGAGGGCACCACAATCTCCTGATTGATGTGAAACTCGGAGACAACCTGGGGTAAAAACTCCTTGGAAGTGCTGAGCACAACCTTATCCTTGTGGAACATGAGGTAAGGAGGTTTACAAGACAGAGCTTGTAACTCTGCTACCCGGCGAACTGAAACAATAGCCAAGAGAAAGGCCATTTTCCATGTCAAGAGACGTAAAGGAATAGAAGTCAAGGATTCAAACGGGGGTCTCTGAAGAACCCCCAGCATCAAATTGAGGTCCCACTGGGGAGCTGGACTCTTGAAGGCAGGCCGAACATGAGCCACACCTTGAAAGAAAACTAACATCAGGAAGAAAGGCAATGCGTTCCTGGAAAAATACAGACAGAGCAGAAGTCTGAACTTTGAGAGAACTCAGGCTGAGTCCCTTTTCAACCCCATCCTGCAAAAAGGCCAGTACCGTGGGAAGATGGAAATCAAGTGATAGATCCTTATCAGCACACCATGCAACAAAGGTTGACCATATGCGATGATAGATCTTGGAAGACACAGGCTTGAGAGCTCTAAGCATCGTAGACACCACTGAAGAGGAAAACCCTTTCTTCTTCAAAATTGAGGCTTCAACCTCCAAGCTGTCAAATGGAGATGCTGAACATCCTCCTTCCACACAGATATCCTTGAAGAAGTAGATCTGGACGGGCAGGAAGCGGGAAGGGGTCCGCCACTGACATGGCCAGCAGTTCCGGATACCAGGACTGACGAGGCCAATTCGGGGTGATTAGGATGACAGGACAACGCTCCATCTTCAGCTTCTGGATGACTCTGATCAACAGAGGGAGAGGAGGGAAGATGTACGCTAGGGGGAACTCCCAAGGGAATGACAAAGCGTCCACTGCTAGATCAAGAGGGTCCCTCCACCGAGAGCAAAACACTGGCACCTTCCTGTTGTGTCTGGTAGCCATCAGATCTACCACAGGTACCCCCCACATCTGGGTTAGAAGGTGAAAAACCTCTGGATGAAGTGCCCACTCTCCGCTGTCGACTGTGTGACGACTGAGAAAATCTGCCATGACGTTCACTATGCCTGGAATGTGTACCGCTGAAATGACGGGAACGTGAGCTTCTGCCCAAGATAAGATGGCTTTGACCTCTAACCAGGCGGTGAGACTTCTTGTACTGCCTTGTCTGTTGATGTAGGCCACTGCGGTGGCGTTGTCGGACTCCACTCTGACTGGACAGCCCTCCAGCTGAGATTCCCAGTGTCTCAGGGCTAGAAAGATGGCCCGAAGTTCCAGAACATTGATGGAGAGGAGAGACTCTTCCAGTCCCCATTTCCCCTGAGCACTGAAACGACCCAACACTGCTCCCCAACCCCAGAGGCTGGCATCCGTCGTGACTGTGGTCCAAAAAGGAATCTGAAAAGACCTCCCTGTCAGGAGATGAGACAGGTCCAACCACCATTCCAAGCTCAGCTCGACATGAGGAGGTAGAGAGACTGACAGATGCAGATGATCTGGATGATTCTTGCACGTCTGGATCACAAATCTCTGAAGCTCCCTGGTGTGTGCCATGGCAAATGGTTCTGCCTCTATTGTGGAAATGAATTTCCCCACCAGAGAAGTCAACTTCGGCACTGGAACCCTCTCGAGCTCCAGAATCTTGGATACACGGAGAGCAACCTGATGCGCCACTTCTTCCGGTAAAAACACCATGCACTGCTGGGTGTCGAACAGGAGACCCAAGAAAAGGATCTGTTGAGATGGGATCAAGTCTGACTTGTCCAGATTCACAATCCACCCGTGGCGATTGAGAGTCTGGATACACATCTGAACCTGCTGGTGAAGGATCTCCGCAGATGAAGCTTTCAGGAGCAGATCGTCCATGTAGGGAGTCACTCTGACACCATCTCGATGAAGCACAGCTATCAAAGCTCCCAAGACTCTCTGAAAAACCTGAGGAGCGGAAGTCAGTCCAAAGGGAAGAGCCGAAAACTGAAAGTGGCCTTTGTGACAGGCAAACCTGAGATACCGCCTGCTCTCTGGATGAATAGGGATGTGAAGATATGCATCCTGAAGGTCCAGGGAGGCAAGGAACTCCCCTGGAGATATTGCGGCTATCACAGAACGCAGTGATTCTTGACGATAGTGGAACTCACAACAAAGGAATTGAGATCCCTGAGGTCCAAAATAAAACGAACACCTCCGTCCTTTTTGGCCACACAAACAGGTTGGAATAAAATCCTGAACCTGTGTCCCCTGAAGGGACCAATTCCAGGACCTCTTTGTCCAAAAGATCCTGAATAGCGTCGTCGAACAGACGTCTTTTTTGTAGGTTCCTGAGAAGGACGAGTAAAATGGAACCGAAAGGGAGGAAGGGAGAGAAAGGGATCCTGTACCCCTCTGATACCACCTGAATAACCCAAGGGTCCGTCACTGACTCCTCCCAAATCCGGCGAAAGATGTGGAGACGTCCACCTACAGCCGGATGTGGACCCGGGTTCGGGGAGTCATGCCGAAGCAGTCTTGGAGGTCTTGGCCTTAGGGGCAACTTTGGGCTTCCAGGACTGTTTGGGCTTGGAGGAGGAGCGCACGGAGGATGGACCCGCCTGGGACGTAGAGGGTGTCTCAGTTTGGAAGGAACGAAAGGACCGATTGCGTTTGGCAGGAAATTTCTTTTTGAAGACTGATGGTAAAAGAGTACCTCTACCACCAGTAGCCTCACTAATCATCTCCTTAAGTTCAGATCCAAACAGTGAAGTCCCTTGGAAGGGCAAGGAAAGCAAAGCTTTCTTAGAAGCTGTGTCAGCGGACCAAATTTTCAGCCAAAGAGCACGTCTAGTCACCACAGAGGAAGTGGAGGCCCTCGCCATCATGCGCACAGCATCAAAAGCAGCGTCAGAAACATAATTTTGAGCTTCTGATATATTAGCCAGAAGCTGTAGCTGCTCAGACACTGGCGCATCCTGGCGAACCGCCTCAGTAAGCTGTTCAGTCCAGGCCGCAATGGCCCGGTTAACCCACGCCACTGCAAAGGTTGGACACATGGCAGTGCCAATAGAGGCAAAAATGGATTTAAGACAAGTTTCTAACTTTTTGTCCGTCCAATCCTGCAGGGCAGAAGCATCAGATACAGCTAAGGCAGTAGATTTAGATAACCTAGAAACTGGGGCATCCACCTTAGGAGGATGAACCCATTTAGCCCTTACCAAAGGGTAAAGTTTAGCAAAGTGTTTGGATACAGAAGAGGATTTATCAGGATTTCTCCACGCATCAGAGACTAAACGAGCAAGAGTAGGATTAGTAGGAAAACATATAACAGCTTTAGACGGTTTCTGAAAAACGTCAGTTGGATCATGAGTAGATTCCTGAGTCAAAGGAAGGTTGAGTGTGGTTAGCACAGCTCTGATCAAACCCTCAGCAGAGTTCAGGGTCACATTCAAAAGGGTCACCAATAGACCTAGTAGACTCAATAACAGTGCCTTCCTCAGCATCAGAATCCTGTAATAGTTCTTCCTCAGAAGAATCAGACATATCAGGAGTCCCCTGTGGCTTGGGCAGGGAGGTCCTGACTGTGGAGGGGGTCTGCCAAACCTGAAGAGCCCCCTGAACTTGAGAGGGAAAGAGCTGAAGATCTAAGATCCCTAGTGGCAGCCTTAAACTCTTTCACCCAAGTTGGCTCAATGACGTGACTGGAAAGCCCTGGGTTGCTGTCATGGCTTTCTGCACATTTTGGGCATAAATGACCAGAAAATTCTCTAGGCAGCCCAGACTGACAAGAGGAGCAAAACGCAATGGGGGAAACTGACACCCCAACCTCCTTAGTCTTGGGTCTAGCCCCTGACTCCAGTGGAGTAGACATGCTCACAGCGTCAGATATACTCCACTGACAAGAATCACCCAATTGAAGTGTGAAAGATTAAAAATTCACCCCAGAAATGCTTAAAATTAAACTTATCTGGCATGTGAAGGGTTAATCTGCGGAAGAGAGAGAGAAGGCTCGGTCCCTGCATAGTATACTTGCTGAGAATAACTCACAAAATGGCTGCCGCGAAGGGAGCCAATCAGAAAACGGGCGCGAAACAAGTGCTCATGGGAAACATAGTTTTTCTCAGAAGTACCCCAAAACAGTGCCCGAAGCCCCCCCAGACCCCCAACACACCGAATCATGCAACCGGATGATAGAGCAGGGGAAGACCAACAAAATGAGCCCACTCTGAAGTCGCTGTGACTAGCGGTTCCAGAGATACGTCCCACACTGTGTAAACCCATACAGAGTAAAGGAGCAATGGCGTTTATGCGGGAAAAGCGCGCTTAAAGGCGTGGAACATAAACTTTTAATAAAGTTACCCTGACAGGAAAAAGTTACCAAACACACACAAAACACATGTAAGACATGATAAAACAATATCCCAATGAGGGAAATAGAAGGGAAAAGGTTAAAACCCCCATAAACTGCTCCAAAACCCAGGGAATACACACAGACATTGCATAAATACAGGCAATATGAAGAAAAACACCCTATGAGTGCTGGAGTGCGTAATGAGAACTCCCAAATACAAGCCCAATGAAGGGACACTGTGGGACAAGTGGACCTTCAGCACTCAAAGGGTGGCTCACCTTTCTGCAGGACTTCTGTCTTCAGGTAACCATGTTAAAAGGGAATTAACCACAGGGAAAATCCCCAGCAGGGAAGCTACTTGACTCAAGTTGTTCCTTCTTCAGGGCATAAGGTCCACCAGAAAATCCCTGGAAGCTGCACTAGCCACTTTGGAGAGGGCAATTGTCAGCCATGGTCACCCGCCTAATGGTGGTATTCCATATTTGAAGAAAACAATAAAAAAACTAAAGTTGATTGAGAGATGTTCTCCACCTGGTGTGCACAGCACGCAGGAACGAATCATTCTAGCTGGTTCTGGCTGAAGGCAGCTTAAGAGGGAGGGGAGGCTCCACCCCCTGCATACATTTAGATGAATGTTCCTGCCTACTTAAAGGGGTGGATCGCCTCCCATTGTACCAGTAACCTGTATTGGACGACAGTGAAAAAGACTTAATGGTAAGTTCACTTCAATCCTATTTTCTCTTACTTCCAACATGGAACACAGGAACTGTGAGGATATACCAAACTATCCTAAAGATTCCAGGGAAGGAAAGTAGAAAAACCCCACTCTTCCTCCCGATGATACCAGTATTCCATAGGACCAAACTTGAACAGTATAACCCTAGGTGTCAACGGACACGGAAATAGAGACAACAGGGCTCAAACTACTGAACAACAACTGGGCAGTAGATTAAAAGAAAAACAGCCTCCCCACCATGATCACAGCACTCCTTGAGGTGATCTTTGAACATTAACACTTGACATGCCAGGACGTCCTTAAAAGATGGATTTCTGTGAAGGCCCAGGCATGTCACCCAGTGTTAAGGTGCTGTGTGCTGTAACCATTTGCACTGAAGTCAAATGGGTGTCAAGATATGATGGAACCAAATTAGTACAGGATTATTATGGTCCACTCTACAGGTGTCTCTAATGCACATTTTTAAACTTTAATTTGAAAAATATGGATGTACATATACAATATGATTAGACCTATTAAATAATCAAAAATAATCAGCAATCCGACTCTCAGAGTCTATTAAGTCCACATAATCCAATGACGATATAGTTGTACCTCAAACAGATTAGTAAAAGCACCAGTAACCAGGATAAATAGGGAATTTTTATACTTATCTCTTTATACCTTTCTCTTAGTCCACTGAGGGATACAGTATGTAGGTTCTTCTTCCAGGAGGCAGAGCACTCCAAACTGAGACTCCTTCCACTCCCTGCCCTCTATATAAAGTTCATGAAGCAGAACATGCCCAATATGGAGAAGAAGTGACTTCAGAAATCCTGATCATCTTCAAGATAAATGCTGAAATGCCCATTTCACATGATAATCTATAGGTCAGGTGCTGATTAGTCTGAAGTGTGCTCCCAAAGATGCTGAACTGCTCTAATAGGATGGCTCAAATAAAACAAAATGCACTGGAAAGCATTTTGTTCTTGGAATTGTTTCCCCTGATGGTGATTCAGTTCGTATGAAATCCAGACCTAAGATTGCAACGTCCACTTTAGAATTTTATTTGTTTTTGTTTTTTTTATTTCAAGGATCTTTATTGGGATTTTGGCCAAAATATAGCATACATGTATCTAAAGAATAGGAGTATGCGTTATAGAGCAAGACAATTACAGTTGCAGTTTGCATTGGTTTTATTATGAACAGCTGAACAATTACCACATATACATTTCCTAAAGGAGAAATATACCCTAAGAATAAATGGCACCTAATTTGTTTAAGGAAAACCAATACATCATAATAATAAAGCCACACTTATCATAATCTGGCAGAAAATCCTAGTAGCATTTTGAGTCCATTCTTCTATTATTGATTCACCATATATAATCTTAACCCCTTAAGGTCCAGTGACATGTCAGGACCGTCACCACTGTTCTTGCCTAAAAGACCGGTGATGGTCCTGACATGTCATGTAATTTTTACTCACAGTGCTCCTGCGGGACAGCTGTGAGTAGTAGCGGGGACTGGAATTCACCGCTCCAAGACCAGGAAGGTCACCACCAGACCCCTGTCTGTCACATGTGCTGGCGGTCAAACTTCACTATGTGGTCCGTAAAGGACAACTAGCCCCAGAACTGCTGGTCCTTAAGGGGTCAAGGACTTAACTCCTTAAGGACTGGCCAATTGCACACCCGGCTGGCACTTAAAGGGACAGTAATACTTTGTTTTATCTTTATTTTATTTTGTAGGCATTAAAAAACATGAAGAACAATATAAGTCTTATCTCTCAAACCTTTATGGTTTGAGAGATATTCACAAGCAAAGTTTCCCCTCACTGACCAAAAAGGTCAAGTCTGCCATCTAGCTGTCAGATTTGGAATCTGGTCTGCAGATCAACCGGTGGCTCTTCAGCAGAGCCAAGATTGCAAGATATAAAAATAACTATTTAATTGAAAGGGTCTAAAGTGTGCTTGCAAACCAGGCACACTTTGTAGACTATTCGAATGAGGTAGTAGTTCTTATATCTCGCAATCTCGGCTCTGCTGCAGAGCCATGGCCGGTCCTCGGACCGGATTCCAAATCTGACAGCTAGATGGCAGACTTGACTGTTTTGGTCAGTGAGGGGAAACTTTGCTTGTGAATATCTCTCAAACCTAACCTAAGTCTATAAGACTTATATCGTTCTTCATGTTTTTTTAATGCCTACAAAATAAAGGTAAAATTAAGTATTACTATCCCTTTAAGGACCATGGACCATTTTTTTTTAAAGAATCAGATTCAGAGCTCCCCAAACGGCGTGCAGCTGCGCGGGGAGCCCTGAATTCCATGACGGTCCTGGCACATCATGGGTCCTTATGGCTAGTCGAACCATGACGTGCCAGGACCGTCAAGGGTCTTTAAGGGGTTAAGGACCTCACACTCCTCTTACTGGAATACTGTTAGGCAGCCTCCAGTGAGAGGAGTTTGGGGCCTTTGAGTCTTTTTAAGAAATAACATTCTCTGCCTCGGTAGACATGATATCCAGTAGTAAATACTAATTACAGTCCAGCTGTATCCAGTTATATTAAAAAGTAATCACAGCTCAAACTTGCATTTTTTGTTGGGTGTAGTACCTCCATTACCTTCAATTTTACAGTGGTCTTGTTTCTACCACATCCTACGTTGGTTTATGGTCAACTGATCAGTGTTATCCATAAACTGCTGTAGCAATAGCACCACTACAATGTCAAACCATGGAAGTACTGTACCCAAAAAATACAAGCTTGAGCTGTGATAAAGTTTGAATAAAACATCCCCCAGCAGTGAGACTACCCATGTTTTACTCAGTAGGATAAACCCTGCTCTATATATTTTGGAATATTAAGTGTTACTATGACCTTAACAATGTCAGAGGCAGGGGGTGCCAAAGGCATTAAGACACCTCCCTGGACCTCAAAAAGTTACTATACAAAGTTAGTAAAGAAATAGTAATGTTTTATTATAACTTCATATATTGTTAGTATAGTATTGTATGCCAAGTCAAAATGCTTAGACTTTTTATATGTTTTCACTTTCATCTATTTTTTCAGTTTTAATTGGCCTTTTCAGGGCTTTTCCCTCGTGACATTTGCAGAAGCACTGTTTTGAATATGTCTGTCCAGACAATAGTGATGTGCTACTATCCATTCTAAAGAGAAGACAATTGTTTCATTATACATTGGTAGTCACAGATTGACTAGTGAACTGTCTGACATAGTAACATAGTAACATAGTAACATAGTAAATTAGGTTGAAAAAAGACACAAGTCCATCAAGTTCAACCTTCGCTTCATACCTCAGTAACTAAGAATTTTATAGCTTTCCTGCTACCAATTAAATTAGTCTTTATCAGACCTTCCTGATCTGCCTACTGATAAACAGTATAACTCTGTATGTTCCCTTTTGAAAGAAATGTATCTAATCTTCTCTTAAATGTGTCCATTGTATCTGCCATAACTACCTCCCTGGGCAATGAATTCCACAATTTGACAGACCTTACCGTAAAAAAACCCTTCCTCTGCTGAAGTTTAAACCTCCTTTCCTGTAATCTCAAGAGGTGTCCCCTGGTCACCTGAGCAGGCCTTGGAATAAATAGCTCACCGCAGAGATCCTTGTATTGACCTCTCATATACTTGTACAATGTGATAAGGTCTCCTCTTAGTCGTCTTTTCTCTAGAGTAAATAAACCAAGTTTGTTTAGTCGTTCCTCATATGTCAAGTCCTCCATTCCCTTAATTAATTTTGTTGCTCTCCGCTGTACCCTCTCTAGTTCTAGTATATCCTTTTTCAGAACCGGTGCCCAAAATTGCACTGCATACTCAAGGTGAGGTCTTACCAATGATTTGTATAATGGCAAAATAATGTTATCCACTCTTGCTTCAATACCTCTTTTTATGCAAGACAGGACTTTGTTTGCCTTTGCTACTGCTGTTTGACACTGGTCACTGTTTCCAAGTTTGTAGTTGACAAGGATACCCAGGTCTTTTTCTAGCAACGAGTCACCTAAAATTATTCCATTAAGTTTATAAGTAGCCTTGGGATTGTTTCCTCCCAAATGCATGACTTTACACTTCCCCACATTAAACTTCATATTCCACATGTTTGCCCAATCTGACATTGTATGTAAGTCCCTCTGTAGAGAGAAAATATCCTGTTCTGAATTAATGACTTTGCATAATTTAGTATCATCTGCAAATATTGATATTTTGCTTTCTATATCTATTTCCAGGTCATTTATAAACATGTTAAAAAGCAGCGGACCCAATACTGAACCCTGAGGTACTCCACTCTCCACTTTAACTATACTGGAGAATTTTCCATTTACAACCACACACTGTTCCCTATCCTTCAACCAGTTTTGTATCCAATTGCAAAGGTTATCTCCTAGCCCCAATTTCCTTATTTTATACACCAGCCTTCTGTGTGGTACTGTATCAAATGCCTTTGCAAAGTCTAGATATACTACATCTACTGCCTTGCCATTGTCAAGGTTGCTGCTTACCTCCTCATAGAAGCTGAAAAGATTAGTTTGGCATGACCTATTCTTCATAAAACCATGTTGATTCGTGCTAATGATCTTATTTTTTGTGTTGTAATCCTGAATATAGTCCCTTATTATGCCTTCTAATAGTTTTCCCACTATAGAGGTCAAACTCACTGGTCTATAATTCCCAGGTTCTGTTTTAGTTCCCTTCTTAAATAGAGGCACTATGTTAGCTCTTCGCCAATCCTGTGGCACTGAGCCTGTGGTAATAGAATCTTTAAAGAGTAAATATAGGGGTTTTGCTAACACTGCACTGAGTTCCTGAAGAACCCTTGGATGTATACCATCAGGACCCGGTGCTTTGTCGGTCTTAATTTTGTTCAGTCTTCCCATGACATCTCCTTGAGTTAACCCAATATCTATTAATTGTATTGTTTTATTTGATACTTGCGGAGGCTCTTCTACCATTCCTTGCTCCCTTGTATATACTGATGCAAAGAAAGTGTTTAAAACATCAGCCTTTTCCTTATCCTCACTAACCAACTCACCCATCTCATTTTTGAATGGTCCAATGCACTCCCTCTTAAGTTTTTTGCTATTTATATATTTAAAAAACTTTTTTGGATTAGTCTTGCTTTCCCTTGCAATTCGAGTTTCATTATCTATTTTTGCTACCATAATTGCCTTTTTGCAATCTTTGTTGCTCTCCCTGTATTTTAAGAAAGATTGTTCAGTTCCTTCTGACTTAAATAATTTGAATGCTTTTTTTTTCCTTGCCATTTCCTTCTTTACATGTGCAGTTAACCACATTGGCTGTGACTTACTTCTTTTGCACTTGTTCCCCATTGGTATATACAGTTGGGTACATTTCTGCAACCTAAATTTGAATTCTGACCATTTTTCCTCAGTATTTTTGCCTTTAAATAACATATCCCAGTCTATGTGTTGTATTGAGGCCCTTAACAATTTGAAGTTTGCTTTTTTAAAATTAAGAGTTTTGGTTGAACCTATACATTTTTGCTTTGCCAGACAGATCTCAAATGTAACCATGTTGTGATCACTGTTTCCCAAATGTTCTCTTACCTTAATATTGGATACCATTTCTGTGTTATTAGTGATCACTAGGTCCAATACATTGTTATTTCTTGTCGGCGCTCCCACCATTTGTGACATGTAGCTTTCGTGAAGCGTGTTCAAAAACCTGCTACCCTTAGCACTCTGACAGGTCTCATTTTTCCAGTTGATATCTGGATAATTAAAATCTCCCATAATTATAGTATGCCCAAACTGGGCAGCTTTCCTCATTTGCAATAGCAGTTGGGCCTCATCATTGTCATCGATATTTGGTGGTTTGTAGCATATGCCCACCAACAACTTTTTTTTACCTTTCACACCACATTTAGTCTCGATTTCTACCCACATGGACTCCACAGTTTGGCCAGTTTCCTCACTAATATCACCTCGCAAAACTGGATTTAGCTCTGTTTTCAAATATAAACACACACCTCCACCTTTTCTATTAATTCTGTCTCTTCTAAACAGGGAATAGCCCTCTATATTTACAGTCCAGTCATGTGCATCGTTCCACCATGTTTCTGTTATTCCAATTATGTCCAATTGCTCATTAACCGCCAGCAATTCTAGTTCTCCTATTTTATCTACCATACTTCTTGCATTTGCTAGCATACAATTGATTTTGAAGTCTTTACATATATTAATCCCTACATGCCTTTTATCTTCACCTTCATTTACTAGGAGTTCCTCCCTACTGACTAAATTTCTCCCCACCCTTTCTCCACCCCCCTGGTCATTTACTTGGACCCAGTTCCTATCTGCTCTATCTACCCCATTTTTGCTATCTATACCCACCCCCCCCTTTCCTAGTTTAAAAGCTCCTCCAAGCTTCCTAGCATTCTCTCCCCTAACACAGAGGCTCCTCTACCATTTAGGTGCAATCCATCTCTTCCATATAGATTGTACCCAAGAGCAAAGTCTGCCCAGTGTTCTAAAAACCCAAAACCCTCCTTCCTACACCATTGCTTGAGCCATGCATTAAGCTCCCTGAGCTCCCTCTGCCTACCTGCACTGGCGCATGGCACAGGTAGTATTTCAGAAAATACTACCTTAGAGGTCCTTGCCTTAAGCTTGCACCCTAAATCCCTGAAATCATTCTTTAGGGACCTCCATCTTCCTCCTATTTTGTCATTGGTTCCAATATGTACCAAGACAGCTGGATCACTTCCAGCCCCTCCCAATAATCTGTCAGCCCGGTCCGCAACATGCCGAACCCGAGCACCCGGGAGACAGCATACTGTTCGGCATTCACGTTCCTGGCGGCAGATTACCCTATCTACCCTCCTAATAATAGAGTCCCCTATTACCACCACCTGCCTTGGTTTCTGCCTGCTCTGCATCCCATCTAGCCTGGAAGGAGGACTGTTCCCCTGGCTGCTAGAGGAATCAGCCCTCTCCAGTGTTGCCAATTCTGAGCAATTCTCATCAACATCTTCACACAATCTTGCAAATCTGTTGGACTGAGTCAACTCAGAACTGGCCTTCCTCTTCCTCTGCCCACTACCTCCCCTCCTTACTGTTACCCAGCTGCCTACCTGTCGCTCCTCATCTACAACTCCACCCTCTTCACCACTAACCCCACATACTACCTGCTCTGTGAGTTCTAAACTCCTTTCCAGGTTACCAATGTCTCGCAATGTTGCAATATTTCTCTCCAAATCCAATATCTTAGACTCTAAAGAGAAAATATGCTCACACTTGGCACAGTGGTATGACCCCTGGAACGATTGCTCCAAGTGTTCAAACATGTGACAAGATGTGCACTGCGTGAGATTGGCTAACCTGCTATCACTCATGCTTGGTTTTACAATTAAAATAGCTTTATATTATCCTCTAATGCTCACTATATGGTAAGTAACCAACCTTAAATGCAATAAATCCTTTGAAATGATAGTCACCAGATTCCTTCTAACTCTTCACCTGGAACCAGTCACTTTCAACAGCAGTCTCACAGAGCTAATGGACTGTATTTATAGTAACTAACAGCCAGGTGAAATCCCTTAGCAATCAGCCCTAATCACACAGGTCAGAGAAAAATCCAATAAACAGTTTTTTTTTTTAACTCTTGCAATACCCACACAAATTTTTTTTTTTTTTTTTTTTTTTAAACCTTAAAAAAATACCAATAAAACACCAAACACACTTATGTACTTAACCAGATTCCTTCTAACTCTTCACATGGAACCAGTCCCTTGTAATAGCAGTCCCCTGTCTTTGAATTCCCCCTGTTTTAAATTCCAGCACTTACCACCCTTCTGCACTTGAATTCCTCCTGTTTTAAATTCCAGCACTTACCACCCTTCTGCACTTGAATTCCCCCTGTTTTAAATTCCAGCACTTACCACCCTTCTGCACTTGAATTCCTCCTGTTTTAAATTCCAGCACTTACCACCCTTCTGCACTTGAATTCCCCCTGTTTTAAATTCCAGCACTTACCACCCTTCTGCACTTACACACGGATGCAAGATTCACACGTTCAAGTATTCACTATGTATCTGCTATTTAATCCAGGAATCCACCAATTACAAACACAGCAATTAGTCACTCCCACCACACCAGACTTCAATTATTTGCTTCTCTCACAGTAAAGAGAGGGAAAACCAAACCCAAAGATTTGTTTTTAACCTCTTCCTTACCACACTACACCACACACAATATACTTATTGTATTTTTGCAGCAGGTATCCAAACTCAGTCTTCCAGGGCACAGGTCACTGATCAACTTACAGAGCTCTCTCACTCCTTGCTATTTAATCTAGGAATCCACCAATTACAAACACAGCAATTAGTCACTCCCACCACACCAGACTTCAATTATTTGCTTCTCTCACAGTAAAGAGAGGGAAAACCAAACCCAAAGATTTGTTTTTAACCTCTTCCTTACCACACTACACCACACACAATATACTTATTGTATTTTTGCAGCAGGTATCCAAACTCAGTCTTCCAGGGCACAGGTCACTGATCAACTTACAGAGCTCTCTCACTCCTTGCTATTTAATCCAGGAATCCACCAATTACAAACACAGCAATTAGTCACTCCCACCACACCAGACTTCAATTATTTGC
Source organism: Rhinophrynus dorsalis (assembly GCA_037306005.1). Classification (NCBI taxonomy): domain Eukaryota; kingdom Metazoa; phylum Chordata; class Amphibia; order Anura; family Rhinophrynidae; genus Rhinophrynus; species Rhinophrynus dorsalis. Next base: position 405,933,156 of record CM074722.1, on the reverse strand, counting down.
TTCTCTCACAGTAAAGAGAGGGAAAACCAAACCCAAAGATTTGTTTTTAACCTCTTCCTTACCACACTACACCACACACAATATACTTATTGTATTTTTGCAGCAGGTATCCAAACTCAGTCTTCCAGGGCACAGGTCACTGATCAACTTACAGAGCTCTCTCACTCCTTGCTATTTAATCCAGGAATCCACCAATTACAAACACAGCAATTAGTCACTCCCACCACACCAGACTTCAATTATTTGCTTCTCTCACAGTAAAGAGAGGGAAAACCAAACCCAAAAATTTGTTTTTAACCTCTTCCTTACCACACTACACCACACACAATATACTTATTGTATTTTTGCAGCAGGTATCCAAACTCAGTCTTCCAGGGCACAGGTCACAGGTCACATCCCAGCCTTCTTTCACTACCCACTGGTAACCAAAGGAATATACATATACTGCCTGCTTTCCCAAACCTGTTTAATTGATAGAATCAAGTATACACTGCTTCCTCATAATTTTTCTACTGGTAGGCACATCATTGCTCATTAGCTGGCTGCTTCCACAGCCTTATTACACTATTAGCCACAGAACCACAGACATACATTGCCTGACATTCCACCGTTGGTAGCAATATAGGAACTACACATACTGACTGCCTCCTAGGCCTTGTCTCACTGATAGTCACAGAATAAAAATTACACTGACTCTCTCTCCACCCCATGACTGGGACTATGGCAATACCGCAGCTTGATTAACTTGAGACTCATTGACTTTCACAGTCACCCCCCCACCACCACTTACCTCTTCAACCCCCCCTAGTCCCTCTTTCCCTCACTCCAATCTAGAGCTCTCTTTGTTCTGCTTCACATCCACTCTCTTTCTTGTCCTTCTCCTTTTCTGTCCTTCTATCCTTTCTCTCTTTTCTCTCTCACACTTCTTACTTTTCTTCAACTGTGGCTCTCAGGTGTTCCATGACTTTCCTTCTGACATGTTTAGCTGATGGACCATTTGTGTATACTCTCAACAATATTGATTGTCTCACATTGCTATGCTTGTATAATCTTTCCTGTGAGTTATGCCTCTAGTGTATTCTGGCAACATTTCCTTTTTATGATCTGATGTTATCTACTTATTCCTTCAATAAAGCTTTCAAAAAAATTATATATATATATATATATATATATATATATATATATATATATATATACACACACACACACACATACACATACACATACATACATACATACATACATACAGGGCTCAAAATTTACACTCACCACTAGCCAATGGCGAGTGAAAATTTAGCCCTGGTGAGTAGAAATTCAGACCTGGTGGGTATGCTATGGCTTGCGAGTAACTTTTCAGGTCTGACTAGAAGCAAAGGACTTCAAATTTTAAGATATATATATATATATATATATATATATATATATATACATGCTGACTGCTTATTCTACTGGTAGTTAGAAAACCACACATACACTATCTGCTTCCCAAGCCTTGTCCAATGGTAGCCATGCCCTAGGCATCCACTATATCAGACCATCAATCATTTGTCTCAGACAGGCACTAGGTACTGACTATGGCAATCTGAAGTTGTTGAAAGATTTTGGCATCTTTGAAGCATAACAAATGTATGTGTTTTTCTCATAACACCAATTTCTGGAAGCATTTGGGCAAACCAGACATGGGTTAGAAGGCAAGTGACAGTTTATTTGATCCATCTGGTTATCTACTTTTACCATGGTTTATTTCATTTATGTTGTTGTTCCAACCATTTTAGTAAAGGCAGATCACTTGAAAATTATATGAAAAATGAGACACTGTGCTTGTTATAGGTTTGAGCTTCTGGCACAGTATGTCAGCTCATACAATTGCAGTGCTGTTTCTCTCAGAAGAGCAGTAGCTAATGAATGCAATAGGAAATGCTTTTTGGCTATAAGTATCTTTGAAGGGGTAAAAATCTAAAATAGCTCTATTTTGTCCAGGGTAGTAGAAAGCAAGTTACCCCTCATTTGATGTGATGGGTTACCTTGTTTCCAGAATAGTATGCCTTGTTTACCTTTTCTTAATTTCTTTAGCTGTTACAACCAAGTTAGCACATATTTGAAAAATGTAAAGAAAACTAGATAAAGCAAATGAAGATGTCTATGTTTTCCTTTAACACCATCTTAGTTGTGCACACCAGGCTAGGGTTAGAAAGGCAAGTGACACCTCACTTGATACAGTGGGATATCTAATTTCAGAACATGTATGATTCTATAGGGTTAATTTGATGTTGGGATGTAATTGTGCCTTCAAATTGTTTACTGCATTTTGGTTATCTCCATGGAGATGTCAATCAAAATTCTATAATGTGCTGTTTTCTGTTTGGAGCCCTAGGGAAGGGCATACATTTGCACACCTATCATTGTACTCAGGGAATATGTGGCATTCATAAGCCATACTACTGTTATACAGTAACTTATGACTTTGTTGTACATTTCTGAAAAGCACATTTTTATCTTCAATAATTTTGTATTCAAATTTTTGAATATTATGCAATTTAAATTTATATGCTCATGTTCATTAAAGATCATGTGAAATGCCCTATTTTTAATGAAATTCCCATGTTTTACCAATCTTTGAAGAAAAAAAAATCCGTCATTTTCTGATTCATAAGTTATCCTTCTTTTAGGAAATATGTTTTTATATAGTTATTGAGGTGTTTAAGGATACTTTTATAGTCAATGGAATGTACATTTTAGTTAATTAGGATGAAAATACCCTTTTGCACTCCAGTTAATTAGGGGTCTGTACAAGCTATATGTATAGGTAAATCTATTCATATGTGTTATTGGTGTATTCAGGGATTTCTAAAAACAATGGAAACTTTCACAAACAGCCTAAATATTTTTGGTATATAGTGCATGACATTAGCAAGATAAGTAATTTATTTAAAACTTTTTGGATTTTTGACATTATAGCTTGTAACACAATGCAAAATTAACTTCACACAAAGCTCCATATAAAGAGCATATGGTTTTGCATATACACATAATATAATTTTAATGTCACCTCTTAAATTCTCTCTCTTTAGTCCATATGGAACACAGGAAACATGGGGATGAGCGTCTCCTCCAGGAGGATAAGGCACATCACAAAAGACAGGGTCTTTGGGGGATGAGACTCCCTCCTCTTCCTCTAGCTCAACCCCCACCTTCCAGATTTGTGTGCAACAAGCGACAAAGAAAAAACCATAACGGGAAAGAAGAATAAACGCTCTAAGCCCTAAGAGGACTCCACTGCCCCAGGAGGAAACTCAGGTAGGTTTTTCTCTGAGTGGGAGTCCTGTGTTCCATATGGGATAAAGAGAAAAATATTTTACGGTAACTTCACTAAAATCCTATTTTCTGTTATGTCCAGTATGGAACACAGGAAGCATGGGGATGTACCAAACCATCCAAAAGATTCCAGGGAAGGAAAGGATAACTCAACTCCTCTCCCATGATACCAGTTTTCCCTAAGACTAAACTAGATCTGTATAACCAAAGGTATCAACGGACCCGGAACTAGCACAGCATAACAAACAGGAGCCAATGGGGCTCAAACTAATGAACAACAAACTGGGCAGTAGAAAAATAAAATCAAGAGTTCTCAGATGGGCACCACCACCTGAAAGACCTTCCATCCAAAGCTGGCTTCAGCCGAGGCCAGGATGTTGACATAGAAGTGTTTGTTGAATGTGTGCAAGGAGGGTCATGCTGCAGACTTGCACAGCTGTTCAGCTGAGTTGGTTCAATCTGGTAGAGTGTGCTGTGATCTTGAAAGAGACAGGCTTCATCCAGATCACATACACCTGGCATATGGTAGAAGAAACCCAAGAGGAAATAGTAGCTTTGGATGAAGCCTGACTGGTCCTGGGTCCCCCAGAGATGACAAAAAGGGAGTCACCCTTTGTGAAAAAGGATAAGTGCATAGTAATTGAGATCCCTCTCATACGTGGATGACGAATCAGGACAAAAAAGAAGTCAAAGCTAACCTTGAGCATGAACACCTGTGAGATACGAAGTACTGCCTTGTTCTAGTGAAACGCCAGAAATGGGGGCTTTCAGTAGAAAGCTTGCAACTCAGCCACCCTTCTTACACAGACCACTGACAAAACAAAAGCCATCTTTAGCATCAGCTGATGCAAAAGAATCAAAGAGGGGGTTCTCTGAAAGACATCTAAGATCAAACTGAGATCCCACAGAGGCGAGGGATACCGAAAGGAGGGAAAGATATGAACCACCCCCTGAACAAAGGTCTACACGTCTGGCCTAATGACTATGTGTCTCTGACAAAGAACAGAGAGAGCTAAGATCTGTACCTTGAGGGAACTCAAGCTGAGACCCTTGTTGACTCCATCCTGAAGGAAGGACAGTACTAGGAAGCTCAAAAGTAACTGGAGAATCCCTTCCATCTCAGAATGGTAGCCTCAAGAGCTATGTTATCAAGGCCAGTCCTCCTCTCATCTTCATACCACAAGGGTCCCTGAAGCAGCAAGTCCAGCCTCAGGGCCAGGCAGATCGGTTCCTGAATGGAGAGACTGACAAGATATACAAACCAAGTCTGCCTGGGCTTACCCCACTGGCACTCACTGGGTTAATCCGACTAAGTTAAAAAAAACAGCCCCTGACAAAAAACACTTACCAGTAATCCTGATGTCCAGTGGAGTCCTCAGCATCCTGGTCAGCTACTGTCTGCCTTCTTCTTCAGTCTTCTGACTTCTTTTCTCTGTAATCTTCCTTCTTATTTTCTTGTTTTAATTTCTAATCTGTATGTCAAAATAAAAAAAAAATAATCAATGAAAGATGTTATTCTTAAAAAATGCCCCAAAGATATACCCTACTTAACCCTTTGAGTGCCGGAGGAGTAACCCTTAATCACTGAAAGGGTAAAATGCAGGCTGGCATATCTGTTAAATATAATATGCTGCTATTCCTGTTTAGAAAAAGTGTAAGGATTTCATTTGTTCAATAAATAAAAGGCATTCCAAGGGTTAAAAATGTCTCCGCTGGTAGAGGCAGGAATGAATAGTGAAACATCCCCCCCTCCTCAAAATGGATTCCACCCTACAATTGGCTGTGATATGTGTTTATGCACCTCCCAGCCAATCAGTTCTAGCATTTATTGAACAAACAAAAGCCTTACACTTTTTCTAAACAGGAATTGCAGCAGATTATTTTTAACAGATATGCCAGACTCAATTTAATCCTTTGCGTGCTGGCACTCAAATGATTAAGTCAGGCATATATTTGGGGCATTTTTTAAGAATAACATCTTTAATTGATTGTTTGTTTTTTTTACATACAATTTAGAAAGAATTAAAAGAAGACAAGAAGAAGGAAGATTTCAGAGGAAAAAAAGATGGAAGATTGAAGATAACAGAAGAAGACGGACAGTGGATGACAAGTAAGTGTTACACAGACCTGTGTGTTAGGCTGGTATTAGAGGTAGTATTGCACTTTAATGTTAGGGGTAGCGTATGGTTAGTGTTTGGGAGGGTGACTGTTTGAGCTGACGCTTGGTGCTTGACAGTGTGTCAGGCACTGATTGTTAGCTCTTTCTTTGATGTCCCCATTATTCATGCTATTTAGAGTACATTTTGGGAACTTAACACACATGACGGACATTTGGCCACAAGTCCGTTTCTGTGGCCCAATGTCCACTGTGGTTTCAGCTGGCAGGACAATTGAATACTGACTTTTTGTTTTATCAGTCGGTAGCCAATTTTACCATAAGACAAGTTTTACCGGCCTCAATTGAATCGAGGCCTTAGACTTTGCAGAAGATCACATGTGTTACAAAGTCTGTCTGGGTTTTGTGGTGGGGGTGCACTTGGGAGACCTGAGGGATATGCGTCCTTCTGTGCCTCGACTTGGCAGGGGGATGAAACTCATATGTGTTCCTGGCCAGAAAGGACTGTTTGGAGGAAATCTGGGGTGAAAAGGTGCTCTTTCCAGCAGTAGTGTAACTAATGATCTTTTTCAGGTCAGGTTCAAACAGGTTCTTGCCTTGAAATGGCAAGGACTCCAATGACTTCTTACAAAATTGGTCAGCGGACCAAATCTTGAGCCACAGGCTGCGTTGGGCAGAAACAAAAAAGGCTAAGGATTTTCCTGAAAATATACCCACATCAAACATTGATTTAGCATTATAGGCATTATCTTCCATGATGTTAGCTAGCAAAATCAGCATGTCCTCCCTATGGAAATCAGAATACATAGCTACAGATAGATGTTCTCCCAACACAGCATTAGCCTGGTTGACCCAGGCATAGGAGAAAATAGGCCTCAGCGCTACTCCAATGGCTGCAAAGTTGGCCTTAAGCAAAAGAATCAAGCTGCTTATCAGCATGATCCTTAAGCACAGCAGTATCTGTCAGGGCAAAAGGCAGTTTTCTTCACCAAACACAAGATAGGGGGTCAACAGCAGGGGGGAAGCCTACTTCCTATTAAGGAAAATCCTACTTCCTATTAAAGAAAATCTTATCTGTAGTTTTCCATTCTTCCTTAAGGATCTGAGTGGAAAGTCTTTCTTGTGCAAATAAGTCCGGCATTAGTGTGACATACAACTTGTTCGACAGGAATCAGCAGCAGGGATCTTGCTGTAGGCGCTCTCTGCACCTGCGCCATCAGTCCCTTAACCCCTTAACGACCAGCGGTCACGGGGTGAGTGGTCCTTTAAGGCCCAGATAGAGAATTTCAGCGTGCTGCACCACGTGACTGATCACGTGGTGCTGCACGCCGAACTGAGGGACTGAAAGAGATCGCTCCGGTCTTGGAGCGATCAAATTCAGTCCCCGGTATTACTCACCGCGCTCCTGCAGGAGCACGGTGAGTAATAGTACGTGACGTACCAGGACCGTCACTGGTCCTTAAGTGCCGGACCAGCGTGACGGTCCGGGTACGTCACCGGACTCTAAGGGGTTAAGGTACCAAGGAATGTCATTCATCAATCCTGGAGGTGAATGGGACAGACATGTCCAGGAGAAAGGTGTCTAAAACGAGTAAAAAAAAAAAAAAAAAAAAAAAAAAAAGTAGCTACAATATCCCAAATTTAAAGCAAATCCCCCAGAAAAGACTTAAAACGTACTTCTCTGGTACGCAAATGATTCACCTGTAGAAGAGAGCAGGAGAATCAGCCACTGTGTAGGATAAGAAAGGCAGAAGTAAGACAGCCACCAGGAAGTGAGCCAGACAAACGTAAAATAGCCCGGGAACCAGGGGATTTTGGGAAATGTAGTCTTCTCCCCTGCTTGTTGAATACCAACACATGGCTGTGGGCTACAATGTGCTCTGTGGACACTCACAAAGTGGAACATGTGATAGAGTATGAAGAGACAAGAAGAAAGAGCCCTCTCTAACTGTTCTCGCCCAAGCAGTTGCAAATATATGCCCCATAGAAGTTTCTCCAATTAACTCCAACGGAGCAATGATGGCCACGAACTGGATCCAGTTCTTAACACCATTGAAATCAAATAAAAGTTAAAAACAAATAAAAAGTCCCAAAACCCTGGGGGGTCACCAGGTGGGTGAATTAAAAATATTAAAGTAAGGGTGGAAGTGGGGCGAAAACCAGCCCCCAAGACACAATAAACTGTATATTACCACCAAATACAATGTAAAACAGCAGAGAAAGGGTTAACAAACAACTTTACACTGAAATCATCTGTATCCCAGACTAATGCAGAGAAAATAAGAGCAATACATGAGTGCATTGTACAGAAAACACACAGACTGTGTGAGAAAGCTCAGCATGGGACATAAAGTGGACCAAGGCATTCAAAGGGTTACTCACCAGTCTTCTTTTATGCTCCAATCTGAGGAAGGACAGAATCTCTAGGAGACTCAGCCATGAGGAACAGACTTGTCAAAGTCAACCTCCACAGGGCAAAGGCTCCACAAGGCACCTGTAAATTGGACAATCCAACTGTAGGGAAGCCAGTGATGGAAGCCTGCCTAATGAAAGACTATACAGCCCCATATCTAAAAATAAAACAATAAAAAAATTCTAAAAAAAAACACAAAACAAAACAAAAAAAACAAAAGATCATGGCCATTGCACTCCCTTCAACCTCTTGGAGCACATGAATCTGGTAGGTGGGGGGTTTAGGTGAATTAAGAGGAGGGAGTCTATGCCCCAAAACTGTCTTTTGTGAAGTGCCCTGCCCTCGACAGCATAGTGCCTTTGCTCAACCCCACTGTTCCTGTGCTCAACCCCCACGGTTCCTGTGTTCCATATTGCACGTAAGAGAAATAAAGTTACCTATTGTACTTTATTTATATAGCACCAATGTACTCAGCAGCGCTGTACAATAGGGAATAGACATACAGAGATAGTAAATAGTACACATGGAACATGGAAAACAAAAGGATTAGAGGGCCCTGCTAATGACAGCTTACAGTCTAGAGGAAGGTAGGTGGGCGACAAAAGTACTAAGTGCTATGGGGTGAAAATGCCTCCTGCCGTATGAACAGCCGATCGGTGGATGCAGGAAAGAAGTGCTTTTGATTCTGTGTTCAGAAACTGTAGCTGGGGAGACTGTCAACTGGATCTCCCTTTCTGCAGCCGTGGCTGTATAAAGGTGCTGTTTGTGAAACGAGATTGTTTCTTACCAGTTAAGCAAGGGAGAAACTAGGATGGGAGGACTAGTTACTATTGAGGACTGAGCATGGGATAGGAGGTCCAACCAGGTTGATGACCCAGAGACACACTGTCCAGCTCCCAAGGAGGAGGAAGGAGAGAGAGAAAGTATCAGATGCAAGATTAGGTGAAGGTGAGGTGGAGAAGGAAGAGGAAAATTGCAGAGTAGAAGTGAACCACTAGAGGGCAGACAAGAGCAGTGTAAGGGGAAGGAGAAATGGAGAAGGAAGAGGTGAATTGCAGAGTAGTGGCAGACCACTAGAAGGTGGACACAAGCAGAGAGCAGGGTAAGGCAAAGGTGAAGTGGAGAAGGAATAGGTAAATGGCCTAGATGGACCTAAGAGTAGACTAGAGTAAGAGGAGGCAAATTGCAGAAGGGTAAGGCGAGGTCCAACAAGTATACCCTGAGTCAAAGCTCTGGAAGGAGATGTTGAGGCAAACAGGAACACACCAGGGAGAGTCTTGTCAGATAAGATGAAGAGACAAAGTCCTACTAGCCTAGAGGTCAAAGCCGGATAACTTAGATAAGTCGGAAGGAGGTGAAAGCTGGATAACACATGTGAGGTGCCAAGGAGATAACCTTTGCAATTGGATACAAATCTGGCTGAAGGATAGGGAACAGTGTGTGGTTGTAAATGGAAAATTCTCTAGTACAGTTAAAGTGGAGAGTGGAGTACCTCAGGGTTCAGTATTAGGTCCGCTGCTTTTTAACATGTTTATAAATGACCTGGAAATAGATATAGAAAGCAAAATATCAATATTTGCAGATGATACTAAATTATGCAAAGTCATTAATTCAGAACAGGATATTTTCTCTCTACAGAGGGACTTGCATACAATGTCAGATTGGGCAAACGTGGAATATGATGTTTAATGTGGGGAAGTGTAAAGTCATGCATTTGGGAGGAAACAATCCCAAGGCTACTTATAAACTTAATGGAATAATTTTAGGTGACTCGTTACTAGAAAAAGACCTGGGTATCCTTGTCAACTACAAACTTGGAAACAGTGACCAGTGTCAAACAGCAGTAGCAAAGGCAAACAAAGTCCTGTCTTGCATAAAAAGAGGTATTGAAGCAAGAGTGGATAACATTATTTTGCCATTATACAAATCATTGGTAAGACCTCACCTTGAGTATGCAGTGCAATTTTGGGCACTGGTTCTGAAGAGGGATATACTAGAACTAGAGAGGGTACAGCGGAGAACAACAAAATTAATTAAGGGAATGGAGGACTTGACATATGAGGAACGACTAAACAAGCTTGGTTTATTTACTCTAGAGAAAAGACGACTAAGAGGAGACCTTATCACATTGTACAAGTATATGAGAGGTCAATACAAGGATCTCTGCGGTGAGCTATTTATTCCAAGGCCTGATCAGGTGACCAGGGGACACCCCTTCAGATTAGAGGAAAGGAGGTTTAAACTTCAGCAGAGGAAGGGTTTTTTTACGGTAAGGTCTGTCAAATTGTGGAATTCATTGCCCAGGGAGGTAGTTATGGCAGATACAATGGATACATTTAAGAGAAGATTAGATACATTTCTTTCAAAAGGGAACATACAGAGTTATACTGTATCAGTAGGCTGATCAGGAAGGTCTGATAAAGACTAATTTAATTGGTAGCAGGAAAGCTATAAAATCTCAGTTACTGAGGTATGAGGCGAAGGTTGAACTTGATGGACTTGTGTCTTTTTTCAACCAAATTCACTATGTTACTATGTTACTAAGTCGGAAGCCAGGAGACGTAGTCAGGAGGGAAGCAGACGTTCTAACTGAAGGTCAAGGAAGCAGGAACAAACGTACTGAATCAGGAAACTAGCTCATAGAACGGTCCTTAAAGGCAGCCAATGGTCAGGTTATAAAGGGCAGATAGCCAGTAGGAAACAAAGGGAGGAAAAGGGACTAGATGGCCGGAGCAAATAGGAAAGGATAGTGACATATACCTAAACAGATAGTAAAAGTGTTGAAAATGTGTCCAGCCTCCAGCGTACAAACAGTTCTCCATTCCACTTGCACTGACATAGTTAAAGTAGGTGAAAAGTGGTCTACAGCCAATATTCTGTAGATATTTTATGTTTGAAAAAAAGGTTGCATTATTATCTCTGTTTTGTAAAAGCATTACAGAATCTTTACAAATTTTACCAAATCTCTAGTCTCTAATTTTCCTCCAGACATTCCTGCTCATGATACAGTTCCAACTAATGAAGCTGCATTAATCAGCCACAAAGATAAAGAACAATAATTAGCAGATAAGTGTACAATTTAACAGACCAAACCAAAGCAAGAGCCTATTAAATGTTACACAAAATGCAAATAAACAAGAATGTTAATTAGCCTAGGGTTGGGCAATCTCAGATGCTCCAGCTGTTATGGACTACAACCTGCATCATTCTCAGACAGCCAACAACTGACTGGGGATTATGGGAATTGCAGCCCTCAACAGTTTGAGGGTTTTAGTTTGTTCACCTCTGATTTAACCCCTGTGATACTAGGGTATCCTTTTAAAAGGTCACATTAAAAAGAGTGTGCAACCACATGACAGCTTCACTATGTCACCATGATAAAAATGGCAACATGAGAATCTCACACTGCATGGCAGCGTGAGATTCTCATGTCGCCTACTGAACTTTGCATAGAATAAATATAGAGCTGGTAGCCAAGTTCCACAATGCTATGTCTGCCACCTGAACAGCAATGAGTTTGAGATTTGTCTAGATGTGTCTCTCTGATTGTATGTCAGTCTCATATATATTTCACTCTCTGAGATACCTCTGTATTTCTTTCCATTGCCTGTATTACTATATTTCGGCGCTACATGGGTTAATTTTATTATATCATTTCACTTGCTATTCTGTCTTCAACTGATAGATACACGCCAAGTAGAAATATATAACATTCGTTTACACGGTGCATCTTAAAATATTTTTTTAGTAGAGACAAAGTAAAGGTTACACATTGATTTCCAGAATGAGTAAATACTATATCGCAGTGCACTGTGGCAGTAAAGGATGGAACACTGCTTGAAGATTTTGCAGGAAGTCTGTTACATGAATACTGCACGTTCTTCTAAATCAAATTCTCTAACTGCTTACTGTGTTTGGAGTTCTCATTTATTGCTGGTGTATTCCAAAGTGGAGAGAGATTACATAATAAAAAATTCCCTCTATCTGGTACACAGACAGACGAAGCGTTGAATTAAACAAGAGCAGAGGACTCACTAAAATTATTAATGAACCTTGCTGCTACAACACAAACATTTGTCAAAGTCAGCAAAAACCTTGAAACAAATGAAAAGAAAAAAAATCACCCAAACCATTAATCAGTTTTTTGTACCACGATAACCAATTAACTATGACGTGACTCTATATAATTAGTTATTTGGTAATATATTTGATTATAATGTGGAAATATTACCTGCACATAAATCTCTAATTATATTGTGACTTAGGTCACCTTTCATGACCTCCTAGTTCACATAACCCCTTACCTGTATCTCATTAGAATGCTGTATGTAAGTGATGCCTGTATCTTCCCAAGTAGGCAGGGCCAGATTTGTCATAAGGCAGAGTAGGCACCTGCCTACAGGGGCACGCCACCGAGGGGTGCCTGCCATTGGGATTTTTTTTTTTTTTTTAAATTTGTTAGCCTGCCAGGCCAGCCTTTGATCTGGACCGTCTGGGTGGACTACAAAGGGGGGGGGGAGGGTATGCATGCTGCGCTGCTGCCTGCTGTGACAGTGTGACTGTCAACTGTGTCATGTGCTGTGTGACCCTCTGGACAGTGTGAGCATGAGTGTGACAAGATCATAAGCGCTGTCACTGTGCTGTGCCGCCGCCAAGTCTGCAGACAGTGCTGTGTCAAAGTCAGCGCTGTGCCGCTGCATGATAACCCGCATTATCACATTACTATTTACTTGTACTTGTGACACTCTCTGACACACGGGGCACCCCACAGAGGAGCGCCTGTCATTGGAATCAATTTTTTTTTTTTTATATATATTTTAATTCACCCTACCCGGTGCCTGCTGCCCGGTGAGATCCTGCTGTTGCTCCCTCGGTGGCTCTTTAGTAATACAGAGCGCTGGGAGATGACATCATCTCCCAGTGATCTGCATTCCTAAAGAGAAGACCGCACGGGAGCAACAGGAGCTACAGTTCTGTGCAGAAGCAGGCACAGACTTTTCATGCAGCTGGACCAGCAGGGAGATAAGAAACAGGGCAATGTGGAGCTGATGGTGCAAGTTGGAGATGATGGGGGTAATGTGAGGGCAAGTTGGAGCTGATGGGGTAATGTGAGGGCAAGTTGTAGCTGATGGAGGCAAGTTGGAGCTGATCGGGGTAATGTGAGGGCAAGTTGGAGCTGATGGGGGCAATGTGAGGGCAAGTTGGAGCTGATGGGGGCAAGTTGGAGATGATGGGGGTAATGTGAGGGCAAGTTGGAGCTGATGGGGGGGCAATGTGAGGGCAATATGGATATGGGGGTAATGTGGAGATTTGGAGCATTGTGGAGGTGTCCAGTGGAGACAGCCAATGGGGGGGGCATGCTTCAGTTTTCTGTGCCTACAGGCTCCTGAGATGTAAATCTGGCCCTGCAAGTAGGTCCAGAAATTAATTCCTAATAATGTCAACAACTGCTCATATCATTACTTAACTCTTTAAGGGTCGGAGTGACATGCACCCCCACGATTCCTTATAAAGTTAAAGGAACAAAAAACTAAAAAAATAAAATTGGTTGCTATAACTTTCCATATCATTTATTTCCAGAGAGCATCTAAAATATAATCTGTTTTATGCCCACCTTGGATGTTACATGAAGGTTTGAGAGATGAGTCTGGGGGCTATTAAATTATTTTGGAAATACCTACAATATGGGGGATAGTAATAATAAAGTATTACTATTCCTTTAAGGACTAGGGCCATTTTATTTCCCAAACATGTACCTGTGATCGGTCACATGTAATGTATCGCCGAGAGTGCATGGTTGTGCATACTACTTTATTTTTGTATGGGTTACACAGAGATAAAAGATGGTGAATGTTAACAGGAAGTTAGCAATAGAGGCAAAGTAGTATATAGGTAGGGGTGCTCTCTCTATATATATCTTCTAAAAAATCTCAATCTTGTACCAAATTGTCTACTCACGGGTAGACTCTTCCAGTTTATATACCAGTCAGACAGGATAATCGCTACAGGGGAAATTATAATCAGCCCCTGATTGGACACAAATAGCAAAATAACCACCAGTAGACTTGGATCTGAAGCTTTAAAATCTTTTTATCATCAACGCTTTTCTGAGCTGCATCTGCTCTTTCCTCAGAAGAGTCTAAACGTGAGTAATTAATCTGGTACAAGATTGAGATTTTTTAGAAGATATATAGAGTGAGAGCTCCCCTACCTATATATTATTTTGATGGTGTTTTTATTCTCTTTTGTTTAAACCAGAACTTTCATATATTAATAAGTCACCCTTCAATAATTAAATATATGGCGAGTAGCTTGATAATACGTGTATTACCTTATCAAAAGTGGCAGATTTTAAAGAAATCTTTAATCTTTAGAGACTGACGGCCAGGTTAATGCAGTCTGCATGCCTGCGCTGTCAGTCCCTTCCGGTTACCTTGTGGCACACTTCAATGCTTCTTACAGAGACCGGGACTGACAGCGCAGGCTCGCAGACAAGATGTCTGCACTGATACCTGGCTTCCGGTCTCTAAAGATTAAAGATTTCTTTAGAATCTGCCACTTTTGATAGGTGATACACATATTATCAAGCTAGTCGCCATATGTTTAGTGATTGAAGGACGCCTTATTAATATGTGAAAGTTCCACTTTAAAATTGGAGGAAGACTGTTGGAGGAGGGAGCAGCTGTATGATCTGTGTGGAGGCAGTGTAATATCCTCCACAAGTGCATATGCTACTTGGATTTTGTTCAGTAGCTTTTTATAAACTAGAGTATCAAATTAGGTACTCATTGATGTCTTATATATTTTGAACGTTATTACCCTATGAGGCGCCCTCTCTCTCTTTTCTGTCTTACAATAGAGGGAAAAGGTGTCTAAAAAGTTAGAAAGGATAACATTATATTGTTGTCTGTTACAGTAGAGTGGTCAAATAGGATATGTCAAAAAAGAGATAGAGGTTTATCTATAGGAATTGTAAAGTCTCTAAATCTTAGATAAGTTACAGAGAGAGAAAGAGAGGTAGAAAGAGAAAGAGAGGGGGAAAGAGAGAGGGGGAAAGAGAGGGGGGGGGAGATCTGTGCTGTTCTAGACAGGCTGAGCTAATGGAGAATGAAGCATTTGAATGACAACTGCTCCACCATTCAAAGGTCAATAACCAATGCAAAATGTAAATAGCTTTCCAGTGAATAAAAAGAGTTGCTTATTTATTTTAGCATAGTTAGATTGCCTTATGGAAGCCAGTCAGAATTAGAAAGTTTGTGTTCCAGCTGGCAGCAGGTGGACAGACCACAGATTTAT
Source organism: Rhinophrynus dorsalis (assembly GCA_037306005.1). Lineage (NCBI taxonomy): Eukaryota > Metazoa > Chordata > Amphibia > Anura > Rhinophrynidae > Rhinophrynus > Rhinophrynus dorsalis. The sequence continues at coordinate 405,918,016 of CM074722.1, read as the reverse complement.
GGATGAATCTGGTGTACATGAATTGATTGTATTTATGTACAGCAGAAAGCAGGATTGAGATGTGGCTGAAAATGTGATATGAGCAGAACTGAGAGTCTTGGCTGTCAGTCTGCTGTGGAGAGAGAGACATGTATCAGGACCATTCTGTTCTCCTCTGGGGAGGGAGACCCCTACTCTGGGTCAATGGTCCTTTTGTCACAGAGAATACAAAAGAGGGCAGGTGCTATTAAATCCCAGACCAGGTCATATGCTGTCATTCCTAAGGTAATGGTATTGCTTCTAAATTGGGTGGATGCTGTCTGAATCCTAATTGAAAAATAAGCTGTGTGCTACAAACACTGACAGTGTTTTACACTGACTTACACGAAGGCACATATATAAAGTCAAAAGAGGACCAATTTTGGAGCAAACCAACTGCACCATAGAGAACAAATAAAAATTTCCATGAATGTAAATCAGCTTTTAAACCCTTCAGTGACAGAAAGGACTTCAACATGTCGCTCTGCAATACACTGGATCCTTCACTAGCAATCAAGGGATTAAAAGCTCGGTTTATGAGCTAGAAAAAGCGCAAGTAGCCAAAAGGTTAAAAAATAGAAAATGTTTTCAAAAATGCATTTAAAAAGAGGACAAAGCAATATAAAGATAATAATAGAAATATTCATAGGAAATCTAGGCTGACTATAGGAAGGGTGGGCAATGTAATACCTTCAAAGGGGGTTGCACACTAAGGTAAGGTAAAGGTGAGACATTCTCCAGTGAGGAAAGTTCTTCTCTTCCTATGTTACTCTATGGAACCTCCTTTTCAAGTTGGAGAGATCTTAGTACGTAGGCTCCACAGAGTAACATCATGGTGGAATGTACTAGTCCTCCAGTGCAGCTCCACTATCCTTTGCCTCTAACTCCAGCACCTGAAGTCTGGGGTATGCACTAAAGTGTATGAATGATATAGTGCATACCAGCATACACACTCCACTGTTGGTAAGACTTTAATGAGATGCAGCTCTGGACACCTCCCCTGTAACCTGCTAAAATATATGAAGTAAAGTCACACCACTTTCTTCTCAGCTTTATTAATGCATGACATAAAAGAAGACTGAGAGCAAGAGATGCCGGAAACACTAACATGTCCCCAGTGCCCTCAGAAAAAGCAGGTAGAGGGTCATATAATGCCCAGCTCCAATTTATTGCAAATGCTGGCATAGCCATATCAACAAAGGCCATGTAATTTATGGCAACCCTGTAAAATATTTGCTAGTAAACCGTAAAATAAGACCTGCATGCATATTATCCTCAACACTAAAATTTAAAGGGGATCTATCACATCTAAACAACTTTGTGTAAATAGTTTTCTTATGTAGCAAATATGCTGTAAAATGTATTATTTATTTTTTTTTAAAGCTTGTTTGCAGAAATTAAAAGAATAAATACAGCCCCACGCCTACTTCCGGATTGCCGTAGCCTGCCATCTGCCTCTCTCTATCCAGCCTCCTCAGATGATGGAGGCTTTCTGTCTGTAAGCCAGAGCACTCTCATTGGCCAGAAATCGATCTCTGCCAGTGAGAGAGATCCAGCTTACAGACAGAAAGCCTCCGTCATCAGAGGAGGCTGGATAGAGAGAGGCAGAGTGGCAGACTGCGGCAATCTGGAAGTAGGCGCGGGGCTATATTTATAGTTTTAATTTCTACAAACAAGCGTTTAAAAAAAAAAAAAAAAAAACACTTTAAAACATATTCTGTATATAAGAAAACTATTTACACAAAGTTGTATAGGGGTGACAGATCCCATTTAAATACAGCAAAGTCTCCCAAATACTAGAGCTATAACTTTTTGAGTGCTCTGCACTGTGTTGTGTACCCCTCTGGCACTCTAAGTGTTAAAAAGGATACATCAATAGTACAATGCATTGAAATCAGTAGAGCAGGGCTAGTTAATTGATAGACTACAAGTTGTAGGAGACTACAAATCCCCAACCTGCCATTTTTTGGGGTCCAACACATGGAGAACTGATAACCAACTAGCCCGGATATGAAATAATATACAAAATAATTAATACAAAGAAATAAATGTAAACTCGGCATATGTCACCATTGGACTGAGTCACACATACCTCTGTATGCTGGCCTTCTTGTACAGGTTATTTATATATTCAATCCAGAAATTACTAAATGAACCTTACTACAGGCAGGCTGGGATTACAAGCAATATTACTTCGATACTACTGAGCTTCAGCCTCTTTAAATTTTGCCATTTAAAAATGTTCTGATAGTATTTTTTAATACTCAAACTTGTAGTGTATTGATTTCCAATATATTACATACTTGTTTTTGTTGCTCCTTAACACTTTGAATGTCAGACCATCTACACTCTGCTTTTCGCTAAATTCTATTGAGAAGGCCTTGACAAGTCTAAGGACCCACTGGGGGGGTTATTCACTAGAGGCTGATGAAAAGGTGATAAAGTGGATATGACTTCTCCAGTGATATCACTTCTCCAGTTCCTATGTTATTCTATGGAACCTATGTACTAAGATCTCCATACTTTGGAGAGAACTTAGTGAATAAGCTCCCTAGGATAACATAAGACTTGGAGAAGTGATATCACTGGAGAAGTCATCTCAACTTGATCAGCTACTTATCATGTCCTAGTGAATCTCCCCCCATTCTTATCACAAATCTAAAGACAATATCCTTCGATTTTCCGGGACATTTCTTCAGTCTTATTTCAAAAGGCTGTAAAAAGCTCAATTTTCCCTATATGTACATCATTCCTACTATCTTATCCAACCTGGCTTATATTTCTCTGATTTTTCGTTAGTTGCGCTATTAACTCTTTGAGTCCCAGAGGGGTACGCAACGCATTGCTTTGCGTACCCCCTGGCACTCAAAGGGTTAACAGTCACCTGTCCACATTTCCACAACTGGATCTGCATGTTTGTCAGTTTGTCCATTTCTTCAAATTAGCTAGTACTGGCCTGCAAGTAGTGGCATGTGGTAGGAAGAGCAGTATGGAATGTATCTGACCGGCATCCCAGCCAGTACCATCTAATCTACACAAATAAAAAAGGTAGACATCTCATAAATTATTGTTATTAAAAAAAGGTTAATATAAACATAGGTTATTAAAAAGAACTTTCAAACTCACCTTTGTTATGTTAGTTGCGCTTTAAACTAGTATTTGTTTTATCATCTCTACTATGAAGATAGTAAAATACTATTTTCATCCCCAGATCTCTTTCATTTGCTCAAATGTGTAAGTATTCAAAACTTCATATGCCAGAAACATTTAAAATGCATCTCTTTCAACTACTTTTTCTCCTTTTGCTTTCTTCCATCAGTCCTCCTCACAATCACTTTATCTCCACTTCCCACTCCGCTCACTCAATATCCACTCACTCCATCCTACTCCACTAATACCAACAGTGGTGGTGGTGTTACTGTATACGCAGAGTAAGCGGCTGCTTAGGGCCCTCACTTGGTCAGAGGGCCCTGCAGGGCTTACACAGTAACTCCGTTGTATGTACACAAAACCAGATGGCAATTACTTATTAGAAATACTGATGCAGGAGTAAAGGGGGAGGGGTATGAATTTTGGGCTTAGAGCCCCCAAAAATCTAGAGCCACCTCCGGACACCAACTATGTTACTGCAGAAAAAGACTTATACAATATATTTATTTTCATTAAGTTTACCATTCCTTTAAATTCTACAGACATCTCTATTGCATTTCACTTTGATTTTACTGTGACCAGAAAATCTTAATAGCACCTATGAATTACTGCCTTGGTCCAAGAGATGACATTTTCAATCAGTCATGGATTCCATGTTCATAGAGGCAGCCATGACAGATGCTGGCAGGTGTTTTTGTGTGGTTTTTTTAACTGACATATGTAGAGTGCATGAACCTACTTAACTCTTTAAGGAGCCATAGGGAGTGCAACGCATTGTGCGGTAATGCATTGCAGACTTCTCTGGTCTTAAGGGGGTTAAGATTAACATATCCAGTGGGTGAAGTTTACATTCCGTGGCCCTGCTAGCCAGGGACGTGCACAGACATTTTGGGGGCAGGGGCTAAAATGAAAAAAAGGGCACTTCTCATAATTATTATTATTATTATTATTTTTCTTGATAAAAGGGCACGAGGGCACTTTGGACAAAAAGGGCAGGTACTCAAGCCCCCATTGGTGTCTATGCGTGCATGTGCCTGCTGCTAGCACCTGTCATATCCGCATCCATGGACATGACATCCAAGACTGACCGAGAATGTTGTCTCTTGAAAAGAGACACAAGGTCAAAATCCATAAGGGCCATTAGGATTTTCTGTCCATAGTATTGTAAGTGGGGAGTTATTATTAGGAAGTGTTACTTCTCCTTTAATAATTCTATCCATCATCTAATACATGATTTTTATTTACAATATTACAGAGTGACGCGCATTCCATTTTAGCTGCCCCCCTCCCTTTCCTGCTTCTAGCACATAAATATTACATAATTTCTTCTAAAAATAATTTAAGCAGAGCTCAGGCAAGACACAAACCACTTGCAGTATCACTCTGCTATCTACAAGACTATTGTGCCTGATTTGGGCAGGTGTACAGACAGAAGGAAATGTGGTGACACAGCAGCTTTAAAACTGTGCAAAGATGTCATTTTTCCAGTTCTGATTTGTATAGAAAGGTACTGGAAGCCTGTAACAGGAGCATTAGCACAGCACTTTGTTGGCTGCTTTTTTTTGTATATGATTTTACATTTACTGCTGCTCCTAGAGGGCCATATTGCTCAGAGAAAATGGAGCAATTCTGGGGGCTAACAAACAAATGGGGGGGGGGGGAGAATAAAAAGTCCTGCTGATTTAAATGGGGCTTTTAACCCCCTGGAAGTTTAGCGAGGTATCCAACCCATTGAGAAGGCATTTACAATGGGAGTTTGCATTTGTTCCCTACATAAGGGCTATACGCACAAATGGAAGAATTCTTGGGCGAACCTATTGCACCAAATGGAACAAATACAAACTGACAGAGGTATAAAAGGGGATTTTAATCCTTTGAATGTTAGAGATATTTCCAATACATTGCAAAGCATTGAAAGAAACCATTTAGATTAATGAGAATTTGTTGATTTTCTCTTTTTTTGTGTTTCCTCCTAAAGCATCAAATGTACAGTAGTGGACAAATTCTGGGGTAAACAACTGCACCAAAAGGGCAAATAAAAATAATATGTTCAGGCTTTCAACCCCTTGAATGTTGGCAACCAGAGGCATTTAAGGAGTTAAAATCCCTTTAAAATTAATGGGATATTTCATTTATTCCCTGTTTGGCAGTTGGCCCCCCCCCCCAAATTTGACTACTTGGGCATGCGGCACAAATTACCATATGACAATAACTCCAACTAAAGAGAATAATATCCACACACAGTAACACACACACACACACACTACACACAGTCTTACACACGCACACTACACACAGTCTTACACACACTACACACAGTCTCACACACACTACACAGTCTTACACACAGTCTTACACACAGTCTTACACACACTACACACAGTCTCACACAACACAGTCTCACACTACACACAGTATCACACACACTACATAGTCACACTCTACACACAGTCACACTCTACACACAGTCATACACACACACTACACAGTCACACACTACACAGTCACACACTGCACAGTCACACACTGCACAGTCACACACGCACATATACACACAAACACGTGCACACACACACAGTCATGCATATACACACAGACACAGTAATGCACGCACATACACAGACACACATACACACACTTACAGTCACACACACAGTCACACAAACACGCAGTCTCAGTCACACACACAGACACACACACACACACAAACAGTCACACTGTAACACACACACTCACACAATTTTACATATAAACACACACCGAGTCACACATGGACATATTCACACATGGACATAGTCTCCCACGGGTGCAGTTACACACACAGACACAGTTACACACACAGACACAGTTACACACGGACACTTACACATGGATGCAATCACATACAGACAAAGTCACACGCTCACGCATATACACAAACACACAGTCATGCACACACATACACACACAGTCACATACGCACATATAGGCAGACACACACACACAGTCAAACATACACAAACATACACATGGACATAGTCACACACATGGACATAGTCACACATGGACAGAGTCACATGCACAGTCATGCATGGACACAGTCAAACATGGACACAATTACACACAGTCACACATGGACACAGTAACACAGACACAGTCACACACAGACAAAGTCATATACACACGTAAACACACAATCCCGCACGCACATATAGGCAGACAAACACACACACAAAGGCAAACACACACAGACAAACACACACAAAGATAGACATGCAGGCACATATAGGGGGAGATACAGAGTCACGCACATATACACAGACACACAAATACACAGTCTCACACACAGAGTTGCGCACGCTCACAGACATGCACACATATACACACATATAGCCATGTGTGTACGCTCATACAGTCACGCACACACACACAGTCAGGCATAAACAAACACAGACACAGTAATGCACACACATACATACAGACATACACACATACTCAAACACACCCCCAGTCACACACACACATATAAACACACAGTCTATTACACACACAAACACATGCATGCACAGTCTCACACACACAGCAACACCTACACATATATACTCACGCATATACTACTGGAATGTGCTCAAGAGAATTTCAGTAACAACCAAGTGACACAGGGTGCTATTCTGGGGCAAACAACTCTAATACAGGCGACTGATTTAAATGAGTATTTTAACCCCTTGGATGCAAAGCAATGCACACAAGACCTCACTAACATCTGAGGGTTTAAAGGGCAATTATCATGCTTTACTAAGTCTACTATTATTGGATTATACGCAGTCTCCATAGAGACTCAGAGCTGAGCAAAGAACAAGAGGTCATCCATTAAGACTAGAGGAAAGTTATTTTCAACTAAAACCAAAGCAGGGATTTTTTACAGTAAGGGCAGAAAAGTTATGGAATTGTTAGCCTTGGAATGCTGTTCTTGCAGATACTGTAACTGCATTAAAAAAGTAATGGATACCTATCTATCAGAGAACAATATTGAGAATTATGACAGTTGATCCAGGGAACTATCTGACTACCATTTTGAGGTAGTAAGGATTCTTTTTTTTACCTACTTGGGGCTTAATTGGTAATGGCTTCAATGTTTTTTTGCCTTCCTCTGGATCAATAGGTGTGATGGGCTGGACTTGATGGATACATGCCTTTTTTCATCCTCATCAACTTTGTTACTATGTAGATAACTTAGTACTGTTCATAGGCATTGAGCAGCACTAACAAACAGGTTCCAGCTATTTTAGTGTGAAATCCAATTTAAGATGAAGTATAATAAGAATAACCCCCATACCCACTTACCTTACTATGGAAAGAAATTCCCAAAGCCCCTACGAATCTTGCCTTTGTACTTTTGTTCAATGTTACTTTGACATTAAAGAGATAGTAATGTCTCTATGAAACTGCAGCTCCGATTCTTCTTTAAACTTTTTATAACACCTAGCGCTATGTTTAATTACTTACAGTTCTGTAGTTCAAAAGATATTCAAGTTGAAAGAATCCCACTCCTGCCCCTTTCCCTGCATCATGTTTCCTGTAAGCATGGCCCGGATGGAGCGAGGCAAGGGACAATCTTCAGTAAGCAGAGGAAAATCCTGCCCTCCTTTATCAAGGGGCGCAGGGTTTTCCTTATACTTACTGAATGAAGATTGTCCCTCGCTGCATCCGTCTGGTCCCATGACTGGATCACTAATCTAAGGAAAGGCGTCCAGAAGGGGTGGGAAGGGGATCCTTTTAGCTTGAATATCTTTTGAACTACAGAACTGTAAGTAATTAAACATAGCGCTAGATGTTATAAAAAGCTTAAAGAAGAATCGGATTTGCAATTTAATAGAGACATTACTATCACTTTAATATAACCCCCACCCTCCCCTTTTGTCCTGCACAGCAAACTCTGAGCCTTCACTGCATAACATTTGCCATCCATCAATTCCTCACCCGCCTGCTGCTGTGAATGGTGTAATTACTGGCCAAGAGCCCCGCAAGCAGGCCGCTCTGCTTAGCATATCCCGGGGGTATTTCCACTGAGACAGCACATGCAGTGAGTTTCATTTACATTTGAGCGGAATGGAAGCGAACCGGGCGACCCCCAACTGAAAACACACATGAAAAAAGGTTAAAGAAACACAGAAACCTATTATTATTATAACCACTGGTGATTTTCTGCCCTCTCCTTGATACAGTAGCTGAGTAATTATATCTCAGGACAACCTAATACATTTCACTTTATAGCAGATTATTTGTTGTTGGGTAAATATTTTTTCTTAAAGCACTCTACAATACTGGGTCTTTCTCCACTTATCAGATTTATTTATCTCCTTGCTGATATATTTAACTGCCTGGGTGCCAGATGGTGTGCATACATTGTGGCTGATGTATTAAACAGAACTGTACAATTCTGGAATAAACCAACTGCTCCACAGAGCACACAAAACATCCCAAATCACATTAATTTTAAGGGGGCTTTTAATCTCTTGAATATGACTGAGGTCCCCAACAATTTGCAATTCATTGGAGATCTATCTAGCATCAAGCTTTGAAATTCAAATCAATGGGAATTGTTTTGTCACCTATGACGCTGTTTGTTTGTCTCAGGATCTCTCTCCAGGGAAGGCATCCTACTGTGCAATAAAGAAAAGATAACATCTCCACTGTGATGACCTCTCCATGTCCTATGTTATTCTATGGAACCTACGCACCAAGAGATCAAGTTGGAGTGATCTTAGTCATAGGCTCCATTGAATGACATAGGAATCTGAGAATGGATCAGTTCTACTAGGTACACTTGCACACAGTTTTTAACCCCTAAAGGACGCATGACATGCCAGGACTGTCATGGGTGAACTTGCCATAAGGACCCATGACAGTCCTTGCATGTCATGGCATTCAGGGGTGCCCACGCAATTGGACGCTGTTCAGTGAGCCCTGACTCCATTCTTGAAAAAAAAATGCCCCATTGTCCTTAACTGCCAGCCACGATCCTTAAGGGGTTAAGGAACTCAGCAGGTAGGTTGTTCCAAACATCTTGGAGAGCTAACCACAGTTCTTCTGTGGATGTAAATTAGGCAGTCTCAGTTGCTTCTCTGTCTTCACTTGATGTAGAGATCAGGTCTTTGTGGGGGCCATACCATCACTTCCAGGACTCCTTGTTCTTCTTTACGCTGAAGATAGCTCTTAATGACTTTGGCTGTATGTTTGGGGTCATTGTCATGCTGCAGGATAAATCTGGAGCCAATCAGATGCCTCCCTGATGGTATTGCAAGATGGATAAGTATCTGCCTGTACTTCACAGCATTGAGGAGATCATTAATGCTTACCAAATCCACAAATCCATTTGCAAGGAACCTCCACCATGATTCACTTTTGCCTGCAGACACTCATTCCTTTACCTCTCTCCAGCCCTTCAGTGAACAAACTGCTTTCTGCTACAGCCAAATATTTCAAATTTTGACCTCAGTCCAGAGCACCTGCTGCTATTTTTCTGCACCCCAGTTCATGTGTTTTTGTGCATAGTTTGGCTTTTTGGCCACAAGTTTTTCTGAAGAGACTTCTCCGGGCCAGTAGATGGGTGTGCCAGGATCCCACTTTTCAGCCAATTCTGAGCTGATGGCACTGCTGGACATCTTCTGATTGCGAATGGAAGTAAGCATGATGTGTCTTTCATCTGCTGCACTTAGTTTCCTTGGCCGACCACTGAGTCTACAGTCCTCAATATTGCCCGTTTATTTGTGCTTCTTCTTCTTCAAAAGAGCTTGGACAGCACATCTGGAAGCCCGTCTGCCTTGAAATTTCTGGTTCGGAGAGACCTTTCTTATGCAGTATAACTACCATGTGTCTTTTTAGCTGAGTATGGCTATTCCTCACCCAGTTTTTTTCCTCCTACACAGCTGTTTCTGTTTCAGTTAATGATTGTGTTTCAACCTACATATTAAATTGATGATCATTAGCACCTGTTTGCTATAATTGTTTAATCACACACCTGACTATATGCCTACAGCACCTCTGATTTTGTGCAAGTGTACTTAGAAGAACTGATGCTGTTTTGAAGGCAAAGGGTGGTCACACCAAATACTGATTTGATTTAGATATTTCTTCTGTTTGCTCACTATGCATTTTGTTAATTAATATAAATTATTAACATGTTTATTTTTGAAAGCAGTCTTACTTTACGGCATTTTTCTCACATGCCTAAAATTTTTGCACATTACTGTGTAAATATATATATATACACACACACTCACACACACACTATGCTTCCACATCTGTCCTTTTGGTTTTCTCCAGCCTGTTGTCGGATAGTTTCTTCAGATCTTTGATCTTCTTCCTCCTGCCCCGACCTCAGCTACATTTGACTTCTCTTCAGAATCTTCCTTGCCAGTACCTCACATTTCGGTCTTCTTCATTCAGCATTCTCCAGATCATTGCTCCACTATGCTAGTATTCAAAACAGTGATCTTTAGTATGTCGCTTTAGCTTTCCCCTGACCATCACTCTGCTCTGCCGACTTTTAGAACTGCAATCATCTATACTTGATCCGCCTAGCTTCTGCATACACCAGGCAATCAAAGTTGCAGCATCCGCTTGATATTCACTCTGCCAAGTGGGTTTATCATGCTACACATCTAGCCATCTTCAGTCATTTACTATATCCCTATCTGCTACCAGTTAAAGTGCATTCCTCCTGGTAGGTACTCTGGCTAAAGAAGGTACTGACATCTGATCTAATAAAATAAAATAAAAAGTCTAAAATATTCTTGATTCTCTGGCAGCCACACCCCAGGTGGTAGGAAGGTAGAGTTAGGGGGCAGTGATTTTGACAGGAGTGGGCAAGGAGGGCCCACTCCTGAAAAACAAACAAAAAAAAAAATACTGCAGTGAGCTTCACAGGGGTGTGTTGATATTGGCAGGAGTGGCCAGGGTAACAAAGCCCTCTTGGCCACTCCTGTCTAAATCAATGCTGAGAGTTTCATAGCAAAGCTGATTTTAACAGGCATGGCGGGGGGGGGGTAGCCCCCCTGACCACTCCTGTCAAAAATCACTGGAGAGTTTGCTAGGGGCATTCATCCTGAAAGGAGTGGTCAGGGTGGCCCCTTGGTCATTCTTGTTCCCTTTTTCCCCCTCTCACCTTTTCCTTTTGCCTTCCCATTTTCGCCTCCCAACTTCATTTTCCACATTATCCTCTCCCATCCTTTTTTTTGCCACTTTGCCTCCCCCTACCTCCTTCCTTTTCATCACATCACAGCACCATCCCTTTTGCTACTTTCCCTCACCCTCTCTCCCTTTTTGTTCCTGCCTCCCTTTTACAGCTTTCCCTCCCCATCCCTTCCTTTTTCCACTGTGGCTCTTCCACCCCTAACCCAATTGTCCTTTTCACCTCCTTCCTTTTCTCCATCTTTCACACTGCACAGAAATTAAGTGGTCTGCTCCATGCAGTATAGATAAAATGGTGGGAGCGGCGTAGAGGCAAAAGTTTGGGAGGAAGGGACAGCCAGTGTTTGTGTGTGCCTTGGTTGTGTGTTTTTTTTCAATGGGGAGTGAGGGGAGGAGATTAACCCTTCCACTGCCAGAGGCATAGTTCTCTGGCACTCAGTAGCTTAATGCACAGGTGACACTGTGCCACACACACACGCTAGCAAATGGTGCACTGTGTTGCCCCTTTGATTGGGCACACTGTACATGTCAGGGACCTGGTGGGCCACTGCAAAGGTGAGTCTCACTGCAGCAATTTTCACAGGCGTGGGCTTCATCCCACCTGCCCACTACAGTGGAAATTGCTGCATCTGATTTCACACATGGAGCCGATCTCCACCCCCCTGCCACCTCAGGGCAGACAGCAAACCAGAAAACACTTTGGTGTGTGTATATAGATATATACTAGTTTAAAAGCCTGTGTACATGGGGCCAAGGTATGGGTAATGTTAACCCTATGAGTGCCAGAGGGGTACATACCCCTCAGGCACTCAAAGGGTTAAGAGGCCTCTACCTCACTGCTCCACGCGATGCAGTCTTTCGTCGACTCACTCACGCAATGCAATCATGTGCAGAAGAGACTGCCCGAACGCAGGCAGTCTCTACTGCCCATGACTACATCGCGAACAAACATTCAAGTGAATTATTATAAAGGACATTATATATATATATATATATATATATATATATATATATATATACACACACCAAAGTCTGTAGGACACAGTCACAATAATTCAAATGAATGCCAGGGTACCAGTTAAGCATAAGAGTAGAGTTCCAAAAAAACTGCATGCACTGGACTTCTCAGTAATCAAAGTTTCAAAATGAATTGTGTTTATTAAAAGGAAAAAAACTAGACTTTCACAGGTCTCTGCCACCTTTATCAAATCTTTATCTATCATACATATGATATATAAATTAATATGGTTATTATTTGGCATTATTGGATGGTTTCATTAACCATTTTGTGCACCATGGGTACTATGACACTGAAAGGATTGAGTTGTGATGCAGTTAATTCCAGGACCATATCATGCATAAGTCTGCTGATAACTGTAGGCAGTCTCTGGGGAGAGACTAAGGCAGCTTTATTAACAAGCATTACAGTTAGTTATTGTATCTGGATCCAGAAGATGTCACAGAAACCATGTATGGACATGACACATTGCTGAATTTTCTTATTTGCATTTTGCTATTTGATAAGCCATGGCTTAATAAACCAGGGTTCCCCATATTCAGACATTAAGTGCAATCAATGGGCCTTACTGCCAAGTCTATCTTTATCCAGAATCATCCAGGAAAGGGTTGTTTGATAAATTAACTGTCCAGATTAACTGTTACCTGTCCAGAGTCTCACATCAGTGGAAGCTTCCATCTTTATAGGATTTGCATATTTGCCAGTTTATGCCAATAAGGGTAAGCAGGAAGTGGCAGATGGGAGGGAGAACAGTGATGTTAGCGCCTGGCTGGCATGCCAGCCAGTACCGTATAGGCTAGTAATTGAATTAAGCAAAATACATCATAATGGTTTTAACAAAAAAAAAAACAACTAACATAAATATAAATAATTTTGATATTATAAGTGTTAATTTGTGAGAAGTACTGAAAATGTTGTCTATTTTTTACCCTTGGACTGCTTGGCTCTAGACAAAATTTACACTAAAGGGCTGAAGAAATCTCAACAGCATTGATCTTTATACAATAAAATGTATAAACCCCTGTCCATAATTTGCAAACTATTGGTTGTCTGCCATCAACACTACCTGATAATAATAATTCAAAGAATATCAATATTCTCCAATAATGAGTGATTTAGAGACAGAAAGAATATAATTGGCTTGGTAGTCAAGGCCACCAACCTAATATAGGTCAATCTGGTATCCCTGTCAGTAGAAAGACAATTTACTGCTCCCATCATGCAGAGAGGCTTATTAAAAATGAAATGTATGGAAAAATGGGGAGACATATCAACACAATACTGGAAGGAAGTACGGAAGACCATGGCCAGTGGTGTTGCCAAGTCCTAGTTGAGCAGGATGAAGTCACATGTCTCATGTTTAAGCCTTTGCAATGAGTTGCATACCATGCTTATACTGAAAATTCTCCCCCTAACTCTGTATGCACTAAGAGTGGAACAGTGGTGAAGAGCATGGGGGCTTTAGAGCACATCTTCTCTCCTCCTTCTTTTATGTGATACGCTAAGGAGGCACAGAGGAAATAGACAGAGTTCTACAAAATTTCTGTGACCATGCTACTAGGGAGATGTTCTGATCTTGTTCACATTAAACTCGTATGGATGGTGGAGTTTGTGTGTTTGCTGGGACGTTCTGAAGCAATTACACACAAGTGCATACCCAGAAGCACTAGAGCTCGAGTTTCAGGCCAGCAAAGCTGTACTGGAGGAGTCATACATTACCCCTACTGAGGCTAATACGATGAGGAATTGGAGCCAATTTGAAGCAAACTCAACTGCACAGTAGGGTAGAAATAAAAAAATGTACTTTCATGTAATTGGGCTTTGCAATGTGTTGGAGACTTCTCTAGTATGAAAGAGGCTTAAGAACACAATTGAAATAAAAACCCTTGAGAACCCAGGTTAAAATACAGATGGAGGCCCCAAAATATAAGTAAATATATAGTATATTCTTAAGATTAGTAGTAGGCTTTCTTGCCTTCTTATTTGTGGGAAACGCTGCCATATTTATGAACTATGCCCCCACAGCAAACAAACAGATTACATGGTCTCAATGCTGTAAACATGGAACTGATGACAATCCAAGGTGAGGCTGCCGGCAAACACCAGGTACACCCACGTATTAAAATGCCCCTGCCCTACTGTACAGTTGGCTTGCCCCAAAATTTCTCCAATTCCTAACAGCACATTTACCTATTTAACCTATGATCAAAAGAAGTTACTGACACACCTCCCTAACAATTCAAGAGGTTAAACAGAAGCTCTATTAAAATTGTGTCAATATGGAATTTGTATTTGTTCTCTGTGTAACAACTCATTATCCTAAGAACTGCTTCTCTTTCTTTGTATGTATAAAGTAAAGGGATGTAAAGGGTCGATAAAAGATCCTCTTAAATGCTTGGCAGTGCCCTCTGAGCAATGGGAACAGAATTTCCATAGCATAGAACTCAACCATTTTTATTTGTTTAACTCTTCAAGGCTGGGTGACACAACTCTGGGTCACAGAGCATACTGGCATTCAAGGAAGCTCTCTTTCCCACCCCTAGAAGCACACTCTCAGTGGATTAGGCAACACACTGCTTCTACAGCGAAGAGAGTGAGCTTCCATGATGTCTCCCCGCCTAGCAGATCTCAGTGATCTGCAAGGTGAACCAAATGAAATTAGGTGATTTCTAAACTAGGAGAACTCTGTCCCCACAACTCTGAGGGTACTGCCAAGCATTTAAAACATTCTTTACTGATCTTTTACTACTCCTTTAATCAAATATTATACATACTCCATATAGTAATTAGCAAATATTTATTTAAGTGCCAACAAATCCCACGGTGCAGCTGAAAGTGTTCACCTCCTTGGTATTTTCCTGCTCAGTGGCTCATTTAATGAGGTTTCTAGGGCACACTCTTTTCATTTATGAAAGGCTTGTCCAAAGATAATAGCTTTTCGCAAAGAAATGACAAGGGAGACTCAAAATATTATACAAACACAAGTCACTGTGAAGGTTTTCCCCTAGACTGGCAGCCAGAGGAAGGTGATTTCTCTAAAGGTGTTTACAGAAAAATCTCTTAATGTGACTAGGTGGAAATCGACAGCTGGGTCCAGTATTGGGAATTCAGTGAAACAGATATTGCCAGCAAACTAACTACAGGATATATTTCAAAATATTGGAAACATTTCAACAGTATAGCTAAAAGAAAAATTCTTAACACAATACTTTAACACGTGTTGCTATAAGATAAATTGATATGTGATAATGGAGGGAATTTTATTCAGAATGCCAACTTCATCTTTTATTAAAAAGAGATCAAAAGATGCAATAAACACTTATTATGATAAAACTTATATAGTATGAATGTTTCTACTGTATAAAACAAGGAAACGCTTTGTGATGGGAGGTAGCTTGTTCAATAATTATTTAACCCTTTGAGTGCCAGAGGGGACGCAAAGCATTGCAAAGCAATGCGTTGCGTACCTCTCTGGCACTCAAAGGGCTAAGCTCAGTATGTTGTATTGCTGTCCTTTTATATTAAATCAGAGTAAGTAACCTTTGAAACTCTCGCTGTAAGAGATTACAATTCCCATCCCCTCCAACCAGCCAAAGGCCGAACTGATTAAGCTAGCATGGCTAATAATCTTCTCCAGTTTTGATCCAAACAACTGTTTGCCCACAAAAGGGAGAGAAACCAAGGACTTCTTGGAAGACTGGTCCATAGACCATACTTTTAGCCAAACAGTGTATAATGCACAGCTACAGAAAACACAAAGGCATTCCTAGTAAACCTAGCCAAACCAAATGCTGCTACAGTAAGATACACATTCGCGGAAAACAATGTTTTTTAAGTTACTATGGACAACCTCTAATACTAAGTCCCTCAAAAAAAAAACAACCTAGCCACCCAAGAAACTTAGAAGATGGGGCATAAAATGGCATCAGAGGCTGCAAAATTAATCTTGAAGAGAGTCCAATTGCTTATTTGCCTGATTCTTAAACTGTAAGTTTAGAAAGGTGAGAAATTGGAGGGTCCACTACTGGAGGGGTACCCCACTACAATAAGGCATCAGAAGTGAAGGGATATAAAAAGGAAATACATCTGGGAATTAAAGTATTATATCAGTTGTCCTCCATTCCTCCTTAATTACCTGGTCTACGGAAGGGTAAGGAGGGAAAATTGCAGCCTCCTTTTTGCTCCTCTTAAATATATCTGGGGATGAAGAGCTTGAGTCTGAGGCCTCAGAGACCTTCATGGTCTCCAGAGCTGCCCTAATAAGACCCTCAGCAGGTGACCCAGAGTCCACCTAGAATGAAACCCCAGGGGTAAAGGACAAATCAAAATTATTGTTCTCAGTTTCCCCTTTCTCAACAGACATGTCCCCTTCAGTGGGTAATCCCCCCCTCCCCAATCTGACAAAAATGTCTTAGGGCAGATGTGATGATCCTGGGTCCGGGACCTAAGGATCTTGTGAATAGAGGAAGGTATATTACTCACAGAAGAGATCAGAACTTTAACCCATGCAGAGTACTATTCAGGAGAAGAGGGGCACAGAAACTGTTGTTAAAGTCAGCCAAATAAGGAATACAGCACAACCATGTAATAGAAAAATAGTTATCTGCCTGCAGCGGTTAAAGACAGCATGCAAGGAGGGAGACTCCAGAGCAGAGACAAGAGGAAACAAGAGGAAAATGCCTGAGATCTAAAGACAACCTCTGGCAAACTCAAGTCCCTTAACAGCCCACACTCTGGTCCTTATCCATCAAGGAGGTCAGAGATAGGAGCTTACCTAATGGGGCATTACACATCCCCATATAATTTAAGAAAATAAAAAAAAGGTTAGATAAGAGACTTTTTGCCCTGATGCACCTCTTTTGAGGTTACTTTTAAAATTGAGCATATCTGGTAGGAGTAAAATAGAATACAGAGAGAGTCTCTGCCTCCCGACAGCCTTACCCCATGGTTCCTGTGTTCCACATTGGATAAAAGAGAAATCACTTTAAATGTCACTTTAAAGGTTACTAGGAGAATTACCAATACACCTAAATTAAAACATAAATGACAGTATAATGTTTTGACTAATGTCCCATATTTTTTTGTTACTAGTCACAGACACATATAGTTTTACAAATAATCTCATGATAAGGGTTTACTTCCGCTTTAAAATCTTCACTGCTGTTAAGAACTTTTGTTGAGAAACCATGTGCTAAACAGATGCAGTTGCTTTAATACCCATCCATAAGTGCAAGAGATAAACTTCACACCAACAAACAACATGCTACTACTTCAGTAGTATGTACCCCCCGTGGTCTCCAAGATTGAAAACAAGACTCTAGAGGAAGCTTTCACAATTGATCTATATAAAATGTCCTTTCCTTTCTATTCTTAATACTGCTCCCTACACAACCTTGTGTCCTTCTTCCTCTCCTTCTTAAGCTCAAAAATGAATTTCCTATACCAGGAGCAAGTGTAGGGTTAGCAGCAGGAGCATGGGGAGAGATCAGTTCTGAATGAAGGCTTAAAGACACTGGAAAAAGAAAAACACTTGTTTAATAAAAACAGTTTAGCCTATGCCACTTGAAATTGCTTACTTGTGTTACTGCCAGAGAGGAAAACAGCGTCAGTTTCACTAAAGAGCTGGGGTTTGGGACAACCTAATGTATTATTAGTGCATCTCAAAACCAAATGTCCCCATTTCCACTAGGGAGATTAGCACCATTAGCGAAACCAAAGCAGAAAATAAAGCTTGGGGCTTTAAGCATAAGACCTAGAGCATAAGTTTCTTAGCTAATACCTAGCAATGCCCCTGTGGGATATTAATGGATGGAACAACTAAGTTCCACTGAAAGATGGCAGATCTCAGTCATACAGGTGACAATGTCAGATATACAAGAACAGCGGCTACTTGATGAGGCTGGTACCAGCCAGTTTGGTGTGGGTGAATGACTGATATCAGCCAGATGTGATTAGCTAATGTTCTGTGCTGCCCCTAGAGATGAGAAATGCAATAGCAAAATACCTCATGCGGCCGGAAGGAAGGACGGAAGGAAGGAAGGAAGACTGGACAAGTCCATAAGTCAGGCACCCTTACAAACAGATGCTGGAAAGAAAAGAAATACATTCGCCACACTGAATCTCTGCTCTGCCACAATAGGGTAAAATTGCTATTTATTGTATGCAGCCAAAAGGCAAGGAAACAGTGGTACAAGACATATGGGAAACTGGTCTTTTAAGTTTAGCTTGTGAACAAACTTAATTACATAAAGTACATTTGCCCCAGGCGACATTGGCTTTGTCTGTGGAGGCATGCCAAACTTTGTGTTGCACCATGTATCAGAGTCCCATAATTGGTTGTAATGATTTCAAATAATGCAGAAACCTGCCAACTTAATTCAGAAAAAATTGCCAAACTCTGTGGCAGTAATTAATTAACAACTTGAATGTTAGAGAGGTTTACAATGCTTTCCTTTGGTATTAGGTAACATAAATATACTACATTTTATCATACTGTGGTACACCTTTAAAAAGTTATCATTAAAATCCCAATCACAGAGGTAGAAGAATATTAGCTACTTGATTTAGGCAACTTACCAATGAGGAAATGAAAATGTAGATTTTTTTTAGCTCATATAATTTACCATTTTAAACAGAACAATGTTATCTGCCATTTTGAATAAAAGGAACTTTTGTGTTTATTTTACTCTGTTCAGTGACTGTCAATGTGCATATTACACTAAGTAGAGAAAGAGGGGAGCTCCTTTTAATCACATGCATTAAACTTTAATTCCAGGTCAGGGGATCTGACATCAGATGCTCACTTTATATATAAAGAGTGAGACAGAGGGGCTCGAGGATAGGAATAGTTGTGCAAATCCTAATGGACAGCACAATAAAAGTAAGCTTTGTTCAAGGGCAGTCAGGCCTTGC
The DNA here is from genome assembly GCA_037306005.1 of Rhinophrynus dorsalis. Taxonomy (NCBI): domain Eukaryota; kingdom Metazoa; phylum Chordata; class Amphibia; order Anura; family Rhinophrynidae; genus Rhinophrynus; species Rhinophrynus dorsalis. The sequence continues at coordinate 405,898,746 of CM074722.1, read as the reverse complement.
ATAAAATCCCTACAGGTTATCTGGGAGCCGTACATTGCTGTTAATACCTCTCCCTACTCAGTTTTTAATTTACAATATAAAAGTGCTGGAAGGTGTCTATGTGAGCCACATGGTACTGGGTGATGTTAATCTCTGTATGTTTGCAGGCTGTTTGCAAAGCACATCAGCCAAGGTTTTATGGAAAGGATAGTATGCTCTACGGAAATTATACAAAAAATAAGATAGATATCATTAATAATAATTTAAAAAATAGCATTGTTTGCCACAATGCTCTAAATGTATAAGGTATCAAACTTGTGATTTTGATAACCTGTCAGTAGCATAAATCATTGGTGGGGTTGAAAGAACCTTTCCCTTTCAGCAAAAATGAGTTTGTTTATTAATATTTATTTTCTGGACAATAATATGTATTGATTTTAAATTATTGCTTAGTGTGGGAATAAAAATTAAGAGATTCTGTATCAGAAACTATGCTTTACTGGAATCCATCCCAGGCTTCCAGTTCCTTAAAGATCCCGTGGAATCACTTCTAAATAAGACCATCCCTGATGCTCTTTGCTCATCCTGTAAACATATTAATTTTATTTTTATTCCACAAAATAAACCATCCCTTCCTCCTGGAAGTAGCCAGTGTTGACAAGTACCAAATCTGAAGTTTGTCAGATCTTTAACAATGAAAAATTGACTAGCATTTTGTGTGACAAATTTGGTAAGTTCCTAAAATTCTGGAGTACTTAAATGTTTCCTCTACCAGGGATCTGCTTTCTGTACAATATCTTGACCCAGACCCGTTTTGGCTTTTCAATGTAGACAATGACCATATCTGGAAACTTCGTCATCTTGAGACAATCCGGGAGATGTAAATGATGCGATTTGAGTCATAAAGGGATGGAGCTTAATTGAGTGGACAGGGCTTAACCATCTTTTTGTCACAATGTGGGTGGTAAGTGAGCAGAATAGTGTGCGAAGGAGAAAGAGTGGGCTGGAAGATTTACGTACACGTACTTAAAGTGAAATCACCTTTATTGAGAGAGGCAAACAGATCTTAGAATATAAGCAATCACATCAGAAAAAGAGAGAGAAAAATCCACCATGGAGCAAGATAGTCCTATGAGCAGTAGGAGACTGCATCCGGGGGTCTTTCACAGAGACTAGGTTTGCCCAAGTGAATATATGAGAAGTCTGCCAGAGCCACAGGTCTGCACCAGATTGGGTATCCGACTAAGCCAGGGGCAATACGGAGCGGATAGTCAGACAGAGCCACAAGTCAGCACCAGACAGAATGGTCTGACAATGCCAAGGTCATACACGGAGCGAGTAGTCAGCCAGAGCCACAGGTCTGCACCAGATTGGGTATCAAACTATAACAGGGGCAATACGGAGTGGATAGTCAGACAAAGCCACAGGTCAGCACCAGATAGGATGGTCAGACAATGCCAAGGTCATACACGGAACACAACTAGAAGGAATGCAACTGCATCAGGCACCAACGTAAGGGCGACTGAGCTCTGAGTCTATCACGGTCCCAGTGATTCCCTGTCAATCTCTGACTGTGTACCTTTGCATTCGAGGAGTCTGATTGGCCCACCCAGGATGTGCCTTTATATGCTGGGGTTTGGGCACTTGTCAGTTGCCCTTTCGTGGTGTTCCTGTTGCTGCGCCTTGTTGCTGATTTCCAGTGTCTCCTGTGTACTGACCCAGATAGTCTGACTCTTCTCCTGTTCCTGCTCCGGGATTTGACCCGGTTCTGGCTGACGACCTTGCTCCGTGATTTGACCCGGTTCTGGCTGACGACCCTGTACTGTGATCTGACCCGGCTCTGGCTGAAGACCCTGCTCCGTGATCTGACCTGGCTCTGGCTGACGACCCTGCTCCGTGATTCGACCCGGTTCTGGCTTCTGATCCTGCTCCGTGATTGATCCGCTCTCCGGTGGTGTTCCTGCGGCTGTGTCATCCGGTTCCGGTTATCACTCCTGTCTGGTTGCTGCTACAGTGTCCTCCGGTTGCGCTGGCGACATTCTGAACTGTTTCTCTGTTCCTCTCTCGCTCATTCAGCTGTAGCCGAGGTTGCCTGCCTTGTACTCGCTGAGCATTGCTCTTTTGAATGTACCAGATTAACCCTTGCAGTGCCTGTAGTCTCCGATTACGTGCCACTTGTTTAGCTTGCCAAGCTTCTGTTGGTTCTCTGAGCCGTTACACTTTGAGTCTCCTTTTGACGCTATACCAGTCCTTGCAGAGCTCCGCTTGTCCGGTGTTCGGGGTGCACCGTGATCACGCCGGTTGGCGCCGGCAGTCTGTTCGCTCTTGCTATAGGATTCTGTTGCAACAACCGGAACAGATGTGTCAAACTTTGCGTTGCCTGGATGAAGGAACCCAGCCGCACCGCCCTAGGAAAGGACATGGCCGACAGCGAGAGGCACCAGATAAGGCCAGGCCGCGAGAGAGACTCAGGTAGTGACGCAGGAGCGTCAGTCCTGACCCCTGCCAGACATCAGTGACCGGCAAAACGACGCCGGCCTTGAGGTAAGGTAAGCTGTGACAGCATGTCCAGGCAGCGGTAAAGTGGTGCAGGCTGAAAGTCTCCATCTCAGAGCTTTTATTTTTGTTTAATTGTACTGCCCTCCTGGTGGAGTGAACCTTACCCCCATGGTTCATGTGTTCCCCATAGAACATACTTTTTTTTTTTTTTTTCGTTTTTTCAATTTTAGGACATTAAAAATGCATAAACTATGCCTGGTTAGGCAGAATTTTACAAACGTTTTTAAAAAAGGAAAATTAACATTTTCAGTGCCAGATTGATGTCCAACTCACTGAGGGGTATGCACTAATGTGTGATAAAGAGGTGATAAAGCTGAAATGCAGGGTCGTTGCTAGGGGGAGACTGAGGGGCTGAAGCCTAGAGTGTTTTGGTGAGCAGCCCCAAATGGAGACTCTGGGCCCCAGTCTCTGGATCTGCCCACAGTTTATCGTGGTCAGTTGGCTTACTGCCAATGAAGGCTTGGGGCAAATGTGTGGCATAAGCTTTCACCTCAGCCTATCATTTTTTGAGAGGGATGAACCAGAGCTAAGACAGACAGTGCCCTGTGGGTGCAATCACATTCTTCCTGTGCTGCCTGGTCAAAGCAGAGTGCAAGAGTGCTCATAATTATAAACCTTCAGCCACTAGAAGCAACGGGTGAGATGAAGTGCCTGAGCTTGTTGTTTTATATATATATGTATATTTTGTTTCGTAACTTATCTTCACTACCATGGACATGCTGTTGAGTTTTTCCATGGGCTCTAGCCTCAGATTTTGTTGGAAACTATCAATGTCCCTGCTTAGATGACGTCTCCAGTGATATCACCTCTCCAGTTCCCATGTTATTCTATAGAGCCTATACACTAAGATCTCTAAAGTTGGGGAAAACTTAGGGCATTGACTCCATAGATTAACATAAGACTTGGAAAGGGATATTACTTGAGAAGTCATCTCTGCTTTATCACATCTTTATCAAGCCTTAGTTCATCTCCCCCATTGTGAAGAAATACGTTGGTCTCCACTTTGGTACTCAAATGGTTAAGGAAGAAAAAGAAAACAAGGTCATGTAAGGATGCAAAGCCGCAATTCTACTGTCTGCTCACTCAAAGGGTTAAATTATTTACCATTCAATTGTTATGGCAACCCTGCAATCAACCCTCCCACTTGCATCATTGATGTATTCAAGAGCATAACACTGAAGTGTGTATCAGGTTTATTTCAATCAGAAAAAGCAGAATAATGAAATTACTCAGATTAATAAGACCAAAGGACAGCATTTTAAACTAATTAACTATAAATTATGTCTGGATTATATTCAGGCCAAATTTGTCTCACATTCAAAGATTTTTCCCAATGACATGTTCCAGTCAGAACATCTGCATAAAGTGTTTCACGAGCTGAAAGCACTCTTGAACAGCCCTGAATGTACATCCCCGAAAAACAAGATGCAACAATAACACCTAACTGGGCTCCTAAACAACCCTTATAATACATCCATGAACAACTTAAAGGGATAGCAATACTTCATTTTTACTGTCCCTCATGTTATAGCCCTTAAAAATTGAATTAAACGAGAACAGCGACATCTCTCAAACCTTTATGATTTGAGAGATCTCCTCATTCAAAGTTCTCTCTCCTTCTCTCTCCCCAGACGTCAGCTTTATAGCTGACAGCAGGGGAATCCGGTCCGTGAGCAAGCGGCGGCTCTGCAGCAGTGCTTAGATCGCGTTATAGAAACAGAAATACTTCACTGAAATGGTCTTCTACGTGTTCTTGGTTTGCACACGTAGAAGACCCGGAATGAGCCTTCAGCTTATCCACTTTGCTCATTGGTTGATCACGGGCCACATCACAATATGCGCACACAGTGTAATCCAGCAGTGAGTGAGCATGCCGCAGCTGTACTGTCAGTGTTCAGACAACTAAGTCAGAGTGGGAACCAAAACACTGTGTGAGGCGAGATTGTGATCATTTAGTCATCTCTGAGTCTTGAGGTACTGATGCTGCTGCATTCCTTTGATGTCAACTTTAAAGGGTGGGTGGATCATTGGGGGGATTGCTTGTGTGTCTGACCTATTACCAGACTTAGCTCGTTCAGTGCCAGAGGGGTACGCAATGCATTGTGTGTGTACCCATCTAGCACTCAAAGGGTTAAAGTACACCTTCTTACTCTTAACCTTTCCTCCTTGTGCACTACACTTATATATATAAGTGCATATATAAAAAAGGGCAATCTCTAAAGTTTATTTTAATGCTCTACTCCTTCATAACATACTGTGATTCAAAGTCTGGTAGTACTAACTAGATGCAGGAAAACGGGGGGGGGGGGGGGACAATTAATAGTGTGGAGGTTGGCAATGTGGTGTTGGACATTGTGGGCAATGTGGGGTGGATGGCGTTGAGGTGGCCAGTGTGGAGGTGGACAGTGTGGGCAATGTGGAGTTGGGCATTGTGGAAGTGGGCAGAGTGGACAATGTGTGAGAGGTGAATAGGGTGTGCGGGTGGACAGGGTGTGGGCAGTGTGTGGAAACAGCTAGCTGGTGGGGCCACTCTCGACTGGGTCCATCGTGCTTCGGATGACACACTGCAAGCCATGTTCTGCTGAACTTACTACAATTTGAAGGGCATACCCATAATATAAACATGCTTGGATGGCCAGTAGCCAGATTATACAGCCACAGCCAATGTTATAGTTTACATAATTCTGCTGACAGACAGCTGCTGGAAGTACCTTCTGCCTGAGAACCAGGTGATCTTTTTGAGAAGTACTCCAGCCTGTGTCCCAGGCACCCAAAGGGGTATTAGTACCAAAGACTTAGAACAGTGGTTCTCAATCTTTTTTTGTTCGGGGCACCCCTAACACATAATCTACAACATTCGAGGCACCCCTAACATATTTAATGTACTTTATCAAGGGCATAAGAAGGGTACAATACATAAATATACAGTTATTATTAGGATTTATAATCATAATAACAAAACTAAATCTATTGTGCATAACAATTTCTATAAATCTTTATTTAAAAGTCCATTTTGTCAGTCTTCATAGAAAACATGGGGCACCCTGAGCTGATGTCCGTGGCGCACCAAAGTGCCACGGCACCCAGGTTGAGAATCACTGACTTAGAAGCTCTGTTCTAAGGCAGCAGACATTCCTGGCTTCTCCATGGCTCCCATTAATATCCTGGATTAGCTGTGAATGTGCTGAGATAAAGTAACAATGCAGCTACAGCAGAGGACACTAATTACAATCAGTGAACTGACATTAGCTCTTCTCAGTGCAAACAGCATAAACAAGATTAAATAAACAGAACAATTTACACATTTTAAATAGTAATCTGAATATTACATTTTAGGTATATAAAACACGAACAATTAATTTTTACATATGCTTGCTGAAAGTACTTGATATCTAAAGTTATAGCAAATAATTAGTTTTTTTGGTGTGAGTGTTCCTCTATAAACTTTCAAGTTTAGCCGTCGCTATGGGAACACCAACCCTATTGAGGTGAATCAGTAAAGTGCTATTCTGCTGAATCAGTAAAACGCTTTGCATGCCTGTGTGTCCATGAGTGCATGCAGTTAGTGTTCAGTTGTATATGTGTAAAAATGTGAGGGATAAATAATTAAGAAAGTAAAATGGGTATCAATATATGATGAAAGTAATAAGTACATGATTATTAGTGACCACTGTACAGATAACCATAGAAGGTATCGGCAATGTACAATTTTTGAGATTTACCTGGGATGATAAGGAGAGCCAGCAAAAAGTAAAATGTGGCTGTTAAATCCAGGCACTTAAACTATATAGTTATTTAAGTGAAAATGTTTCCCTGATGTCTAATTTGGTGCAAATCTAAGCCCTATGCCCTATTTTGGGATATAATGCCCCATTAAATATTTAGACTCTTCCACAACAAAATTGTCACAGTAAAATGTCTGATTAATTCAATTATATAACACCTATAATTTGCATGTTTTTAAATATAATTTGTGCAGTCCTACATAATAATTCGCTAGAATGTTTGTCAGAAGCCGTCATGCTCAGTAGAGACTGCACAGAATGCTGGGAGTTATGTGCTGGGAGTGTTCTGTGCTTTCTGCCAGTCTCTACAGTGCATGACTGCGTCGGTGGCAGGACGCAGAGCAGGTCCGGCCTCTTAACCCTTTGAGTGCCCAAGAGTACGTAACACATTGCAAAGCAATGTATTGCGCACCCCTCTGGCACTCAAAGGGTTAACATCACCCGGACCTTGGTCAGTGTACACAGGCTTTTACACTAGTCATTTAATAATACATACTAAAGGCAAACGTGTAATTCTGTGTGTAACCAACAACACTTAAACGGAAACTAAAATGCTCCCAGTTTAGATTACAAAATGTAACGAAGGACTTAAAGGGATATGAGATAGATGAAAATAAACTGAGGTTCTATTCATCAGTATAGTTTTCTCATCATGTAAAGCGGTATGCCGATCCTACCGGAGTTGTAATTCAAGCATTATTAAGTTAGAAAGGATCCACCTCCCGCACATTTTACCTATGTTACGCCACCTCCCCTCAGACGGGATCCGGTCGCTTGACCAGACAGTTCACAGTGAGGGACAGTCTTTCTGTAGTGAGCCTAAGGAATACTCTGCCCACATTGATGAAGGAGGGCAGGATTTTCCTTATGCTTGTTGAAAATTGTCCCTCGCAGCTCGATTGTACGGAACAGCTTGAGAGGCAGCATAATGTAAGTATAGGGGTGGGACAGGGATCCTTCCTATATTAATAACTCTTCAACTACAACTCCAGTAAGATTGGCATACCGCTCTACATAATGACAAAATTATAGTGGAGGGTCATTGTAAATTAATTGTAGCTGTCCATAAACTGCTATAGCAGTACACCAAAACAAATTTAGGCCAAAATATATAAGATTGAATTGCAATCCCACCCCTGCCATCAGATCAAGGTATGTGTGTGAGAAAGATAAGCCATGCACAGCAGCTTCAACAGGAAAAGTTAGAATGCGAGAGACAGGTTTCGTTGATAGCCAATAGGTTATGCGCTCAATTCAATTGTGTCCTGTTTTCGATTGCCCTATCAACTGAAAGCACAATGGATGTTATGCCAAAGAAACGGACTTATGGCCAAACTTCCATTGTATGTTTTTAGTTCCCACAACTCATTCTAAATAACGAGAATAATGGGAACATCAAAGGAAAAGGTCCAATGATCGCTAAACACACAGTCACCCTCCAAAACACTAATCCTACACTACCCATGACAGTGAAGTGTAAGAATACTACCCTAACACTAGCCTAACACCCAGATCTGTGTAACACTTACCTGTCATTCACTCTCTGTCTTTTTCTGTCAACTTCAATCTTCCTCCTTCTTTATTTCTTTCTCTTCCCAGGCAATCAGCTTCTAGCAATTTCCATCAATCCCTAGAAGCTGATTGGCTGGAAGATGAGTAAGCATACATCCCAGCCAATGAATGGGAGATATTTTGAACAGAGACTGGCCATATAAAAAGGCAGTCTCTGTTCAAATTTCCCACACACTGGATTGGCATCGGCCCATAAATATAGGTTGTTTTTTTTTTAAATCACACTAATATTTCACTTTAATTGTAATATTTCCCTGGAAATCGGAAATTTATTTTTTAGCAAAAACTATTGGAAATCTGGTTTTTCGTTTGGGGGGATCTACTATTTCTGCAATGCACTGCATACCCCTCTGGCAAAGGGTTAACAATGTTCATATGTCCAAGTTACCTTTGAGGCAAATATTTAATGTTTCCCTTTTTTCCTTTTTACAGGAAAATGAAACCAGGAAAAGAAGAAGACAGAAGATGGAGCAAAAGAAAGAAGATAGAAGAAGATAGACATTAGCTGACCAGGGTACTGAAGTCCCTGCTTATGGACCAATCCATTGCACACTCCCTCTGGGCCACCAGAGGTTAAGAGATATCAATATGTCATGTCCAGCCATGCTAATGTGCACACTTGTCAATTGCAATGCATCGTAAGCCTGTGTGTGTGCAAGACAAGCATCCAATGGAGAACTGCCAATGTCAGATCTGCACATAACAGGTAACCAGCAAAAACGCACTCCAACACCAACATCCATGCCACCATGCATTCATCAGGACAAGTCTTTCATTCTTATTGGTCCGTTGTTCCCTGTTGACCTCTCCTGGCCTCACCCCCACTCCTGCCTTAAAGTGACATCCCACAAACACATGATGGTGGCATGTTTATTGTGAGCCCACTCAGACAGCTCTTTCCATTCCATAGCATCATGTTGTTTCCACTGCAATGCCTGCAAAGGCATCAGAGGAAGGGGCATGTGAGGGATAGGAAGCCCCAGGATCTCCAAAACCAACATGGCCTTCTGGCAGTTGTTCAAAATTCAGATGCTCCATCTGCATACCTGGGAACTTTTTATTTTGATCTCCTCGAAGGAAGGGGTCTTAATCACGAGTGGGGACGGGGCTTCATGGAACTGCAAGGAATATGCTGGGGAAGGAGAAGAAATGGGAGAGAAGGAGAAGAAATGGAAGAAACAGATGGGGAAGGAGCAGATGTGGGTAGAGTTTAAGAAGAAACTCCCCGCATCCAGAGAATCAGCAGCTGCCCAGAGACCTGGTAATAAAGGAGCAAAACTGGAGCATTCACAGCTATGTCCATCTGTCAAAGCACACAGAATGCCATCACCATGTGGAACAGCAGACAAAGCAGCAGCACAAGATATCTCACAGCCTGAGATGCCAGAGGAACCTCTGGAGCAGCCCAGACAGCTGATATGGCCACCAAGACACAGGATATACTGGTCAAGGGTCACGCTGTTCAGAATGGTGGAGGCTGAGGTGAGAGACCGTTATAGGCTGATGTCCCAGAGCATCCTTGACCTCTATGAGGTGATCAAAGATGATCTCGACCCCATAGCCACCACCAATTGTGCCCTATCCAGCAAGCATAAGCTGCTGTGTGCCATCCATTTCATGGCATCTGGATGATTTCAGTCCAGTGAGGGCTATGTTTCTGGGATGTCCCAGGCTACATGTTCCTGTCTGTTGAGTGAGGTATGTTCACTTTCCCTCCAACCAGATAGAGTGGGCATGGGTCAAGCAGGGGGGTCTACACAAGGGGAGGCATACCCAGACTGATTATGTGCTCAGATGGTGGATCAAATGCGGATCACACATGTATGTGCTTCTTTTCCTGGGAGTTGTCATGACTCCTGGATACTCAGGCACTCCTCCTTCTACCATGATTTTGAGAATGGGACCTATACAGGAGGATGGCTGTTTGGGGAATAACCAGCAGCATCACATCAGACAACATAGACAGAGGCACTCATATGATAAATGAAATACCAAAGATAGCATGGTCATCATAGACAATACATATTCCCCCACTACACAACATCATCATCATGACAATATCCATGTGTTACATGTGCCACAATGTCACTTCTATTCCCCTGGTGATGCAGGATATGGCTTCAAACCATTGATACTAACACTTATATAGCTAATTCACAAACAACAGCACAGCACAGGTAGAATGATGCTCATGTAAGGATGAGAAATGCAACTACAGTACGCCTCCCCCCCTAAAATGTGTGATATAATCTTTGCATGTTCCATACTCTATAAAATTGCAGTGGGGACATACATCCTGAACCCATTGTAGAGTTTCCTGTTCCGCAGCCAGAGATTGAGGAGACCCTGAGAGGTGCGGAGTCATGGGATAGTCTGTTCTGGGACTTCATCACATCTGAATACAATGCAGGATTCAAACACTATGCATGTATTACAGTTATTCTGCATGGGGAATGTGTGGAAACACATTCGCACAATGCATCATGACATTTTTTACTACACAGGACACTGTGCTCGTGCTTGACCCCCTACACCGGATCTGACTGTCCATGTAGTGAATACACACCCTTGCCTTCCATTGATAACTTGTAACCACTTCACCCTCCTCCTTAGAATATGCCTGCTTGAACATCACAACTACATAGCCCTAATATTAATGAACAGATGCAGATGCCATATATGGATGGTTTGAAGTGACCCAATTAATTCAACTGACATCTGTAATCCCTTAAGTACATGACAACATTGCCAATTCAAGGATATGCGCTATCCCCCTGGAAACAGCAGTACACCATAACAATTAACTTCTACAGGTATCCATGGCATGATGTTCCCTTCCCAAATGTGTTGTCGCTGCCAACGCCAAGCTCCCAGCGATAGTAAAGCAGAAGGGCCCTCACATTTCCCTATGATACCAGAGCTCCCTAGGACTATCCAGTATCTGAATAACTCAAGCAACAAGTGTCAACAGACACTGAACTTACTCAGCACACAGAAGCAAGAACCAACAGGGCTCACTAACTACTGAACAACTGGCAGAAAAAAAGTGTGTGGGTCTCTAGACAGGCAGAACTGACTGTAGGACCTTCCTGCCAAACCTGGCCTCAGTCAAGACCAGGACATTGACACGGTAGTGTTTGGTGAAGGTATGAAAGGAGGACCAAGTCACAGCCTTGAACAGCTGTTCAGTCATGGCTAGATTTCATACACCTTGCATATGGTAGCCATGATCCTAGATGCAGTGGTGACCTTAGTCTCCACCTGAGCAGCTCTGGGATCCTCAAGGATGATAAACAGAGAGTAAGCCTTGCTAAAAGGCTTAGTACAGTGCACAATATTCTTAAGGCAATGCACCATGTCCACAAACGTAGGTCTTTCAGACATAGGATCAGGACAAAAGGAAGGTACAACAATCTCCTGATTGACGTGAAACTCTGAGACTACATTGGGAAGAAACTTCTGTGAGATATGTATACCGCCTTATCCTGATCAAACACCAGAAAGGGAGGCTTACAAGACAGAGCTTATAACTCAGTGACTCAAAGCACAAAGACCACTGCCAAGAGAAAAACCATCTTTAGCGTTAACTGGCACAGAGAGATGGTAGCAAGAGGCTCAAAGGGAGGCCTCTGCCGAGATCTGAACCTTAAGGGAACTTAAACTGGGCCCCTTGTTCACCCCATTTAGATGAAAGACAACACCAAGGGAAGGTCAAAGACCGGCAGAGACGCATCTTTTTCCGCACACCATTTATGAAAAAAATACCATACTCCATGGTAGAGCCTTGGGAGAGATGGGTTTCCTGGCCTGTATCATAGTGACCATGACCTCAGCTGAAAATCCTTTCAGTTTCAGAAAGTTGGCTTCAAGAAACATACCCACGAAGCCCATTTTTACACACACTCATGACACAGGTGACAGTGGGACAACAGATCCAGCATGGCAGGAAGGCAAAGCGGATCCTGAACAGATAGACTGACCAGGTAAGCAAACCTCACCCTCTTGGGCCAGTGAGGATCTTCTGAAGCAACCTGTGGATGAGAGGAATTGGAAGAAACACATAAGAGGTGAAAGTCTCACGGTGCAGATGTGACGTCTATGGCAGCAGCCAGAGGATCTCCCATCGAAGAGCAGAAGGTTGGCACATTTCTGTTCCCCCTTGGTTGCCATAAGATCTATCATGGGCACCCTACACTGTTGAACAATCAGATACAACACTTCCGGATTGAGTTTCCATTCTTTCTGTATCTAGAAAGTCCATCAGAATGTTTTTTACCCCTAGAATGTGAACGGCTGAGATGGCTGGAACGTAGGCCTCTACCCAAACACAGAAGACCCCACCCCATCATCATCCTCATCTAAAGGCAATTCCTCATCAGAAAAAACCCAAGAACTTGTGAATGACCTTTAAAAATGTATGCAATATGTTTAAATGCAGGGGTAGGTTTCCATGACTGAAGTACCCCCCTGCAGAAAAAAAAGCAGATTTGTGCCACTGAAGACAGTAATGTCTTGGCCCACGCTGGCTCTTGATCAGTGCTGTAGGGCCCCGGTGGGGTAGTGGGGGCCACAGCACAAGAGGGATATAGAGACTCTGAATACTCTCTAGGAAGCTCGGTTTGGCAAAAAGAAACAATGTGTGAGGGGGGTAAGGGTAGCCCCTGAGTCCTTTGCTTTGGATTTACCCCATATCACTTGGAGTCCGACATAGTTTCCACTGAAAAGTGTCCCAAACACTAGTTAACACTGCACCCTTAATAGCCCAGAAACACACTTATCTGGCAAGAGAAGGGTTAATCTGGTGAAGTAGAGCGCACAGAGCCAGCCTCTGTGTAGGATAAAAAAGAAAAATTGGTAAAAACCTTGGTTTATTTGGCACTACGCTCAAAGATCTAAATATAGTCTAAAGGTGCTAGCTACTATCCTCTGACCATAAGTGCACTGATCCAATATAACAAAAACAAATACACAGATATTAACCCTTTGAGTGCTAGAGCGGTACATAATGCATTGCAAAGTAATGCACTGCGTACCCCTCTGGAACTCAAAGGGTTAAGGAGAGCGATCCTTTAAGATTATGTATAAAAATCAGTCAGGAAGGTAACTGTGAAGTATTGTACTTTAATACCAAAACATATTAAAAATCAATAGCATATATTACACTTCATAAAACATAAAAAATATGTAAAATAAGTACCAAAAAATATATATATATCATATTCTGGCCAGAAAACTATAAATGTATAATGCTAAAGATTAAAGTCCATCCAATACAGGAACTATTGACTCTAAAGGTGTAGGTATACCCAAATTTTAACTTCTGTACCAACAATGTTAAGCTGCTGTAAATCAAGTCAATGTTATATACTGATTGTCTGTTAATAAAGGCATAGTAATGTCAGGAAAAAAGTATTAACTATATGGTATATATAATTAAAAGAGAGTACTTGCACTTATTCGTATCTCTCAAACTGTTATGGTTTGAGAGATATAGGAAAATAAAGTTCTCAGGTCCCTCCCCTTTCTGCTTGACGAGCTGTAAAGCTGTCAGAAGCAGATTCTGGTCGCTTGACCAGATGTGGCTCTTCAGCAGCGCCAATATAATGATATCTAAAGACAAATACTTCATTAAGAACGGTCTACAAAGGGTGCCTGGCTTGCCAGCACACTTTGTAGACTGTTCCAATTAAGTATTTATTTAAAAATAGTGTGATTTCAGCTCTGTTGAAGAGCCTCTGTCTGGTCAAATGACTGGAATCTGCAGCTGTCAGCTAGATGGCAGACTTGAGTAAAACAGCCAGGAAAAGTTAACTTTAGCAAATTATGGGCTCGATTCAAATGTTGGCGTCGGCAGATAAAAACTGTTGACGCTGGTTTTAATGTCAACTGAGCAATGCAAATGCTCCACTAGTAAGAAGCGACGCCAGTTCTGAAACACACGTCGCCCGTTGGCAGAACAGCAAGATCTCACCCATAGAAAATAATGTACAAGCGACGCCAAAAGCCATTCAAATGTTGGAGTTAGGGCTAACGCGAGTTAAATTGCAACATTTCTCTACAGAAATCTAACGCCTATGTTTTTTGGAGAACAGCACAGGAGGCAGAGTAAAAAATCCACGCTGACAGTTCTGAACAGCATTCTCTGTGCTTTTCCCTACCCAGCCACTAGGGGAACACAGAGATGGCTTTCAGCACCATGGACAGCTTTGAATGCCATAGGGATGTGCACTGCTCACCCCTGTGGCATTCAAAGGGATACAATAATGAAAAGTAGTACACCAAGCACTACACAATGCCCCCCTTTGACCCCCCCCCTTAGTATGTCACATATATTGCATATATGTGACATACTAGCCCCATCCACATCCACCTCATGGACATCCATGTAATGGACAAATCTGTCTTTTATTCCACAATTAACCATTTGAGTACCAGAGAGGTAGGAAAGCATTGCTTAGCATGTTTCCTACCCCTCTGGTACCCAAAGGGTTAATAGGCAAGGTATGGACTACATACCTTGCCTGTATATTTGTGTGCGTGTGTGTGTGTTTTAAACTTTTTTTTAGATAGTTTCAATTAGATCTCATTCATTTTTAATGCCCTACCTCCTGTCCCATTGCTATTAGTACTTTTGCTCCATTCTCCTTCAAACGGAGAGTGCAGCAAAAGTACTAATAGCAATGGGACACAGGAGGTAGAACATTATACATGGATGTGATCTAAGTTAACCCTTTGAGTGCCAGAGTGTACGCAACGCATTGCAAAGCAATGCGTTGCATACCGCTCTGGCACTCAAAGGGTTAAAATACAATTGAGGGAGCAGGCTGCACTCTTGACTGCAGCGCTTCCCTTCATTCATAAAAATTGCCATTGCTGCGGGTGGCTGTGAAGCCCGCAGCATAAGAAAAGGCTGGGGACAAGAGAGGCATTGGATGAAGCGGGAGGAGGCATTGTGAGAAGGGACGAATTGTACAACGTGGGACGCCAGGCAGCCGGGCACAATGCAAACGTGTGAGGAGAGGAGAGGTATCGGAGGAAGCGGGCAGCATATACAAGCCTGCCACCCGCTTCCTCCGATGTCTCTCTCCCCTCCTCCCGCTTCCTCCAATGCCTCTCTTGTCCCCAGCCTTTTCTTATGCTGCGGGCTTCACAGCCACTCACAGCAATGGCAGTTTTTATGAATGAAGGGAAGCGCTGCAGTCAGAGTGCGGCCTGCTCCCGCAATTGTATTTTAACCCTTTGAGTGCCAGAGTGGTACGCAACACATTGCTTTGCAATGTGTTGCGTACCACTCTGGCACTCAAAGGGTTAACTTAGATCACATCCATTTATAATGTTCTACCTCCTGTGTCCCATTGCTATTAGTACTTTTGCTCCACTCTCCGTTTGAAGGAGAGTGGAGCAAAAGTACTAATAGCAATGGGACACAGGAGGCAGGGCATTAAAAATGAATGAGATCTGAACACTAGGCACACGTTTTAGACCATTCCAATTAAGGGATTCCGTGTAAGTAACGAGATCCTGTCACTTCTCAAGCGCCAGCGTGTCGACCGACACGGATCTCCTGCTGACAGCTTTACAGCTTTCAGTAGGAGAAATCAAACTTTAAACGCCCGTATCTCTTAAACCACAGTGGTTTGAGAGATACGTTTTTTTGCATTTAGATCAGCTTTTTAAGCTCTTCTAAATGCAAAAAAGTTTTTTTCAGACATTACTAACACTTTAATCACCCAATCGGAGCAGTAACTCCTCCTGAGGTAACATAGCAATATAACACATGGTGGCTCTTCTGTTTAGGCAAAGTAGCAATATGCTGAGGGAACAAATAGAAAGTGGTGTTTGAGGCCTGCCCTCTGTAACATACAGCAAAGTATCTCTCTCCCTTTAAGGAGAAAGGGCGGGAATCAGGAAGTGGAGGAGTGACAGCTGAAAACAGACAGTAAGGTTGACTGAAGAGATCAAAAGCGATAAATAAAAGAGTTGCTATTAAGTTTATCCCTGAGTGTTTGTATTTTATGGAAACATTACACCCTCGTACTGAAACAGAGTGTATGGAAGGTTACAGTTATCTGTGGGAGGTGACACAGAGTGTTTGTTTGGTCATGATCCTGAGTGAGAGTGTGCGTGGATCGGGAGAAGTTATTGATATCCCCTACTTCAGGAACGAATGGCAGCTATATTTGTTTTTGTCAGTTGGATAGTGGTGGGAAGGCTGGAGGGGGCGGGCCAACTCCCTGTATGATAATCAAGCCCCCATTGAATCACCCAATGGGAGCAGTAACTTCTCCATTGAATCACCCAATGGGAGTTGTGTCTCCTAATGAGACATATATTATGTAATAAGGCATTCTGTTCAATGTGTGTGTGTTTTCTGAGGAGACATAAATTATGTTCTGTGTGTGAGGTACCATAAATTATGCAATGAGGCTTATTCTTTAAAATATATAGATGTATGTGCCCTAATGTTGAACTACATTTTAGCTTCCAGTTTCTGTTGCTACACAATTAGAATGCACTATGTGGGGTAGGACGTATGGATGTCTACAAGCATTCAGCACCAGCTTCAAAACAGGTCTTGAAGCAGGCAAACTTTGTCTGTCCAGCTGCTGGAGGCTACAAGTCCCTTTGTTAGATAAATGGAATAAACTAACAGTGGTAAAAGTTAATACAGTGAGGGAATTTAAAGGGATTGTAATTTGTTGATATCAAAGCGGATGTATCACCTTATAAAAAAGTGTTACCATCCACTGTGGTAGGATGGAAAGCTTTTTTTTTTTTTTTTTTTTTTTAAATCTAACCAACTGTAAAAATATTCCCTTTTCTGTGCTGTGCACTTCCACATTATGTGCACAGCATAGCTCTACAGCACCTCGTATTTCTACTCCCACCTCCCTCCCAGCTGCCCCAGGGAGCATGTTCACACTTCCCTTTGGTGTGCTGTGAATGGCTCCTAGCGTTATAGCATGCTGCGATTAGCATTATACTGAGGTTACAACCTCAGTATAATGCATACCGGAGCTTGCTGTAACGCTAGGAGCCGTTCACAGCACACCGAAGGGAAGAGCAAACAAGCTCCCTGGGGCAGCTGGGAGAGAGGTGGGAGGAGAAATAGGACGTGCAGAAGAGCTTTGCCGGTCAGCATAATGGGACACGCAGATTTATTCGTCAAAGCTCTTCTGCACTTGAAGAGGGAATATCTTTACAATTAGCTAGACTTTTTAAAAAAACATAGCTTTTCTATAATAACTTTTGTTAGTAAAGCAGATGGTAACACCTTTTTATAAGGTGATACATCCCCTTTAAGGCAACGTTGATTATTAAATATACTTTTTAATGATGAAACATACCTTTCTACTATCCATAATGTTGTAGTCTTCATTTTATTTTAAAGTGTCCCCCTCTTGCCCCTTTTCCATACATCATGCTGACTTCAATCAGAGCAGCAAGCCGGTCCGGACAGATCGCAATGAGGGACAATTTTGTGTCTGCATAAGGAAAAACATTTGTCAAGGGGGCAGGGTTTTCTTATACTGATAGAAGACTGTCACTCGTTGTGATCTCACCAGCTTTCAGATCTGAGGGGAGGCTGGTTGACATATGGAAAAGGGGCAGGAGGAGGACACTTCAAAATAAAATGAAGACTACAACATTTTATCATCAGCACATCATTTTACATCAGCACATTACTATCTCTTTAAGCATTCATGTGATAGGCATAAGCTTATCCTAAACATAAGACAAGATCAACGACTAAAGAATGTTTGAGGTTTTTACAGTAGGAAAAATGTGCAAACTAGATTGGCTGAATGGTTATTATCTGCCGGCACATTCTATGTTTCCTCCATCCTTAACCAACTGATGGCTAGTTACAAATGATGGGAGTTAAGTCCCCAACAGATAGACAGTCAAATGTTTCCTAAACCTGTGCTCAAATTACCCATCCAACAGGTGACCTCTACCTAGACCATTGGTGGGCAACCCGAGGTCCTCCAGTTGTTCAGGACTAAAATTACATCATCCCCAGCTAATGGTCAAAAGTTTTAGAACATCCAGTTTTTATTTAAATTTACACAGTTTAATGTCTCAATGTACTCTGAAAAAAAAACATAGAACAAATAAACAATTGGACATTAAAAGAAATCATGGAATCGTTTTCCTTAACAAAATGTAATCTAAATTTTTAACCCATCAAAGTAGCCACTTTTTGCAGCTATAACAGCCGAACACATTTGTGGCATTCTTTCCACAACAGAAATCAAATATTGTTCTGAAAGTTCCTCCCAACACTGTTGTAGACGTTTCCACAAACGTGTTGCACTTATAGGTTGCTTTGCTTTCACCCTTCACCCTTCAGTAGCAACTGGAAAGATGGGGGTGTTGTAAAACTTTTGACCGATAGTATATTTTAAATTAATACATTTAAATAAATAGGTAAAAAATTCAAAATGCAATCTTATAATAAAGCAATTGTTTTAACACTTCTTTTAAAGAAGCCTTTTAATCAAGCCAAGTGATTTGTGAGGAGGCTTTTATCTTTCATCTCCAGTCCATACTGATCCACCTTCAAGCAACATATCTGGCGCACAAGAGGAGAAGTGCTTTGTGAGAGCTTTCAGGCAAAGTATTTTATTGATGTCAAAATATATTAGGTACATTAAACAAGCCTTCAGGGACAAGCAGAGGATGGTACATAAACAAATAAAACACACAGGGAAATCCAGTTCACCCTCTCTCTCTGGATCCATTTAATATACAGCAAATAACTATTTCTTGTAAATGAATGTATGTATGTTACTATGTTATTATTGATATAGTGCCATACCTACATTAACCCCCCGCCCTAAAAAACAGAATGTAACTTAGAATGTAACAGCATTGGCTGGTTCGCAAGAACATATGGTGAATTGGTGCTGTTGAAACAATGTTTTCCTCAATAGGCAATACACTATGCAACTGCTCAATACATTGCCGTACTAAGTGCCAACATGGATGGGACATTTATGATTACGGACACTTTAACTGCTGCAGCAAAAAAAAAACCAACTGCTAAGGCACATCTATCTGCAATCAAAATGCTTTCTGCATCAAGCACAGGTGGCATAAAAGTCAATTTGACCTTTTCAGCTCAAGTTCTGCAATAATACTTAGGACAGACACTTGGGAAGGTGTAAATGCAGTGTGCAGCAGTAACTGGTCTTCATTAGATGGTAACTATACTTCCTAAGTATAGACCTGTAGTTGGAATGTGCAGCGAATGACCTTGTATGTGTTTAAATATAAGTGGCACTGAATGACCATGATGATGGGAAATGTCTAAATAATTAAACAGTATTGTTCAATGTTGTCTCCTGGCACAAACAACAAAGCATTATTTTACAATTTCTTTTTAATCAAATTTATTTAGAGACCCCAATCACATAGGTCAGTCATTCTCTACGAGGGCATTCTCTACGAGGGTGCCATGGCACTTTAGAGTGAAGCTGTCATTCACTTAGGATGCTCCTATTTTCCATAAAGACTGACAAAAATGCACAAGTTGTAAAATAGCAGGGATAATGCAACTACCTGCAACATCTGTGCAATTTCAATGCATTACTGTGCATTACTACATTGTTTGGGGAAAGATGCAGCACATTGCATCTCTCTGCGTCAATCACAGAGCATTTGGCCTGTGCAAAATGTCCCATAGTACACATTGATTAAAGTGGAACTTTCATGCTAATAACATTGCCCCTGAACATATTACTAACCTAGCCATATGCTAGGTCATACTATCCTTAAAGGGATAGTAATACTTCGTTTTAACTTTATTTTATTTTGTAGGCATTAAAAAAATATGAAGAATGATATAAGTCTTATATCTCAAGCCTTTATGGTTTAAGAAATATTCACAAGCAAAGTTTCCTCCCCCGCCCCTTTTACCTAGTGTAAGCCATCTCTTCTTAGATGGAGAATCTGGTTGTAAGACCAGACAGATAACAGAAGGGGACAATCTTCATACAATGAAAAAAATGAAAGCCCTGACCCCCTTGACAAGCTTTTCAGGTTTTTCCCTTATCTTAATTGAAGATTGTCCCTCTCTGCAATCTACCTGGGCACCTCCCTTCTGCTCTGGCTGAAAAGTGTTACATCAGTAAAAGGGGCAGAAGGGGGACACTTTGTCATTGAATTACTCTTGAACTACAACTGAAATAACACTCTCCAAAATCCAAATACTATGATGATTAATTAGAGATGCTTTTATTATGAAACATTACTATCCCTTTAAGCTCAATAAGTCAGTTGCAATGCAGTAAAAACACATCTTCTGAAGGCATCGGGCTACGCAGTGCTTACAAGAGAAGCTCTGTGCGCCTGCGTGATCTTTTCCGGTGCCTTAAGGCAACAAGGAACGTCACTCACCAGTACTGGCAGTGAATGGGACAAACAGCGCAGACTCAGATATACCTTTCCTCTAAGATATCTGCACTACCTGTCCTCTGGTTCCTGCCGAAGATGTGTTTTTTCTGCAATAACACTGACTTATTGAGCTTAAGGACAGTATGACTTTGCATATCGCCTGGTTAGTAATATATTCTGGGGCAATGTTATTAGCATGAAAGTTCCGCTTTAATATAGCATACTTTTTTTTTACGCTACTTTCTGTCACCGCAAATAAAGAAACTTGCCCACACTAGCAGATCAGCAAACCAGGCACAGAGTTAGGCTGATGTACTAAGATGAAATGAAGCAATTCAGAAGAAAACCAAGTACACTTTAGGGGACAATTAAAAACATCCATCAATTTAAATGGGACAGTGACCCAACAGAATGCTAGAGATACCACCAGTGCATTTTACAGTAATGTTCTGAAGACCTCAAGAGTATTCAAGGGGTTAACAGATTCATTTCAATCAACAGGAATTTGGGGGATTGTATTTGTCCCCTGTGAGGCAGCTGGTTGCCCCAGAATTGCTCCATTCTGTCTTAGTACTTTAGCATGGAACATAGACACCTTGAGGAGATGCACTAAGGAGTGATAAAAAGATGATAAATCGGAGATGACCTCTCCGATGATATCGTTCTATAATTCTTGTGGTATTCTATGGAGCCAATGCAAGTGGGATACATCTTAGTGCATAATCTCCATAGAATAACCCAGACACTGGATAAGTGATATGACAACATATTATCAGCTCTTTATCACCCCTTAGTGCACCTTCTCTCTAAAGCGTTATGCACAAAAAATAAGAAGTAATTATTGGGCAAACCAAGTGCACCATAGGTGAGAATTAAAGATTCCCACTGATTTAAACAGGTGCCCCCAATGTGCATGTGTCAGGGGTTGGGTTTTAGGCTTTTACTGTGCGTAGAGGTAAGTTTAGAGCATCTACTGATTTCTAGATGTAGTGAGTTGATGGTATGAAATGTAAGGCAGAAAATGTATCCAATTAGCTAACACAAAGTGTTAACACATGTCGTTGAGTCTGTAAGTGGGTATGGCCTTCTACATTGTGCTTTTTAGTGGCTAAAATAAGATTGTATTATTTTACATGTAGATGAGTCACTGAATAGCTTACACAGCAATTTAGACCTCCGTTAACAAAAGTTTAGTTTAGTGGAAGAATATGTTGCATTATTTTGTTTCATAAATATTGTCAACCTTTGGATCGCCAGCTGTTGGAGATTACAACAGCCTTGGTCTGGTTTGAGATGATGAGTGTTATAATTCCCAAAGATGGACTACCCCTGCCTTCCCCATTGGTTATATCCTTTGGCAATAGATACAGTAGTATATGGAACAATGGAAACAGTGAATGAGAAAGTTAATAAAAACCATTGGGAACATTTTGAGGGAAATTATGAGCAGATGGCAAACAACACAGTGACAATAATAATAATAAAGTGATGGGATTGATTAATGGGGTGCAGTGATGTGATATTGCTCTGTTTAACTGTGTTTGATGGATTTTGCCCTTTACAAAAGCAAAGGATTCCTGCAGGACTCCATTTTGATTACAAGATTCCCAAATGGCCTTCAAGGTACCACTCTAGCAGCTGGTTCCAAGAAAAAAACTGAACAAGATGAAGCAATGATTTGAGGAGAATTCAGTGAAGAATTGTAAAGTAAGGAGGAAGAAATGGTAGGGAAATGTTACAGTGAAGACGTTAAGAATGTCAAACACTTTGCCTAGTGAGGCTGTGTTGGGATATACGGTAGATAATTCCAGAAAAGTGCTGGATACCTTTTCAGCTAAAAAAAGAAAATTCTGACAATTTTTTTCAGATCAGGTAGGATGTTTATCCAGGGAGAAATCTTATAGTGTTTTGGAGTCAGGAATGAATTTTGTTTTCTAGCCACTAGGTGCATAACTGGAAATAGCTTTAGAGGAGTTTTGTTTGTCTTCCGCTGAATCAACAAACAAGGTCTGGCAAAGGTTAACTTGATGGACGCATATCTTTTTTCAACCTTATCTACTATGTAACTATGTATAAAAGGCAACTGTGGAGTAATTCTGAGGCATACCAAATGCAACTCAGAGACCAAATAACATTTTATCTTGATTTAAATGGGGCATTTACCCCTTGAATGTTACAGATCTCTTAAACGTCTAGCATTTAAGAGGTTAAAATTACAATTTAAATAATCAGGAATATTATTTGTCCCTTAGGGTTCAATTTGATTGCCCCAGGATTACATGACTACTGTCCTTTATACATAAGCCCCAAAGTTGCGTTGTACATTCCAGCTTGAAGAAGCCAATTTACAATCAATTCCGTTGGTACCACAGTGTAGTAACTAAACATGTTGTGCATGCGGCAACAATTTCCTGAAAGCTGCCACATAAAAAGGTGGTCTTGTCCTTCCTCAGGGGCTTTTGAAAGGCAGCTTAGAAGAGATTATTGAAATCCAATATGGTGATTTTGAAAGCTTCAGAAATTGTACTTGAAACAAGAACCCACAGCAGTACAGAACATCACTGGGTTATCAAGTAAATAAGCTATTTTCATATGTAATCTACTTTTAATTTTCCATATAGAAGGAGGTCATTGGGGTTAATTGTGTGCTAGGGGGGAATGGAGGAAAGAGAACCATCTGTCCTTTATTGATCACATTTTTGCCTTCTAGGCTTTAAGGAGTAAGGTCAACCACTTTCTCTACTGCGATATAGTAGATTCTAGTTGTCACGGTTCATGCATGTTTTTGGGCCAACACGCTAAATAAATTAGCTACTTTTGTTTATAAGGATATAAGCTATATTTTCCATTGAACATGGAAATGTTTGCCAATCACGCCTTTTCACTGTTCTGTTGCACCATTCTTATAATAGAGTCAGTAAAAAAGGAGGAAGGTAGGATAACACCTTTTCCTGTCAAATTTCATACCTACCAAGTTTCCTTCTTTAGGAGGGACAGCCCTTCTTTGAGACCCAAATCCATCTGTTCCTCTTTCCCACCCTGATGTCCCTCTTTTTGGCAGATCAGACTGTGTGAAATGGATACAAGTATATCACATTGCTCCATAGCAATAAAACTTACATTAATGACTGTTTAAACTTCCCCCCAGCAACATCACCTAAGAAAGAATTGTCCCTCTTTGGCCATTTACAATTTTGGGAGGTATGAAATTTAAGTTGAGGTCAGAAAAAAAGAAACTGGAGAAGACAAAACCATTATTTGTCTAAGCATAATGTATTTACAAATGCACATAAAATAAGGATCCAAAGATATTAGATATGGGGGAAAATGCAGCATGTTTAGAGCTCTGATCCTCTAAACATGTTACTGCCATTCAGGGCCGGATTTACATATGTGGCTCTCCTAGACAATGCACCTAAGATGCCCTTATATCCAACCATGACCACTCCACCAACCCACACACGACTCCTCCCCATCTACAGTTTCCTGGTACAGAGGTGCCTTCGTATACAACATAAAAGCACAAAAAAGTCCTTAACCCCTCGACCATTACAAAAGTCTACAACACATTGCTTTTAACGTGTTAGAAACCTCTTTTGCATCCAGGGGATGACTGGTAAGTAAACTGGCATAGAATCTGCCATCATAAACCAGGAGCAGATATTTGGAGCAGGGGAAATGAAATTGCTATGGTCATACCAAACTCTCACAATTAGTGCGTGGCTAGTACAAATGAGGCCACCCTCAAAATTTGGCAGTCTAGGTCTTAAGTAGAAAATCCTAATGACCGCTATGAATTTTGCCCTTGCACCTTTTGTAACCCTTAACGACCACCCATTCCAGGGGTGGGCGGCCCTAGAGGACCACAGCTTTCTTTTTTTTTTTTTGCCCAGTGCACCTGGGATCAAAGAGCGGCGTGCAACTACAATGAAATCACAGAATTCTATGATGTGCCAGGACCATCACCAGTCCTTAATGAACATCCACTTATGACTGTCCTGGCACTTCATTGGTCGTTAAGGGCTTAAAGAGATAACATCTTAATCAGTCCGGAATGTCATGTCCACTGAGTTAGAAATGACTCTTTCTGGCAGAACCGCTAAGATCCAGACTCCACCCATTGCACGTGCTAATTTTCTGTAGGCTCATACACTCTGCCTGTTTCAGTTTGGGGGAAAGGAGAAAAAAAAACATTTTTTAGTGGGCACTGTTCAACGTTAAGTAGGTCTGATAGCAAAAGTCATGTATGTGTCAGTTCACGCGGTTATTTACAAGAGCTGTCCAAATGCACCTTAAAGGGGAACTATCACCCCAACTAAAGTCCACCCTACCTATTATTATTCTTTATTTATATAGCACCACCGAATCTCGCAGCACTGTACAATTAGGCATCTAGCGATAAGCTTAACAATCAAAAGGTTATGTATAATAATCAACAACGAGTATAAATGCGCTGGGATATATCCTATAGCTACCACCACAAGATGAGATCCTGGACAAAAAAAATAAAAATAAATAAATATATATATATATATATATATATATATATATATATATATATATATATAATAAAGACAGGGTTTGTCAAAAATCCTACCTTAGCCGGGCAACAACACAGACACGTTTGATTACAGACGTCTGCACTCCTGCACTGTCAGTCCTGGTCTCCTCTAGGAGGCGTTGCATGGTACCGGAAGGGACTGACGGCATAGGCTCGCAGATGCCTCTACAGTGCTGTTGCCTGGCCGTCAGTGTCGGCTGAGGAAGGATTTCTGACTAATGCAGTCTTTATTCTGCATAACAGTTTTATTGTTAAGCTTATCGCTAGATGGTAGGGTGGACTTTAGTTGGGGGTGATAGTTCCCCTTTAAAGCGGAACTATGATATATATATATAAGTGCCCCTCTATTAATAGTTAGTATATCTGTAATCATTAAATTCCATTACAATATTTATTAAGTGCAGGCATTATATGGAAACTTAGTTCTTATGAGACTCACCTCAAGACGACAGCGCCGAAGAGGAATCTGTGTGTCTGTGCATTCCATCTCTGCATGTACCTTACAGTACAATGGAAAATAGCAAATAGCCCATCAGTGAGGAGACAGGGATGGACAGCGTAGGCACACAGATCCCACTTCGGCAAGATGTCTGTGTGTCATCTTGAGGTGAGTCTCAGAAGAACTTATGTTTCCGTATAATGCCTGTACTTTTTAAAAACTAGAACCGTATTTAAATGATTATCGCTATACTAACTATTAATAGAGGAGTAGTTCTATCTCTGTGATAGTTCCGCTTTAACTAAGAAATGTCTGCCTGAAATTAAGTCTGTTTCATTTTCTTTGAAAAACACTCTAAAGTGGATGTGTCACCTCGGTATAACTTTATAAACAAAAACCGAATGATGTGGAAAAAGATATACCCACATCATACATCAGGGGACGAAGCCCGAAGATGGGCGATACGCGTTGGGATGGCTGTGTTTAGAGAGGGCTCTGTGACTGGGACTTCACTCTTACCATTGTTGATGATGAGTATATTCTTTTTTTTTCTTATCGTCTGCATATTGTTTGTTAATAATTATCACCTCAGTTTGGTTACTTTATGGTACATTCATCTCTGGAAACGGAGACCTTGAATTATCATTTATGGTAGTTCTGGTGTTATCTCCGGTTTCATAGTTTGATTGGACAACATTAATTATGTTTACAAATATGTGGGTGATGTTTTTGGATAATTGGGAGTTCCAGATAGTGTCCCTCTCTTATACTTGTTTTTAAATGTTTTATTGCACCTTGCCCTGTGATGTTATGGTTCACTAATAAAATGATTTTGTATGTTTTGATTACTCCTGTATAGAGTGCCTCTTTTGTTAAAGACTCGCTTTTCGTATGATGTGGGTATATCTTTTTCCACATCATCCGTTTTTTGTTTATATGGTTTAACTTGAGTCTATGAGCGCACAACCCTATTCATGGGTTTATAATTTGGGGTAATAATATACATATATACCAATGCTGGCTTTCCACTTTTTGTTTATATAAACCTTGGTATAACTTAGCATAAATAGGCTATATATCAAATATTATTAAAACTACCTTAATTTTTTTTAAGCTTTATTTCATGTAAATGTAAGTTATAAAGTCTGTCCTGCAGCTTCTTCTGCATAGACTGCAGTCCGTCGCTCTGCCTCTGTTCCCCTCCCTCTATCCAGCCTCCTCTGAAGACGGAGGCTTCTGTCTGTAAGCTGGAGCGGTCTCATTGGCTAGATAGCAATCTCTGCCAATGAGACTGCTCAAGCTTACAGACAGAAGCCTCTGTAATCGGAGGAGGCTGGATAGCGGGAGGAAAGCAGAGGCAGAGCAATGGACTGTGGTTACAAAGCAGGTAACCGCAGTCTACGTGGAAGTAGCTGAAGGACAGACTTTATAAGTTGAATATACATGAAATAAAGCTTAAAAAATGAAGACAGTTTTAGTAATATTTGATATATAGCCTATTTATGTTATGTTATACAGAGGTGACACATCCACTTTAATGAAGCCCCACCCTTGCCATCATAATGATTCTAAAGCAACACATGCAGGAAACATGGAGCAGAGAAATAATCTCTGAGGAGAATGTTATAAATAAACTATACAACATTCAGTTAAAAAAAAATTAAAGCTTTTATCTCATAGTCATAGCAAATATACAACCGCTTTGCGTCATATTCCATTTATACTTTTGGTGGAAAGGAAAGGAGACTAACTGTTCCTGCCACAGAGAGATGAAATTTGAAAGCTATGTATGTAATGAAGTTCTTGACCTACTGCATTTAAGGTCAAGTCATGGGAAAATGACTATGGCTTTATAAAATGACTCTGGTTTCATCTTATAGGTATTATATATTATGTAAATAATTCTCATTCTAAACATATAATTTCAGTACTGGATTTTGTGCATAAATACTCTACAAACTGTTAAACTGAGCTA
This sequence comes from Rhinophrynus dorsalis, assembly GCA_037306005.1. NCBI lineage: Eukaryota > Metazoa > Chordata > Amphibia > Anura > Rhinophrynidae > Rhinophrynus > Rhinophrynus dorsalis. The sequence continues at coordinate 405,871,477 of CM074722.1, read as the reverse complement.
TAATAAAGAATCTTCTCATAGTTTTATAGGCTGAAAATCATCGATGAGCAAATGTCAGACACGGAGACAAATGTAAGTCATTTCCTTTCCTGCCTTTCCGGAATGATTGTTGCATGGATGTTTTTCATTTTATTAAAGTACATTGTTTGACAATAATTGCAGAATGTAATTATTTAGCACACAGCTGTTGCAGCCAGTACTGCCTAACATGCATAAACTGACACCTAAATATAGATAAATATCTCAAATTATTATTATTTTTAAAAACGGCTAACATAACACATAGGTGAGTTTGAAAGCTCTTTCTAATGAACTTAAGTTGTCATAAGGTGCTAATTCTACCTTAACAATGACTTTTCAAATTACTTTGTAGTAATTGTGTATTTCTGTGTTATATGTTAGAACAAATGAAATATACTGTTCTTCTGCTATCTTAAAGGAGAAGTAACAATTCCTAATAATAACCCACCACTTACCTCATTCTGGTCAGTAAATCCTAATTGCCTGCCTGAACACCATCAGTCACTGACTGTCACTGTCAGGGTTAAGAAAGCTCATGCACTTTGCCTATTTCAGTTTGAAAACAGTGGACATAGATGTGATATCCAACACTGAGCAAGTGGTTATCTCAAAAATCAAGGGACAAAGACAAAATTCATAGGGGACCTTAGGATTTTAAGGCCATACTAAAGTAAATGGAAGTTATTTTTAGGAGGTGTCACTTCCCCTTTAAATGACCAGTAACACCTCCTAATAATAAACCTTCACTTAGCATAATGTGGGCCCAAAATCAGCAAGGACAATGCAAATCAATTATGCATTTAAAGATTCTCTCACCACAGGCTCAGTGCCACAAGACTGGCAGAAAGTCAATGTAGTACCTCTATTTAAGAAGGGAACTTAAACAGAAACTGGGAATTAAAGAAATGTGAGTTTGATTTCTGTAGTGGGAAACCTGTTAGAAGGGACAATAAGGGAGTATATTCAGGATTATACTGCAAAAAATAAGATTAGCAGGAATCAACATGGTTTTATGAGGAATAGCTTGTGCCAAACTATGAAGTCAGTAGCAACCTAGATAATGGTAAGGCAGTTGATGTTGTATATCTAGATTTTACAAAGGCATTTGATACAGTGCCACAAATGAGGCTGGGGTATAAAATAAGGAAATTGCGGCTAAGGAATAACCTTTGCAATTGGTTAGAAAACTGGCTGAAGGATAGGGAATAGTGTGTGGTTGTAAATGGATAATTCTCCAATATAGTTAGTTGAGAGTAGAGTACCTCAGGGTTCAGTACTTGGGCCACTGCTTTTTAACATGTTTATAAATTACCTGGAAATATACATAGAAAGCAAGATATCAATATTTGCAGATGACACTAAATTATGCAGGTTAATAAATTGAGAACAGGATATTTGTTCAGTGCAGAGGGATTTACATAAAATGGCAGACTGTGCAAACAAATGTAATATGAAGTTTCATGTGGGAAAGTGTAAAGTCATGCATTTGGGAAGAAAAAAATCTCAGTGCTACTCATGAACTTAATGAAATCATTATAGGGGACTCGTTGCTAGAGAAAGACGTGGGTATCCTTGTAAATTTAAAACTTGGAAACAGTGACCAGTGTCAGATAGCAGTAGCAAAAGCAAAGTCCTGTCTTGTATAAAAAGGGGTATTGAAGCAAGAGTGGATAACATCATTTTGCCATTATACAAATCACTGGTAAAACCTCATAACGAGAGTGCAGTGCAGTTTTGGGCACTAATTCTGAAAAAGGATATTCTAGAACTGGAGACAGTACAGTGAAGAGCAATAAAATTAAGGGAATGGAGGACTTTATGAGGAATGACTAGACAAACTTGATTTATTTACTCTAGAGAAAAGACAACTGAGGAGATCTTATCACAACGTGCAAGTATATGAGAGGTCTCTGGTAAACTATTCATTCAAGACCTGATCAAATAAACAGGGGCCAATCCTTGAGATTAGAGGAAAGGAGGTTTCAACTTCAGCAGAGGAAAGGGTTTTTTACAGTAAAGTCTGTTAAATTATGGAATACCTTGCCCAATGACGTGGTTATGGAAAATACAATAATTTCAAGAGACTTTTAGATAAATTTATTTCAAAAGGGAGCATACAGGGTTATACTGTGTATTAGTAGGCAAAACAGGAAGGTCCGATAAAGACTAGCTTATTTGGCAGCAGGAAAGCTATATAATCCTCCATGTCTCTGGGTTATGAGGCAATGGTTGAACTTGATGGACTTGTGTCTTTTTCAACCTAATTTACTACATTACTATCCATTGGTTATCCAATATAAATATTTAAATAGCACTGGATGTAGTGTCCACAAGTGGAATTATTAGTCAGTCGAGGGCCCTTTGTAAATATTTTTTTGGACCCCTCTCACAAAAATATTTTCACAGAGGAATAACTAGAAACTATTGGAACCTGGGATACATGGGTCCTGCTTGGATGCTGAGCAACAGTGCAACCGCATCCTCTGCACCCCCTGTAGTTATGCCCCTGATATCCATAGAGGCAGATGCAGTACTTTGAGTCCTTCTGAAAGATTCTAAATGTCTTCTACTGAAGATTAGTTATGGCGAATCGATCGGCCATGTGTTCAAAGAGAAGTGGAGGAATTCTGGGATAGGTCAACTGCACAATAGGTGAAAAATAAAAATTCCCATGGATTTCAAGGGGTTAAAAACCCCATTTAATTCTAGCAAAAGTCTACAAAATGTTGTGAAGCAATGCCTTGGAGATCTCTCTGGTAATCAAGAGATAAAGGGCCAGATTCTATTGCAGGTGCTAAATGTTAACACCCGTTTTAACAAACATTTTCCAATTGAAGTCTATGGGGAAAACTGGAGATAAATGCAGTGATAAAATTAGCACCTGTAATAGAATCTAGCCCATAACCTTTATTTACAAAAACTTTAGTTCTCCAGTAAGTGCAGCTGGTTTTCCCAGAATTCCTCCAATTTTCTACAGAGCATACAGCTCTTAGTTTCTATGCCTCTCTTTGCCCAAATTAAAGGGATAGTATTACTTAAAATGTAAAAAAAAATATGTTGTAGGGTTTATCTCACTGAGTAAAACAAGGTACTCCAACTGCTGAATGGTGTTTTATTCAAAAGTTATTACAGCTCAAAGTAGAATTTTTTTAGGTGCAATATCAGAGTGGCCTGAAATTGTACAGTGGTGCTGTTGCTACACCATCCTATGGAGATTTATGGTCCGGGGACCAGAGATGTCCATAGGATGGTGTAGCAACAGCACCAATGTACAATTTCAGGCCACTGTGATATTGCACCTAAAAAATGCAACTTTGAGCTGTAATACTTTTGAATAAAACATCTTTCAGCAGTGGGAGTACTCTAGTTTTACTCGGGGGATAAACCCTACAACATATTTTTTTATATTTTAAATATTACTATCTCTTTAAGACAAGTAGGGGTTTATTCCTAGAAGAAGAGATGTACACAAAGTCACTTTCTGGGTGAGAATTTTCATGAAGAAATAAATACGATTAAGAAAATACATAATATTTTAACTTTCTCATTATATGCAGTGAACTTTCCAAAGCCTTTTCCTCCTTTGCATTGTATGGTTGCAAGAATTCCCACTGCAATATTGCTGCTTTCAAATACTGAAATAATCCACATATGAAAGTAAATGTTGTTAGCAGTACTACAGCATCATAAGCCTTGCTTGGGATATGCCAGGAGTCAAACACATGATTCCTTTAACGCCTCTTTAAAAAAAAGGAAAAAACACTAGGACACCATGTCAACCATCACCATTTTGTCAAGATTACCATTCAACAGACGTACTTTTGGATTCTAATTGTGAATTTTTTTGTTATTTCTAGGAAGTCCACAAGGGTGAATGGGCAGCACGTAGAAGATGAACTGTATAACTTGTTATAATAACGTAACTAGTGGTGGTGGCAGACCTGGGGAGTGGGTGTGAGGACTTATCAACTTCAGATAACTCAGTAATCCTGCTCCGTGCTTTGCACCTGCACAACAACAGCAGTAGGAGATATAGGTACTATTGTTTCAGAAGAAAATATTGTCCCATTCCCCGAGATAACACTACAGTTATGTGCTCCTTGACCTTGTGCACTTTTAGGAGTATTTCTACTGCTGCCAGTCATTGCACCTATTACATTCTCATGTGATCTGGATTTCCCCTTGTTCACATGTTTTTACAGCAATAGCAACTGTAACGGGTAGGGACCCGTTACTGGAGATGATGTGCCCAGGGAACTGGCCGGGAAAACGGTTCATGAAGGAGTGGAATTCACGGAGGCAAGGGACAGACACTGGGTAATGGGATTTTATGCGGCCGGCCAGCGTCCCATTGGGGAAAATGGAGTTAAAGGGACGCCATAAGGTTAAAATGGCGAATGGTCGGCCGCCCTCTGATTGGTGGACTGGGGTTTAAAGGGACGCCTGTTACGGTTTTCAGACACTTCAGACAGAGGGTATGATAAAACACAGTTTTATTGATAGAAGTAATGAACAATATCGCCCTCTACAAGCACACAGTGAAAACAAGGAATAAGTGTCTAGACCCTTACAGGCCAGTAGACTGGATACAGACAGAGTGGAATATAAAAAAAAAACATATACTAGGGCTGATAACCCAGAGAGGAGCACTCAATAGTTAACACAGTCCTCGTCAGTCTCTGTTGTGGTGTAGGCACGCCCAAGGTGTAGCTGAAGCTTGTATAAGTATGAGGAATCAATACAGAGTCCGCAGGAGAGCAATCGACTTGCACGGCAGAACTGACCCAGAACGCTACAGCAATAATGGATAGCCCCCACGGGCGTAACCAATGCCACCAGTACTAGGGAAACATGAGTCGTTAGCCCCCACAGGCGTAAACCGGAGACTACAAGCTGCAAGAGCAAGGAACGTTAGCCCCCACAGGCGTATAACGGAGACTGCAAGCTGCAAGTGTAAGAATTGAGCCCCCTCGGGCATAAATAGCCAATAGCTAGTGCCAGGTAGCCCCCACGGGCGTATAACGACTCCACCAGTGCAAGTGCATGGGCGAGGGACCACCGGTACAGTACCGGAACAACTACCCTGCAAGGATGAAGTATGAGCCGCCATCTCTCAGGCCCAAGAGGCCGGCTCAGCAGTAGTAGCGTAGCACTGCAAGGGATAACCAAGGCACTTGGTAGGAGGTGAGGCACAGCAAGGAATCAGCTCTGCAATCGGTATTGCCCTGATGGTATAGCTCTGCAAGCTTAAGGAGACTCAGCTAGTAGTACAGCTCAGAAGAGTTAGCAGTGACACAGCGACCCAAGGGTTAAGGTCAGTCTCGAGCACAAGCGCGACTACAGGAGTAAGAATGTCGCCCAGTAGACAGCAGCAGGAACGTAGACAGACTGGAACCGGGAACTGTGGAGAATCGTAGACAAGCCGGATCAGCAACAGGCAGGAACGTCAGCCAGGCCGGGTCGGATACCAGAGCGGGTTCGTAGACAAGCCGGATCAGCAACAAGCAGGAACGTCAGCCAGGCTGGGTCGGATACCAGAGCGGGTTCGTAGACAAGCCGGATCAGCAACAAGCAGGAACACAGGAGAGTATCAAGCAGGCCAAGTCGGTACACCGGAAATCAGGAACGCAGAGAACAGCAGCAAGGCTCAGGAACACCACGAAAGGGCACCTGACAGGTGCCAGCGGCCAGTATAAAACGGGTAACCAGGGGAAGCCAACACAGCTCAGCCAATCAGGGAGGAGCACAGCAAAGAGTGACACATAGGATCACGGGGACCGTGATAACGCCATAGACTTAACATGGCGAATGGTCGGCCCGTTCTCATTGGCTATCGAACATCGAGCCCAAAAGAGGATTTTCCCATTGACTTAGAACAAGGCCGTCGCTCGCTCCCTGATTGGCCGTCGACATCCGGACTGAATTAAAGGGACTCCATAGAATTAACATGGGAAAATGTCGGCGGCCCAGGGATTGGTTGCAAGGACTCCGTGGCGCGGTCTCCTATTGGCTAAGACCCAGAAGCAGAGTTCGGACTCTGGCGTCCCCAAGTCTACTGCCCATTGTCCCAGTCAATCACCCAGACCCATTGTATGTCCCAAAAAGCCATTGTGTCCCCAAAGTTCCCACGAGCTTCTTTTGTGTGTGTGTTAATAAGTTTATCTGTGTGCTATTGTTAGTGAATACAGCCTTTTGTAACTGTGATGTGATTGAATTAACATAACATGGTTAACTGAGCATAAAAGTGCTGATTTCACGTGAATAAAGTGTTGTTCTTGGTTGACCAAGAAGTGTGTCCTGTGTTTTTATTGAGTGGTGGTATCAAGGGTCTTCTTGCGACCCCCACCTCTGGCGGAGAAGCAGTACGGGAGACCAAGGGTTCTGACCATCTCTAGCGGCTGAAGGAGCTCACCAGCCCGGTACACGGTGCGAGATCACCCCGGGGAGGTACGAACCCCGTTACAGCAACATGTTTAGCTTTTGGGTATTTGGTAAAGTATCTCCATACTGGAGATTTCATAGATTGAGGGGTTCCTGCCACACTACTACTACTATTACTACAGGGGCTAGATGTTGCAATAATACTAGCAGTAGGTGTCAATGGAGCTGCTCTTCAAACAGCAGAAGCACTCTAAGCTAGGGTTGTGGATGTTGACCTGTGTTGCTTCCAGTAATAGCAAGAACAACTGGGTACAGGTTGGACTTGGAAGTGGGAACGGTGATGATGATGATCAAGATAATTTGGTAGACAGTGATGGTAATGTTGATTTTTTTTTTACTTTACAGCAAACGAGAGAGCTATTAGGGTGTATAGTAATTCTTTTTCTGTCTGAAAATAATGTATAACGTACATCTCTATCTCTGTCACTCTCAGTATCTGCTCATGAAAAAAGGATCTCCTGCCTGTCTGACAAATATCAGTGAATTGTATTGTGTACACCATCCCTGTCACTGTCTGTCAATATCTACAAATTACATCCTCATTCCATGCAACTATCCAGAGAACTGTCAAGTACCAGTACTCCTTAAATCATGCAACTCCATCTTTCCCTCTACACACTTGTAGCTAGTGTCAAGATTTAAGCAGCTTTCTCTTTCTATACCAAGCACTGTAGTGTTAATTTTACAGTACAGGATAGACCTATTAACTTCAGATTAGCAGCTTGCAATAAAGGATAAAGCACACAACAGCTGGTGATGCAAAAGCATACCTCAGTATGTATCTGTCCCTCTTGTTCTTGTGAATGTAGGAGTTTGTGTGTGGAAGTAACACAGTATATCAAGTTGTATATGTCTGTTTGTCTAGAATGTAATTGAATGTATCATGTATTTATATCTGACTTTGTTGTATGTGTCACTTAGTCTCAGCCAGCCAGCTCCGATACGATCACTTCACCTGCCTATCTGACTCAATTATCAGTCAAAAAGTTTTTTTTGTTTTTTTGACTCCTTTCTCTCTTCTACCAAGCAACTCTGCCTGTCTGCCTACACTAGTTAGAATCAACAACTGAGCTTCTTTCTCAAGCACAAACTGACATGTAGTAAACTAACATGCTATTTCCTACTTTAGCCTGGTAAGAATACATGGAGAAAACGCTCCACCTGGGGGGATATATAATATTATTATTGATTTCAATGCACTGAAAAAAACAATTATCACGTGAAACGACACTGGTACTGTATGGGAACCGCACTTAGCATTCATTATCATAGGCAAACAATTGAATATCACCTTAACTCTATATTTGCTGGTCCTTTGGGTAACATAACACATCGGCAGTTTTTAATGCAGTTTTCAAATATGCATACTTGAATTAAGGAGAAAATTCCACTTTAAGGCATGCTGTGTAGGTACTTCCTGTCTTAAGCATACTGCAGGCACTTCCTGTCTTTGCCCTACATTACCTCCCCCACTCACAGACACAGCTCAGCAATGCATTGACCAACCCTAGCACTGAAACAGTTATAGTGTGTGGTGGAGGTAATAAAGGGCTAAGATACAAAGTATCTGTATGGCATGCCTTAATTAGCATAAATAACTCAAAAACTAGTTTTCTAAATATAATGTGGCCAATACAACATACAGGTGATTCTGAAATTTCTTTCAAAATCAAAGTTATTTTAAGTGATAGTATCCCTTTTAAAATAAGAATTCAGTAACTTGACAGCTAAAATAGTGAAATAAGTCTACACAAATTTTCAAATCTGGGGCCATCTGGGCAGAGATTTATAGGCTTCGGAAAACCTTTGGCAAAGGATCTGTCTGCTGACCTCCTGCTCCCACGTGTAGATGCTGTAATGATGTGTAAAACCTTTCGGTGAAATATGGTGGGCTGGAAATCATAAAATAGAAGGCGCTGACAGCAGAGTCTATGCTAAATTTCAAGACTGATTTTCAGGAAGAAGATTTTTTTTTACTTTTTAGTGATTGGTAATCTAAATGGATGATCTTAGAGTGAGTCCTTGCATTATTCAACAACATGCCAAAGTGTTCTGATTGTATAATGGCTAGCACTATTTAAATACAAATGAGGCTGATATACAAAGTATAACTGGAACAATTCTCAAGCACACCAACTGTACCATAGAGGAAAAAAAACATTGCATTGATCGAACTTTAGCTTTTTAACTCATTGAATGCTAGAGAGGTCTGCAACGCATTGCGTTGGGACCTCTCTAGCATTTATGGGGGGGGCACTAAGGCGTGATAAAGAGGTGATAAAGTGAAGATTACTTCTCCAGTGATATCACTTCTCCAGCTCATATATTATTCTATGGAGCCATTGCACAAAATATTTATCCAGTTTGGAGATCTTAGTGCATAGACTGCATAGAATAACATAGGAACTGGAGAAGTGATATCACTGGAGAAGTCATCTCCACTTTATCACCTCTGTATCACACTTTAGTGCATAACCCCACAGTGTTAAAATCACCACTTAAATCAATGAACTTTGGGATTTTGTTCCTATGAGCTGATTTCTTCCACAATTGCTCCGAATCTTAGTACGCCGGATTCAGTAGGGAAATGTACTAATACAATTTCAAAATGAAATCTATGAAAACCAATGGAATCTATTTCTTTTCTTGTGCATGCCTAACAAATATGTACAATTCTACTCTTAAATGTATTTAGAAAGCATTTTACTAGGAAGAATACTTTGAGATTTCTCTCTTTTTCAAGTATGTCCTGAAGATTGTCTTTGTGCCAGTTGTATCAACTGAAATCTTTTAATTGTATCTACCATATAGTTAACACTTTTTTTCTGACATTACTATCCCTTTAAAAAAAATAAACTATATCCCACAAATCCCATCTCTCAAACCGCTATGGTTTGAGAGATATTCATACTGATAGTTCCCCTCTCCCTCCCCTTCTCCTGATGTCAGCTGTAAAGCTGACACCAGGAGATTTGAGTTGTGCGACTCGAGGTGGCTTTTCAGCAGAGCCTAAATCGTGTTATTTAAAAATAATTACTTCATTGGAAAGGTCTACAAAGTGTGCTTGCTTGTGGGTGAGGGGCACAACTAAAAAAAAAAAAAAAAAAAAGATGATATTCGATACAGAGAATAGTAATACATTTGTTGCAATTCAGACACATTTGTGTGTCACTGCATCAAGCAGTGTGTCATACCTTTCCAGATATTTCCATTATGTTATATAGTTTTTGATGCACAGATGTTTAAAACAAAATCTAGTTCTTCAACTATGTGTCTTAAAGGGACAGTAATGTTCTCTAAAAATAGTTAGATTTAGAGATTGAAAAATAAACTAATTCCAACAAACCCTATCTCTCAAACCACTATGGTTTGAGAAATATAGGGATTCAAAGTTCCCCCCTCCCTCCCCTTCTCCTGGTGTCAGTGCCTAGATGACAGCAGGAGATCCCGGTCCGGGGACCAGCAGGAGGCTCTGCAGCAGAGCCGAAATCACAGTACTTAAAAATAATTCATTCATTGGAAAGGTCTACAAAGTGTGCTTGCAAACAGGCACACTTTGTAGACAGCTCCAATGAATTATTTTTAAGTACCGCAATTTTGGCTCTGCTGCAGAGTCTCCTCAAGTCGTACGACTCGAATCTCCTGCTGTCAGCTTTACAGCTGACATCAGGAGAAGGGGAGGGAGGGGATAACTTTGAATCCCTATACCTCTCAAACCATAGCGGTTTGAGAGATAGGTTTTGTTACAATTAGTTTATTTTTTTCAATCTCTACCTAAATCTAAATATTCTTTATGGGACGTTACTGTCCCTTTAATGTATTGAACAACGTGTCAACTTAAAAAAGTTTGGCAACCATAGATTTAGTATCAACAGAAATTCAAAACAGAGTAACTGAATAGTGGACTTAATGATCATGAACAGTAAAAATATAAACACCTAATGGACTCCTAGAAGATTTTCATTCAGTACTTCAGCTGAACTATAAAAATCAAAGGCCAATTATGTTCTCTCAAAGTCCCAAACTGGAGAATTAAACTGCAGGATTAGCATTGAGATCTTAACCATCTGTATCATCAGCCTTTGTAAAAGGGGGAGGGACTTCAGGACTAATTCTAGATTAATCATCTTTTTTTTTTTCCAAAATATATTATGAAATAACTCAATAACAAATGAATAATAAAATGTGTACAAAATGTGATTTCACTAAAAAAGGGAGCAGCAAGGTTTGGAGAAAACAAAAAGGGGGAACATGAAAAAGTTTGGGAACCACTAATGTACAAAGACATATACATTGTCATATTAACTGGTCACCATAAACTAGGAGTTGGTGCCTATTGCAGCGGCATGGAGATTGCTCTACACTCCTACAACTCAGAATATGGGTGCAGCCAGCATAGGTGAAGCTCCCTTCAAAAGCTGGTGTTTCAGTCAGTAGTCTGCCTAATGGAAAATTGAGCCCTGCATGTCACAGTTACATTTTATTTGCTTTTATTGCATTGTACTCTTTGTTTTTCTCATAAAACCATAAGAACTGGAGCAGTGTACAACACATTGCACAGCAATGTACTGCATGCCTCTCTGAAGGGCTTAAATATATAAAAAGAATAGATGCATTTTAAGCACTTCTTCCCTCTAGTCTAGTTTTTATCAGGCGTTTGTATGGACACTTGCTTTTCATGCATATAATCATGCGGTTTCTCTTTATTGGATCTAGAGTTTGTTAAGTATCCCACTTGACAATCACTGGTATCTTTTACTATTAAAGAGTGCTTTATTGCATTTAGTATATTATATTCATAGCTAGGATGCACACAATACTGGTCTTTAAAAATGAAGAATTAACCCTCACGAGGACCAGAGAAGTATGCAAAGCATCGCAGCCCCTTTGGTTCGCAAGGGTTTAAAGCATTAAAGGACCTGTAACATAATATAATAATAGTAGCACTTGAAATAGATTAAAGTGTCAGTAATATAATGTAAGATCTAACTGATATGATGGCAGTGTGCAAATTAATGGGTTGGGATCAGTTCCCTATACGAGTAAAGTGACCCAAGCACAGTGGCATGCCTTAAAGAACAGGTCAGTTCTATATAAAAGTGACTGAATGACAGCAATAAGCCTAATAGCACAAAGGGTCAAAGTCATGCATGAGTCAAACAATCCAGTTATAGTAATAAAAGTTTTAAAGCCCGTGTACACGGGCCAACACTGGCGACTCTGCAGTCATGCGCAGTACTGACTGCCCAAACGCGCCGCGGCTGATATGGAGCGGGGGCTCCGAAGTCAGACCATGGTCCTCTCTGCACACTTGTCCCAGGAAGGTGCACAGAGAGGACTCCGGTCTAAATTTGGAGTGCTCTGCTCTGCATCAGCCGCGGCACAGGCAGTCTCTACTGCGCATGACTGCAACGCGCACAGCCATCTCTACTGCGCCTGATGGCTTCTGACAAACATCTTAGCGAATTATAATATTAGATGTCTAATGGATTAAATGGTTACTGCCACATAAGGGGAAAGGCTTGTGCAGGACTCCTGAGCTTCTAGATAAAATTGTGGAGGTCTTCCAGCCTTGGAGTGCCTCTTTACCATTTTTATTACTTTCATTATGCTTAATTTATTGAGTGCCAACATATTCTGCAGCCCTGTACCAAACATTTGTGAGTTTGCATTTACAATAACATACAGAGCCTGATGGAAACAAAAGTTAATGAGAACCCTGCTCATGAAAGCTTACAATCTAAAGGATGGGGAAATCAAAGAAACACATAGTAAAAAAGACAGCATAGATAGGTAAGCTGAACAGATGGGCCCAGGGTAGAGTGAAGGAACTCAGGAGTTTGGCATAAAGTTTATGTGAGAAGTATGTTTTCAAATAAAGTTTGAAACTAATAAAGTTGTGTGAAAGTCTGATATGGTGTGGTATGAGTTCCATAGCTGGTATACTGCTCAGGAGAATTCCTGTAGATGTGGGAAGAGGTTATGAGGGTCGCAGAGAGCCAAAGGTCATGTGAAGACCACAGGGAATGAAAGAGGAATATATGGATATGGCTACGTAAATCTATGGGGATCTGAGCTGAAGAGAGCTTTGTAGGTCAGTGTCATTACTTTGAACTTAATACTGATGGAATGGGAAACCAGTTAAGGACTTGAAAAGTGGAGCAGTAACTGAAGATACACCAGTTAGGTAGATAAGTCAGGCAGAAGCAATATAGATAAATGAAATGCAGTGAGTCAGGTTTTGGGAATCTGTACAGAATATTACAATAGTGAAGCAGAGAAATGATTAATGAATAAATGAGTTTTGGTGGCATCTTAAGAGAGGAAGGAACATTGTTTTATAGGCATAACCAGCCGAGAGGGACTATTGTAGAGGATAAAGGACAGAGCAGAATTGAGGATAACCCCTAGGTAGAACTTTATGGTGGAGTTGTTAATTGGAAGGCAGAGTGAGGGTGTAAGGGATGAGCAAGGGCAGGTGGGGAAATTATCATTTATTGATAAACAGAGTTTGAAGTAGCAAAGATACATCCAAAAGGAGACAGAAGAGAGACAGATGACGATATGATTGATGACTGATGGAGGGAGATTTGGGGAGGAAAGGTATATTTGGGTGTAACTGGCATAAATATGAACACCCAAGGCCATAAGATTTTATGAGTTTTTCAAGTTATAAGGTATATGGAGAAGGGGCCAAGGACAGAGCCTTTTGGGACTCTGACTGAGAGGGGTGAGGTTGAATTACCCAAGAAAAAGACAGAGAATGAATGGTTAGATAGGAAATATCTAAACCAGGACAGAGCTGTGTCACATATGTTAATGGGGAAGAGCGTATCACGGGGAAGTTGGTGATTAAGAGTATCAAAAGCTACAAAAAGATCAACAGTGATCAACAGAAAGGCATTAGGTAGTTTGGTCAGTGCTATTTCAGTTTAATATAGAGTGTGAAAACCAGACTGTAGTGGGTCAGTTAGAGACTTGGAGAGGAGAAAGTGGATTATGTGGCTATATTTAAACCATTCAAGACATTCAGAGACAAAACAGAGGAGAGAGATATGACTTTTGTTTGAACTTCTAGGAAAAAGTCATTTTTTTGTTCCTCATGTACATTTCCACGACACACTTTTTTGTGTGCATTTCTGTTCTCATTAAACCATTGAAAGGAGCAGTACAACAAGTAGTGGAGTAGAGCACGTGGAGCTCACACATTCCACTTTTGATGAGCAAATATGTCTAACATCTCCATTTTGAGCACAACGCTTTGAGAATGGTTCACAGTGGCTCACCAAGGGCAGATTGTGCTATAACTCAAATCACCCACTTTACTACTCCTTACCAAAAAGCAGATATAAATAATTCTGAAGCAGGAAGATTTTTTTACCTAGAGATGTCAGGGAAGGAGGGAAAAAAACAGTTGGTACCAGCATAAAAGCTCTTGATAAAGCGAGTATCTAAGTGACTGTGTATAAATATGGCAGTTTGTAAATATCCGAGTATATGCTGTGTAAATTTGTGAGAAAATGTTTGCCAATTTGTATTTGTGTTTAAATGTGTGAGCTTAGTTCAATAACAGCAAGGCTGTTATACTTTTTGATTCACTCTCATTAGGCATAGTGCCCTGTGATTGGATGAAAGCGTAAGAAGTACCATTGTTCAAAAAGGGGGCATGATCTACACCTGGAAATTACACAACTCTGCTTTTGACTTCCATAGCAAGAAGAATATTAGAAAGATTACTAACCATAGTATTCATGACTATGTGACAACCAACAACATTATTAGTAGGCGTCAGAGTAGTTTAATGAAGACTAAATCATATAAATCTAATTTACTTGCATTCTATGAAATGGTACATTTTACTTTGGCCAAGATTATAGCTACCGATAAAATCTTGGGTATAATACGCACAATTTTACCCCACTTCACGTTATGTGAAGTGGGCTGTGTGTATTATACACGAGAGTTTAAAAGAAAAAAAAAAAGTTAGGGTTGGCAGATAGCTTCCCTCCCTCTCCCGGGCCAAAACGGCTGCCAAACAAAGACTTACTTGGTTCAAATTTAACTCCCCACTGAAGTCCGCATCTCTCGCATTGATGAAAGGCAAAATACAAAGCTTCCCAGTGGGTGGCATGCCAATTGGCTGGAGGCGGAAGGTCCTGAAAGTCTATTGAAGGAAGCAGGTGGCAAATGGAAGCATGCCACCCACTGGGAAGCTTTGTATTTTGCCTTTCATCAATGCGAGAGATGCGGGCTTCAGTGGGGAGTTAAATTTGAACCAAGTAAGTCTTGGTTTGGCGGCGGTTTTAGCCCGAGGGAGGGAGGGAAGCCGTAAAAAAATTTTTAGCACGGGGGAAAACAAGGGTGTGTATTATACATAAGCACTCTTGTTTTCCCCTAAAATCTTTGGTATAATATGCACCTGCGTATTATACACAGGTGCGTATTATACCTGAGATTTTACGATATTTGGATTTTGTAAAAACCTGTGATACTGTGCATCAACATTTTTTTGCATAAAATAATGCAATTTTACGCTCCTGTTAATTAGAGGTCTGTGCAAGCCATACTTGTACGTAAAATTATACATATTAGGTGTTTTTGTACTCAGGAGTTTAAGTCAATTAAAAATAATTGAAATTTTAATTATCAACATAAATTATTTTAATATATAGTTTATGATAACGTAAAAAAAGGATTTTTTTTTTTTTTTTACATTTTTGAATATACTTGTCATAAAATGCAAAATTTCACTTTTCGTGTAGTGACATGAGAAAGCTAATTTCGTTCATAAAAAAAACAACATATACAGTTTTCCATATATAGCTACAAAGTTACCAATGGGAATCATAACTAAATAGTCAGAAATCAAAAAATGCTGAAAATGTCTGTTCAGCTCAGTAAAGAAAATTCCTCAAGCTCCTGGCACTAAAAGGGTTAAACAAGGCTTTTAACATCTAGAATGCTGAACTGGACTCTAGTGTATTGCTGAGCAATGTGCTGGTGACCTCTCCAGCATTCAAGAGGTTCAACTCCCCATTTACATAAATAGGAGTTTTCATTTGTTTCCTATGGTGAGGCTGATTTGGCCAGAATTGCACTATCTTTGCCTTTCTTCATATCCCCCACTATATAACTGACATTCATCTCCTCCCTTTATTGCAAACAATAAGTTTCACAGTCGGTCACTGAAGAAACCATGCTTTAAATCTTGCTGTAATGTAAGCATGATTATATTTGCTTAAATAAGGCAATTATCTTGCTACTCTGTTTGCATTGTGCTTTTATGCAGGATAATTGGGATTGCTTCTTTAATATTAACACAGAGATGAAGAATAGATACTGATATTTGAAATAAATTTCTGTTGGCTTTTACAAACTGCAGGTCCCATTTACCTATCTTGAGGGGAAAAGAATGTTGACCTTTAGAAGGCAGTAATCGAAACAAAAATGTAAGCAATTTTAAATTTTGATAAACACACAAAAAAGATACAATTTTTTTTTTTTTTAATCGAAAGAGCCATCTACTGTCCAAAAGGCAATTTTTTTAAATATACTTTAACCCTTTGAGTGCACACCCCCTGGCACTCAAAGGTTTAAGGGAGAGCTTTAGACACCAATATAGCTATCAAAAGTTAGCAAATATGAACAGCACCACTTGGGGGGAGATGCTCTAAAGGGCAATACAGTGGCGATGTGTGTCTCGTAATGTGTGGCAAGCACATTGCCTTGGTGATGGAGACCCACATCACCAAAAATTAAGGATGCAAGGCGAGGGTGGGGGAATTAACTAATTAGCATGCAGGATTGTCAGTATGCTGGTGATGAGAAAGGGATGCTCTCCCTTACACATTTCCAGCAGTTCAACAACCCTGAAGTCTGGGAGCATTCTCTTTTCTCCCACGCTTACCTAATGAGGAAGAAGAGAGTATCTACTCAGACTTCGGCACCACAAACAGCATCATCCCCTCAACCCATTAAGAATGTGGATTCCACACTGCTGTTGTACTGAAAGGATTTCAAAATGAGAGAATGGCAGATAATCTATGTGTCAATATGCCCATAGTGACTTCAGGCAGACATGGTCAAATGTGTAGCAAAGAATGGATGCCACTAATGTTGATAACTGACCCTGAACATAAAGTGATGCTGGTCCATAAATAAGCTAATTTAGCTACTGATGGGGGTGAGGATGGAGAGCGAGGAGACATGAAGTGACAGAAGTCAGCAAACTAGACAGAGAAGCTTATATCAACAATCTTGAGGAAGCTAATTTTCTTCTATGAGTGGGACAGCAAGCTGAATTAGAGAAGAGTCTCAAAGTTTAGTGTGAAGCACAAAGGGCATGCAGAGATACCAAATCTCTCCACAAAAATTATGCCAGTGAATTGGAGAACCGAGTGTCTCTGGCCAAGGATGAGATGGACTTAACAGGTATGAGGAGGAAGGAAAGATCAGAACAGTCACGAGAAGTGCTGGCTCAGTGCATTATAACCCTAAAACCAGAGTTCACCCAAGGAATGACCCTTCCCACAGTGAGTGGAGTATGACACAAAGAACTACCAGACATAAAGCAGAAAAATAGCTTCACATGGCACAGATCAACAATTCCATGTCTGAAAGCAGAAGTGAAAATCCCCACTTGTAAGGTGACCATGAAGGAGACTTTCCTGACTTCATCTGAGGAACTGTAAAGGGTGCTAACTCTGCATGGGCAGATGCAAATGTTCACTCATACCCTTTCAGCTCCTGGTTGGAGAATGCCGATTCTGGGTACAAGTCCAGACTTTGGGCAGAGACCAATAAAGCACTGCCACAAATACAGCTGCAGATCTCTGTTCAAAGTGCAGACTCAAGCCATCTGCGCACTGTGCTAGGATAGAAGTTGGATATCAGTATACGGGAATACTAAAATCACAGCTAATACATCAAAAAATAAAAAAACAAAGAGAAAAAAATTCCTGAGAAAAAAAAAAAAAAATTTAATAAGTAAAAGAATAATAAAGAATAATTACTTTAAAGGGATAGTAATACTTGAAAATAATTTTATTTTATATTATAGCCCTTAAAAAAACATTAAAAATGATATAAGTCTTATCTCCCAAACCGTTCTAGTGCTCAGATTTGGAATCCGGTCCCTTGATCGACCGCGACTCTCCAGAAGTGCCGAGATCACAATCTTTACAAAGAATTTCTTCATTGGAATGGTCTACAAAGTGTGCTTGCAAACCAGGCACACTTTGTAGACAGTTCCAATTAAGTAGTTCTTTTTAAAGATCATGAACTCGGCACTGCTAAACAGCTGCCGGTTAATCTGTGGACCGGATTCCAAATCTGTCCACTAGATGGCAGGCTTGGCTAAAACAGCCAGGAAAAAGGGAATTTTACTTTATTTTACTTGTGAATATCTCCCAACCCATAAAGGTTTGGGAGATGGGACTTATATCATTTTTAATGTTTTTTAAGGGCTACAATATAAAAATAAATTATTTTCAAGTATTACTATCCCTTTAATTATATTGTTAATTGCTAAATTTCCAAATCTACGGAAGACTTCAGGATATCAGTAGAATAATGGGTCCAGAGATGTGATGAAATGTATAAGAGAATAATGAAGAATGAAATGCAAGGATGAATAACAGAAGATGAACAGATGAGGTGATGAAAAACTTAAAAGAGCTTAAAAACTCTTAAGCACATTAAATCCACCTATAATCAATATGGTTTCCCATATGTGTTCCACTGCAGCATCCCAGACAAAAAGGACCTCTTTTCCTTTATACAAAATATACTCTGAAACAAGGAGAGCAAAAGAACCACATAGAAAATTATTATCTTTATTGTGTATCTAGCGCAAGCAGTACAAAAGGACTCCCCAGATCACAGATGAAAGTCAGCATGTAAACTCCCGGTCCTTCAAGCCTCAATCTGCTTGCCCAGAGTCTGTCCGGTATTGTAATGGAATCAGACAAGTTCTTAATGATGTCCTATGGATCTATTGCCTCCTTTTTTCCTTTTCCTTTCGGATTCTCAGTGACTGTGTCATGGTTTCCCAAAGATAACTCAGGAGTCAGACCGGTATAGTAAAGATAACAATCTTTATTAAGAACAATATAAACAGCGTATACAATAAATAGAAATAACAATCAGGCAATAACCACGGAAAGGCAGTAGAGATCTCACTAGAGGACAGCAACTCTGTCAGTAATAGGAGTCTGCCTGAAAGAAGAAACCTTTACCAGAGACTGCCACACGCCCCTGTAGTCTCTGTATAAGGGAATGAACGAGGATAAGCAGAAAGAGAGCACCTGACTCATGTCTGCAGTCTGTGGGTAGGCCCAGGGATCTCCCCAAAGGTGGTAGTACTAGGGAGAACTAACTGACGCAAGCCTGCCGTCAGTCCCAAGAAGGAAACCTCCCCCAGAGAAAGCTACAGGGAAGAGACTCCAGTCTCACCATGGAATAGAAATTAAAGTCTTAACCAGAGCCACAGGTCCGCACCAGATTGGGTGTCTACTATGAAAGAAGTCAGAGCCACAGATCAGCACCAGAATGGATGGACAGACAAGCAAGGTCAACACAGAGCCCAAGGAAAACCAACTGTGATGAACAACAACACAAGAGCAACTGAGAATTGGCTCAGTTCCCCTTTAAAGCCCAGCCCAGGAAGTGGATGGGAGGAGAAATCAGCCAAGCAGCAGGGGGTCTGTGTCATTCTGCCACTTCATGCCTGTAAATGATGCATTCTGCCTAGATTTGTCAAACCAGCGGCCGGCACCTGCGCCAAACCAAGCGCCAAACCCAGCTGGCAAGAGGACATGGGCGGCCAATGACGCCACCAAGCACGCTCAAACCAGGCATAGTCAGAGATGTCTGGGAGGAGGCAACCATGACATATTGACGCCTCCTGCATCCTCGTCGGCAGCATCGCTGGAACTAGGTAACGTTTACAGGCTATTCCTTTTGGGGCTATAGATGTTTTCCAACTCAGAGAGCAGCGTGCATCATACACGGTGCATCACAGGGAGATACTCTAACAAGGTCTGCTACAGTCCGTTTCACCCAATGCATATTGTGGCTAACATGCCTCTTCCTCAGGGGTTTGATGCCCAGAATCCAGTGGAGGGAACCCAGAAACTCACCGTCAGGTTTGCTTTTGAAGAAATTCCTGCTTAATCACAGGTTGGTAATCTGTGGCTCAGTCATTGATTGGCTGCCTGTACTTCATTATCGATATCCTGAAAACCTGACCTGTTAGTGTGCCCTGAGAATCACCGTCCTATTACTTTTTTTTATTAGAAAGAAAAATGTTAATGCTCCATTAAGTGAAAATCAAAATTCTAACAGGAGGCAACAGCCATTATTATTTAATACGATGTAGAAAAAAAACCCAAAGTTTAGAGATTTTGCTTGCCTCTAGTCTATCACTATAAAATATGATGGGTTTAGTTGACCATAAAGACAAATTTATTCACTTCCTTTAACAGACACCTGTAGCGAATCACCCTAAAATGATAGACTGTGGAGAACTGCCCCTAAAAAATGAAAGCTTGAACAGTATTGCTGTCTGAATGAAGCAATTCTCAGCAGCAAATGCACCCTTGAAAGAAATGTAGTGGAGAAGAAGCAAAACACAAAATGGAGTTATAAGGAAGAGAGGAAACAGAAGGATGAAAAACAGCACCTTCAAAACAGCTTTTATTTTTGTATTGTAAATATTTGCCAGAGTTTTTAATTTGCTCCTGACTAGTATATATTTGCAGGTGAAGCTGTATCGGGTTAGTCAGGTGTGCTGGTATGTTCCCATTTGATCGCTGAGGCTTCATTTAGTATCTCAGTCAGGTTTGTCAGTTACTGAACTTCTGATACCTGACAGATATCCAGTCAGTAGGACTTAAAGGGATAGTAATACTTCATTTTATCTTTATTTTATTTTGTAGGCATTAAAAAAACATGAAGAACGATATAAGTCTGATCTCTCAGACCTTTATGGTTTAAGAGATATTCACAAGCAAAGTATCCCCCCCCCGTTCAGTCAGATCAGAAGGGAGGTGCCCAGGTAGACTGCAGAGAGGGACAATCTTCAATTAAGATAAGGGAAAAAGCTGAAAAACTTGTCAAGGGGGGAAGGGTTTTCATTGTTTTCATTGTAAGAAGAATGTCCCCTTCTGTTATCTGTCTGGTCTTACAACTAGATTCACATCTGAGAAGAGATGGCTTACACTAGGTAAAAGGGGTGGGAGAGGAAACTTTGCTTGTGAATAGTTCTTAAACCATAAAGGTTTGAGAGATAAGACTTATATCATTCTTCATGTTTTTTTCATGCCTACAAAATAAAATAAAGTTAAAATGAAGTATTACTATCCCTTTAATGCAAAAAAGAAATGAGGAGAAATTCAGGAGCAAATTAACTGATCTTATATAGTTTGGAGCCTCCAAAACCCACCTTCAAAGATCAAAACATCTGATTCTAATTCAGCTGTTATAAAGGGGATTTTTGTGTACTTTACAGATAAATCCATTTTTTTAGTCACACAAACCATGGGGGTAAAGTATACTCCAGTCAGGAGGGCAGGAAACTTGCCTTAAAAGGCTCTCTGGAGGCTGTCACCTGAGCCAGAGTACTCAAAATGACCCTCCTGTCTGGAACTCAAACAGCTGTTTTTAATCTGAGAGGGAAGTCCTCTGTTCTACATGGACAAAGAGAAAACTAGTTATCAGTAATTACACAAAAATCCTATTTTCTCTTTCATCCAACATGGAAGACAGGAATCTGGGGATATACCAAAGCTATCCATCCAAATTCCTGTGAGGGAGAGAGAAACTTCTCAAAACACAGATCAGTTATAACAGAGACGAACTGGAACAAAATGAACCTCAGGTGTCAACGGACACAAACAAAGCAATCTAAGCAAAAGGAAACAAATAGGTTACTGGGAAAGAAACCAAGAAGGATAACTGCACAGGCACAATGACCTGCAGGACCTTCTGACCAAAACTGGCTTGTGTTGTGTTTGAAAAATGTGTGAAAGAATGAACATGGTGTCAACTTATACAGTTGTTCCACAGAAGCCTGGTTCTTGAAGGCCCAGGAGGCACCCACTGATCAGGTGGAATAAGCTGTGACCTGAAAAGAGCAAAGGTCTCTTTCTGAAAACATTTACCTGGCAAATGGTTGCCTTAAAGTGTGCAAATATGTTGCATTGTGTAGAGCTTACCTGGCAAATGGTTGCCTTAAAGTGTACAAGTGTACAAATATACTGCATTGTGTAGAGCTTAAAAAATTGACTTGAATGCAAAAAAACATATCTCTCAAACCGCTATGGTTTGAGAAATACATGCATTCAAAGTTTGATGTTTCCTGCTGTCAGCTGTAAAGCTGTCAGCAGGAGATCAGTGTCGGCCGACACGGAGGCTCTTCAGCAGAGCCGCAATCACGTTATTTAATAAAATGAATGACTTTCTTGGAATGGTCTAAAAAGTGTGCTTGCAAACCAGGCACACTTTTTAGACCATTCCAGTGCAGTCACTCATTTTAAATAACGGGATTATGGCTCTGCTGCAGAGCCTCTGTGTCGGCCGACACGGATCTACTGCTGACAGCTTTACAGCTGACAGCAGGAAACATCAAACTTTGAATGCATGTATTTCTCAAACCATAGAGGTTGGAGAGATAAGGTTTTTTTGCATTCAAGTCAACTTTTTAAGCTCTACACAATGCAACAGATTTGTACTTGGACATTACTAACACTTTAAAGCGGAACTTTCATCCGCTGTAAAGTCGCCCTGCTATAGTTAAGCAGGTAGTGACTAGCTTTAGAATATATATTTTACTTTTGAAAAGTAGCCCGTTCTAAAGAAATCCAGCATTGAAGGAGACCGGAACACAGGCTACACCACAGACATCTTGTCTGCATGCCTGCGTTGTTAGTCCCGGTCTCCACTGAGTAGACTGCAGTGCAAATGCAACTAAACTAAGGTAAAATTTAGTAAAATACCCACAGGAAAGGTGAGGAATAGGAAAGGAAAAGGCAGAGAGGAAGATCAAAGGGCAGCTCTAGTTATTTTACCACACACTCATTATTTTTTGAGTTCTGTTATTTGCTTTAGCTCTTCCACTTTTCATACAATTTTCCCCTTTATATCCACAATCATACTCCTCACTTGCACCATAACATATTAATACACCGTGGACTTCTGCACA
Organism: Rhinophrynus dorsalis; assembly: GCA_037306005.1. Classification (NCBI taxonomy): domain Eukaryota; kingdom Metazoa; phylum Chordata; class Amphibia; order Anura; family Rhinophrynidae; genus Rhinophrynus; species Rhinophrynus dorsalis. The sequence goes on along the minus strand of CM074722.1, from coordinate 405,848,814 downwards.
CATGTGCACTATCCACTGAGTGCTGGTAGAGAATGCTAAAAACAAGCTCCCCCCCCAGTACCACTAATTAACACAACCATGGCACAGGTTTGCTATACGCTCACCACAAACAACTCTCTAATATTTTATGTATTTTTTTTTACTTTATTTGGGAAATTATGTAAATATTAACCCTGACCCTCAAGCTGCAACAAAAAGAGGATTTTAGTCTTATCTGTTAAATCCTTTTCTTTTAGTCCATACAGGTTACTGGTAACTTTGGGTAGGCGATCCCCCCTTTAACTAAGCATGAACAATTCTAGAAGCGAATGCAGGGGGTGGAGCCTACCTTCCCTCCTTGGCTGCAGCTAGCCAATCAGCTCCAGTAAGATTTGAGACACTAACTATTGACTAGATAGTAGAAGGGAAAGAAGACTCCTGTGAGCATGACCCCGAAGGACCCCCACGGTCTGCCACAGGAGAGCCAAGCATGGTCCCTTGACAGGGTGGGAGACCAGTAACCTGTATGGACTAAGAGAAAAGGATTTAACAGGTAAGGTTAAAATTCTCTTTTCTCTGTTGTCCAATACAGGTTACTGGTAACTTTGGGATGTCCAACTATTGAGTTTACCAGAGGTGGGAAGAAAGGCAAGGACCAGGCGCAAGGCCCCCAAAGTCAGCAAGCAGATATGAACCATCAGATTACAGACAGCCCAACAAAACAGATGAAGTGTCAACGGACACTGAACAGGGGTAACAACACCCCAGGAACTGTTACACAGCAGACTGAACTAGAGCCAACAGGGCTCAAAAGTGAAGGAAGCACCAAAGAACCAAAGAAGATCCTAGACAGGCAAGAGTAACTCCAGGATCTTCCTCCCAAAACTGGCATCAGCCAATGCCAGTACATCAACACAGTACTGCTTCGATAAGGTGTGCACAGACAATCAAGTGGCAGCCTTGCACAACTGATCAGCGAAGTCCTGACTCTTGTAAGCCCAAGAAGCCCCAGTAGATCTAATAGAATGAGCCATGACCCGAAAGGGAACAGGCTTCTTCCATAGATAGTAAGCCTTACGGATAGTGGACTTGATCCAAGACGCAATAGTCACTTTGGATACAGGTCTCCCTGCCCTGGGGCCCTCAGGAATGATGAACAGCACGTCAGATTGTCTAATGGCCTCAGTGCGATGTACATAAAACTTGAGACAACCTAACAAGTGGAGATCCCTCTCCTTGTCAGAGGTAGGGTCAGGGCAGAAAGAAGGCACTACAATCTCCTGATTAATGTGGAACTCAGAGACCACCTTCGGGAGAAACACCTGCAAAGTAGGAAGCACCGCCTTGTCTTTGAGAAACACCAAAAAGGGTGGTCTACAAGATGGAGCATGTAACTCCGCGACTCTCTACGCTATGAGGCGTATGAGAGGGGAAAAACCAAAAGGGAGGAAGAGAGGCGAAAGGGATCCTGTACCCTTCCGCCACCACCTGTAAAACCCACGGGTCCACCATTGAATCCTCCCAGACGCTGTGGTAGTGACGCAGACGGACACCCACAGCCAAGTGGGGACCTGGGTTCAGCGAGTCATGTTGAATAAGGCTGGCAAGGATTAGGCTTGGAGGAGACCTTGGGCTTCCATTGCTGTTTGGTCTTGGAGGAGGAACACGGAGCTGAGGGAACCGCCTGGTTCGCTGGATGTGTCTCAGTCTGGAAGGAACGAAAAAGCCGATTACGCTTAAGAGGCATCTTGCTCCTGGGGACCATAGGCAGAAGGGTACTCTTGCCCCCTGTAGCCTCACTAATCAGATCCTTAAGATCTGGCCCAAACAAAGAAGTGCCTTGAAAAGGCAATGAGAGCAAAGCTTTCTTGGAAGCAGTTTCAGCATACCAGATCTTGAGCCAAAGAGCTCGGCTGGCAACCACAGACATGGTGGAAACCCTTGCCACCAAACAGATGGAATCGAATAAGGCAGCAGAAACATAGTGCTGGGCCTCAGAAATGTTGGGAAGAAGCCGCAACATATCCGAAGTAGGAGCACCCTGACAGACAGCCAGGGTGAGCTGTCCAGTCCAGACCGCAATGGCCCAGTTCACCCATGCCGCAGCGAACGCTGGACGCATGGCAGTACCAGCAGTGGCAAAAATGGACTTGAGGGAGACCTCAAGTTGCTTGTCAGTCCAGTCTTTCAGAGCAGAAGCATCAGCAACTGGTAAGGCAGTGGAGACAGGAGCATCCACTTTGGGTGGATGAATCCACTGAACAAGCGTCACCTCAGAGAAGGGGTAAAGCTTGGCAAATTTCTGGAAACAGAAGGTTTCCTGTCCGGAGACTTCCACTCATCAGACACAAGGCGGTCAAGAGTGGGGTTAGGTGGAAAACAAGTATAGGGCCTTTTAGGCTCCTGAAATACATCAGAGGGATCCAAGGAAACCTCCTGAACTAAGGGAATGATTAGGGTAGTTAAGATGGCTCTGATCAAGTCCTCAGGCGAGGGATCAGGATCGGCCTCAAAGGGGTCCCCAAAAAAACTGAGAGGAGCCCACAGCAGAACATTCCTAAACATCCAAATCCACCAACAGTTCCTCCTCAGAGGAATCTGATACACCAGGTACTCCCTGTGGTTTCGGCAGGGAATATCTGTTGGAAGAAGGGGTCTGCCAGAGTGGAAGACCCCCTGGGATGGAAAGAGTTTCAATGTAGACCGGAGGTCTCTAGTAGCAGCCTTGAACTCTTGCACCCAAACTGGCTCTAATGCATGGCTGGTGGTCCCAGGGACATCAGAACATGCTGGGCATAGGTGACCTGAGAATTCTCTAGGTAACCCTGAATGACATGAGGAGCAATGCGCAATACCTCAGCAGATACCTCAGCATCCTTAGTCTTAGGCCTGGCCCCAAGCTCTAATGGATTAGACATTCTCACAGTGTCAAAACGTTTAAAGTATAAGAACTCCCCAAATACAGTGTGTAAGATTAATATTTCACCCCAGAAATCACTAAAATGCACTTATCTGGTAGGCGAAGGGTTAATCTGCATAGGAGAGAAGGAAAGTTCAAGCACTGCATAGTATACTCATTCAGGAAAAGACACAAAATGACTGCCGCGGCAGGAGCCAATCAGAAACAAGCGCACAAATTCATGGTTAATGTAGTTTTCCCAGAAAAAGTACCCCAACAGTGCCCAAAGCCCACTGAGCCCCCAAATACATATAAACCGTTAACCAGATGACAGAGCAAGGGCAGAGCCACCTGAGCCATCTCTTTAGTCGCTACGTTGAGCGCTTGACCAGATATTCCCAAACTGTACAGTTCCATAGAAGTGAATGGAGCAATGGTGTCTATGCGGTAAAGTGCGCCTTAAAGGTGCGGAACACAAATTTTGCAAAGTTGAAACTGTGAATTAAAATTACATGAATCATCACTAGAACATGTTAGCAGACCCAAAAAAACACTCAACCCAGTAGGGAAAGTGCCAATAAACCCCCAAAAGATGCAAAACCAGCAGCTAAAGGGTTAGGTTACCACAGAAACTTACTCCACAACACCCAACAGACATACAGATAAACCCAATCAGTGCAGGAGTGTTCAATAGGAACTCCAAAGGAAAACCCCCTGTGTGGAGGGGCACTGTGGGACATGTGGACCTGTAGCATTCAAAGGGTTGCTCACCTTTCCTGCAGATATTCTGTCTTCAGATTACCATGTATTAAGAAGAAGCCTCAGTGGGCAAACTTCTGAGGAAAGAACTTGAACCCTAGATTTCCCCCCCATGGCTTAAGGTCCACAAAAACACCTGGATACTGAGCTAGCCACATCTAAGGGCATTGTCAGTTATGGTAATCCGCCTAATGGTGGTATTCCATATCTAACAGAAAATTAGCTAAAACTATAGCAGAACTGTTCTCTTGCCTGTGTCTTCACCAAGGAACAAATCTTAATGGAGCTGATTGGCTAGCTGCAGCCAAAGAGGGAATGTAGGGGCGGATTGCCTACCCAAAGTTACCAGTAACCTGTATTGGACGACTGAGAAAAACAATTTCACCTTTAAAAAGGGACTTTATTTTGTCCCTTGCAACATGTAGAGTATGGTACCAAAAATGGGTGATTTGTAATCATGGTGTTATGCACGCAAACTAAAAAGCCTTATTCTCACTGATTCATGGCTAAGCCCAAAAATGCCTGATACCTCCATTCAAGGATATGCATGCTTTAGGAAACACCGAGCAAGGCGGGGTGGTAGCATAATCATACACACAAGTGTATAAACTTTACCATTTTAAATTGCTCTTGTAGCACTACCACATATGGATATACTGCTGGCAAAATTGTTCTTCCCTCCTCAAAACAAATCATAATTGTTGGCATCTTCCAACTACCTAATATACCAGCACAGTCACTCTCGAATACCTGCTTGACCTACTTGAGTTATACAGTTATAGAGATATGGACAAAATGTAAACTGGCTCCGTTTATGATAACACTGCCTACAGTCAACTGCAAAATACCTGCACAAAACAAACAAAACTAGCCAAAGCTCAATATTTTTCTGAAAATTTGAAAAGTAGCATATCAAAAAGGCTAATTTTTTAATGGTTATTAAAAATATCTATAACCCCTCTAACCATTCTCACCGGTCAATAAAAAAAAAGGCAACAGTATAATGCTCCATATCAATAGCTAATACGTTCAATAACTACTTTGTTGGATGTGCCATCTCCTTGATTACACAAAACTAAAGTAATTTTGAAGTAGAAACTATAGCTCAGTGCCTCTGTCACTGCCCATACCATTGCTTCCCTAATTAATACCTGCTTGTTTTCTGGGTATATGCCCAAAAGTCTGGAAAGTGGCTAGAGTTATGCCTATCCTCAAAGGTGGTGATAAAAACAGGGTATCAAATTACTATATTACAATATTCTTCCTCCCCATATTAGCAAAACTCCTGGAAAAATGTGTCTGTGTAGCTATAAATATATTACCTGCTGTTCAGCTTTTTCACCCTGCTTCAATCATTCAAATCAATAAATAGGCACTGCCCTCCTAAAAGTATGAAATCATATCCACACTGTCATGGAAAATGGCGATCTCACTTGAGGTACTTTCCTGGATTCTGCAAAGGCCATAATAGTCTGATAAGTAAGCTCAAAAGTTAAAGGTTGGGTAATCATTCTCTAAACTGCTTCCAATCCTATTAATTAGACAAAACACACTATTGGCGCGATGCAGGAAACGTGCGCAATCGCTATTTCCTGTGTGAAAACCACTAGGGAATAGGTTTGCGCATGATTTTGTTGAATTGCGCATGAAAATTCAAGATTAACGAACAGCTGCATATATTTATTTTTTTTGTGGGTTTGGCTAAGATTACCGAATCTGTGTGAGCGGAATAGCGAATGCGCCTAATGCAAGAACTGCTACTGCGAATGAATTTTTACTTCTGTGTATTGTTGTCGTAAAATGGAATTTTTCATGCGCAATTCAAGAAGCGTTCAGTATTTAGCATCCTGGATTACAATATGTGCAAAATCTATCTGCGCACAAAAATGCCTTTATCTGATGCGAACGTTTCTTGCATCGCGCCGTATGTGTCTATTAGTGAAATATTTCCCTTCCACTAAAGGAACAAGTGGGATTACTTAAGACTCCATTTTTGGCCATCTTCTATTTTCTCTATTTATAAATGATCTGCTCACGGATTATAAAGCATCTTCTGTGTGCATGTAGTCAATAATAAAAATACAAACATATCACAGCTTGAGGCAGTATTACCAGGTGATTACTCTGAAAATGAAACGTGAATAACTAAAATAAACTGTTCATAAACACTGACAAATCAGTCACAAATGGTATTTGTTACAAAGCACAAGCTACTTAAAATTCAATAATACCCATTTAACCATTGTAACAATGTCTAATCGTAACTTGGCCCAGGTTGACTCCTACAAAATATCTTTGTATGTGGCTTGACCTCAACCTCACTTTTGTTCTTCTTACTGATAAATTAAAATTGAAACTTTATCCTAAAATAGGTGCTCTGTTTAAAAACAAATCCTGTTTAAGTCCCCAGGTAAGAAAACATATTGTTCAACAGATGTTAATGCAAATCCATCCTAACACTCTGTATAATTCATTATGCCGCTTTATCGTCCATTGTAATTACACTACCCATCATTGTGATATGTTTAACCCTTGGAGTACCAGAGAAGTAGCCAACGCATTGTGATGTGTAACTTTATATAAACTTTTTGTAAGTATGTTTATGTGCATATGTGTATGTATGTATATAGTGCGTAAATATGTGACTTTTTACTGTAAAAGCTCTCAAGGACATACTTGAAAATGAGAAATCTCAATGAATTATTCGAGGGTAAAACATTTTCTAAATAAAAATAAAATAGACAGTAAGAATGTGGCTGCTAGACAAATAGTACACAGTATTTGTGCACTCTGAGTACTGGAGATCTTGCCCTCCTTAGGCTTCTATGTACATATGCATATCGTGCTGAGACAATGTGAGCAGAAATGAGAGGGAAAAGGCTGATGCCACAAGCCATCCTCTAGCAGGCCCTGTACTGTCTGCACTCTTGTTCAAACTGACAATGGAGGACAGAGATAGGTGCCTGCCTAATAGGAGATTATACCACCCCATTCTACAGGGAAAAATGGCTAAGAGAATATTTGAGGTCACTTTTAAAACTGAGCTTTATTGGTGGGGGGTAAACTGTAGTAAGGAAGGAGTCTGCACTTTCAGGGTAACTTTTAAGGCAAGTGCCCTCCTTCCTGGAGGATATGTTATCCCCGTTGTTCCTGTGTTCCACATTGGAAAAAAGGGAGTGTTACGGTTTTTCTGACACTCAGACCAGGTTGTAACGTAAAAACACAGTTTATTGAAATAAAATGATAAACACTGCCCCTAGGGGCCAGTATAGGTAAGAACAGTGCCAACAAGACAGGCAAGTACAGGCAATATAAACAGAAGATGGAATAAGCTACAAACAGTAGTTACATAGAGGGTTAAGTGGAGCAACTGGTAAGGCTCAGGCTAGATTGGCCAACGCCCAGGAGATATATAACAGTCTATGGAAACAGTCTTTAAATGTAGATCAGGAACTCAGGATCAGCGCTGTATCACTCTTGAAGCAGAAGCAGGATGAGCCCCTGTTGCTCTGAGCTGAGCCCGTACCACCACCGTGGGCTTATGAGGAATGCTACTGCCAATCTGATGTAACCAGAATAGAAATCGCCCTGAATGAGTATTGAGTAACCCTGAGTCTGCCACGGAAATTATGCCAGCCCTTGGGAGGCCACAGTAGAACGGAATTGCCCAAGCTATGAAGAGCCGATGCACAGAGTAGTGCAATAGGGATAGTGCACTTTGAGCAAATGAGATACTGCCCAGACACCCACACGGTGTCGCCCAGAATCCTTGTTGCAAGAGAGAATGGACTACCGGTGTCAACCGGCGTGATCACAATGCTCACCGGGCATCGAACAAGCGGAGCTCTGCAAGCACTGGTATAGCGTAAAGCGGAGGCTCAAAGTGTAAAGGCTCAGAGAATCAACAGGAGCTTGGCAATATATCAAATGGCATGTAATCGGAGGCTACCGGCAGTGCAAGGGTTAATCTGGTACATTTGAAAAGAGCAATGCTCAGCGAGTACAAGGCAGGCAACCTCGGCTACAGCTTATTGAGCGAGAGGAAACTGAGAACAGTTCAGAATGTCGCCAGCGCGACCGGAGTACACAGGAGCAGCAACCGGACAGGAGCAGTAGCCGGAACCGGATGACAGAGTCGCAGGAACACCACCGGAGAGTGGAATAATCACGGAGCAGGATCAGGAGCCAGAACCGGGTTGAATCACGGAGCGGGGTCTTCAGCCAGAGCCGGGTCAGATCACGGTGCAGGGTTGTCAGCCAGAGCCGGGTCAGATCATGGTGCAGGGTCGTCAGCCAGAGCCGGGTCAGATCACGGAGCACGGTCGTCAGCCAGAACCGGGTCAGATCACGCAGCAGGAACAGGAGGAGAGTCAGACTAGCCGGGTCGGTACACAGGAAACACTGGAGATCAGTAACTAGGCGCAGCAACATAACACCACGAAAGGGCAATTGACAAGTGCCCAAACCCCAGCATATAAAGGCACATCCTGGGCGGGCCAATCAGACTCCTCCAATGCAAATGTACACAGTCAGAGATTGAAAGGGAATCACGGGGACCGTGATAGTACCCCCCTCTCAAAGACCCCCTCCCCTGCCAGAGGGTCTAGGTTTAAGGGGATATTTAGAGTGAAAGTTGCGCATCAGTCGTGGAGCATGAAGATCCTTATGATCAACCCAAGAACGCTCCTCAGGCCCATAACCTTTCCAGTGGACCAAATATTGCAACTTGCCTCTAAATCTCCTGGAGTCAATAATGCTCTGAATTTCGTACTCCTCTTGGCCTTGTACATCCACCGGCCCAGGAACCACCGGAGTGGTAGTATAACGGTTGCAAACCAAGGGCTTAAGAAGGGACACATGAAACACATTATGAATACGCATAGTCCTGGGGAGCTCCAATACGTATGCCACGGGGTTGACCTTGCGAATGATCTTAAAGGGCCCAATGAACCGGGGAGCCAGTTTGTTTGAAGGCACTTGCAGGTTAAGATTCCTGGAGGAGAGCCATACCCTGTCCCCAACCTGGTAGGAGACCGCTGGCAGACGTCTGCGATTAGCATGCCGCTGATGTCTCAGGAAAGACTGACTGAGGGACCGTTGTACCTGTGCCCAAGTGGAACGGAGCTGCTCCATGTGCTCATCCAGAGCTGGAATCTGTTGGGACTGAAATGAGTCTGGGAGTAGGCAGGGTTGGAACCCATAATTAACCAGGAACGGAGAACTCCCAGACGATGAATTAACCGCACAGTTCCTGGCGAACTCCGCCCATGGCAACAGGTGGGACCAGTTATCATGATGATCAGTCACGAAGCAGCGCAAAAACTGCTCAAGTCCCTGATTGGCACGTTCAGCGGCCCCATTGGTCTGGGGGTGGTAGGCAGAGGAGAATGACAATTGAATGCCCATCTGGCCACAGAATGCCCTCCAGAATCTAGACACGAACTGGCTTCCCCGATCAGACACTATCACACTAGGAACCCCGTGCAAGCGGAATACCTCCCTGGCGAAAATTACTGCCAATTCCTGGGCCGACAGGAGACCAGAGAGGGGCACGAAATGAGCCATTTTAGAGAACCTATCTACCACCATCAGAATGAAAGTGTAGCCCTTAGACAAAGGCAGCTCTCCCAAGAAATCGATAGATATATGGGACCAGGGACGGTCACCATTGGGTACTGGCTGGAGTAACCCCACGGGGAGATGTCTGGGAGTTTTAGCACGGGCACAGGTAGCACAGGCAGCGGTAAATGCGGAGCAATCCGCTCTCAGGGAAGGCCACCAGAATGTTCGTGACAATGACCAAACCAACTAATCCCTGCCAATGTGCCCGGCTGCCTTAGATGAGTGATAGGTCTCGAGTAACTGGGTGCGAAACGGTTCGTCCACAAAACACCTGCCAACTGGGGTTTCAGGAGGTGCCCGTGCTTGTGAAGCCATGATTTGCTGCCCCAGTGGTGAAGTGATGTTGGTACGAATAGTGGCCAGGATCTTATCTGGCTGAATTATAGGCACTGGAGCTTCATCCCTTTCAATGTCTGTGCAGAATTGTCTGGAAAGCGCATCTGCCCTAATATTTTTGGACCCCGGCAAGTAGGAGACTATGAAATTAAATCTTGACAAAAAGAGAGCCCAACGAGCCTGGCGAGAAGACAGCCTTTTGGCCTCAGACAAGTAAATTAGATTTTTATGGTCAGTGAGAATTAAGACTGGGGTCCTAGTGCCTTCCAGGAGATGTCGCCATTCTTTCAAAGCCAAGATGATAGCCAACAATTCCCTATCACCAATTTCATAATGGCTTTGGGCACTAGAAAGCTTTTTGGAAAAAAATCCGCATGGTCTCAGGTTACCTCCCTCCCTGGGTCGTTGGGAGAGAACTGCCCCTACCCCAACCTCGGAGGCATCAACTTCCAGGGTAAAAGGCAGAGTAGGATTAGGATGGCACAGAATAGGGGCAGATGCGAATGCCTGCTTGAGAGTCACGAAGGTCTGTTCAGCTGCCTCAGACCATTGAGAGGGATTTGCGCCCTTATGCGTTAAGTCAGAGAGAGGTTTAGTAATAGTAGAAAAGTTCTGAATGAATTTTCTGTAATAGTTGGCAAAGCCCAGGAATCTTTGAATAGCTTTTAACCCCTTGGGTCGTGGCCATTTAAGGACTGCAGCCAACTTCTCTTGGTCCATAGCTATGCCATCTTTTGAAATAACGAAACCCAAAAAAGGTACTTGAGAACAGTGAAATTCACATTTTTCGAGTTTACAGAACAATTTGTTCTTGCGCAAACGAAGCAATACCTCAGAAACATCCTGTATATGCTGGGTTAAATTAGCTGAGTGAATCAAAATATCGTCCAGATATACCACTACACAGGACTGTAACATATCGCGGAAGATGTCGTTGATGAACTCTTGGAATACAGCAGGTGCATTACATAATCCGAATGGCATGACTAGGTATTCGTAGTGCCCTGACCTTGTATTGAAGGCTGTCTTCCACTCATCAACGGCCCTGATTCTTATTAAATTGTAGGCAGCTCGTAAATCGAGTTTCGTGAAAATAGAGGAGCCTTTCAACCTATCAAATAACTCTGTGATGAGTGGAATGGGGTATGCATTTTTGGACATGATCTTATTGAGCCCACGGTAATCAATACAAGGTCGCAACTCGCCATTTTTCTTTTTCACAAAAAAGAACCCTGCACCTGCCGGAGAGGATGATTTGCGAATAATCCCTCGTTTGAGAGCATCCTCAATGTATTCCTCCATTGCCTTAGTCTCATCACATGACAATGGGTACGTCCTACCCCTCGGTGGGACCACTCCCTGGGGCAAATCAATAGCGCAGTCACATAGCCGAGGCTGCGGCAGAGCGCTAGCCTCCCCTTTACTGAAAACGTCGCTGTATTCAGCTGGCAGAGAAGGGGATGTACACATAATCTTAACGGGACAAGATAGACAGTGATTAGTGCAGTATTCTGACCATGATTTGACTTCACATGTCTGCCAGTCAAACTGGGGATTGTGCACTGTCAACCAAGGGAACCCCAGAATGACCGCATGATGGGGTGAGCGAATAATCTGGAAACGAACTTCCTCCTTGTGGAGGGCCCCCACAGTCATAGTAAGGAGAGTAGTCTCCAACGTGATGAGTGCTGGTTCAAGAGGTCTGCCATCAATAGCCTCAATGGCTAGCGGAGTATCTCTTTTAGACAGAGAAATATTATGTCTTTCAGCAAATACCTGGTCCATGAAGTAGCCAGAAGCACCAGAATCTACCAGGGCTATTGCCTCCACAACTTGGTCGCCTAGAAGAAAACTCACAGGTATAGTGGGTTTCAATGAGCAAGGATCTGAGGACGACTGTACACCACCTAGGGCCTGTCCCCCAAGGTACCCTAGGTGCGTGCGTTTCCTGGCCTCACCGGACATGTGCGCAACAAATGCCCACTTTTGCCACAATACAGGCATAATCCTTGTCTTTTGCGATATGCCCTCTCCTCCTTAGTCAGCCTAGTAAAACCAATCTGCATAGGTTCCCCAGTATCAGGTACACGGTCAGGAGGAATGGGAGGAGAGGGTGGGTTAAACAATCTCTCATGCCCATGGATTTTGGAACTCGTCCTTTTAGCCAAGCGCCTCTCGCGCATACGAGTATCAATGAGTATCACATATTCGATGTACTCATCCAGATCGGTAGGTACCTCCCTGGCAGCAATTTCATCTTTGATAGCATCCGAAAGCCCTTGGGCAAATGCTGCCAGGAGTGCCTCATTATTCCATGCCACCTCTGCAGCTAGAATCCGAAATTCTATAGCATATTCAGCTGCAGTATGATCGCCCATCTGCATTGACAACAGTTTTTTGGCCGCGGAAGTAGCTCGCCCAGGTGCCTCAAAGACTCTACGGAACTGTTTAACAAATTCTTTAAAGCACAAAGTGCAAGGTTTAGCCTGTTCCCATAACGGATTTGCCCATGCCAGGGCTTTGCCAGTTAACAGGGATACCATGAACCCCACCTTGCTACGGTCACTCGGAAAGGCATGAGGTGTAAGTTCGAGGAAGATCTCTAGCTGATTAAGGAAACCACTGCACAGTGTGGGTTCACCATCATATCTTAATGGTAACGGCGCCGCCGCCGTTAGACTTCTCAGCGGGGCCAAGCATTGACCAGTAGTATTATCCGGTGTCATAACTGGGGGGACCACTGGATTTTGATTCGGCTTATCAAGATGTACCGTACGTTCAAGCAAGGTCTGCATGGCCAATGCCAACTGATCTAAGCATTGCTCGTGAACATCCATCCTCCAGTGGAGGTTCTGTGTATTACCGTCACTTTTCCCGTCTGAGGTCATGGCCCTTTCGTACTGTTACGGTTTTTCTGACACTCAGACCAGGTTGTAACGTAAAAACACAGTTTATTGAAATAAAATGATAAACACTGCGCCTAGGGGCCAGTATAGGTAAGAACAGTGCCAACAAGACAGGCAAGTCCAGGCAATATAAACAGCGGATGGAATAAGCTACAAACAGTAGTTACATAGAGGGTTAAGTGGAGCAACTGGTAAGGCTCAGGCTAGATTGGCCAACGCCCAGGAGATATATAACAGTCTATGGAAACAGTCTTTAAATGTAGATCAGGAACTCAGGATCAGCGCTGTATCACTCTTGAAACAGAAGCAGGATGAGCCCCTGTTGATCTTAGCTGAGCCCGTACCACCACCATGGGCTTATGAGGAATGCTACTGCCAATCTGATGTAACCAGAATAGAAATCGCCCTGAATGAGTATTGAGTAACCCTGCGTCTGCCACGGAAATTATGCCAGCCCTTGGGAGGCCACAGTAGAACGGAATTGCCCAAGCTATGAAGAGCCGATGCACAGAGTAGTGCAATAGGGATAGTGCACTTTGAGCAAATGAGATACTGCCCAGACACCCACACGGTGTCACCCAGAATCCTTGTTGCAAGAGCGAATGGACTACCAGTGTCAACCGGCGTGATCACGATGCTCACCGGGCATCGAACAAGCGGAGCTCTGCAAGCACTGGTATAGCGTAAAGCGGAGGCTCAAAGTGTAAAGGCTCAGAGAATCAACAGGAGATTGGCAATATATCAAATGGCACGTAATCGGAGGCTACCGGCAGTGCAAGGGTTAATCTGGTACATTTGAAAAGAGCAATGCTCAGCGAGTACAAGGCAGGCAACCTCGGCTACAGCTTATTGAGCGAGAGGAAACTGAGAACAGTTCAGAATGTCGCCAGCGCGACCGGAGTACACAGGAGCAGCAACCGGACAGGAGCAGTAGCCGGAACCGGATGACAGAGTCGCAGGAACACCACCGGAGAGTGGAATAATCACGGAGCAGGATCAGGAGCCAGAACCGGGTCGAATCACGGAGCAGGGTCGTCAGCCAGAGCCGGGTCAGATCACGGTGCAGGGTCGTCAGCCAGAGCCGGGTCAGATCACAGGAGCAGCAACCGGACAGGAGCAGTAGCCGGAACCGGATGACAGAGTCGCAGGAACACCACCGGAGAGTGGAATAATCAGGGTCGTCAGCCAGAGCCGGGTCAGATTACGGAGCACGGTCGTCAGCCAGAACCGGGTCAGATCACGGAGCATTTAGAGCCTGCAAATTTGTATTGCAGGCTTGTTCCTAGTTAAGCAGGATCACAGCACTTCAAACCCTGCTCATTGCACATGCCAATCATAATAATTTAAAGGGTTAGTATTGCTTCATTAATATTGCAGCTAGGATCCCTTCTTATAATGTGTACTATTGCTCCTTTATCTTGTTAATGTCAACATTGCTATATTTCCAGTGATATTATACCATAAATTGTCCCCCTCCCGCCCCTTATACTGACGTTGGCTCAGTACTGAAGGAGGATCAAGACAAGGGATAATCTTCTTCCAGTACAAGGAAAAACCTGCCCTCCATCGTCAAGGAGGGCAGGGTTTTCCTTATACTAGATGAAGGAGGTGGCTTCCTTTACTGTAAGGGGGCGGGAGAGGGACAGTTAATAATATGATATTGTCAGAAATATAGCAATGTCGCCATTAGCAAGACAATGGTGCAATACTACATATTATAAGGAGGGATCCTAGCTGCAATGTTACTGAAACATTACTAACCCTTTAAGAACCAGTGGGGTCTGCATTATTTTGCAATGTGTTACACTCCCCTCTAGGCCTACTTCAGTTTGAAAAAGTTGCCAACAACTGCCATGCCCATTACCATGGACATGACATCTCTGGCTTACTGAACATGCTATTTCTTAAACACAGGCACAATGGCAAAATCCTTAGGGTGCATGAGCATTGCCTGTTCATAATTAGGTAATTGGGGAGTTGTTATTAGGAGATATTAGTTCGCCTTTAAGAAATCACGGATTCTGATTAAAGAAGGGCATCAGGAAAACATTATGAATTTTCCATAATTTTCATCAGCTTCACAAAGTTATTCTCACTGATGCATTTTCTAAGGATTTAATGGGATGGTAATGTTTCACAAGAACAGCAGCTTCAATTAATCTTTGTAGTATTTGGGCCATGGAGAGTGTTATTTCAGTACTGTCAGAGCTGTAGTTTAAGACTAATTGAATGATAAAGTATCCCCCTCCTGCCCCTTTTACCTAGTGCAAGCCACTTCCCCTCAGATGTGGAATCTGGTCTTGAGACCAGACAGCCCACAGCAAGGGACAATCTTCTTACTGTGAGAACAATGAAAATCCTGCCCCCATTGACAGGTTTTTTTCCTTATGCTCACTGAAGATTGTCCCTCTCTGAGATCCATCTTGCTGCTCTGAGGTGAACAGTGTTACATCAGTAAAAGGGACGGGAGGGGGATACTTTATCATTCAATTACTCTTGAGCTACAACTCTGTCAGAATTGAAATAACACTCTTCATGTCCCAAATACCATGAAGATTAATTGAAGCTGATTTTATTGTGAAACATTTCTATCCCTTTAAAATAACCTTTTCATTATCTGCAGTTATATTTCCTTGTAAAGTGGTGTTGATTATGGTAGCTGGCAACCAGAAGGCGGAAACATGTATATATAAACAACTGATATTCTGTACAAACTACAAAAATACTTTTTTTTTTTTTCATTTTGTTCATGTCAACTTGCTAATCAATTCTGATAGCTAGAGAAACATCACTTCTGGGAAATTAATTACCATGCGGGCTTGTCTGTTGACTTGCTATATCTTATAATAAGCAACCGAATGATAACAGCAGCTCAGGACTTTCTCATCCTAAAAGTAGTTTCCCTTATCTTGCATGATTTTTAAAACAAAGAAAAAAGAAATGAGTGATTAATAAATAATAATAGTAATAATAATAAATATTATTTACAAACTATAGTCAATTTGTACTGTGCTAGCAGTGGTAGCAGTAATGATTTCTGAGCAGGACTGTCTGATTTCTCTGTGGGAATCCGCCTCTAACTCCTTGTGCTCATTGTAATTCTTCTTATTGCTCCATATAACCACAATTTATACCTCCTCCTATTTTCAGATAACCATTCCTACAATGCCTTCACTTGCGCCATGTGATCCTTATTTATAGTTCTTCCTGTCACTGAATATAACTATAGTTCCTTGCATTTACCAAACATTTAATGGGGAAGGAAATTTGTCAAGAAAAAATAAAACATTAATTTATTTTTAAAACTCGGAAATATGCTGTGAATTGAGGATAAACAAATTTTATGAGATCCCCTTTCAGTTTAAGCAGAAAACAAAATAAGAAAAAACTTTAAGCGAATCATGAATAGAAAGCTTTTTATCCTTCCTCCTGACCCCTCTCCATGGTATATTAGCTGTCTGTAAAACTTGTTTAATGGCTTCACGGCTGTCAGTATGCACTATTCACTATGGATGTAGCTGTTGGCTCTTTATTGACAGATGTAAAATCATCTTAAGCAGGTTTAACCAAGACTGTTTTATGAACACAGGAAAAGAGGAAGAGGCAGCAGGATGAGTGGCAGGCAATGGGAATCAACCCGATGCAGGACACCACGGAGGGGCCATTCTGATGCAAACCACCTGAAGAATAAGGGAAAGTAAACCCTCCCAAACTCCCATTGATTCAAATAGGGCTTTTAACCCCTTGAAGGGTGAATTTCATGGACTTGTGTTTATTTGTGTCTAATTTACTTTACAACTGTAGCTTTGTAATAATGCCCTCTGTGTTTATCGATATTTCCTACTGTATAATGAGAGGATGGGCTGTGCAGCCAGTCTACACACAGAGAAATGCTAAAGAGAAGGTTGACCATCTCATACTATAGTATCCCAAATGCTGTGTAGGAACACACATATATTTGGTATTCTTAGTACTTATATATTATACAGCAGCAGGTCTCTAAAGAACTTTGGTTTGCAGAAAAAAATAATGCCACTTTCTTATGTAGCATACATACAAACTGCTTCGCATTGACCCTGTAAATCAGAGGTGGGCAACACGAGGCTGTTGACTGGCAAGGGATAATGTTTCAGGCAGCAGCTGCAGGGACGAATGTTGTCTATTACCCCACACACATACACACACACTAACCCCCTTCCACCTATGGTGAAACTGGCATGCTCCAGACCGGTATCATTTTCCTTTTTATATCAGCCTTACTGACTTTTTCCTCACTTTCCTAACACAATGACCACACTATAGTGTTGAGCGAGCATGCTCGGCCGATGCTCGGATCGGCTCGAGCATCGTCTGCTCGGCACATGGCGGTACTCGTACGAGTACCGCATGTGCTCGCCCGCCATGTTCGGGTCTCCTCCCCGCACGTTTTGCGGCTGCTGCGCAGCCAATAAACGTGCAGGGAGGCTCTGACATCGGTGTAATGCCAGCAGCCATGTTGGCTGCTGGCATTACACTGATTGGCTGGCCAGAACCCGTGGTCAGGTGCTGTATAGCACCTGACCATCGAGTTCGGCTCAGTCTTAGCCAGGGAGAGCTGAGGATAGGAAGGGAAAGGCAGTGTAGGGAGGAAAAAAACCAAACTTGTGAAAAAAAAGAACCAAAAGTCCTTTTTAGGACTACTGTGTGTGGGGGCAGCAGGTTATTTTGTGTGGGGGGAAAAAAACAAAAAAAAAAAAAAATATTCTGTTTAGTGTGAAAAGTTGCAGATTAGAGCACATTCTGTTTAGTGTGCACAGTTGCAGATTAGAGCACATTCTGTTTAGTGTGCAAAGTTGCAGATTAGAGCACATTCTGTTTAGTGTGCAAAGTTGCAGATTAGAGCACATTCTGTTTAGTGTGCAAAGTTGCAGATTAGAGCACATTCTGTTTAGTGTGCAAAGTTGCAGATTAGAGCACATTCTGTTAAGTCTTCAAACTAAAATATCAAAGTCACATATTTCATTCAGTGTGCGTCGCCGCAGTTTAGCAGCACATTCTGTGTACTGTGCAGAGTTGCAGAATAGGAAGAAATACTGTTAAGTCTTCAAACTAAAATATCAAAGTCACATATTCCATTCAGTGTGCTTCGCCGCAGTTTAGCAGCACATTCTGTGTACTGTGCAGAGTTGCAGAATAGGAAGAAATACTGTTAAGTCTTCAAACTAAAATATCAAAGTCACATATTCCATTCAGTGTGCTTCGCCGCAGTTTAGCAGCACATTCTGTGTACTGTGCAGAGTTGCAGAATAGGAAGAAATACTGTTAAGTCTTCAAACTAAAATATCAAAGTCACATATTCCATTCAGTGTGCTTCGCCGCAGTTTAGCAGCACATTCTGTGTACTGTGCAGAGTTGCAGAATAGGAAGAAATACTGTTAAGTCTTCAAACTAAAATATCAAAGTCACATATTCCATTCAGTGTGCTTCGCCGCAGTTTAGCAGCACATTCTGTGTAGTGTGCAGAGTTGCAGAATAGTAAGAAATACTGTTAAGTTTTCAAACTCAAATATTAAAGTCACATATTCCATTCAGTGTGTTTCACCGCCGTTTAGCAGCCTATTCTGTGTACTCTGCAGAGTTGCAGAATAGTAAGAAATACTGTTAAGTTTTCAAACTCAAATATTAAAGTCACATATTCCATTCAGTGTGTGTCACCGCCGTTTAGCAGCCTATTCTGTGTACTCTGCACAGTTGCAGAATAGTAAGAAATACTGTTAAGTTTTCAAACTCAAATATTAAAGTCACATATTCCATTCAGTGTGTTTCACCGCCGTTTAGCAGCCTATTCTGTGTACTCTGCAGAGTTGCAGAATAGGAAGAAATACTGTTAAGTTTTCAAACTCAAATATTAAAGTCACATATTCCATTCAGTGTGTTTCACCGCCGTTTAGCAGCCTATTCTGTGTACTCTGCACAGTTGCAGAATAGTAAGAAATACTGTTAAGTTTTCAAACTCAAATATTAAAGTCACATATTCCATTCAGTGTGTGTCACCGCCGTTTAGCAGCCTATTCTGTGTACTCTGCACAGTTGCAGAATAGTAAGAAATACTGTTAAGTTTTCAAACTCAAATATTAAAGTCACATATTCCATTCAGTGTGTTTCACCGCCGTTTAGCAGCCTATTCTGTGTACTCTGCAGAGTTGCAGAATAGTAAGAAATACTGTTAAGTTTTCAAACTCAAATATTAAAGTCACATATTCCATTCAGTGTGTGTCACCGCCGTTTAGCAGCCTATTCTGTGTACTCTGCAGAGTTGCAGAATAGTAAGAAATACTGTTAAGTTTTCAAACTCAAATATTAAAGTCACATATTCCATTCAGTGTGTTTCACCGCCGTTTAGCAGCCTATTCTGTGTACTCTGCAGAGTTGCAGAATAGTAAGAAATACTGTTAAGTTTTCAAACTCAAATATTAAAGTCACATATTCCATTCAGTGTGTGTCACCGCAGTTTAGCAGCCTATTCTGTGTACTCTGCACAGTTGCAGAATAGGAAGAAATACTGTTAAGTTTTCAAACTCAAATATTAAAGTCACATATTCCATTCAGTGTGTTTCACCGCCGTTTAGCAGCCTATTCTGTGTACTCTGCAGAGTTGCAGAATAGTAAGAAATACTGTTAAGTTTTCAAACTCAAATATTAAAGTCACATATTCCATTCAGTGTGTTTCACCGCCGTTTAGCAGCCTATTCTGTGTACTCTGCACAGTTGCAGAATAGGAAGAAATACTGTTAAGTTTTCAAACTCAAATATTAAAGTCACATATTCCATTCAGTGTGTTTCACCGCCGTTTAGCAGCCTATTCTGTGTACTCTGCACAGTTGCAGAATAGGAAGAAATACTGTTAAGTTTTCAAACTCAAATATTAAAGTCACATATTCTGTGTAAGATGAAGAAGGCGGGTAAAAAGGGACGGGGAAGTGGACGTGATCCTGAAAGTTCAGGGCGCGGGTCAGGACGCGGAGAAACTGTGCCTGGTGCCAGAGCACAAGAAAGAAAGACATCCACCATACCTAGCTTCATGTGTAATTTTACAGGGCGTCGCAGGACATCACTCTCGAGGTCCGACCACTGCGAACAGGTGGTCGGTTGGATGACAGCTGATACTGCTTCCAGTCGGTTAAGCACCACCCTGTCTTCCACCAAGTCCACTCTCAGTAGCCAAGAGTCTGGTCAAAATAATCCTCACTCTGATCATCCTTCCTCCCACCATACACGGTCTGGTCAAAGAAGTGATCCCACACTGGGATATACTGAGGAGCTCGTCTCATCACCAATCCTTCATTTGACCCTCTCTCCAAGCACGCTTGCAGAGGAACATGACATCTTGTGCCCTGATTCACAACCTCTAGAGGCTACCCAATCACAAGAAGATGACAGATGTGAACGGCATTTAAGGTCAAAGGAAGTAGTGGATGATGATGATGATGATGAGACACAGTTGCCATTAAATCAACCACTATTTCCGTCTCAAGACCTTGTTGAGGAGAATGTTATACAGTTGTCAATGACTGAGTATGTGGTGGGATCAAGACTTGAGGAGGATGATCAGAGTGAGGAAGTGGAGGAGGACTTGGTGGACGATGAGGTGACTGACCCCACCTGGGAAGGTGTAGAGCCGAGCGATGACAGCAGTCCTGAGGGTGAGCCATCTGCAGCACCGCAACAGGCTGGAAGAGGCAGTGGTGTGGCTACAGAAAGAAGGCGGACCGCACCAAACTGGCCCGCAAATGTTCCACGGAGCACCCCCTTGCGTAAATCTCCCTTGCCAAAGGGTAGGTGTTCCGCGGTATGGCGTTTTTTTAAGGAAAGTGCGGACGACAAAAGAATTGTAGTTTGCAACCTGTGCCACACCAGAATGAGCCGAGGCATGAACACTAGAAACCTCACCACCACCAGCATGATCCGACACATGGCATCCAAGCACCGTAGTAAGTGGGAGGAACGCCTGGATCGCCCATCTGTGTCTGCAGGCCACACCACTGCCTCCTCTTCCCCTGTTTTCGGTGCCGGCCAATCGCCTGTCGAAGGCGCAGGCCCGCATACCTCCCGCCCTGCACCTGTACCATCTGAAGCACCATCAGCGACCACATCCACTTCCCTGTCCCAGCACAGCGTCCAAATGTCGTTACCCCAGGCATTTGAGCGCAAGAGAAAGTACCCAGCCACCCACCCACAGGCCATAGCACTAACCTCACACCTTTCAAAATTACTGGCCATCGAAATGCTGCCATTTAGGCTTGTGGACACTGAGTCCTTCCGCAGCCTGATGGCAGCAGCTGTCCCTCGGTACGCGGTCCCCAGCCGCCACTACTTTTCCCGGTGTGCCATCCCCGCATTACACCACCATGTGTCCCGTAACATCACCCGTGCCCTGACCAACGCAGTTACTGGGAAGGTCCACTTAACGACTGACACATGGACAAGTGCTTGTGGCCAGGGACGCTACATTTCCCTGACGGCACACTGGGTGAATGTCGTGGAGGCTGGGAGCGACTCGGACCCTGGGATGGCACGGGTGCTACCCACGCCGAGGATTGCGGGCCCTACCTCCATCAG
The DNA here is from genome assembly GCA_037306005.1 of Rhinophrynus dorsalis. Lineage (NCBI taxonomy): Eukaryota > Metazoa > Chordata > Amphibia > Anura > Rhinophrynidae > Rhinophrynus > Rhinophrynus dorsalis. The sequence goes on along the minus strand of CM074722.1, from coordinate 405,827,715 downwards.
GGTTTCCGCCAGCACCTACGTTATTGGCTCCTCCTCCTCCGTTTCCACCTCCGAATTCTCTACACGCAGCGCCACTCCCCCATCAGCCAGTAGCTGGAAGCAGTGTAGCACTGCAGTGGGGAAGCGTCAACAGGCCGTGCTGAAGCTGATCTGCCTTGGGGACAAACAGCACACGGCCTCAGAGCTGTTGCAGGGGATTAGTCACCAGACCGAGCAGTGGCTCTCGCCACTCAACCTGCAACCAGGCATGGTTGTGTGTGATAATGGGCGTAACTTGGTGGCGGCTTTGGAGCTCGGCAAGCTCACACACGTACCATGCCTAGCGCATGTATTTAATTTAGTGGTTCAGCGATTTCTAAAAACCTACCCCAATGTGCATGATCTCTTGACCAAGGTGCGCCGCGTGTGTGCACATTTCCGTAAGTCATCTACAGCTTCGGCCGGCCTGTTGAAGCTGCAGCAGCGCTTACAATTGCCAGCTCACCGGCTGCTGTGTGACGTGAGCACGCGCTGGAACTCCACCTTCCACATGTTGGCCCGGCTTTGTGAGCAGCAGAGGGCAGTAGTGGAGTACCAGCTGTTACACGGTCGTCGCCTCTCCGTTCAACTTCCTGTAATCAGAAGTGAGGAGTGGGAATGGATGTCAGACCTCTGCGAGGTTTTACGCAATTTTGAGGAATCGACACAGATGGTGAGCGGCGATAACGCTATTATCAGTGTAACCATCCCACTTCTGTGTCTACTGAAACGCTCGCTGCTCACAATTAAAACCGACGCTTTGCATGTGGAAGAGGTGGAAATGGGGGAGGAAGAGCTTACACAAGGTGATAGCCAGAGCACCCTCACTTCGTCTTCTCAGCGACAATTGGAGGAGGCGGAGGAGGAGGAGGAAGACACGGTTGCCTCCGCTACAGAGGGTAGCCATGGAACTTTAGTTCCATCTCTTCAGCGTGGGTGGGCAGAAGAGGAGGAAGAGGATGAGGATATTGAGAGTCATCCTCCTGGTGAGGACAGCGAAATCTTGACTGTTGGTACTCTGGCACACATGGCTGACTTTATGTTAGGCTGCCTTTCCCGTGACCCACGCGTTATACGCATTTTAAACAACACGGATTACTGGGTGTTCACCCTTCTGGACCCCCGCTACAAAGAGAATTTCTCATCTCTCATTCCTCCGGTGGAGAGGACAAGCAAAATGGTGCAATACCAGAAGGTTCTTGTTGAAAAATTGCTCCAAAATTTTCCATCTGACAACGCTGGCGGCAGAGTACGTGCTACCTTGGCCAACAGAGAAGGGGAGAAAAGGGGAGCACACAGCAGTTCCGAGAAAGGCAGGGCAACACTCTCCAAGGCGTGGGACACCTTCATGACACCCCGCCAGCACCCTCACCCTGATGCGCAGCCTAGTGTCACAAGGAGGGAAAAGTTTTGGAAGATGGTGAAGGAGTACGTAGCAGACCGTGTCAGCGTCCTCAATGATCCCTCTGTGCCTTACAACTACTGGGTGTCCAAGCTGGACACGTGGTATCAACTGGCACTCTACGCCTTGGAGGTGCTGGCCTGCCCTGCCGCCAGCGTTCTGTCTGAGCGGGTATTTAGTGCTGCTGGTGGCATCATAACAGATAAGCGTATCCGCCTTTCCACCGACAATGCTGATAGGTTGACACTTATAAAAATGAACAAGGCCTGGATTTCCCCTGACTTCTCCACTCCACTGGAGGAAAGCCGCGGGGGAACATAAACTCACTTTATATATGTTATTTACAATGATGGGAATACTCTGTATTCCCATTCACCCCTTCCACCCAAAAAACGGGTATATGGTTGACTCTTAATCTTCTCATCCTCCTCCTCCTCTTCCATATGCCCTGTGCTATAATTTTTATATAGGGCCAGCTCACCAGCGGGCCCTGTGATATAATTTTTATATAGGGCCAGCTCACCAGCGGGCCCTGTTTGACAATTTTTATATAGGTCAGCTCACCAGCGGGCCTTCTCATATAATGTTTTATTGGGTCAGCTCTCTAGCGGGCCCTCTCATATAATGTTTTATAGCGTCAGCTCACTAGCGGGCCTTCGCATATAATGTTTAGGATGGTCAGCTCTGCAGCAGACCCTCACCCATAATGTTTTAGATGGTCAGCTCAGCGCACGTTTCCCTCTTAATCATGGCCTCAGTTCTGAAAATCAAGGAAATTTTTGGGAGAATTTGCCTCTGCGCACGTTTCCCTCTTAATCATGGCCTCAGTTCTGAAAATCAAGGAAATTTTTGGGAGAATTTGCCTCTGCGCACGTTTCCCTCTTAATCATGGCCTCAGTTCTGAAAATCAAGGAAATTTTTGGGAGAATTTGCCTCTGCGCACGTTTCCCTCTTAATCATGGCCTCAGTTCTGAAAATCAAGGAAATTTTTGGGAGAATTTGCCTCTGCGCACGTTTCCCTCTTAATCATGGCCTCAGTTCTGAAAATCAAGGAAATTTTTGGGAGAATTTGCAGATGATATACAAGTAAATATACAGCAAATACTGTTTGGTAACAATTTTTCGCCTAAAGTCGTTTTTATTTTCCTTTTTGTGTGTTTTACGATCAGTCTGTAAAAATGGCGTACTACGGGCGAAAGATCGTTCCCAGCAGCGATGTTGGAGTCCAAGATGCATCCAGACATCCTCCCTATGCTGTCCCTGAACCATTTCTGTGGTGTTTCCATCCTTTTCTTCCATTTTCCTATGGACCAGGCACCCTCCCCTCATCAGAGCAGGGGGTGCCTGGTGTAATGCTCGAGTCCTCCCATTGACTTCAATGGGGCTCGGGTGCTCGGCCGAGCACTCAAGCCTCAGGGGGTGCTCGGTCAGAGCACCCGAACACCCGAGCATTGGGGTGCTCGCTCATCACTACCACACTACCATTTCCCTCTCACACTGACCCCTTCCATATTCTTTTGACACACACACACAGAATCAGATTTACTTAAACATACGGGAGCAGTTCTGAGAAAAAACAAAAGCACCATAGGGGACAAATAAACTTTCATAATGATTTGGATGCAGCTTTTAACCCCTGAATGTTAGAGAGATCTCCAGTGCATTGAGACGCAATGCACTGGAGACCTCCCTAGCAGTTAATGGGTTAAAAGTAAAATTTAAATCAATGGGAATTTTCATTTGATCCCAGTGGTGCAGTTAATTTCCCTCTGATCTGAGCCACTTCAGCCTCTTTAATATGGAGCACACTGGCGCTGCCTGCTTGAGCAAACAAGGAATCAGAGCGTGCCTATTGGCTGCATAGCTCCCTGATGCAGAGCTTGGGTAGAACTACTCCTGTTGGCAGGTATATTACTCTATTCACCAGCTGCCAGTCTGGATGGGCTTTGTACCTCCTGCTGCTTCACCATCTACGTTTTCTTTATGTAGCTGAGCAAGCCTAAGATTGTTTTGTGTCACCCACACACAAGTAATACACCTCAATCTGCTGTTATCTAAATGTATTGTGTGAAATACCTTTAGCGCCTTTAGGGAACCCTGTAATGGCAGAATCTCAGACCACAAACCACTGCCCTAACTGAAATGTGTCCCCACTGCAAATGCTGCTGGTAGGCTTACTTACCACCAATAATGCTTTTCAGATAAATCCTTACACTGGCTTTTTTTACAAATGCTTCATAACCAAATGAAAATGTTTGCACCAACCCACACGTCTCCCTTTAAACACTATCCACTTTCTACACTCTGTCCTCCCTTCACACACAGACCTGTTTCACACTTGATCTTCCTGTCACAGACTGAATTCCTTTTCAAACCCCGTCCTCCCCACACGTTCTTCCATCCTTCCAAACTCCCTCCTCTCCTAACACACTGATCCCCTACTGTTCAAATCTTGATCGCTGTTATACACTCTACTCAAGTTACACTAATTTAAAATATGTTATACTCTCACAGGTCTCTTTTGCTCATACTCCTGTGGTTTGGATGGGAGGGCAGTAGTGTTGAGCGAGCATGCTCGGCCGATGCTCGGATCGGCTCGAGCATCGCTCTGCTCGGCACATGGCGGTACTCGTACGAGTACCGCATGTGCTCGCCCGCCATGTTCGGGTCTCCTCCCCGCACGTTTTGCGGCTGCTGCGCAGCCAATAAACGTGCAGGGAGGCTCTGACATCGGTGTAATGCCAGCAGCCATGTTGGCTGCTGGCATTACACTGATTGGCTGGCCAGAACCCGTGGTCAGGTGCTGTATAGCACCTGACCATCGAGTTCGGCTCAGTCTGAGCCAGGGAGAGCTGAGGATAGGAAGGGAAAGGCAGTGTAGGGAGGAAAAAAACAAAAATTGTGAAAAAAAAAGAACCAAAAGTCCTTTTTAGGACTACTGTGTGTGGGGGCAGCAGGTTATTTGGTGTGGGGGGAAAAAAACAAAAAAAAAAAAAAAAATATATATATATTCTGTTTAGTGTGCAAAGTTGCAGATTAGAGCACATTCTGTTTAGTGTGCACAGTTGCAGATTAGAGCACATTCTGTTTAGTGTGCAAAGTTGCAGATTAGAGCACATTCTGTTTAGTGTGCAAAGTTGCAGATTAGAGCACATTCTGTTTAGTGTGCAAAGTTGCAGATTAGAGCACATTCTGTTAAGTCTTCAAACTAAAATATCAAAGTCACGTATTCCATTCAGTGTGCGTCGCCGCAGTTTAGCAGCACATTCTGAGTACTGTGCAGAGTTGCAGAATAGGAAGAAATACTGTTAAGTCTTCAAACTAAAATATCAAAGTCACATATTCCATTCAGTTTGCTTCGCCGCAGTTTAGCAGCACATTCTGTGTACTGTGCAGAGTTGCAGAATAGGAAGAAATACTGTTAAGTCTTCAAACTCAAATATCAAAGTCACATATTCCATTCAGTGTGCTTCGCCGCAGTTTAGCAGCACATTCTGTGTACTGTGCAGAGTTGCAGAATAGGAAGAAATACTGTTAAGTCTTCAAACTCAAATATCAAAGTCACATATTCCATTCAGTGTGCTTCGCCGCAGTTTAGCAGCACATTCTGTGTACTGTGCAGAGTTGCAGAATAGGAAGAAATACTGTTAAGTCTTCAAACTAAAATATCAAAGTCACATATTCCATTCAGTGTGCTTCGCCGCAGTGTAGCAGCACATTCTGTGTACTGTGCAGAGTTGCAGAATAGGAAGAAATACTGTTAAGTCTTCAAACTCAAATATCAAAGTCACATATTCCATTCAGTGTGCTTCGCCGCAGTGTAGCAGCACATTCTGTGTACTGTGCAGAGTTGCAGAATAGGAAGAAATACTGTTAAGTCTTCAAACTCAAATATCAAAGTCACATATTCCATTCAGTGTGCTTCGCCGCAGTTTAGCAGCACATTCTGTGTACTGTGCAGAGTTGCAGAATAGGAAGAAATACTGTTAAGTCTTCAAACTAAAATATCAAAGTCACATATTCCATTCAGTGTGCTTCGCCGCAGTTTAGCAGCACATTCTGTGTACTGTGCAGAGTTGCAGAATAGGAAGAAATACTGTTAAGTCTTCAAACTAAAATATCAAAGTCACATATTCCATTCAGTGTGCTTCGCCGCAGTGTAGCAGCACATTCTGTGTACTGTGCAGAGTTGCAGAATAGGAAGAAATACTGTTAAGTCTTCAAACTAAAATATCAAAGTCACATATTCCATTCAGTGTGCTTCGCCGCAGTTTAGCAGCACATTCTGTGTACTGTGCAGAGTTGCAGAATAGGAAGAAATACTGTTAAGTCTTCAAACTAAAATATCAAAGTCACATATTCCATTCAGTGTGCTTCGCCGCAGTGTAGCAGCACATTCTGTGTACTGTGCAGAGTTGCAGAATAGGAAGAAATACTGTTAAGTCTTCAAACTAAAATATCAAAGTCACATATTCCATTCAGTGTCTTTCACCGCCGTTTAACAGCCTATTCTGTGTACTCTGCAGAGTTGCAGAATTATAAGAAATACTGTTAAGTTTTCAAACTCAAATATTAAAGTCACATATTCCATTCAGTGTCTTTCACCGCCGTTTAACAGCCTATTCTGTGTACTCTGTACAGTTGCAGAATTATAAGAAATACTGTTAAGTTTTCAAACTCAAATATTAAAGTCACATATTCCATTCAGTGTCTTTCACCGCCGTTTAACAGCCTATTCTGTGTACTCTGTACAGTTCCAGAATTATAAGAAATACTGTTAAGTTTTCAAACTCAAATATTAAAGTCACATATTCCATTCAGTGTCTTTCACCGCCGTTTAACAGCCTATTCTGTGTACTCTGTACAGTTCCAGAATTATAAGAAATACTGTTAAGTTTTCAAACTCAAATATTAAAGTCACATATTCCATTCAGTGTCTTTCACCGCCGTTTAACAGCCTATTCTGTGTACTCTGTACAGTTCCAGAATTATAAGAAATACTGTTAAGTTTTCAAACTCAAATATTAAAGTCACATATTCCATTCAGTGTCTTTCACCGCCGTTTAACAGCCTATTCTGTGTACTCTGTACAGTTCCAGAATTATAAGAAATACTGTTAAGTTTTCAAACTCAAATATTAAAGTCACATATTCCATTCAGTGTGTTTCAACGCCGTTTAACAGCCTATTCTGTGTACTCTGCAGAGTTGCAGAATTATAAGAAATACTGTTAAGTTTTCAAACTCAAATATTAAAGTCACATATTCCATTCAGTGTCTTTCACCGCCGTTTAACAGCCTATTCTGTGTACTCTGTACAGTTCCAGAATTATAAGAAATACTGTTAAGTTTTCAAACTCAAATATTAAAGTCACATATTCCATTCAGTGTGTTTCAACGCCGTTTAACAGCCTATTCTGTGTACTCTGCAGAGTTGCAGAATTATAAGAAATACTGTTAAGTTTTCAAACTCAAATATTAAAGTCACATATTCCATTCAGTGTCTTTCACCGCCGTTTAACAGCCTATTCTGTGTACTCTGTACAGTTCCAGAATTATAAGAAATACTGTTAAGTTTTCAAACTCAAATATTAAAGTCACATATTCCATTCAGTGTGTTTCAACGCGCCGTTTAACAGCCTATTCTGTGTACTCTGCAGAGTTGCAGAATAGTAAGAAATACTGTTAAGTTTTCAAACTCAAATATTAAAGTCACATATTCCATTCAGTGTCTTTCACCGCCGTTTAACAGCCTATTCTGTGTACTCTGTACAGTTCCAGAATTATAAGAAATACTGTTAAGTTTTCAAACTCAAATATTAAAGTCACATATTCCATTCAGTGTGTTTCAACGCCGTTTAACAGCCTATTCTGTGTACTCTGCAGAGTTGCAGAATTATAAGAAATACTGTTAAGTTTTCAAACTCAAATATTAAAGTCACATATTCCATTCAGTGTCTTTCACCGCCGTTTAACAGCCTATTCTGTGTACTCTGTACAGTTCCAGAATTATAAGAAATACTGTTAAGTTTTCAAACTCAAATATTAAAGTCACATATTCCATTCAGTGTGTTTCAACGCGCCGTTTAACAGCCTATTCTGTGTACTCTGCAGAGTTGCAGAATAGTAAGAAATACTGTTAAGTTTTCAAACTCATATATATTAAAGTCATATATATCGTGTAAGATGAAGAAGGCGGGTAAAAAGGGACGGGGAAGTGGACGTGATCCTGAAAGTTCAGGGCGCGGGTCAGGACGCGGAGAAACTGTGCCTGGTGCCAGAGCACAAGAAAGAAAGACATCCACCATACCTAGCTTCATGTCTGATTTCACAGGGCGTCGCAGGACATCACTCTCGAGGTCCGACCAGTGCGAACAGGTGGTCGGTTGGATGACAGCTGATACTGCTTCCAGTCGGTTAAGCACCACCCTGTCTTCCACCAAGTCCACTCTCAGTAGCCAAGAGTCTGGTCAACATAATCCTCACTCTGATCATCCTTCCTCCCACCATACACGGTCTGGTCAAAGAAGTGATCCCACACTGGGATATAGTGATGAGCTCGTCTCATCACCAATCCTTCATTTGACCCTCTCTCCAAGCACGCTTGCAGAGGAACATGACATCTTGTGCCCTGATTCACAACCTCTAGAGGCTACCCAATCACAAGAAGATGACAGATGTGAACGGCATTTAAGGTCAAAGGAAGTAGTGGATGATGATGATGATGATGATGAGACACAGTTGCCATTAAATCAACCACTATTTCCGTCTCAAGACCTTGTTGAGGAGAATGTTATACAGTTGTCAATGACTGAGTATGTGGTGGGATCAAGACTTGAGGAGGATGATCAGAGTGAGGAAGTGGAGGAGGACTTGGTGGACGATGAGGTGACTGACCCCACCTGGGAAGGTGTAGAGCCGAGCGATGACAGCAGTCCTGAGGGTGAGCCATCTGCAGCACCGCAACAGGCTGGAAGAGGCAGTGGTGTGGCTACAGAAAGAAGGCGGACCGCACCAAACCGGCCCGCAAATGTTCCACGGAGCACCCCCTTGCGTAAATCTACCTTGCCAAGGGGTAGGTGTTCCGCGGTATGGCGTTTTTTTAAGGAAAGTGCGGACGACAAAAGAATTGTAGTTTGCAACCTGTGCCACACCAGAATGAGCCGAGGCATGAACACTAGAAACCTCACCACCACCAGCATGATCCGACACATGGCATCCAAGCACCGTAGTAAGTGGGAGGAACGCCTGGATCGCCCATCTGTGTCTGCAGGCCACACCACTGCCTCCTCTTCCCCTGTTTTCGGTGCCGGCCAATCGCCTGTCGAAGGCGCAGGCCCGCATACCTCCCGCCCTGCACCTGTACCATCTGAAGCACCATCAGCGACCACATCCACTTCCCTGTCCCAGCACAGCGTCCAAATGTCGTTACCCCAGGCATTTGAGCGCAAGAGAAAGTACCCAGCCACCCACCCACAGGCCATAGCACTAACCTCACACCTTTCAAAATTACTGGCCATCGAAATGCTGCCATTTAGGCTTGTGGACACTGAGTCCTTCCGCAGCCTGATGGCAGCAGCTGTCCCTCGGTACGCGGTCCCCAGCCGCCACTACTTTTCCCGGTGTGCCATCCCCGCATTACACCACCATGTGTCCCGTAACATCACCCGTGCCCTGACCAACGCAGTTACTGGGAAGGTCCACTTAACGACTGACACATGGACAAGTGCTTGTGGCCAGGGACGCTACATTTCCCTGACGGCACACTGGGTGAATGTCGTGGAGGCTGGGAGCGACTCGGACCCTGGGATGGCACGGGTGCTACCCACGCCGAGGATTGCGGGCCCTACCTCCATCAGGGTTTCCACCAGCACCTACGTTATTGGCTCCTCCTCCTCCGTTTCCACCTCCGAATTCTCTACACACACCGCCACTCCCCCATCAGCCAGTAGCTGGAAGCAGTGTAGCACTGCAGTGGGGAAGCGTCAACAGGCCGTGCTGAAGCTGATCTGCCTTGGGGACAAACAGCACACGGCCTCAGAGCTGTTGCAGGGGATTAGTCACCAGACCGAGCAGTGGCTCTCGCCACTCAACCTGCAACCAGGCATGGTTGTGTGTGATAATGGGCGTAACTTGGTGGCGGCTTTGGAGCTCGGCAAGCTCACACACGTACCATGCCTAGCGCATGTATTTAATTTAGTGGTGCAGCGATTTCTAAAAACCTACCCCAATGTGCATGATCTCTTGACCAAGGTGCGCCGCGTGTGTGCACATTTCCGTAAGTCATCTACAGCTTCGGCCGGCCTGTTGAAGCTGCAGCAGCGCTTACAATTGCCAGCTCACCGGCTGCTGTGTGACGTGAGCACGCGCTGGAACTCCACCTTCCACATGTTGGCCCGGCTTTGTGAGCAGCAGAGGGCAGTAGTGGAGTACCAGCTGTTACACGGTCGTCGCCTCTCCGTTCAACTTCCTGTAATCAGAAGTGAGGAGTGGGAATGGATGTCAGACCTCTGCGAGGTTTTACGCAATTTTGAGGAATCGACACAGATGGTGAGCGGCGATAACGCTATTATCAGTGTAACCATCCCACTTCTGTGTCTACTGAAACGCTCGCTGCTCACAATTAAAACCGACGCTTTGCATGTGGAAGAGGTGGAAATGGGGGAGGAAGAGCTTACACAAGGTGATAGCCAGAGCACCCTCACTTCGTCTTCTCAGCGACAATTGGAGGAGGCGGAGGAGGAGGAGGAGGAGGAGGAGGAGGAGGAAGACACGGTTGCCTCCGCTACAGAGGGTAGCCATGGAACTTTAGTTCCATCTCTTCAGCGTGGGTGGGCAGAAGAGGAGGAAGAGGATGAGGATATTGAGAGTCAGCCTCCTGGTGAGGACAGCGAAATCTTGACTGTTGGTACTCTGGCACACATGGCTGACTTTATGTTAGGCTGCCTTTCCCGTGACCCACGCGTTGTACGCATTTTAGACAACACGGATTACTGGGTGTTCACCCTTCTGGACCCCCGCTACAAAGAGAATTTCTCATCTCTCATTCCTCCGGTGGAGAGGACAAGCAAAATGGTGCAATACCAGAAGGTTCTTGTTGAAAAATTGCTCCAAAATTTTCCATCTGACAACGCTGGCGGCAGAGTACGTGCTACCTTGGCCAACCGAGAAGGGGAGAAAAGGGGAGCACACAGCAGTTCCGACAAAGGCAGGGCAACACTCTCCAAGGCGTGGGACACCTTCATGACACCCCGCCAGCACCCTCACCCTGATGCGCAGCCTAGTGTCACAAGGAGGGAAAAGTTTTGGAAGATGGTGAAGGAGTACGTAGCAGACCGTGTCAGCGTCCTCAATGATCCCTCTGTGCCTTACAACTACTGGGTGTCCAAGCTGGACACGTGGTATGAACTGGCACTCTACGCCTTGGAGGTGCTGGCCTGCCCTGCCGCCAGCGTTCTGTCTGAGCGGGTATTTAGTGCTGCTGGTGGCATCATAACAGATAAGCGTATCCGCCTTTCCACCGACAATGCTGATAGGTTGACACTTATAAAAATGAACAAGGCCTGGATTTCCCCTGACTTCTCCACTCCACTGGAGGAAAGCCCCGGGGGAACATAAACTCACTTTATATATGTTATTTACAATGATGGGAATACTCTGTATTCCCATTCACCCCTTCCACCCCAAAAACGGGTATATGGTTGACTCTTAATGTTCTCATCCTCCTCCTCCTCTTCCATATGCCCTGGGATATAATTTTTATATAGGGCCAGCTCACCAGCGTGCCCTGGGATATAATTTTTATATAGGGCCAGCTCACCAGCGGGCCCTGTGATATAATTTTTATATAGGGCCAGCTCACCAGCGGGCCCTGTTTGCCAATTTTTATATAGGTCAGCTCACCAGCGGGCCTTCTCATATAATGTTTTATTGGGTCAGCTCTCTAGCGGGCCCTCTCATATAATGTTTTATAGCGTCAGCTCACTAGCGGGCCTTCGCATATAATGTTTAGGATGGTCAGCTCTGCAGCAGACCCTCACCCATAATGTTTTAGATGGTCAGCTCAGCGCACGTTTCCCTCTTAATCATGGCCTCAGTTCTGAAAATCAAGGAAATTTTTGGGAGAATTTGCCTCTGCGCACGTTTCCCTCTTAATCATGGCCTCAGTTCTGAAAATCAAGGAAATTTTTGGGATAATTTGCCTCTGCGCACGTTTCCCTCTTAATCATGGCCTCAGTTCTGAAAATCAAGGAAATTTTTGGGAGAATTTGCCTCTGCGCACGTTTCCCTCTTAATCATGGCCTCAGTTCTGAAAATCAAGGAAATTTTTGGGATAATTTGCCTCTGCGCACGTTTCCCTCTTAATCATGGCCTCAGTTCTGAAAATCAAGGAAATTTTTGGGATAATTTGCCTCTGCGCACGTTTCCCTCTTAATCATGGCCTCACTTCAGAAAATCGATGAAATTTTTGGGAGAATTTGCAGATGATATACAAGTAAATATACAGCAAATACTGTTTGGTAACAATTTTTCGCCTAAAGTCGTTTTTATTTTCCTTTTTGTGTGTTTTACGGTCAGTCTGTAAAAATGGCGTACTACGGGCGAAAGATCGTTCCCAGCAGCGATGTTGGAGTCCAAGGTGCATCCAGACATCCTCCCTATGCTGTCCCTGAACCATTTCTGTAGTGTTTCCATCTTTTTCTGCCCTTTTCCTATGGACCAGGCACCCTCCCCTCATCAGAGCAGGGGGTGCCTGGTGTAATGCTCGAGTCCTCCCATTGACTTCAATGGGGCTCGGGTGCTCGGCCGAGCACTCGAGCCTCAGGGGGTGCTCGGTCAGAGCACCCGAACATCCGAGCATTGGGGTGCTCGCTCATCACTAGAGGGCAGGGATAAGTGCTATAAGGCTGACACACTGGTAACAGTAAACATTAGCACTGAGGGGATTAGATACCTCCAGTTTCTCACATCCACTTCATAAACACACAAGGAAATACCAAAATTATCCATAAAGTTGTAATCCTCAGAGCTTATAATGTAGAGAACATATGCATATAGTTTACAGAGCAGACACAGAATGGACCACAAGCAAACTGAGCCACTGTATATGTGTTTGTCTGTGTGTCTTTGTATATATTTAGGTGTAAATGTGTGTGTCTCTATATATGTGTATGAGTGTGTGTATTATGTGTATATGTCTTTGTGCATATATATGTGTGTGTGTACATGTAGGTGTACATTTATGTATGTATGTATGGTTATATGATTGTGTGTATGTGTATATGAGTGTGTATGTGTTCGTGTGTCTCCATCTCTCTTCACAAATCGATGTGTGTGTCTGTATGCCTCTCTGTATATTTGTGTCTTTATGTCTGCCTTCCTTTCTCCCTTTGTGCATCACTCCCTCTGTATATGTATGTATTTTTGTGTGCCCTTCTGTATCTTTTTTTTGTTTGTCACTTACCCCATGTGTGTGGGTAGGTGGGTGTCTATTCATGTAATCTAACAATCGGCACTTAGACAGCTGAGGGTATTAAACTTGGATTATGCACAATCGATGCCAAAATCCACGTGAGGTCATAAAATGTGTCAGAAGAGAATTGGAAAAAAAATCCTGACAACAATACCGGATAAAAATCTTTTATTAATTGTGCATCGCGCGTCCACGAGCACAATATCAAAGGTGGAAAAATAACAAGTACAAATATCTAAAACAATAATATGTAAAGCCAATAAGACAACCTTAATAAAAGCAAAACCAGATGATGGGAAATTAGAATACTGTAACCAGGGCTCAAAATTTCCACTCGGCACTAGCCAATGGCGAGTGAAAATTTAGCCCTGGCGAGTAGAAATTCAGCCCTGGTGGGTATGTTATGGCTTGCAGTGGCGAATAACTTTTCAGGTCTGGCTAGTAGCAAAGGACTTCAAATTTTAAGTCCTGCTGTAACCATAGATCCACGTGGAGGAAAAAGGTCACAATAATTCCCAAACAATACTATAATGTAGATATCTACATATAATTAAACTTATAGATATATGCCCTTCCTGTAATACCTTCCCACAAATTATTATAGCTTCTTACCATGTGCAAATATGGGATACCAAGAAGCCAGGGAAATAAATCTCCCTTACCAGACGGGTCCCATATAGTATATATACTAGATACTCCAATTAGTCACAGAAAAAAGTATAAAAACTAAATAAAAAACATATTAATGCCAAGGCAATAAAAAAACAACCAGTCTTAAAAATATATCTACGGACTATCTCTATTTGAATGTCTCTGTCCTTAAGCAGTATTGTTTGTCTCTCTTCCTCCGTAGAAATCAATTATCAAGATATTTAGTAGCACATTAGGTGTTATTTCAACGAACTCAATCTGTATATCTCATAATGCCACTTTGTATCTATCTCACATTACACACCAGACAAGAATGCGATTCAGTGACTTGACCATTGTAGTCAATAATATTGTTACTACACCTCTGTTGTAGTGGTTCGCTCCACTTTTGTCTTCACACACAGTGCATATGTGTTTCTCTATCCTCGCTGCACCGAATCTCCTGTTTCTCATACAATAGATCTCTTGGTGTCCGGAACTCTGCCGAGACTCTAATCACTCTCGCAGCTGTTTCCTTTAGCGTCCAGGTGCTCGTTATTGGCGCAGTGTAACTCCAGCGCAGAGATAATAACGTGGCTTATTGAGACATATCACCTCATTGATGATTACAAAACATATACTCTACTGCTTAAAGTACAGGCTCCAACGCGTTTCAAAGTCCTCACCGACTTCTTCTTCAGTGATTGTCTATTTCTTTTTGGCCTCTTTCTTTGTGTCCATGTCAACCTTTGCATGTCGGTTTCTCTCTGTGTTCATCTCTGTCTAAGCATAATGGGAGTTGTAGTCCAGCAAAAGCTAGGGGGCACATGCTGCCCAACAAGCGGAATATGCACTAAGGAGTGATAGGTAGGTGATAAAATGAAGATGACTTCTCCAGTGATTGCATGTCTTCCATTCATATATTATTCTATGAAGCCAATGCACTAAGATTTCTTCCTCTTTGGAAATCTTAGTGCATATGCTCTTTATAATAAAATAGGAATTGGGGAAATTATATCACTGGAGAAGTCAACTCTGCTTTATCACCACTATATCACGCTTTAGTGCATAACCCCCTGGTTTTACATTGTGCAGATTGTAGCTACAAGTGTTCACTTAATAGTCTGTGAAGTCTGTGAAGAGAGGGGGAGAGAATGACATATCTGTGGCAGTCAAGCCTTGTTCCACTGGTTTCCACAGAACAGTAGTTTTTGAGAGACCATCCTGTGTTTGAGCCTTGTTCCTCTGTGCTCTGGTAATCCTAGAACTCAACAACAGGTGCAAGATAGCCACTTCCTGTGGTTGCAGAGCCCACTGGGAAATATCAGATGCTAGGAAACCAGCCAACATGACTATGACTAGAAACACCACAGAAAGGAAGTGGTCCAATCGGTCGAGAGAATACTATAAAGAGGGTGCACCACCATGCACAGATGGAGTGCTGGTGAGTAGCTTCACGAAGGGAATGGTTTCATAAATTTCTCAAACCAATAAAAATGGTGTGGGATAACGGTGAAAGGTGAGGTGTACTGCTGCCACAACATCACACATGCCGATGCACAACTATCTACAAATCCGGATGCCAGAGGTTCTGCTTGGCGAAGTCATCTCTGACTTCGCCAAGCAGAACCACTGGAATCCGTTCACATCACCAGATAAGCTGCTCAAGGCAAGTGGTGCTTAGCACTGCTAGCATTGTGCTGTGTGCCTGGAGATGTGAGCGGAAGTGACTTTGCCATATGTTCTCTCCCTTCAGACTGAACAGATAAGGAGAGGATCATTTCTGTTAGAGAACTGCAGGCTGCCTGAGTCACAAATCATGAAAGCAATTTGATAAATCAGTTTGCACGTTCCTTCCCTATATTAATCAAAACCAGTCAAAATATTCTCTGATATGGTAAACACAGACCTACACTTGCAGCATGGGGACAGACTACCAGTTTGCAAAAGGGCAATGGAGCCATATGGAAAATGAGCCATTGTTAATGTGTTCAGTGCAAAATCGTAAACCTGACTAAAACATGAAGGACTGAAGCGCACATGATGACAAATGTCATAGTGCATATTGGCGATGTGCCTTCAACACAGATCTGACAACATCTCCATCCTGAGTCCTTATCGAACCTCCGTGCACCACGCTCATTGTATTGATCATATTTCTATGAATAGATCCAGGTGACAGAAATTATATCTGAACCTTCACGTGATTGCACCAAAGATAAAATGTACCTGGTAACTATGCAATACATTCCAAAGCAGTGTGTTGCACACCTCTGGTCTTCAAGGGGTTAATGTGTGACACATCCTTCCTTAAAGGGATAGTAATACTTTGTTTTAACTTTATTTTATTTTGTAGGCATTAAAAAAACATGAAGAATGATATAAGTCTTATCTCTGAAACCTTTATGGTTTAAGAGATATTCACAAATAAAGTATCCCCCCTTGTTCAACCAGATCAGAATGGAGATGCCCAGGCACACTGCAGAGAGGGACAATCTTCAATTAAGATAAGGGAAAAAGCTGAAAAACTTGTCAAGGGGGGGAAGGGCTTTCATTGTTTTCATACAAAGAAAATTGTCCCCTTCTGTTATCTGTCTGGTCTTACAACCAGATTCACATCTGAGAAGAGATGGCTTACACTAGGTAAAAGGGGCGGGGAGGGGGAAACTTTGCTTGTGAATATCTCTTAAACCATAAAGGTTTGAGAGATAAGACTTATATCATTCTTCATGTTTTTTTAATGCCTACAAAATAAAATAAAGTTAAAACGAAGTATTACTATCCCTTTAAGTCATGACACCTGAAGCTGAAAAAAGTCAATTTCTGGGACAAGTGCATGTATCAAAAACAATCTAACTACTGGAAATATATGAAATGGTATGACACATGAAGTTCGTGCCACAACACATATATGCGCAATGCTTTGATTTAGTCTTTAGTTAACCGGAACAGCTACCCTGGGGGGGTTATGCATTAAGGTCTAATAAGCAGGTGACAAAAAGGAGATAACATCTCCAGTATTATCACTTCTCCAAATCCTATGTTATTCTATGGAGCCAATGTACTAAAAATTTCTCCCACTTGAGAAATCTTAGTGCATAGGCTCCATAGAATAACATAGCAATTGGAGAAGTGCTATCACCAGAGGAGTTATCTAATCTTTATCATGACTATATCACACTTTAGTATATCTATCCCAAGATAGATGTATTTTATGCAGACCTGGCTTGATAAAGATTTTGAATCATAAAACTTCCATGGAGATTTTAATTTAAACTATACGGTTCCCTTTAACGAAAACATTTGATAACCACTTGATTAGGAGAAAGCAGACCAGCAAAAGGTTTTAGTAGTCAAAGATCAGTGAGCACATTTTGATGTTGATATAGAATATGTAAACACTGATAATTAAAAGACTGAGGTGCATAATGATGCAGTGTATTTACACAGAGATGCTGAATTTGCTGCTCTGTATAATGATGATGAAGCTTATTTAAACACCATAATGATGCCAAGTATCTTCACACTAAAAATGAACATGACAGCTCTCTAATGAGCATCTATACACTGAAAATGGACATGCTGCTCAGTATAATGATACAGAGTATCCACACACTGAAATAGAAGTGCTACTCTATAAACTAATACTGAGAATCTATACACGACCACTAAACTTTATAATTATACTGTGCATATATGCACTGATAATTTGTTGCATTGTGTATTGAGGCTTAGTATGTATACATCAATAATGAGTATGTTGCATTGTATAATGACAATAAGTAACTACACACTGATTATGAACACACTGTACTGTATAATGATACCAAACAGCTAAAGTCTGATAATTCACATTCAGCCCTGTTTAATGATATCCATTATCCATACATTTGTAATGAACCTTTTGGTTAAGAAGAAATATCTGTCCAGGTATGTAAGAGCGGACTGGGTAGGAGTGGCATACAAAACCTGGTTCTTATGCCAGGGGCCAGGATATTTTGAAAGTGTTGCCTAGAGACCACATTGTTCCTAAGATGTGGGTGCTAAAGTCCCTAGGGCATGTGGTTTGCCAATTCCAAACAAGAACCAGAGCATGTGGCATGGGACACTTTCTGGACCTAGAAAGTACCAATGCATTTTCTTTGTCCTGGCCTTTTGGTTGGCAAAATAAGAAATAATATTATCTTGACAGAAAGGCCAGGGCCCTTACAAAATACACCACTTAAACACTGGGCACATAGTATTTTTGTGCACAGGACCACAGTGGTTTTGTCACACCATGTGTTTGTTTTTTTTCCTGTTTGTCAGGAGGCCAAGAATTAATGGGTAGACAACTAGCCTCTACCCATGAGAGTTCCAAGATGCTAACATGCTTTTTGGCTGCTGCCTCTCCCCAAAGTACTCTAAGGCTCCTGTCTCTGATGGAAGGCCAAAGATTTGGAACCCCAAGGATGGACGTTTAGTGCTGAAAACCTTGGCGAAAGATCCAGACCTCATGTAAGCCTTCTGATCAATGAGGGAAGAATAAGATTAACCCTTTAAGTACCAGAGGGTAGTGCAGCGCATTACTTTACAATGCATTGCCTACTCCTCTGGCTCTCAAAGGGTTAAATGGTATTCACAAGCCTTTAAAACAATGGAAGTACAAAGACCGCACTGTGGGCCCCCATTTCACACTATGTGTGCGTGATTTCTTTTATTTTTTGCCCTTCACCAAAAAAATCACGCCCCTCAGGCTTTCTACTTAAAAACATAAGAATGGAGTGCATTGTATGTATTTAGCACTAGGGTATGGGATATTATTAAAGAGATAGTGATTTTTAATTTTAACTTTGTTTAATATTGTAGGTATTAAAAAAGATTTAAACAGATATAAGTCCGGTCTCAAACCTTTATGATTTGAGAGATATAACCGGCTAAACTTCCCCCCTCCAGGCTATTTCAGAGAAGTCAGCTCTCTACCTGACAGCAGCAGATTCTGGTCCCGGGACTGGCTGGCGGCTCTTCAGCAGAACTAAAAAAGCGCAATCTAGAAATAAATACTTCATTGGAACGGTCTACAAAGTGTGCCTGGTTTGCAAGCACACTTTGTAGACCGTTCAAATGAAGTATTTATTTCTAGATTGTGTTATTTCGGTTCTGCTGAAGAGCCACCAGCCAGTTCCGGGACCAGAATCTGCTGCTGTCAGCTAGAGCTCTGACTTCTCTGAAGTTTAGCCGGTTATATCTCTAAAATCATAAAGATTTGAGACCGGACTTATATCAATTTAATTCTTTTTAATATCTACAATATTAAAGGGGAACATTCAACAAACTTGTGTCCATATGCTTTACTTAGTAAAACTAAGTTAGCGCTGTTTTTTTTTTTTTATTCAATCTTACTTGGTGTTGAAGATATTAAGCCTTAAAATTTGCCACCCTGTATATTGAATGTGAATGTTCCCCTTTAACCAAAGTTAAAATTAAACATTACTATCCCTTTAAGCAAATGTGTTCTTTCACACTTTACATAGAAACTCCTGACTAATACGCATATTAAATGATAATAAAGCTAAAGATCTATGATGCTTGTTGGTAACCTCGAACACTTAAACTGCCTACAACTGCCGTCCCCTCAGACAGCTACTGGCTGGATGGTTATACACTCTTGACATCATATTCCAGCAACAGTAAAAGAGAAGCAAACTGCCCACCTCTGATCTGTGCTCACCTGGAATGTGATATTGATGTACTAACAAGAAATGGAGCAATTATACAGCAAACCTGCTACACCACAGGGGGCAAATACAAATTCCTAAAATTGCAATTGATTCAACTAGGGCCCCATTTAACCCTTTGAGTGACAGAGAGGTATCATACACATTGATTCTCAATGCATTGGATACCCCTCTAGCACTCAAAGGGCTAAAACAGTGGTTCCCAGCCTTTTTAGATTAAAGGGATAGTAATACTTGTATTAAAGTAGAGGTCCGAGTCTTCTTTATTTATTTATTTATTTTCTTAAACATGTAGTGCTATATTTCAATACTTACAGTTCTGTAGTTCAAGACTTATCCCCCTCCCGCCCTTTCTGGCCACCCCCCATCAGATCTGGAATCTGGTCGTGGGACCGGACGGATCGCAGCGAGGGACAATCTTCACTCAGTAAGTATAAGGAAAACCCTGCACCCCCGCCCACCCTTGACGAAGGAGAGCAGGATTTTCCTTTTGCTTACTGAAAATTGTTCCTCGCCACTCTCCATCCGGACCAGACTTAGGCAGAGTAACGCATCAAAAGGGGTGGGAGGGTGATCCTTTAGGATTGAATAGCGCTTGAACTACAAAACTTTTATTGAAATATAGCCCTATGTGTTAAAAAAAAAAATTAGGAAGACTCAGACCACCACTTTATTACTATCCCTTTAAGTCACCCTAACACATATTCTGGAATTTTTAGGGCACCCCTACAACAGTCTGTTCAGTTGTCAAGGGCTTGATGAAGGGGAAAATAAATAAATAAATATATGGTTATTCTTAGGTCTGACAATCAAAACAACAAAAGCAAGCATGCTGTGTATAATAGTTTCACTAAAAATACATCTGAAACTCAGCATTTCTCAAAATCTTTACAGAAAAAAGGGGCACCGTAAGAGGATGTCTGTGGCACACCAAAGAGTGGTTGAGAACCACTGGGCTAAAACAATTTTTATTGGTCCCCAATGGTACATTTGCTTTGGTCTAGAATTGCTCCAGTTCTTGTCTGTTCTTCTTATGTATATCAGCTTCTGTGAGTTCTGGATCAGGGCCCCTATCTCAGTGTAGTCAGTGATCTGCTGTGGAATGTGGTAAAAAGCAGTAGTGAGGAAGTTAAAGAGCCTGCAGATGTAATTAACTTCCCTCGTAATTAATATTAGTAAAAGGTAAGCATATGGTGAACTCCAGGGATGGCTCTGCTGGCTTAAAATTAGTAAGCAATGTTACAGAAATGTAGAAAGAGAGGGATAGATAAGAAAAGAGAGACAAATCTAGATAGAGAATGCAAGTGCACAGTACAACATTAAAGGGGATGTATCACCCCTATACAAGTTAGCCTGAATAGTTACATTA
The DNA here is from genome assembly GCA_037306005.1 of Rhinophrynus dorsalis. NCBI lineage: Eukaryota > Metazoa > Chordata > Amphibia > Anura > Rhinophrynidae > Rhinophrynus > Rhinophrynus dorsalis. The sequence continues at coordinate 405,807,108 of CM074722.1, read as the reverse complement.
TATAGCAAATATGTGTAAAAGTTGATTAATTTATTTTTTTTATAGCTGTAGTTGTTAGAAAATAAAGGAATAAACTCTGCCCTACACATAGACTGCGGTAGTCGTCAGTCGCCTCATTGGCCAGAGATCGCTCCAGCTTACAGACAGAAAGCCTCCATTATTGGAAGAGGCTGTATAGAGGGAGGGGAGCAGAGGCAAAGTGACTGCGGGTAACCTCAGTCTGGAAGTAGGACACAGGGCAGTATTTACTTGATTCATTTTAGCAAAATACCAATTTTATTTAAAAAACTAAAACTTTTTAGCAGCTAGTCACTACATATACTAACTATTGACACCAACAAGTATAGGGGTGATAGATCCCCTTTAAAAAGGTAGGGAATGGGCAGAATACACAGGGCAACTAGTTCTTCTCTGCCATCAAATCTCTGTAGAGGATAGTGAATATGTACCTAAGGGAAAGTAAGGAAAAATACAGAGACAAAGGATTGGTTGGAGATTTGTGACAGGGAAGAAGTTAAGGATAACAAAGGAGGAATGAGAAAAAGGAGGGTGAGAATATAAAACAGAGAGACAGTGTGGATGGGAGCTGAAGATAATGGGAATTAGTTCAACAGCTGGAGGGCCCCAAGCTGTTCATCCCTACACTAGAATCTGAGAGAAATTTTTTAGAACAATTGTTAAAAAAAGAAAGGGGTTATTAAAATATTCACGTAGTAGCTTCTCTGCAGTGGTTGAAAATTGCTATCCTTATCTGCTAAAGTTGTTTGCTTTTAAAAGAACAAAAACTAATGACTAGCACACCCCTCAAAAGGAAACACTCAGAGCAACATGGAGTCCATCTTGTACAAATACACAAACACAATGCACAATACACTTCAAATTGGTATCACTTTTGTGTTCCATATAAAAGGACAGTTTAGAGACATGCAGTGGGGTGTACAAAGCCCCTTCTAAGAGGAATGTTTAAGAAGTATTGTTAAAATTTGCAACAACAGATCATTTATAAAGAAGTCAAGTTTATAAGTATATTTCTATCTGGCAAGACTTTCCAATGAGAATTATTTTTTTCTGCTTACGTAGCATATACAATTTATCACTTAAAGTCCTATATACCATTAAGAATAGGTTATGCCTGTTTGTTTGTTTTTTGGTAAAATTAGCACATTTCATTTTACATACTTTGTGGCACAATTATTTGGACCATAACTGAATTCTACTCCAAAAATCATATGCATGGATTTAGTTCTTTCAAAAAATGTTTTTAAATGTATATATAAATAAACACAAGTCACTGGTGAGGTCACCATAAAAAGAGAGCACTCATAGGTCTTAAGAAAAAACTGAAAAATTGGTGTAAGTGTATTTGTCAGTGTGTCGCCCCTCAAGGGACTTTCTCAAGACCCTTTGTCATGCAATGGAGATCTCTCTAACCTCCACGGTCTTAACATTTCAAATTCATATTTTTGGGAATCTTAGTTGTACCATCTTCTCAAGATTAAATTTAATGTTAGAACATATTGGAAAACAGAGAAACTAAAATTCTGCATATTCCCATTGATTTAAATGGGGCTTGTGACCTCCTTGACCACAAAGGGTCAAAAGCCCCATTTAAATCAATGGGAATAAGCAGAATTTTAGTTTCTCTGTTTAAGTTGTTTTCCTCAAAACTTATCCTCTTTATATTGATGAGCAATGCTCAGGGACACATTTCCTCTTACTTTGAACGTCTCTGATCTTAACCCTTTGAGTGCCAGAGGAGTATCAAACGCTTTGCACATGGGTATCCCTCTGGCATTCAAAGGGTTCTTAATGTTCTCCCATTATGAGATCATGACTCAATCACACACACACACACAAATACACACACACATACAAATGTAACTATTGTAGCTTCTTCTACCACCCTAATGCCAACTCAGTAACCCCCCATATCCTCCTAAACAGCACACTGGGAAAACTAGTAGCCTCCCAAATGTGTTCCCATCAACTCTACGGCTCCCACCATATCCAGATCCGTTGGTCCCGACCAATGTGACCTACTATTTTGGATGCATGGTACGTCTCCAACAGCTTAATACATAACTGAGCTGGGACAAAATACTTCCCGACAGGCTTTTTGGCCGGAGCCGAGGCCTAGGCAGCCATGATCTCTTCTCCTAAGGGAAAAGTGATGCAAGTTCGTATGGTTGCAAGGATCCAATCAGCTGGAATAATCAGAATCGGTGGAACCTTCTCTCTGGAAAGGCTGCAGTACTGGTGGGACAACGCTTCTGCCTTCACATTTTTGGAACCTGGGAGGTAGGAGACCATGAAATTAAATCGGGACAGGTATAGAGCCCATCTGGCTTGCCTGGAAGATAAGCGTTTCGCCTCTGATAAATAAATCAGATTTTTGTGATCCGTAAGAATCAGGATTGGGGAGGTAGTGCCCTCTAGGAGATGCCACCACTCCTTCAGAGCCAAAATAATGGCCAACAATTCTTTGTCCCCGATCTGGTACACCATCTCAGCTTTGGACAGCTTTTTCGAGAAATAGCCACATGGGCATAAAGCTTCACCAGGAACTGAGCTTTGAGACAATAGAGTGCCCACTCCAATCTCAGAAGCATCCACCTCCAGGGTAAAGGGCATGGAGGGATTTAGGTGTACCAGAATCGGGCCTGAAGCAAATGCTGCCTTCAGTCTTTTGAATGCCATTATGGCCATCTGGGATCATTCAGTGGACTTGGCACCTTTACATGTCATGTCCATCAGAGGTTTGACAATTGTGGAGAAGTCTTTAACAAATTTCCAGTAATAATTTGCGAACCCCAGAAATCTCTGGATCGCTTTAAGTCCCACAGGACAAGGCCACTCCACTACTGCGGACAATTTCTGGGGATCCATAGTGAACCCAGAAGCAGAGATAATATACCCCAGAAATGTCACTTGTGGTTTGTGGAACTCACACTTTGAGTTTACAATACAGGTTGTTTTTACTTAGTAGGCTTAGACCTTGGATATATCCAACCGATGGGTCTTCAAGGAAGGGGAATGAATCAGGGTGTCATCCAAGTACACCACAACACAACTCTGTAAGAGTTCTCTTAGCACGTCACTTATGAACTCTTGAAAGACAGCTGGGGCATTGCAGAGGCGAAATGGCATCACCAAATACTCATAATGCTCATTACGAGTATTAAAAGCTGTCATCCACTCGTGACCCTGCTTTATCCGAACCAAAATTATAGGCAGCTCTTAGGTCGAGTTTTGTAAAAATCTTAGATCCTTTGACATGGTCAAAGAGTTTGGTGATCAGGGGAATCGGATAAGCGTTTTTAACCAATATTTTGTTAAGCCCGTGGAAATCAATACATGGGCGTAGCTCGCTGTCCTTTTTAACAAAAAAAAAAAAATGGCCTGTGCCAGAGGTGAGGACTTACGGATGATGCCTTTGGCCAGCGCATCACAAACATACTCCTCCATGACTCTGTTTTCCTTTACCGACAAGGGATAGACACGGCCCCTAGGAGGTAATGTGCCAGGCACAAGCTCCAGCGCACACAATCCTATGGCCTGTGTGGTGGTAAGGCCCTGGCCTGGCTTTCACTGAACACCTCCTTAAATGGTAAGTACTCCTCAGGTAATGCTGGAGAGGTAGCATTAGTCAGTCTCATAGGACAGGAGAGACATGATTCATAACACTGTGGGGACCAGGCCAAAATGTTGCACGTGTGCCAATCCATCCTAGGGTTGTGCCTTTGTAACCACAGAAAACCCAGCACGATGGTGTAATGTGGGGAGTTAATTACCTGAAACTTCAGGGTTTCGGTGTGAAGGGCTCCCACCTTCAGGGTTAACAGAGTGGTCTCCTGTGTAACGTGAGATGGTAGCAGGAGTCTGCCATCAATAGCCTCCACGGTCAGTGGAGAAGAGCGGAACTGCAATGGAACCTCTTTACTGGCTGCATATTCTGCATCAATAAAGCAACTCGCAGCACCCTTATCGAGTAGTGCTGGGACAGAGACCAACTTGTCCCCCCAAGAGATGCACACCCTCAACATGGGCTTATCAGAAAAATTTTCTGTGGACCGCGATATGCAGCCTAAGATCTGTCCCTGACAGGATCTTGGGTGCGAAGTACAACAATCTTTTATTAGAGTAATCACAGTAAAGCACGTAAACAGATAACACACAGAGGGTGATCAAAGAGGCAAGCATTGTATCAGAAATAGCAGTCCACCAATAGATACACCGCACTGTCTGAGACTAGGCCTCAGCCCACTGGAGCCCCGAGGTAATTCGGAACGTCCAAAGGACTAGCACTGACTCAGCCTGCAGTCAGTCTGATAGAGCCCCAGGTCCACAATAGGATGGGTGTCTGTGGAGTGGGGACCAACACACGGAGGAAAGACAGAGCCCCCCTAGTCAGCACCAGAAAGGATAGTCAGACAAGCTGGGTCATACACCTAGTGGGTAGTCAGCCAGAGCCACAGGTTTGCACCAGATAGGATATCCACCTAAGCGTTGGTATGCTGGATGCGCAGTGGACAGTGCCCCAGGTCAAGACTAGAGTGGGTAGTCAGACAAGTCAGGTCATACACACAGCGGTTAGTCAGCCAGAGCCACAGGTTTACATCAGAAAGGATGTCTAAGCCAAATCGGAAGGCACAAGGAGAATGGTCAGTCAGAGCCAAAGGACAACACCAGAATGGATGGACAGACAGGCCGGGTCATACACAGTTCAGGTAGTCAGCCAGAGCCACAATCCACACCAGACTGGGTGTCCACTACACAATGGGAGCAGGCAAAAGAGTAGCCAGACAAAGCCACAGGTCAGCACCAGAATGGATGGTCAGACAAGCCAGGTCATACACAGAGCCCAAGGGAAACAGAACTGTATTGTACACCAATGCAAGGGCAACTGAGTCAGGACTCAGTCTGCCCTTTAAACCCCTCCTCAGGAAGTAGGTAGGAGGAGCAGCTCAGAGGGAGGAAGTAGGTAGGAGGAGACTACAGGAAGCAAACACATAAAACAGAGGCCTACTGCACACTTGAAGCCTCGCGCCTGCAGATGACGCTGAAACCAAGGTAAGCTGTAACAGGGGTGTCCAAATTATGCCCTCAAGATCTATCAACAGTCCAGGATTGAAAGTTTCCCCTGTTTGAGCACTGCTGGGTCAGAAATGAGGATTTTAGTCTTACCTGTTAAATCCTTTTCTCTTAGTCCAAACAGGTTACTGGTAACTTTGGGTAGGCGATCCGCCCCTTTAAGTAGGCAGGAATAATTCTAGAATTGAATGCAGGGGGTGGAGCCTACCTTCCCTCCTTGGATGCAGCTAACCAACGCGCTCCAGTAAGATTTTAGACACTATTGACTAGATAGTAGAGGGGAAAGAAGACTCCTGTGAGCATGACCCCAAAGGACCCCCACGGTCTGCCACAGGAGAGACAAACATGGTCCCTTGACAGGCAGGAGACCAGTAACCTGTATGGACTAAGAGAAAAGGATTTAACAGGTAAGACTAAAATCCTCTTTACTCTGTCGTCCAATACAGGTTACTGGTAACTTTGGGATATCTAATCATTGAGCTTCCCAGAGGCAGGAAGTAAGGTAAGGACAAGGCGCCAGACCCCCAAAGTCACCAGAGCATATATGGACCATCAGATCATAGAGACATCCCAACAAAAACAATGAAATGTCAACAGACACTGAACAGGGGTAACAACAACCCAGTAACTGTCACACAGCACACTGAACTAGAGCCAATAGGGCTCAAAAGTGAAGGAGACATCAAGAACCGAAGAAGATCCTAGACTGCCTCCAGGATCTTCCTCCCAAAGCTGGAGTCAGCTGATGCCAGCACATCAACACAGTAGTGCTTCGAAAAGGTGTGCACAGATGACCAAGTGGCAGCCGTGCACAACTGATCAGCAGAGGCTTGATTCTTGTAAGCCCAAGAAGCCCATCTAGTAGAATGAGCCGCGACCCGAAAGAGAACAGGCTTTTTCCTTAGCTCGTAAACCTTACAAATAGTGGACTTGGTCCAAGACTCAATAGTCACCTTGGAATGCATGTCTCTCTGCCCTGGGGCCCTCAGGAATGACAAACAGCGTGTCAGACTGTCTAATGGACTCAGTGCGATGTACATAAAACTTGAGACAATGCACCATATCTAACAAATGGAGATCCCTGAATTAACAGATTATATATGAGATGCAAATGGTGATGTTATATAATCTAATAGGTGACCAGCAGCCAAATCCAAACCACACTCTCAATGGTTAAAAATACATATAGTATACTAAAAGAAGATCAGCGCTCGATCACCTATAAATAGCAAAGGATACAGTGAAGCAATATCAAAATATTTTAATAATTTTCACATAATATAAAAATATATATCAAAAATATATCCAAATAAGGCTAAACTTGATCTATACAATTGTGCTCAATCTCGATCTAATATATAATATAATATATACTACCTGGCACCCTAGATAACAACCCGTAAGCACTCCACCAAAACCCAGAGTAGCGGTCGTGCTATAGAGGGAATCGTGTTCATCGCTTGCAAAAATCGGAAACCTAACACCATAACATACTACCCTGCGTAGGATAACATGAATGGGGTCGTTTCCTACCCTGCATAGATCCCTCTCCTTGTCAGAGGTAAGGTCAGAGCAGAAAGAAGGCACCACAATCTCCTGATTAATGTGGAACTATGAGACCACCTTTGGGAGAAACTCCTGAGAAGTGCGAAAGCACAGTCTTGTCTTTGTGAAACACCAAAAAGGGTGGTCTGCAAGACAGAGCATGCAACTCTGTGACACAGCGAACTGACACGATCGCCAGGAGAAAGGCCATTTTCCACATCAGCAGGCATAGAGGAATAGTAGCCATGGACTCAAAGGGAGGGCGCTGAAGGACACCCAAAATCAAGTTAAGATCCCACTGAGAAGCGGGAGTTTTGAATACAGGACGAGTATGAGCAACGCCCTGGAAGAAAACCTTGACATCAAGAAGTATAGCAATGCGCCTCTGAAAGAAAACAAAGAGAGCAGAAGTCTGAACCTTAAAGGGATAGTAATACTTAAAATGTAAAAAAAAATATGTCGTAGAGTTTATCCCCCTGAGTAAAACAAGAGTACTCCCACTGCTGAAAGGTGTTTCATTCAAAAGTTATTAATTTTCAAAGTTTAATTTTGTAGGTGCAATATCACAGTGGCCTGAAATTGTACAGTGGCTGATCAGTCAGTTGACCATAAATCTCCATAGGATGGTGTAGCAACAGCGCCACTATACAATTTCAAGCCACTGAGATATTGAACCTAAAAAATTAAACTTTGAAAATTAATAACTTTTGAATGAAACACCTTTCAGCAGTGGGAGTACTCTTGTTTTACTCCGGGGGATAAACGCTACAACATATTTTTTTTTACATTTTAAGTATTACTATCCCTTTAAGGGAACTCAAACTGAGACCCTTATCCACACCATCCTGCAAGAAAGCCAGGACCGTAGGTAGATCAAAATCCTGAGAAAGGTCCCTATGAGCACACCATGAGAGAATGGTCCACCAGACACCATGGTAAGCCTTAGAAGAAACAGTTTTGTGGGCACTAAGCATAATAGCCAACACACCAGAAGAAAAACCTTTCTTCTTCAGTATTGAGGATTCAATTCCCAAGCCGTCAAAGCTAGACAATGAACATCCTCCTTCCGCAGGTAACCCTGTAGAAGAAGATATGGACGGCAAGGGAGCCGGAATGGCTCTGCCACTGACAAATCCAGACGCTCCGAAAACCAAGCCTGACGAGACCAGTACGGAGCAATCAGAATGACTGGACAGCGCTCCAGTCTAAATTTCCCTAACACCCTGTGCAACATGGGGAGGAAAGATGTAAGCCAGAGGAAATAACCAAGGAATGGACATGGTATCCACTGCTACAACTAGAGAATCCCTCCAGCGAGATCAGAACATCGGAACCAACCGGTTGTGTCTTGTCAACATCAGGTCGATGCAAGGAAGACCCCACTTTTAAACAATGAGGGTGAACACCTCTGGGTGCAGTTCCCACTCTCCGCTGTCCACCATGTGTCGACTGAGGAAGTCTGCCATGACGCTGTCTACGCTGGGAATGTGCACTGCGGATATGGCAGGAACATGTTCTTCTTCCCAGGACAAAATAGCCTTGACCTCTAACCAAGCGCCCTGCTTGTTGATGTAAGCCACAGCAGTGGTTTTGTCGGATTGGACCCGGACTGGGCATTCTTCCAGCTGGGGTCTCCAATGGAGAAGGGCATGAAATATCGCCCGAAGCTCCAACACATTGATGGGAAGGAGAGACTCCTCTGGAGATCACCAACTTTGAGCATCAGGAGGCCCAGGACCGCTCCCCAGCCGGAGAGATTGGCATCTGTTATCACCATGGTCCAAAAGGATACCAGGATGGACTTGCCCTTCAGCAGATTGGAGAGGTCGAGCCACCACAACAAACTCAGTTCCATGTGAAGAGGAAGGGACACTGACATCTTCAGAAGGTCCCAATGACTCCTGCACACCTGGATTACAAACCTCTGGAGTTTCCTGCTGTGAGCCATGGCAAACGGGACCGCTTCTATGGTGGAAATTAACTTCCCTACTAGAGAGGACAGCGTCTTGGCTGGGACTGGGACAGAAAAGCAGAAACCCTGTGGGCGATCTGGTGAGTCACCTCGTCCGTGAGAAACACCATGCTCTGCTGAGTGTTGAAGAGAAGGCCCAGGAAGTCTAGACGCTGGGATGGGACAAGATCTGACTTGTCCATGTTTAGGATCCCAATATCTACAATAGAAGCGCAAAAAGACAAGGATATCTAAAAGTAGGGTTTATTATAAAGTGAATCTTATCCACCACACTAAAATGCGCTTACAAGATAAAATATTTAAGAACGCTTATCTGATTCCTCCACGTGCCGATTCGTGGCAGCTTTCTCCTCTATGAGGCCATTGGTCCCACACTGTCTTAGAAGTAACCGGACTTGATCCTCTCCATCTGCTTTCACAATCGGGTAGGTATGATCGGAGGGGTGAGTCTCAACCTTCTACTTTCACTCTATCCCTTAGGACCAGGCTCAATCCATCCTCTCCGCCCTCCCACTCGATGAAGTAGATAGATATCGAGGGATAAGTACCAAATCACTCCCTTCACTCTGGTCCTCCACCGGAGGACAGACAGCGTAATACACTTCAATACTATTCTGCCGACGCGTATCGCAGACGTCACTGTCTGCTTCCTCAGGGCTTACAGAGGCTGCCGCTCGACCGGACTAAAGTACCCATAATAAGTCACGTGGTACTCAGCTCCGGTAGGACGGGGCCTCCCCCCGAATATGTCAGAGTATCACATTATTCACATTCTTCAAATTTCAATACCATAACCAATGAATACATACGTAATAAACAATAAAAAATAAAAAATACTTAGTCATAATAATAATAAATGCCTAATTACAAATACAATAAATGTATGAATATTTCTTCTATACACTCTCTAACAGAAAACCCTCACTTATGTACCTGAACTAATGTCCTATCCCCTTGTTTATTCGCCTCTATTGTGAGATGAAAGCCACTATATCTAAGTCTACATTTAGACCCTTAGGAGTCAGAGTTTTTAATTGATGTATCCAATACGTCTCCCTCTGTCTTAAGATGAGGGTCCTATCTCCACCTCTCCTATCTATCTTTACTTGCTCTATAGCCATACACTCCATGTTCTCCATTTTACATTCAACGTTCTCTAAAAAATGTCTAGGGACACTATGGGTATCCATTTTATTTTTTATATTTCTTAAATGCTCCCCAATCCTAATTCTCAGCTTTCTCGTTGTTCTCCCCACATATTGCATGCCACATTGGCACGTGAGGAGATACACTACGAAACTAGAATTACAGTTGAGGAACTGGCGTATTTCATATGTTTTTCCCGTTGTAGAAGACTTAAAACCCCTCTTAGACTCTTTGTTCTTATATGGGTAATGTAGACATGTGGTGCAATTTTTCGCACCACATCTGAACATACCCATTTCCTTCTCAAGAAAATTTACCTGACTTCCATCTGAACTTCTTTTATTCACTGTTTTTCTATATATGTCACTAGGAGCAACTATTTCTTTAATACTTTTGTTTTTCCTAAACGAGATCTTAGGGGCTTCTTCCAAATGTGGGCCCAAAACTGGGTCCTCCTTCAATATTGGCCAATGTCTTTTTAGGATATTTTCCATTTTATACGCTTTTTGAGTATACGTAGTAGTAAAATATGGTACCCATTCTACCTGTTCTTTCTTTTTCTCTTTATAATTTATCAATTCCTGTCTAGGTATTAGTTTCACCTTTTCTTCAGCTTCATCCAAGAGTTTTCTGTCATATCCCTTGTCCTCTAATTTGTTCCTCACTATCCTAGCTTCTTCTTTATAGTCCCCTTCTCTACTACAATTTCGTCTTATCCGTTGGAGTTGACCAAATGGGATGTTTCGTTTCCACTGCCTATGATGACTACTTTGATAGTGGAGATATCCATTCGCATCTACCTTTTTTCTATAATTCTTAACAAAAATACGGTTATTTTCATGAGACAAGACCAAGTCCAAAAACTCTATACTACTCGGATCCATCCTTGTAGTAAATGACAAATTGAAACTGTTCTTATTTATGTACTTAAGGAACTCATCTAATTCTTTATCTGGCCCCTCCCATATAATTAAGATGTCATCTATATATCTCTTATAATACTTTAACCGATCACTAAAAGGATTATTTGCCCAAATATATTCCATTTCCCACTTACCCATGTACAAGTTGGCTAACGAAGGAGCAAATGCACATCCCATAGCTGTCCCTACTCTCTGGCTATATATCTCGTCCTGGAACAAAAAATAATTATGCCCCAGAACGAAAGTCACCGCCTCTAACAGGAACTCTATCTGGGCCTGTGGCAACACTCCATCATTTTCCAAAAAGTACCTGATTGCCTCAACTCCATATTTTTGTGGGATGTTGGTATATAAGGCCATTACATCGCACGATACCCACTTGTATGTCATTTTCCACTCTAGACCTTCCAAGCTTTTAATAACCTGAATAGTATCTTTTAAATAAGAGGGTAATAGGATTACTAAAGGTTGTAAATATAGATCTATATATTTTGACAGATTATCTGTCAAAGATCCTATCCCTGACACAATAGGTCTTCCCGGGGGTTTCTTTGTATCTTTATGTAGTTTAGGTAAGTAATAAAATATTGGTACAGTATTTGATTCTTTATATAGGTACCCATACTCGTCTTTAGTTAATATTCCTTCTCCCTTAGCTCTATCTAAAATATCCTTTAATATTCTTTGATATTCCTTTGTAGGGTTTCTTTTTAATTTCTCATACGTATTAACATCTGATAACAATCTATGGGTCTCCTGTATGCAATCTTCCATATTTAAGATACAGATCCCTCCCCCTTTGTCAGCCTGTCTGATAACTATTGTGTCATCTTCTTTAAGAGCTTGTAAGGCCATTCTTTCTTTCCTCTTTAGATTATATTGTAATTTCTTATCCTTCTCACATAATACCTCCATATCTTTTGTTACTAACTTTTCAAAAACTTTGATATATTCGCCTTGCTGATATACAGGAAAAAAGTGAGATCGATTTCGTTTTCCACTATATATAGGAAGTAGACTGTTATTATCCATTTCACCTTCATTCTTTAAGATTTCTAATCTCCTCACTCCATATATATCCCCTATAGAGACATCTTCAACTATATCCTCCTTATCTTTTTTATCTTTTTTACTATTAAGAAAGAATCGTTTGACCGTCAAGGATCTAATATACTTCTGAATATCAATAAATGTTTCAAATGAATTCGGTTGTCTTGACGGTGCAAACGAAAGTCCCTTCAGCAGTACATTACACTCATATTCCGTAATATTTCTATCCGACAAATTGTATATCCCTCCTTTCCCTACTTCTCTACTCTTCACTCCTTTCTCAACACTTTGGCATAACTGCTGGCCCCTACCTCTTCCTCCTCTGCATCCTCTTCTGATCTTATAGACCTTTTTATTCCCTTCGATATTGCTTTTTTCAGTCTCGGTGGGCTCATTGTTCCTTTCTCTAAAAAAGACTTGTTATCCTCCCCCTTGCACTGTTCCTGTACAATAATAGGTACTTCCTCCTCCTTTTGTTGTAGATCTTTTTCAATTCTCTTAGCTTCTAATCTTTCACCATCTTCTTGTCTGTCTTTCTGATAGTACTTGCTATTCGGAGGATAGTATACTATATTACGAAAAAATCCTGTTCTTTTATCTCTAGGGAATTTTACTCTATTTTTCTTTTTTTTTTTTTTTTTTTTTTTTTTTTTTAATTGAGGAGCTTCTTAGAGAGCTCTGGAAAATTACATAAAAGGAGGAATAGAAAAATAGTGAGAGATAAGGATGATGGTGAACATGGGATAAATTGGGTACAGGGAGATAGGTCCCCTTCTTCCTTAGAAAGGAGAGAAGATGGTGAGAGGAAGAAAAATAGAGTAAAATTCCCTAGAGATAAAAGAACAGGATTTTTTCGTAATATAGTATACTATCCTCCGAATAGCAAGTACTATCAGAAAGACAGACAAGAAGATGGTGAAAGATTAGAAGCTAAGAGAATTGAAAAAGATCTACAACAAAAGGAGGAGGAAGTACCTATTATTGTACAGGAACAGTGCAAGGGGGAGGATAACAAGTCTTTTTTAGAGAAAGGAACAATGAGCCCACCGAGACTGAAAAAAGCAATATCGAAGGGAATAAAAAGGTCTATAAGATCAGAAGAGGATGCAGAGGAGGAAGAGGTAGGGGCCAGCAGTTATGCCAAAGTGTTGAGAAAGGAGTGAAGAGTAGAGAAGTAGGGAAAGGAGGGATATACAATTTGTCGGATAGAAATATTACGGAATATGAGTGTAATGTACTGCTGAAGGGACTTTCGTTTGCACCGTCAAGACAACCGAATTCATTTGAAACATTTATTGATATTCAGAAGTATATTAGATCCTTGACGGTCAAACGATTCTTTCTTAATAGTAAAAAAGATAAAAAAGATAAGGAGGATATAGTTGAAGATGTCTCTATAGGGGATATATATGGAGTGAGGAGATTAGAAATCTTAAAGAATGAAGGTGAAATGGATAATAACAGTCTACTTCCTATATATAGTGGAAAACGAAATCGATCTCACTTTTTTCCTGTATATCAGCAAGGCGAATATATCAAAGTTTTTGAAAAGTTAGTAACAAAAGATATGGAGGTATTATGTGAGAAGGATAAGAAATTACAATATAATCTAAAGAGGAAAGAAAGAATGGCCTTACAAGCTCTTAAAGAAGATGACACAATAGTTATCAGACAGGCTGACAAAGGGGGAGGGATCTGTATCTTAAATATGGAAGATTGCATACAGGAGACCCATAGATTGTTATCAGATGTTAATACGTATGAGAAATTAAAAAGAAACCCTACAAAGGAATATCAAAGAATATTAAAGGATATTTTAGATAGAGCTAAGGGAGAAGGAATATTAACTAAAGACGAGTATGGGTACCTATATAAAGAATCAAATACTGTACCAATATTTTATTACTTACCTAAACTACATAAAGATACAAAGAAACCCCCGGGAAGACCTATTGTGTCAGGGATAGGATCTTTGACAGATAATCTGTCAAAATATATAGATCTATATTTACAACCTTTAGTAATCCTATTACCCTCTTATTTAAAAGATACTATTCAGGTTATTAAAAGCTTGGAAGGTCTAGAGTGGAAAATGACATACAAGTGGGTATCGTGCGATGTAATGGCCTTATATACCAACATCCCACAAAAATATGGAGTTGAGGCAATCAGGTACTTTTTGGAAAATGATGGAGTGTTGCCACAGGCCCAGATAGAGTTCCTGTTAGAGGCGGTGACTTTCGTTCTGGGGCATAATTATTTTTTGTTCCAGGACGAGATATATAGCCAGAGAGTAGGGACAGCTATGGGATGTGCATTTGCTCCTTCGTTAGCCAACTTGTACATGGGTAAGTGGGAAATGGAATATATTTGGGCAAATAATCCTTTTAGTGATCGGTTAAAGTATTATAAGAGATATATAGATGACATCTTAATTATATGGGAGGGGCCAGATAAAGAATTAGATGAGTTCCTTAAGTACATAAATAAGAACAGTTTCAATTTGTCATTTACTACAAGGATGGATCCGAGTAGTATAGAGTTTTTGGACTTGGTCTTGTCTCATGAAAATAACCGTATTTTTGTTAAGAATTATAGAAAAAAGGTAGATGCGAATGGATATCTCCACTATCAAAGTAGTCATCATAGGCAGTGGAAACGAAACATCCCATTTGGTCAACTCCAACGGATAAGACGAAATTGTAGTAGAGAAGGGGACTATAAAGAAGAAGCTAGGATAGTGAGGAACAAATTAGAGGACAAGGGATATGACAGAAAACTCTTGGATGAAGCTGAAGAAAAGGTGAAACTAATACCTAGACAGGAATTGATAAATTATAAAGAGAAAAAGAAAGAACAGGTAGAATGGGTACCATATTTTACTACTACGTATACTCAAAAAGCGTATAAAATGGAAAATATCCTAAAAAGACATTGGCCAATATTGAAGGAGGACCCAGTTTTGGGCCCACATTTGGAAGAAGCCCCTAAGATCTCGTTTAGGAAAAACAAAAGTATTAAAGAAATAGTTGCTCCTAGTGACATATATAGAAAAACAGTGAATAAAAGAAGTTCAGATGGAAGTCAGGTAAATTTTCTTGAGAAGGAAATGGGTATGTTCAGATGTGGTGCGAAAAATTGCACCACATGTCTACATTACCCATATAAGAACAAAGAGTCTAAGAGGGGTTTTAAGTCTTCTACAACGGGAAAAACATATGAAATACGCCAGTTCCTCAACTGTAATTCTAGTTTCGTAGTGTATCTCCTCACGTGCCAATGTGGCATGCAATATGTGGGGAGAACAACGAGAAAGCTGAGAATTAGGATTGGGGAGCATTTAAGAAATATAAAAAATAAAATGGATACCCATAGTGTCCCTAGACATTTTTTAGAGAACGTTGAATGTAAAATGGAGAACATGGAGTGTATGGCTATAGAGCAAGTAAAGATAGATAGGAGAGGTGGAGATAGGACCCTCATCTTAAGACAGAGGGAGACGTATTGGATACATCAATTAAAAACTCTGACTCCTAAGGGTCTAAATGTAGACTTAGATATAGTGGCTTTCATCTCACAATAGAGGCGAATAAACAAGGGGATAGGACATTAGTTCAGGTACATAAGTGAGGGTTTTCTGTTAGAGAGTGTATAGAAGAAATATTCATACATTTATTGTATTTGTAATTAGGCATTTATTATTATTATGACTAAGTATTTTTTATTTTTTATTGTTTATTACGTATGTATTCATTGGTTATGGTATTGAAATTTGAAGAATGTGAATAATGTGATACTCTGACATATTCGGGGGGAGGCCCCGTCCTACCGGAGCTGAGTACCACGTGACTTATTATGGGTACTTTAGTCCGGTCGAGCGGCAGCCTCTGTAAGCCCTGAGGAAGCAGACAGTGACGTCTGTGATACGCGTCGGCAGAATAGTATTGAAGTGTATTACGCTGTCTGTCCTCCGGTGGAGGACCAGAGTGAAGGGAGTGATTTGGTACTTATCCCTCGATATCTATCTACTTCATCGAGTGGGAGGGCGGAGAGGATGGATTGAGCCTGGTCCTAAGGGATAGAGTGAAAGTAGAAGGTTGAGACTCACCCCTCCGATCATACCTACCCGATTGTGAAAGCAGATGGAGAGGATCAAGTCCGGTTACTTCTAAGACAGTGTGGGAGCAATGGCCTCATAGAGGAGAAAGCTGCCACGAATCGGCACGTGGAGGAATCAGATAAGCGTTCTTAAATATTTTATCTTGTAAGCGCATTTTAGTGTGGTGGATAAGATTCACTTTATAATAAACCCTACTTTTAGATATCCTTGTCTTTTTGCGCTTCTATTGTAGATATTGGGATTGTTGTGGATGGAACAAAGGCCATTTAAGGAGCAGCATAAGAGGATCTGATAAGTGGGGGATTTTCCATTGAAGTTGGACGGTCTACTAACTTTCATCTGTCTCCATTTCATTGTGATTAACAAGAGGGACATTTGCCTTCTCTATATTTGTATCTTTTTTCCATTTGTCTTGTTTTTATGTGTATTTGGTATTTACATTTGTGGTATTGTTTATTGTATATATTTTTTTTTTTTTTTTTTTTTTTTTTTTTTTTTTTTTTTTTCTTTTGTTTGTGTGTTAGATATTAGGGAGAGTGGGATTTAAATATATTGGAGGCATTTTTCTCCACCTCTGAAGTAGCTTGAGCGCCAAGTAGTCCATTTTTGTGGACTTTGTGCTCATGTTTAGGATCCACCCGTGATGGGTGAGAGCATGAATGCAGTCCTGAACCTGCTGATGAAGAAGTTCCACAGAAGGGGCTTTCAGAAGCAGGCCGTCCATGTATGGAGTAACTCTGATGCAGTCCCAATGGAGGACGGATACTAAGGCTCCCAAGACATGGTTGAAGACTTGAGGAGCTGTAGTCAGACCAAAGGGAAGAGCTGAAAACTGAAAGTGCCCTTGGTCGCAGGCAAATCTGAGATACTGCCAACTCTCTGGATGAATAGCGATGTGCAGATACGTGTCCTGAAGATCCAGAGAGGCCAGGAATTCCCCTGGGGACATAGCAGCAATCACTGTCCTTATGGACTCCTGGTGATAATGAGTCTTGTGTTACAGTTTTCAGACACTCAGACAGTGGTTAGATAAAACAAATAGAGTTTTATTAAAGCAAAATAAATGACAAGGTCGCCACTGGGGCAGTACTGGCATAGGGAGAATATAGGCAGAGATACCTGGTGCAACAGGTAATAAATCACTAAGTATAGAAGCACAAAACAGGGAACAAGAGGTTAATAGTACTGGTAATCAGTCTCAAATGTGGTGTTAGACATGCCCTTGGTGCTGCATATAGCGATATGTGCTGGATGATAGCACCCAAGTCCATTCACTGTGTGAAGCTGTAGCATATAGCTGCAACTGAACGGGAACTGCAGGTGATAAGGTGGTAGCGGGCGTAACGGAGACCAAGATACTTGAGCCAATAGCCCCCACGGGTGTAACCGGAGACCACTAGTATCGTGATTGCTTGAGCCAATAGCCCTCACGGGCGTAACCGGAGACTACTAGTATCGTGATTGCTTGAGCCAATAGCCCCCACGGGCGTAACCGGAGACTACTAGTATCGTGATTGCTTGTGTCGATAGCCCCCACGGGCGTAATGGAGACCACTGGGTTCAGTACTGCTTGCCAACAGCCAACGGGCATAACGGAACCACTGCTCTGTCAAGGTAGAGCCGCCGACTACCGAGGCCCACAAGCAGCCGGCTCGCAGAAACAGCGTAACAGGCTGAGGCAATAGGTGGAAGAGTAGCAGTAATCGGATGAGGCAACACCAGCGTCTACGTACAGAAAACGACACAGCACAGTAAGGGTCTGGACTCAGCACACGTAAGACAAACACTGGAAGGCTCAGCAACGGAGAAGCGGAGGCTCAGTCACACACCGCAGTATCAGAATGTTGCCAAGGCCAAGACGGGAACCGTCTGTCAGACTGGCAGGAACAGAGGCAATCGCAGGAGTCAGTCGTCAGCCAGGCCGGGTCAGGACACGCAGGAGATTCGCAGACAAGCCGGATCAGTAATGGAGAAGGATCGTCAGCCAGGCCAGGTCGGATGTCGTAGGAGATTCGCAGACAAACCGGATCAGGAACACGCAGGAAGTCAGCCAGGCCGGGTCAATTACGGAACAGGAACACAGGAACGTCGTCGGAACAGGCCTGGTCGGTACACGGTAGATCAGGATACTGGAATACTGCAACAGCAATGCTGGCTCAGAAACAGCACGAAAGGGCACCTGACAGGTGCCGGTGGCCAAAATAAAACAGGTAACCAGGGGCGGACCAACACAGCTCAACCAATCCGGGAGCAGCACAGATGAGAGTGACACACCGAATCACGGGGACCGTGATATCTTGATCACAAAGGAATTGAGATCCTTCAAATCCAAAATGGGACAACAACCGCAGTCCTTCTTGGAGACCACAAAGAGGTTTGAGCAAAAACCCATACCTCTGTCCTGAACTGGAACAGGTTCCAGAACATCCTTGTCCAGATGCACCTGGATAGCGCCATTGAACAGACAGTGTTTCTCTACGCCCTGAGGCATATGAGAGGGTCCACCATTGAATCCTCCCAGACTGACATTGACGCAGACGGCCACCCACAGCCGAGTGGGGACCTGGGTTCGGCAAGTCATGCCGAAGAAGGCTTGGAAGCCTTAGTCTTGGAGGAGAACTTGGGCTTCCATTGTTGTTTGGGCTTGGAGGAGGAACGCAGAGCTGAGGGAACCATCTGGTTCGCTGGACGTGTCTCAGTCTGGAAGGGATGAAAAAGCCAATTACACTTGATGGGTGTCTTCTTCCTGGGGACCATAGGCAGAAGGGTACTCTTGCCCCCTGTGGCCTCACTAATCAGATCCTTAAGATCTGGCCCAAACAAAGAGGTGCCTTGAAAAGGCAATGAGAGCAAAGATTTCTTGGAACCAGTGTCAGCAGGCCAGATCTTGAGCCAAAGAGCCTGTCTGGCATCCACAGACATGGTGGAGACCCTTGCCACCAAAAGGATGGCATCAAATAAGGCAGCAGAAACATAGTGCTGGGCCTCAGAAATGTTGGAAAGAAGTCACAAAATATCTGAAGTAGAAGCACCCTGACGGACAGCCAGGGTGAGCTGTACAGTCCAGACCGCAATGGCCCGGTTCACCTATGCTACAGCAAACGCTGGACGCATGGCAGTACCAGCGGTGGCAAAAATAGACTTGAGGGAGACCTCAAGTTTCTTGTCAGTCCAGTCTTTCAGATCTTCAGCAACTGGCAAGGCAGTGGACTTGGAGACTGGTGCATCCATTTTGGGTGGATGAATCCACTGAGCAAGTGCCGCCTCAGAGAAGGGGTAAAGCTTGGCAAATTTCTTGGAAACAGAAGGTTTCCTGTCCGGAGACTTCCACTCATCAGACACAAGGCGGTCAAGAGTGGGGTTAAGTGAAAAACAAGTATAGGGCCTCTTAGGCTCCTGAAATACATCAGAGGGATCTGAAGAAATCTCTTGAACTAAGGGAATGTTTAGGGTGTTTAAGACAGCCCTGGTCAAGCCCTCATCCGAGGAATCAGGATCAGCCTCAAAGGGGTCCCCAAAAAACTGAGAGGAGCCCACAGCAGAACATTCCTCCACATCTGAATCCACCAACAGTTCCTTCCTCAGAGGAATCTGATACGTGAGGTACTCCTGCGGTTTCGGCAGGGAAGATCTAACAGAAGCAGGGGTCTGCCAGGAGTGGAAGACCCCCTGTAACTGGGATAGAAAGAGTTGCAATGTAGACCGGAGGTCTCTAGTAGCAGCCTTGAACTCTTGCACCCAAACTGTCGCAGAACATGCTGGGCATAAATGACCTAAGAATTCTCTAAATAACCCTGCATGACATGAGGAGCAATGCACAACAGGGGACACAGAGACCCCACTGTCCTTAGTCTTAGGTCTGGCCCCAAGCTCTAGCGGATTAGATATTCTCACTGTGTCAAAACTTTTAAAGTATAAGGAACCACCCAGAAATCACTAAAATGCACTAATCTGGCAGGCGAAGGGTTAATCTGCAGAGGAGAAAAGGAGAGTCCAAGCCCTGCGTAGGATACTCATTCAGGAAAAGGCACAAAATGGCTGCGGTGGTGGGAGCCAATCAGAAATGAATGTGCGAAGCAAGAGCTCATGGGAAATGTAGTTTTCCCACACAAAGTACCCCAACAGTGCCCGAAGCCCCCTGAGCCTCCCAAAACACATACAACGTTAACCTGATAATAGAGCAAGGGCAGACAAACAAAATGAGCCATCTCTGAAGTCGCTATGATGAGCGGTTGCAGAGATATGTCCCAAACTGTACAGTCCCATAAGAGTGAATGAAGAAATGGCGTCTATGTGGTAAAAGCGCGCCAAAACACAAATTTTGCAAAGTTACAACTGAGAAGTAAAAGTGCACCAGACATTATTAAAACATGTCACTAAACCCAATAAACACTGAACCCAGTAGGGAAAGTGCCAACAACCCCTTCAAAAGATGAAAAACCAGCAGCTAAAGGGTTAAGTTACCACAGAAACTTGCTCCAAAACACCCAACAGACACAGAGATAAACCCAATCTGTGCAGGAGTGTGCAATAGGAACTCCAAAGGAAAAACCCCTGTGCGGAGGGGCACTGTGGGACATATGAACCTGCAGCACTCAAAGGGTTGCTCACCTTTCCTGCAGATCTTCTGTCTTCAGATTACCATGCATTAAGAAGAAGCCTCAGTGGGCAACTCCTGGAGAAAGAACTTGAACCCAAGATTCCCCCCCTGGGCTTAAGGTCCACAAAAAGCACCTGGATACTCAGCTAGCCACATCTAAGAGCATTGTCAGTTATGGTAATCCACCGAATGGTGGTATTCAATTTCTAACAGAAAAATAAAAAAAATAGCTAAAACGATAGCAGAACTGTTCTCTTGCCTGTATCTCCATCCAAGGAACAAATCTTACTGGAGCTGATTGGCTAGCTGCAGCCAAGGAGGGAAGGTAGTCTCCACCCCCTGCATTCACTTCTAGAATTGTTCCTGCCTACTTAAAGGGGCGGATCGCCTACCCAAAGTTACGAGTAACCTGTATTGGATGACAGAGTAAAAATAATGATCCACTGATTAACTCACCAGTGCATAATTAGAGAAATCCTTAAATCTTGGTCTGTTGGTAGCCCTTGGGCCCCCCCCCCCGGGTGATTTTATATTGCTTTGAACAAGCTGAATCTAAAAGAAAACACAATTGAAATGTTTTAGGTCTTCCACAAGTCCAGTGGTTGTCACAGAAGCACATATACACTTTCTGCAACTTTAGGTGTGCTCCTCTGTCCGTCATTACAGAAATGTATTCTTTAAAGGGGATGTATCACCTTATTAAAAGGTGTTACTATCTGCTTTGTTAATAAGTTATAGTAGGAAAGATATTGCCTTTTCTGTGCTGTGCCCTTCTGCATTATGTGCACAGCACAGCTCTTCTGCACATCCTATTTCTCCTCCCACCTCTCTCCCAGCTGCCCCATGGAGTGTTCATGCTTCCCTTCAGTGTACTGTGAACAGCTCCTAGCGTTAAAGCAAGTTACGATTAGCAGTATACTGAGGTTGCAACTTCAGTATAATGCTTATGGGAACTTGCTGTAACACTAGGAGCCATTTACAGCACGCCGAAGGGAAGCGTGAACGCTTTCCCTGGAGGAGAAATAGGACGTGCAGAAGAGCTTCTGCATTTGAAGAGGCAATATCTTTGCAAGCTGTTAAATAAAAAAAAAAGAAAACACAGCTTTCCTAGTATAACTTTTATTAACAAAGCAGATGGTAACACCTTTTTATAAGGTGATACATCCCCTTTAATACCCCTTGCATTTCTGCAGAGAAATCTGGGGTTTCATGGAACCACCAATTTATTCCAATCAGTACCCAAGAGATTGTTCAGATAAGCCAGGGCAATGAGGCTGATGTACTAAAAAGAAATGGAGCCTTTCTGGAGCAACTCCTTCCACGGGGGACAAATAAATGTTTCAAATATTCTCATCGATTTTCATCAGGCTTTTAACACCTTGAATATTAGAGATGCCTCCAAAGCATTGCTACAGTTCTTCTTAGAACTTAAAGGGATAGTAACACTTCGTTTTAACTTTATTTTATTTTGTAGGCATTAAAAAAACATGAAGAATGATATAAGTCTTATCTCTCAAACCTTTATGGTTTATGAGATATTCACAAGCAAAGTTCCCCTCCCCGCCCCTTTTACCTAGTGTAAGCCATCTCATCTCAGATGTGAGTCTGGTTGTATGACAGTACAGATAACAGAAGGGGACAATTTTCTTTGTATGAAAACAATGAAAGCCCTTCCCCCCTTGACAAGTTTTTCAGCTTTTTCCATTATCTTAATTGAAGATTGTCCCTCTCTGCAGTCTACCTGGGCATCTCCCTTCTGATCTGGTTGAACGGGGGGGGATACTTTGTTTGTGAATATCTCTTAAACCATAAAGGTTTCAGAGATAAGACTTATATCATTCTTCATGTTTTTTTAATGCCTACAAAATAAAATAAAGTTAAAATGAAGTATTACTATCCCTTTAAGCCTTGTTGGGTTGGAGGAAAAATGAAAAGGAACTTGGGCTTGACTTTCATTTGTCTGGCACCCAGTGGGTCAGTGTCTGGACAGATTACATCACATGTCCAATCCTCCAACTTCAGATAAGGTCCTGTTGTTCAAGTATTCCTCTTCTTCTGAAAAATGGATTCCTCCTGAACTTTATTCAGCTCCTTAATATATTTAAAGGTTTCAGTCATATCACCCATTTCTCTTTTATCCTCCAAGTTATAAATATTAAGGAGTAGTCTCTGATAAATTATGTTATTTAGACCATTACTTCAGCTCCCACTATGTATTGCAATACTTTAGACACAGCTACACAGAGATGTAATTTAATTGCATCATCCAAGACATATTTTTTTCTCATCTACTTCCCCACTCAACCCTCCAAATCTGTCAAAACTGTCTTCCCTGCGCTCAGTCTCAGGCTATCTGTAACATCGTGCGAAAGGTTAGCAAGCGCCGCAGACAGATGTACCCTTCTGTCTGGCAATTTATCAAGGCTGTCAATGGGAAAAATAAAAAGCTGCCACATGGCTGCCTGCAGCAGATGCGGCCTCTGTCCTGTCGACTGAACACAAGGAAACGATGTGCTGTTCAGGGTATCATCCTCTCCCCTTGCAGATTCTGGTAGCTGACCAAAAACATACAATATTTTAGGAACAAACAGTACTGAAATGCAACCATTCTTCTCTGATCTGTTTACGTCTGTTTTTCTAGAAAAGATCCCCAAGTTACATTTCTAAACGGCTACTGCATGGGATAATGGGCTTTATGTATAAAGACAAAGTGCACCTGTTCTGGAGCAAGCTGAAAAAACTGTAGGTGACAAATAAAGGCCACAAAAATCTTCATAGATGTAAATGGGTCTTTTAACCCACTGAATGCTAAATATCTCCAGTGAATTGTTTCACAATGTGCTGCAGAGCTCTTTTAACATTCAAGTGGTTAATAGACCCATTTAAATGAATGTGAATTTTGTCTCTTGTTTTGCTGGTTTGCTCCAGAATAGCTCCACAGAAGGACCATTGTTAGACAAGTGTGTACTTTATCCGAATGAAGGCTGTAAAGGCAAGTCTCTAAGTAAGAAGCAAATATAAATCTAGACATTCTGACAAGCTTTCTTCTTCCTTGAAGTCTGATTTACAGCTCAGTGATGCTCATGTTGGCTTTGACTGTTGCCTTCTTATTGTTATAGCAATGAAGAGACCCTAACGCGCACCTGTCCTGCTCATAGCACAGAAATCCAATGACTCATGCCAGGCCCATTTCAGACAACTGGTTTTGTGAGGCCAGTGTAAGAACTAGGCAAACTAGGCAGCTGGCTACTGTGGCAATATTGGGTGGGGTGCAGCCATTTCTATTGGTGGACAGGCTCCAGGAGGCCAGTGTACTAAGTGGAGCAATTTTTGAGCAAACAAACTGCAACAAATGGGCAAAATAAACATTCCCAAAACTCCTTTTAATGGGACATTTAACACTTTATTTGTCAATGAACTGGAGACCTCAGTAGCATTTAATGGGGATTATGCACTAAAGAGTGATAAAGATGTGCTAACAGAGAGATAACGTCTCCAGTGATATCACTTCTCCAGATCCTGTGTTATTCTATACAGCCTATGCACTATATCCAAAGCTGGAGAAATCTTAGTGCATTGACTCCATAGAATAACATAGGAACTAGAGAACTGATATCACTGGAGAAGGTATCTCCACATTATCACCTCTTTATCACACCTTAGTGCATAACCCCCAATGGAGACCTCAATTAAACTCAATGGGATTGCTTATTTATCCCTTATAATGCAAATTATTTGCCTTTAATTGCCCCAGTCCATCACAGAGCTTCAGACTCCCTGACACAAGCCCCTTTCCCCATACTGATTTTTTTTTTCAAATACAAAAGTAATTATTATTGCAGAATTATTACTGAGGCTGAGGTCCTAACAACTGAAACAATTCTGTGGCAAATCAATTGCACAATAGCGATAAGATGAAATTCTGATTGCTTAAAAGTGGAACTTTCACCCGCTATAAAGTCGCTCTGAAATAATTTTATAATAGATATGCTACCTCTTAAATGTAGCCCATTATAAAGATACCCTTTGTTGTGGGAGCCCAGGAATCCAGGCATCAGCTCAGACATCTTGTCTGCGCGTCTGTGCTTTCAGTCCCGGTCTCCATTGAGAAGCACTGCAGTGTGCCACATGGTAACCGGAAGGGACTGACAGTGCAGGCGCGCAGACTGCACTAACCTGCCCGTCACTCTCCTAATTTAAAGGATTTCTTTATAATCAACGACATTTCAGCGATAACATACCTATTATAAGTATGCAAGAAAAACACAAAGAGGGTGCCCAGTAGTGCCGGTTATCCTTACCATAATTTTTTGAAAAAAAGACTTCAACCCTTTTCCTATTCCTGTTTACCATTGTTGATCCAAAAGAAGGCAAAAAACACCCTCAAGGTGTTAATATGAAAGGATTCGAAATATACTCACAAGTATGATGGTTGTGGAGGGGCTTATACCCAAACACAACAAACTAGGCTTCCAGAGAATTTAGTTTAACCTGTCTCTGTTCAGGTAACACCGGACCGGAGTATGAAATCCACAGGATGCTGCTTCTTTCTCAAAAACTATTACTTTTTTATTTTAGTTGTATGTAACATAACATAAAAATATGTTTATGAAAAAATCTATTACAAATTATAAAAACAAAGGCTAGCTAAACAATGTTTCGTAGTCTCCTGACTACTTCGTCAGATTCATCATAGGCCAAAACAAGAGAAACACCTGTTGGGGGGACAGTGTCAATAAGCGATATCATCAGCAGTCACATGTGTCAAGCTGATCATAATATATTGTGAGCATGTTTCTTAAACCAGTGACAGGGTGGTGTCACATTGAATCACTGATGTTATTGCACCAGGAGCGCCTTCCTTCTTTTTGCTTTGCATATCTCTTATAAAGCTAGTCTCTTAATTATTGCAGGGGGACTTTATAGCAGGTGAAAGTTCCTCTTTAAATTATGTTTTTAAAAGGTCTCCAACATATTGATTCACAGTATACTGGTGAGCTAGTCATCATCCAAGGGGTTAAAAGCTTAATTTATATCAATGGGGATTTTAGGAAGGTTTATCCACTATGGTGAAACTGGTTTTCTCCAGAGTTCTTCTTTGGACATTAGACTCACTATTTATTCCTGAAATCTATTTAACCCTTTAAATGCCGGAGAGGTTTACAAGTAGGGCAGAGCAGGTAACTGACTAGACATACTTATTTTAAGCATCTCCTCAGCTGTTCTGGCCACACCCACATTCTGAATTCTGTCTGTGACCAGAGTAATCTCTACGTCCTTGCACCAGTTTTATACCCCATTGCAGGCTATTACTTAACCCCTTGGATGATAGATCACCAATGCATTTTGGAGCAATGAATTGGAGACGTATCTTACCACAAAGCAGTTAATGTTGTTATTTTTTTTTTTTTTTTGTCTTTGGTTGTTATAGGCCAAAGGTATTTTCCGTACAAGGAAAAAGTGGATGGGACTAGGAGCAGGACCGTGTGAGGATTGGGTGCATGTTCATGTGTGGAGCTAAGGGTACCTAGAGTGCCTTGCCTAGAGGCACCTGGGATGTAAATCTGGCCCTGTGTTCAAGGCATTGTGGAACAATAAGATGGCCTCCTCTCTAGCACTCAGAGTTTGGGAGGAAGGCACTGGTATAGAGGTTAGCCTAGGGTGCCATGTAGCCTTTCACTAGACTTGTGAACTTAGAGACAGATGTCCCAAATGCATCAGTCCATCAAGTCAATGTCCTAAAGGGCCCATATGTGTATCTAAACAGCACAAAGTTGTTGGCAAACTTTTCACATTCAAGTAAGGGTCTTCACATATTTATAATTAAGAGGAAAGACTATTCAAGCTACAAACTGATGATAACAGTACTATTCAAGCTACAAACTGATGGTAACAGTATGAGATAAACTTACTTAAGAGGAACCATACCGTAGTTATTGCCAGATCATAATTTGTTAAACATTTACAAACCTAGGTAGATTTCCTTCATAAGTGGTTAAGTGTCTCCATCTATATATAAGCTAGCAACTAAGATACAGGGTTGCCCATAACACACATTTGTAAAAAGACATAGTCTAAGCCAAACACTCACCCCATACACTACACACAGTCACACACATATTTTGGCAGACAGTGACACTGTAGCACAATGATACACACACACAGTGAGACACACAAAGTGGAGGAGTGGAAACTTATGAAGGAGGTGGGTGATAGGGGAAGGGAGGAGGAAGACATGATGAAGGAGGGGGGTCACGCTGGTAGTGGAGAGGGAAGACATTATGAAGAATGGGAAAGTCATGGAAGTGAAGGAGTGGAAAGATATGATGAAGGATATATGGCATGGTGGTGGAGGGACATGATGAAGTGGTAAGGGCTTATGGAGAAGGGCTGTGAAGATATGGTGATGGTAGGGTAGCAAGACATACTGTTGAATAGGTGCAGGTAACATGGTAAGGAAGGGGTTAAGTGCATCTCTCACTTGTTCCTGCCCCCCCCCCCCCCATGAAGAAGGCTATATGTTGGAATCACCCTTCTAATTCCTTTAATATTGTATCAAGGTCCTCGCTTGTGACACATAACCGGGACTGGCCAGGTGATGTCCTGCATTGCTCCTCCTAATTAACAAGATTTGCTGACTCCATGTGCACATAGGTATCCTGCGTTTAGGGTGCCAAGTTCCCTGCTAAGTGATGACGAGAGTGAACAAGGCGGGACACAGTTTCAAGGGAGGCTGATGGTCATGTAACTTATTCTGCCACAGAGGCAGGAAGTAAATTACATGACCATCAACCCAAATGAAACAGCCTCCCACCCATGGAAACATTACCAACACATGGTGGGTAGCTGAAATCAGCATGTGCACCTTGAATGTAGGACACCTATGTGCACATGGATTCATAAAAGCATAATAATTTACGAGGAGCACTGCAGGACATCCCCCCACATGGTCATAGCTCAATATCACTCAGCAGGGACTATCGTAGAAAATACAAACAATTATGAGGAAAATGCCAACACATACCCTGGTCCATGAGGGGGCATAGGAGCAAGTAACAGATGAAGAGTTCAATCCAGTGGGAGGAGTGAGACAGAAAGTGAAGGAGGGGCTTGCACAGTGGTGAAAACAATATGGAGTTCAATCCAGTGTGTGTATCATGAACACACGACACCTATGTGCACATGGAGGAAGTGAATACTGCAAGACATCCCCTGTCCGGTCTCAGCTCAGTGTCATGCAGTGTGGACCTCAACAGAAAATACAAACAACACATACCCTGATCCATGAGAGAGCAATTGAGTGAGTGGAAGTTTAGTCCAAGGGGGAATGAGCATGGGTCAGAAAGTGACAGTGGAAAGGGAGGGAAGAGGAGACAACCGGGAGGTGAATGTGATTTTTGTAGGGAGAGTGGAGGAGTTGCGAAAGTGAGGAAGGGAGTGATGGCAAAAAGGAGTGGGAGGACGGGTTATGCATGGAATGTGAGGACGTAAAATTTTACTTTGCTTTGAGGTAATTCTGAAGAAGAGAAGGTGATAGCAGACAAATTCACCTCCCTGTTTCTCCTGGAGAGGCAACAAAGAGGAGATTAACATATCTCCTTCGTACTACCGCCCTGGGGTATGACTGGCACAGTCAGAGAATTCTCCAAAAAATAACAGCTTCTTTTATTAATATAGATTGTATTTGCAGCATAAACGATCTCTACTGAAGACTGCCTATAGGAAATACCTCCTCATAACAAACAATGGGTTTTAATAGTTCTGAATGGTTTATAATGGTCAAGAGTCTTGATCACATGGTAAACTGAAATAACTAGCAGAAGACTACAACTACAAAAGAATTCAAATGAAAATAAAAACATATTGTGAGCCACTTATTCGTAGGACATATTTCCCTTTTACAGGACTTGAGATACACACAACATTAATATTTGGAGTCCACAGGACTGTTAAGACATAAGTATTGTACCTTAATATTGTATATACTATTCAACTCACATTTTTCTGCATTAGATATTATAGACTAATTTTGTTTAATAAATTGAACTGCAAAATAACATCCAGTTTCCCCAAAAAACATGCAAGTAATTGAGCATTTACTTTTGTGAGTGGCCTCTTCTCTGTCCCACACAGACTTAACAATTCATCTCGTTACATACTTGGTGCTGGTTTACACTAAAGACTAAACTGCTCCATTGCCAGAGTAAAAAGATTTTTGTATACATATAAACAGGGCTTAAAATATGAAGTCCTTTGCTACTAGCCAGACCTGAAAAGTTACTCGCCACTGCAAGCCTTAACATACCCACCAGGGCTGAATTTCTACTCACCAGGGCTGAATTTCTACTCGCCATTGGCTAGTGGCAAGTGGAAATTTTGAGCCCTGCATATAAATAAATAATGGTCCTTGTGGAAAACAGGAACCATGGAGTAAAGTATTCACCACAGGAGATAGGGCACTTCCATAAACAGTTCTCTTGAAGAGGAGACTCATCTTTGTTTTACCCCCACTAATTATGCTCAGCTTTAATGTATAGCAAAAAACAGAAGAAAAAAAAATAAGTAGGTCAGGAAGGTGGGCATCTGTACCAGAGAATCCAGAGGAAACCCCTGTCTGGAATTTAACATGTTTTTCTCTGGGCAGGCTGTCCTGTGTTCCACAAGGACTAAAACAAAAGTATTTATTGGTAAGTACAAAAAAATCCCCTTTTCTCTTTCATCCATTGTGGAACACAGGCATCAGAGGGATATACCTCAGCTAAATCTACCAAGATTCCAAGAACAGAGAGAAAAATCCCTAAAAGTACAAACCAGTCTCAGGGACAAACCAGAAACAATTATTAACCTCAGGTGTCAATGAACACAGATACCAAACCAAGAAACAGTAAAAAGGTTGCTAGAAGTAAAGGAAAGGAGGACTCCTATATGGGCATTACAGGCTGTATGGCCTTCCGTTCTACACGGGCTTCGGCCAAAGCCAGAATATTGACTTAGTACTGTTTAACAAACATGTGAAGAAATGACTACTGAGCAGCCTTGCACTGGGCAGAGGCCTGGACCTTGCAGGCCCAGGAAGCTCCCACTGCTCTTTTTCCTAAGACAAAGGCGAATATTGACCTTGATCCTAGAAGCCACCATCACCATAAACACCACCTGGACTGCATGTTGGCCCTGAGGAATGAGAAAAAGTGTGTCAGATTTTTGGAAAGCTCTGTGAGTTGAATGTAGGACTTCTAAACAGTGGAGCTCCATGAGATGAACGTAATGTGTCCGATTTTTGGAAAGTTCAGTGAGATGAACATAGTACATCTAAACAGTGAAGCTCCCGCTCTCACCTATTAAGACAGGGCTGGACAAAGAAAAGGAAGAATTTTATGGTTAATGTAAAATTCAGAGAAAACATTATGGATAAACCCTACAGGAGTTCCCAAAACCATCCTATCACAATAAAAAAATCCAAAATGGAGGTTTTATAGGACAAAGCCTATAGTTCACTACAAGCAGAACAGACAGAATTGCAAGCAGAAAAGCTGTCTTGAGAATCAAGAAACAAAGTGAAACAGAAGACAACAAAAGGAACTCTGAAACATTCTCAGACCAAATTCAAGTCTCCCAGAGGAACGGGGTCCCGAAAGACCGGGTAAACACAAACAAACCCTTCCACAAGGTTTGCACATCTGGCAATAAGTCAATATGCCTCTGAAAAAGCACAGATATAGCTGAAGTCTGGCCCTTGACAGAACTTAGACTAAGCCATTTCTGAAGCATTTTCTGACGGAAGGTCAAAATAACCTGAATACAGAAGTACCATATGTAAAACAAAGACCAAACCTATGATATGCTTTAGATTTAGAACTGCAAGCCTTCATCATAGTAGTGATGGCAGGATCAGAGAAACCCTTCTTCCTCAGAATGCTAACAAAGATAGCTTCTCCACCTCTAGGAGGCACAGAGGACCATGAGTGAAGAGGTCCAGAAGGAGTGGAAGACAAAGCAGCTTGGCAACAGACAGATACAGAAGATCTAAGAACCACACCTGCACTAAGAAGCAATCAGTATTACATGCGTCTACTCCATCCTGGCCTTCCTTTATACTCTGGGTATTGGAGTAAAAGGAAAAAAAACATATACCAGAGGAAACTGCCATGGCATGGCATTTTGTCCAGTGACAGAACAACAGGGCCCAAGATTCTAAAGCAAAATAGGGGAACCATGTGACCATCAGACCCATACCTGAACAATGGAGTTGAACACCGTGTGGTTGAGTTCGTAATTCCCATGATCCAGGCACTGATGGTTGAGAAAGTCCACCAATATGTTGTCCACTTCCATAATATACATGGCTGAAAGAGCTGAAAAATTAGCTACTGTCCAAGCTAGAATTATCTGAACACTGTGGGGCTGCCAGTCTAGTCCATGCTTGGTGAATGATGTAAGCAACCTTTGCTGGACTGTCAGACTAAATCCTTACCAGCAGACCCAGAAGTAACTAGGATCAATGTAGAAGAACAAGGTGAATTGCCCGAAGTTCTAATACTCTGACAGTCAGAAGACTCTCTTTGTCAGAACAAAGTCCCTCCCCAGCCCTTCAGACTGGCATGTGTCATGACTACGTACCAATTCAGTATGACCAACTGATGACTCAAAGTCCACTGGTGGCTCCAAGGCTCCCTCCTAAGATCTTACTTTAGTCAAAAAGAAAGAAGGGGATAAACGGTGAAGGCACCACTAGTGCAGACAAACCTAAATGTAATTCAATTCAACCAAAAGGATAACATATTTTATTTATTTTTTAAATATATTTTGACAGAGATTAAAAAGAAAAAATAAGATAAGAAGAAAGAATAGTATGGAGAACAGAAAAAGGACAACTGAAGGTGACAGTGGATGACAGGTAAGTATTACATAGATCTGGGTGTTAGGCAAGTGTTAGAGGTAGTATTGTTGCTCTTTACTGTTAGGGGTAGTGTAGGGTTAGTGTTTGGGAGGGTGATTATGTGATTGAGCTAATGGTCAGTGCTTGACAGTGTGTCAGGCACAGATCGTTAGCTTTTTTCCTTTGATGTTCCCTTTATTCACGCTATTTAGCATGTGTTTTGGGAACTTAACACACACAACGGACATTTGACCACAGGTCTGTTTCTGTGGCTCAATGTCCGTTGTGCTTTAAATTCTTAGGGGAAACTGAATACAGACTTAGACATTTTTTTTTGTCATCCGGTAGCCAATTTTGCCCTGCTGCAAGTTTTAGCAGGATTCTTTGAATCTAGTCCTTTAAGTCCAGGATAGGAAACACCTACCGTCCTTTTTGGGAACAATGAAAAGGTTGTAATCTCTCCTGTGGAGATACAGGCACCAAGGCCTGTATACACATCAGGGTAGAAATCGCTTCTAGGTAGGCCCAGCACTGGATTGCAAGGGACTGGAACATGAAGAAGAGATGAGGAGCAAGTATTTGAAATCCATGCAATAATCCTCCAAAATCACCCTTAACACCCAAGGGGCTGGTATACAAAGAATCCATACTGTGAAAGAGACACAGACATTTTCTTATCACCTGAGTGGGCCTCCACAAGTCATGCAGAAGTAGACATTTCTTTTTTTTGCCTCCCCACGTTACTTGGATTTCAGGGAAGGAAGCATATGTTTCACACAGTGGATGCCATGAGTTTATACCTTTGCTAGAGGGAGAGTGAAAGCCAGGTGTCTTCCATGGAATGTAGGAACACTTGAGGGTAACCTGCGAAAAGAGAGCTCTTTCCCCCAACAAAATGGCTAATGACTTTCTGCAATTCTGAGTCAAACAATCGCTGGCCCACAAACAGAAACAGACAGCACACAGGACTTGCCAATTATATGCATTTGCCTCAATGATCTTAGAAAGAGAAAGAACAATATCCCCTTTCTGAGACTCTGAACAGACTGCACCTAATAGCTGCTAACCACAAATAACCATGGCCCTTGTTACCCATACCAGGTCACACAATTAGATTCAAGAAGAGAATCCAGGTGTTATGATCCTAATTCTGGAATGCAGCTGAGCCGCCAGACAATGCTATGTTCTTAGAAAGGCAAGAATTGGGAGGTCAGCTTCTATGGTGGGGATAGCCCCACTGCAGCAAGCAAAAATAAAAAAGTACTTGAGCCATTGTTTCCTGTTTGGTGGCATTCACTTGGTCAAGGAAATGATAGAGAGGGAAAAGTGCCAAACTCCTTTTGCACCTCCTGAAAATGTTTGAAGATGAGGAACTCTAATATATGGTCACTCTAAGATGATCAAGGTCCTTCTTCAAATGAACCCACAGGGGTAAGGGAGGAAGTAATAACCCCTCGCCAAAAGGGTTAATCTGTCTTTTTTTGGGGGGGGGGGGGGGCAGGGTGGTCTTGGTTCCAAGACTGAAGGCCTCATTAATAGATGTAGGAATAGTAGCCAAAGTGGAAAGAGCAAAAGGGACATAATGTACTAGTAAAATCCTTGAGAAGACTAGTGTGACAGGAAGAACAAAGGGTTAATGGAGAAAGCCCTGATAGTCTTAGACTTCTCCATATCTCTTTTGTACTCAGTCATAGCAAGGAGACCCCCAAATGGAGAAATACAGAACAGAAAATAAGAATAAAGAACTTATCTGCCTTTTGTGTGGTAAGGATAAGGTGTCAGGTGGGAGATTCAACCACAGAGAGAGATATGTATATCAGGTGCCTCATTGAATGATCTACAGATTAGAAAAATAAGAGCTGTAATAGCATCTCCCCTTCCTTCACTGAGGCCCAGGGAACAAAAAAAGCTCCCTCCAAAAAAGAAAATGGTACAGTGGCTCTCTAGCCACCCAAGCCTACATATACTCTCATGGGAGCACCTCATATGTCTCATCAGTTCATTCCAATGGGCCAAAGCTGACCCTGTTCCACAGGACAAGTCTAAACAGTAGCTGGTGCAGCACCAAATATGGAGGTCATAAGTGCTCATGCCAAGGTGACCCAACCCAATACAAAAAAAATATAAAAAAAGAATACAGTGCAAAAATATATCCATTCATTCATGCAATGATTATAGTAGCCAGGTGGAGATGTGAAAACGAGTTTAAAGGACCAAAGTGACAAGTATAGCAAGAAACAGACCTCAGATTTCAGAAAGCTCTGAAAGCCATCCCCAAGCAGCCCATATACATCCTAGAGAAAGAGGAAATAGGAACCCACCAATTGGGGGGATTGAACAGCCCCATATAAGTCAGAAAAATAAAAAAGCAAAGATAATCTCCAGCTGGACTGTCGCCTACCAAAACACTTTTATAACTGAGCATTACTGGTGGGGGTAAAATGGATCAGAGAACTCTTTGTGTAAGTGCCCTGCCTGCTAGAGAAGGATACTTTACCCTATAGCTCCTCTGTTCCACAAGGGACAAAAAAGAAAATACAGTAAAAGTTCCTTACGTTCTAACGAAAAGAAGAGTAATTCTGGAAAAAGCATCTTTAAAAGATGGTATGTTTTATATTAATACCAGCAAAAGATGCACAGAATTGTTCATGCAAGAAGTAGGGTACGTAGACCGGATGTCTGAGATGCCAGCTTTGTTCCACTGGTTGTCACACATACACTGCCACCCAGCTTTGTCCCACTATCTGTTCCACCAGCTGTACACTGATAGTCACAGACCCACACTGTTTGCCATCCCAGCCTGGTTCAACTGTCCCAACTTTGTTCCTAGGAGGCAAATCAATAAGGGGTGGATAATTATGACTGACATTCTTTTTGGAGGTTAACCCAGCTTATGCACATGTCAAGTTTCTTTTCACCTTTTGATGCCATAATCTCAAGCATCACATTAAAAATGTGCCTGTTTTAATTCTTTTTATTGTTAGTGGAATGCATAAAGCCGTCACTTTGCAATCTCACGTTTTGTAACCTTTTTGCATACAAAAAAAATGTCAATAAATTCTGTCAGTGTGCACTCATCGAACTTCTGCTAATGGAGTGTGTCATTAATAAATGTTGTGCTTTAAGCATGTTATCAATTCTGTCAGCATAATAAAATCTCTCCTAATTGGGATTAGGAAATCAATCTTTGTGGTCTTTGTACTAGCAGTTTAACTTTTTCTGAGGGTGTAGAATATGTGTTCTCATACTTGGATTCTGCCAAGTGGGTGCAGTACAGCCTACGTGGCAAAACTGTGGCTTATCTATGTTGTTATAGGCCTGTTCTTGCTGAGTATAACAAGTGCACATCCCGTTGTTGGGAGATTTTTCATTCAAATGTTATAAGACCTCAAACCTGTTTGCAATCAAACTGTTAGCAGGTAAAAGGAACTGCAGTTTAATTCACCCTTAGAGTGCTGCCCAATGCATTGCTTCGTAGTGCGATGGACATCTCCCTTTGAGACCCTAATCACCAAGAAAATTGAGCTAAATAACTTTTAAATGAAAAATCTCCCAGCGGTAGGAGAACACTTGTTTGAAACAACAGGAAAATAATTACAATCTATTTCTAATAGAAAAGGTTATTGTTCTTTTAAATACTTGCACACACAAATGCCTTTTCAGCAAAGGCAAGGTTATCTGTAATAAAAAATGACAGAATAAATTCTATTTAGAATATTCTCTGGTATGCTAATTGGTGGCTCCTGTGCAAGTATGTTATTAATTAGCAATACCCTTTTTAATTATGTAGACTTAAATACCTCATTTTAAATATTGCTTGGTGATGAGAGAAATGCTGGAAGTCCAATAAAAAAGGAATTCACAGAGAATGTACTGTTATTCACAAAGTTTTCTTAAGTGTCCAACATTCAAGTGGAGGTCTGGTCAACTTACCACTGCAAAAAAAGTAGCAGTCAACATGGGAGTTGTAGTCTGGCAGCAGCTGGAGGGCCTCACATTGAGGGGCAGGAAAATATGGGAGTTGTAGTCGGGCAGCAGCTGTAGAGCCTCATATTGAGGTGAAGGTAATTATAGGAGTTGTAGTCGGGCAGCAGCTGTAAGGGCTCACATTGAGGGGCAGGATATTATGGGAGTTGCAGTCGGGCAGCAGCTGGAGGACCTCACATTGAGGGGCAGGAAATTATGGGAGTTGTAGTCGGGCAGTAGCTGGAGGACCTTACATTGAGGGGCAGGAAATTATGGGAGTTATAGTTGGGCAGCAGCTTGAGGGCTAATATTGAAGTGCAGGTAATTATGGGAGTTGTAGTCGGGCAGCAGCTGGAGGGCTAATATTGAGGTGCAGGTAAATATGGGAGTTGTAGTCAGGCAGCAGCTGGAGGGCTAATATTGAGGTGCAGGTAATTATGGGAGTTGTAGTCAGGCAGCAGCTGGAGGGCTAATATTGAGGTGCAGGTAATTATGGGAGTTGTAGTCAAGCAGCAGCTGGAGGGCTAATATTGTGGAGCAGGTAATTATGGGAGTTGTAGTCGGGCAGCAGCTGGAGGACCTCACATTGAGGGGCAGGAAATTATGGGAGTTGTAGTTGGGCAGCAGCTGGAGGACCTCATATTGAGGGGCAGAAAACTATGGGAGTTGTAGTCGGGCAGCAGCTGGAGGACCTCACTTTGCCCATCCCTGCTATAAAAGAAATAAATCAGACTCATATTGCAAATTCTACCCCATTAAAACAGGATATATAAAAATATGAATTGGTAAGATTAATCTTGTACGTTGTTCGAGGGATACTTAGTTAAGCTACTTTGCTTTCAACATCTTTATAGTAAAGACAAAAATGATATTAATTCATAAACCTAAATAAGGTGATATACAAACTCTATATTAGCATGAGAAATTGAGTGTAAAGCATGCCAGAGGGACTTGTATCATGTTATACGGCAATGCACAGCGGAGAGTCTCTGACAATAAAATGTTAGACACCCCTCTCATTAACCTCTTGAACGTTAGACAGGTCTCCAGTGCATTGTAAAGCAATGCATTTGAGACCCTTCTATCATCGAAGAGGTTACGTGAGGTGCTATGAGCAGGGCTTGAAATTTTCTGAAGGATTTTTAGTGATTAGCGCTTAGCTGTCAATTCAAGCAACAGAATCATTAGTATGCCAGAATTTACATAACACTCTGCATCGTTAAGAAGCCTTGTTTGCATAGCCTGCTCATTAAGGCCAGTCCATGCCAGCTAGGCTCAGTATAATCAGCCTTCTACTGAAAGCTATGGACGTTAGCCATAATGGGAGAAACTGTATAAAAAACGTTCAGGAAAATGAATGCCCATAAAAATATAAATTAAAGGGACAGTAATGCCCCATAAAAAAGGTTTCTTGTTTTGTAGAGGTTAAAAAAATAAACTATATGCTACAAATCCTATCTCTCAAACATCTATGGTTTGAGAGATATTCACATTGAAAGTTTCTCTTTTCCCGGTACCAGGTGTAAAGCTGAAAGCAAGATATTTGAGTTGGTTGACTCGAGGAGGCTCTTCAGCAGAGCCGAAATCGCATTATTTAAAAAGAACAGTGCTGACGTGAGGAGAAGGGAGGGGGGAATTTTCAGTGCGGATATTTCTCAAACCATTTTCTACAAATAATTCATTTTTTAACCTCTACAAAACTAGAAGAATTTTTTATGGGACATTGGTGTTTGATAAAAAAAATTATACCAGCCTTTCCTTAATATACCTTATCACAGGTAAGTGGGCTATTGAGTAAAGTGAGTGTTCAAACTAATGGTGCAACTAGTCCCAGGGGCAGCTGTAGGTTTTTGGGGGCCCTAAGCAAAACATTTATATGGGGACCCCCTTTTACTCCCATGTTGGCATTTCTAAAAATATATTGCCAGCTGATTTTGTTTAATGTGGTGGTGGTACTATATAAGTGCTGCTGGGCCATCTGACCAAGCAGGCACCCTAAGCAGCCTTATATTGTAGCACCAACAATGAGACCAAATAACAGTGACACACATAACAGGGAATGGGTATGTTGTCCTGAGCACAACAATACACCTTGTGAGGTTAAAGAGTCCATAGTTATCAAGGAGCTTACTTGATCCTTTACTGAAAATGGTCAGTTGAAGGATCTCCTCTCTACCAGTTTTATCAATGACCAGGCTTACAGAGTCTGAGTAGGTACAATCTTCCTTACTGCTCAGACCTGTGATACAGTGAAATTCAAAGTAGGCATCATCTTATCTTCAAGAGGTAAGGATTAGATATTGATTCACTAGTTTTAAAGTTTAAACGCCTTAATCCATTGCTGGTCATTAGAGAAAAGTTAATCTGTCAGTGAGTATGCTCTTGGTATTTACTTACTTCTGGGTTTGGGCTAAAAAACCCAAGGATCGTAGATATCAGAGATCAAAAAGCCGTGAGCTGAAATACATGTAGGTAAATACTGTAAGCATGCTCACTGATAGCTTTACCTTGCTCTTACAGCAAGCAGCAGCAGAGTAAAGTATTTATAGATGTGAATCTGTATTTCTCCCACATCTCCAGAAGATATGATGAGGCTGGGGAGATGCCTAAAGAAAACTATTTTAAGAGGGAAATTGAAACAGCAAGAAGAACATGGAACCTAATGCTGTATCTTCAAAATTGTTCTTTTCTTTTTTATTAATGAGCCATATGAGCAATCCTAGGAGTGACAGTGTGGTTCATAGAGCTACAGACCTGGCGCTGCAGTGCTAGCAAAACACTTTCCTATATGCCGAGCCTTCTCCCTGCACAGGAAATGAAGGAAGATGCCACCATAGCCAGCCCCCATAAAATTTACCAACCCTGTGACCTTTACAAGCTTTTCCCCCAAAGTGTCAAAGGTGTCTTTAAAGTAACCTAAATTATAGTGACCTGTTAAAAAGATAATAAGTGTTGTTTTAAAAATCATTGTATTAGTCACAAGACAATTTCCACCACTTAGGACCAGTTGCAGTGATATGGTGGTTCAATAACCCAATTGAAATAATCGAAAAACACTACATAATTGTAGAATTATGTACTATTTAAATTTCTTAACCCTTTCAGTGCCAGAGGGCTACGTAACACAACCTCTATTTCCAAAGAAGGCCAAATGCATGTCTGAGGTTAACTGGTATTCCTGAGCTGGACACATACCTCCCAACATTTCAAATGGTCAAACAGGGACACTTGTGTTTTAAGGGGTGTTGCTGGGGGCGTGGTTGGTGGGAGGGACATTACCAATAATTTTTAGGTTATTTCATGACCTGTTGACATCTATTTATGTAAATGAAGAAATGATTTATCACAAGACCAAATTATTTTATTTACACAGTATGATTTATAAACACATATACTGTTGTTCAAACAATCACCAATGTGTGTTTTATTGCTGCAGAGCAATGTGTTAAAAACTCCAGTGTCTGATATCCTAAAAAGAGGGACACCAGGGTGGGAAAGAGGGACAGAGGGATTTGAGTCTCAAAGAGGGACTGTCCCTCCTAGAGAGGGACACTTGGGAGGTATGTGGACATCCCTCTTGGAGGAGATTAGTCTGATATGTGCATGGAAATGTCTCTCCTATAATGGAGCTAGAAAGTGAAAATGTTATTATTATTTTTTTTTTAACAGTAACTATCTATAGAACAAGAAATATCAGCTTTTGTTCATCCTCAGAGCCTCTCACATATTTCAGCTTTGTTTAGGGTATCTTTCTAAAGGTGAAAGGTAGTCCAGATATGAACCCTTTAATCTCAGTGCCCAAGGAAAACAGCAAAATTGTCCCCTATGTTGAAGTTGGCTTACCTCGCAATTGTTCATCTTTAGCTTCCTGGATACAGCCCTTATTGGAGAGGTAATGGGCATAAGTACAGGAGGGAACTAGCAGAGAGGGACAATCCATATTTATAAACATTGTTACATAAATTATTCATCAACATAATATTCATATTATATTAACTCTGTACATGGCTACAGAAACAAGTTACAGTACGTGAATATAAATACAATGCATTACACAGAAGCCACAAAAGAGAATTATTTTTAAAAGAAAAATATCTTGCTGAACCTAGCGCTCCTAGAAACGTCTGGATCTCTGAGTTTAAATTTCAGTAATTTGCTTCGTATATAAAAATGTATGAAGGCCCTCGGGACAGGTCCCTAAGTGACTTGTTAGCAGAGAGAAGTGACGCTGCCAGATTACCTCTGGATCTGAATGTCATCCTGTGCATAAAGTTTGTATGGGCTGATCAAGAAATACAGCAAGAAGGTATACACCAGAGGGAGATAGATACAGGAAAGAGTGAGATTCAACAGAGAATGTGGAAACATGAGAGAATTGAAAGGAATTGTTACAATTCTGGGACAGGCCAACAGCACCATAGGAGAAAAATAAAAAATTGAATTGATTAAATGGAGCTTTTAAAGGAAAGGTAACCTTTTTATTTTTTTTCTCAATTTATATTTTGTAGTTGTTATATCTTATTTGTGTTAGGAATAAAGTATTATTTATTGCAAGAATCACTTATAAAATCTCACCCTCTGACCCCTTTTCATCATGTCATGTATTTCCCACCGTCAGGGCAAATTCTGTCTTTGATCTCACAGAAGATCAAAATTCCGGTATCCTTTTGAATTGTCGCCAAGTTAAGGGGCACAATAACTATGTCGCCTGGTTGAGAAGGGAGACATTCTGATGTTGAGACATCAGAATGTCGCGTAACCAGGCGACATACTTGTATGTAATGTGGTGGAGATGTGAAGGGGTAAGTAGAAAAATTAGCTGTTTT
Source organism: Rhinophrynus dorsalis (assembly GCA_037306005.1). NCBI lineage: Eukaryota > Metazoa > Chordata > Amphibia > Anura > Rhinophrynidae > Rhinophrynus > Rhinophrynus dorsalis. The sequence goes on along the minus strand of CM074722.1, from coordinate 405,766,993 downwards.
GTTGGTCATTGTTACTCGACATTCTGATGTCTGGACATTCAACCAGGCGACAGTTATTGCACCGTTTTGTTGGTCTCCCATTAGCTGGCAACAATTCAAAAGTGAACCAAAATTCCTCAGTCAAAGCTTGTAAACAATGCCTGAAGAGCCTTGATCATGCTCAGGATTCCTTCTGCCGATCTACATTGTGTGGTATGGTGTTATGGTTGGCAAGCAAGACAATGAGTCAGACGGTATAGTTAATATCACCTTTATTAGAATAATAATAACAGCAATGCACAATAGTAAAACAACAAGCAGAGGGTGACCGAAGAGACAAAACTCTATAAAAAATAGAAGTCTGCCCAAAGATCCACCACTACTGCTAGATACTAGGCCTCAGCCCACTGTAGTCTCTGGATACGGAGAAACTCCCAAAGGACTAGCACTGACTCAGCCTGCAGTCAGTCTAGGAGAGATGTCTCCAATAACGAACGCAACCAAGGAGACGACTCACGCCTGCATTCAGTAAGATGGAGTCTGATAGAGACCCAGGTCTGCCCTAGGATGGATGTCTGTGGAGCAGGAGCCAATACATGGAGGAAGCAGACAAAGCCCCTAGTCAGCACCAGCTTGGATAGTCAGACACGCCAGGTCATACACTGAATGGGTAGTCAGCCAGAGCCACAGGTCTGCACCAGATAGGATATCCACTGAAGCTTTGGTATGCTGGATGCGCAGTGGACAGAGCCCCAGGTCAACACCAGAATGGGTAGTCAGACAAGTCAGGTCATACTTGGAGAGGGTAGTCAGGCAGAGCCACAGGTTTACACCAAATAGGATATCCACTGAAGTGTTGGTATGCTGGATGTGCAGTGGACAGAGCCCCAGGTCAACACCAGGATGGGTAGTCAGACAAGCCAGGTCATACACTGAGTGGGTAGTCAGCCAGAGCCACAGGATTGCACCCGAAAGGATGTGTAAGCCAAATCGGAATGCTCAAAGAGAATGGTCAGACAGAGCCACAGGTCAACACCAGGATAGATAGACAGACAAGCCGGGTCATACACAGGAATCAGGAACATAAATCAATTAACTGCTCAGAACAACAACGTATTGTAACAGATATACAGGCCCATAGAGGTTTATAAAGGAGTAGAAGAAGGCGGGACTAATTAGGTCCTCCAGGCTGGGCCTATAACAGGCGTCCAGGCAAGTGCCTGATTCAGTGATGCCAGTAACAAGGAACCAGACCAGGCCACAGGCAAAGAGGGATGCTGCTAGTGATGCCAGAGCGTCAGTCAAGAACCCGGCTCCCGGCCGAATGGCACAGGCCAAGGTAAGGCACTGTGACATATGGTCACTTCAAACATGGTATCACGGTGCCCGTGATCCCTTTGCTGTCATTCTCACTTGTGGTGCTCTCTGATTGGCTGAGCAGGTTTGGCCCACCCCCGGTGACCTTTTTATACCCAGCCTTTCGTGGTGTTCCTGAGCCAGTATTGCTGTCTTCCGTTGATTCTGATTCCTGTGTACTGAATTGGCCTGTCCTGACTACGCTCCTGTGTTCCTGTTCCGTGATCTGACCCGGCCTGGCTGACGTTCCTGTTTGAGACTGATCTGGCTTGTCTGAGAACCACCTCCGTGTACTGACCCGGCCTGGCTGACGTTCCTGCTTGTGATTGATCCGGCTTGTCTGTGAACCATCTCTGTGTACCAACCCGGCCTGGCTGACTTCCTTCTATGTGTTCTGAACCGGCTTTTTCCAGTGACCTCCGTGGACTGTTTCCTGCGCTGTTGTCGCTGTGGTGACATTCTGACTTCCGCCAAGGCCCAGCACCAGACCGACTGTCAACTGCAATAGTGCTTCCGCTGTGTAGAGCTTACTGTGCTGAGTCTCCGTTACAGATTGCTGAGCTGTGTTATTGTTCTGAGCCTTCCTGCTACTTGCTGAGCATTGCACTGTTCACTAAGCCTTGCTGTACGAGCTGCTTAACCCGTTCTATGCTGGTATCTTCCGTGTGAGCCTTCACGTTATTGTTGAGCTTACTCCCGTCTACTGCTACTTCTGCCGAGCTGGCCGCTTGTATAACTGCTTTGGTCGGCAGCTCAAACACCCATCTAGCAGAGTAGTCGGTATTATCTTCCGTGCCCGGTGTGGCGCCATTGGCTCTAGCATTGTCTCCGGTATACGCCTGTGGAGGCTATTGGCTCAACCCCTCCTACAGCTCTGGGTGGTCTCCGGTGTACGCCCGTGGGGCTGTTGACCATCTCTACGGTTACAGCAGTCTCTGTATTACGCCCGTGGGGGCTGTTGGCTAAGCTCTTGCAGGTTTCTCCGGTATACGCCCGTGGGGGCTACAGGCTCAAGTCACCGGATCGCCGGTTATAATTCCTAGCGCCCGTGGGGGCCAAAGGAGAGCTCTTGCATACTAGCAGTCTCAGTGGGATGCCCGTGGGGGCTACCGACTCAAGCACTAACAAATATTGTTGCTGTCATTCCTACGCCCGTAGGGGCTACCGATTCAAGCACTTACAAACATTGTGGTCCTCATTGCTACACCCGTGGGGGCTATGAACTGAGATAATTCAAGGCAGTACTGACTGTGTATTCAGCCTCCTGTGCTCTAACACCTACAGCTTTATTCACCACCTTGGGCGTGCCAAACTCCACAATTGAGACTGTCTTTTGCAAGTTAACCCTTGAGTAGCCTGGCTATAGTGGCCTTCACTGTGATATGCTATAGTGTTCATTGTACTCTATTGCTTACCTGTATAGCTACTCTGATTGTATTAATTATCACTATTATCGCCTATAGAGGGTGCTTCTTTTATTATTTTTTCAATAAACTGTTTTACTTCACCAACTGGTCTGAGTGTCTTGAAAACCGTAACACATGGTCAGGACAGCCAGGAGGTTGTATTTTAAATGCAGTTTATTGTAAAGAGCAACAACAAAAGAAAGTCTCTTTCCACTTTTAGGGTATGCTTCCCCTTTAAATCAAACAGGTTTTTGACACCAAATAAAAAAATACCCAAATAAACAGGCCTACTTCTTTCAGGAGGCTAACTCACAGTAGTTCCCTCACTACCAGTTACTGACCCAGCTATTCTGGGTTCCAGTACAAAATAAAATAAGTAAACATGCAATTTTTTCAGTTAACCCCTTAAGGACTGGCACACGAAGCCAGCACTTAAGGACCACGGGGCATTTATTTATTTATTTATTTTTTTACGATTTGGATCAGGGCTGGGGAGCCCTGAATTCCATGATGTTCCAGGACCGTCACAGGTCCTTAAGTGACAGACAGCCGTGACGTTCCTGGCACGGCAGTGGTCGTTAAGGGGTTAAGAAGCTTTCTCACCACTCCTTGGTTTTAAATGCAGACAGACAGCTTGTAGGTCTCCAAGCATACTATCCCAGTGCAGTCTGACTCCACACTGGTTTCAGGTCTACTGTATAGGTCTGAGCTAATTAGCCAGGAGCAGGTGTGCTAGCAGAAGGGAAAGAAAATCTTAACCATTTAGTAGCCAGGATAAACTGTTGTATCCTCTGGCTGATGTATACATGGTCCTGGACTCTGTCACAATTGTCTTGCACTCGCTACTCACGAGACATATAACTTGCACCTTTGGCTACACAACTCATTAGCTGCAATGCTAAAATAGTAATTATGGCAAAACAGAGGTACAGTATTAACATAAAAAGAAAATGGAGGCAGTTGTACTTGTAAATGCTATGCCCATGCCACATTATTTCCTTTTAAATTAGTGGCTGCTCCTCAATTCTATGAGAACTAATTTGGAGAATGTGTTCCCTGACTAGCTCCATGTCTTATAACTTTACTTAACCCTTTGAGTACCAAAGGGGAATCCAATACATTGCTTTGAAATGCATTGGATATCCCTCTGTAACTCAAAGGGTTACATTGGTTGTAGTGTTTCCCTCTTCTTGAGTACCATGGGAATGAGCAATGCATAGTCTTCCAATGCCCTGCAAACTATTCACATCCTAAAGGAAAAAAGCATACAGAAAATGGCAGTTCAATAGGGCCGGATTTACATCCCTGGTGCCCCTAGGCATGGCACTCTGGGTGCTCTTAGCCTATAAAGGGACATAAACTGATGCAGGGTTATTACCACTATCAATTCCTGGCTATACTAGGAAGTGACAGATAGTATGCCCATGCAGAGGAATGTCTTCATTTGAGATTAAAACATTCAGTGCCAGAAAGGTGTGCAACACAATGTTCTGGGTTGCATTGTACTCCCCCCCTAATACTTAAGGGGGTTTGGACACATCCACAACATGTGTGTGGCTAGCACAGCTGAGTCACCTCGGAACATCTGGAGCTGTAGGCAATTGCCTACTTTTTCTATTGGGAAATCTTGCCCTGCAAGTCTAGTAGTGACTACCACTCACTAAGGATTCACCATCTGTATGATGGCATGTGAAGAAACGTAAGGTATAAAGCCCATTGGGGAATATAGTCATCCACTATGTATCTATAAGTGGAGAGGCAGCATAGTAGTGCTTTGTCTGTCAATGGTAGGATATGTAACCTAGTTACAGGCAGGCAATAACAGAAGTCATACTGGTAGTCAATTAGCCATCATTGTGCTTGTATGTATAACCCTTTTGGAGCCTTATAAATATCTTCAGCACACGAATGGTAAGTGCACACTGTGAAGTATTGGAATGAAGCTTCCAAATTGCCCATGTGTATGTATGTATGTATGTGTGTATCTTTATTTATATGGCGCCACACAGTGTACGCAGCGCCTTACAATAGACATATGTTACAATAAATAAGAGGGGATGAAATAAGTGCGACATTCATAGAAACAATGGGAGAGAGGTCCCTGCCCCAAGGAGCTTACAGTCTAAATGGATAAAGGGAGACATACAATGGGGTAAGAGGGTGTTAAGTCTCCATCATTGATAGGCCAGTCATTGCTAACCTTGTGCCCGCTATCCCTTTTCAGTTACACTACTTGTATTTGCAGTGTTAGTCCATAATGTCAAGAGGGATTTATTTTTGCAGGTTCCTTTGTGGATAATATAAGCTTTGCAATGTTTCATTAATGGGATCAAAAGCCCCATTTATATCAATGGGGATTTTGAGTGAGTCTATGTGACCCCAATAGTATAGTTGGTTTGCTCCACTTTGCTTTTATACATATGGCTTAATGTTCCTTCTTCCTCAATATTTCTCTTTGTTAGTTTCCCACATTGTATATCTCCATGTATTTCACCCTCAACACTGATAATAATATCCTCTCTCTCTTCCATAACGTTCTGTTTGTTCTCATTCTCAGCTTTCACAAACGTCTTATTTATTAGTATTCATGTCTTAGTGGCCATCTGCACCTTATCAAATCAAATTGCCAATGTTTATTAATCCATCAATTTACGTCCCTCTATTAATATATGTTTCTCTTGAATCTTCCACTGATCTCTGTATGTATCATTTTCTCTCTCTATTATATATATATATATATATATATATATATACATACACACAAACACATACACACAGACACACACACTCTCTTTCTCGCTCTCTCTAGATAGACAGACAAGCAGAGCTGCAGCCATTGTCAATCCACTGAAAAATAAGGGCCTCCACAGAAAGCTTAAGATATGTACCACAATCTGCCACGCTGGTCCAGTGCAGGTTGGCAGATATGTGTCTAGAACCGGAAACCTTGCAGTTTGTGCAGATTCCCCACAGCTGGTGCATTAACCAACTGAAGCTATCTCACCAGGATATATATATATATATATATATATATATATATATATATATATATATATATATATATATATTTGTGTGTGTGTGTGTGAATCTGCCAATTTATCACTCTCTCCCTCTCTCTCTTTCTCTCTCTCTCTATATATATATACTAGTTGAACAGCCCGTTACATGGGCCACAGTCCCACTGCCACCTGGTTGCAGGGCAGTCACGCGCAGTAGAGACTGCCCGTGCTGCATCTGATACAGAGCTGGACGCTACTTCGGAGCACCCAGCTCTGTATCAGCCTCTTCACGTGCAGTCTCTACTGCGCATGACTGCAGCACGCACAGGAGTGTCTACTGCGCATGTCACGGCATTACACACGTTTTAGCGAATTATTATATAGGATTTGTTTCTATAAAGCTCTGTCTCTCTACATTGTTGTATACTAAGTACTGGTAATCCATAAACTCATGTACTTCATACATAAAGCTTTCACTTATTTTGCTCTTTAAGATGAATACATTTTAGTGTGGAAATAATCTATTATATCCAATCACATGGGCACTTACCGTGTATTATATTAAAAATCATCAGCATGTTGAGGACTTCATATATCTAAGGGCCTAAGTAATATATTTATGGGTCAGTTTCTTTGATTTAAAAATATATTACAAAACACAGTCTCATAGGACTGTTACAGTGCCTCTTATTTACATACAGATTGTAGACAAATAATTCCCATCTGTAAATAATAGAATTAATGCAATTCTGTCACTCTAGCCTTGTTCTGCCTCATACTCATAGAACTATATTGCCATCCACACCTGTTTTGTTCCACTATTTCAATACTATTCACAGAAACACATACATGCTGTAGGCCACTCCTGCCTTGCTACTGTGTCCCACTGTTAGTCACACAATAACCAACACAAAATATGTATTTTCATGTGATAAAGAAAAAAAAAATCAAAGAGTGAATGTTAAAGACAGGTCACTAGCAAAAAAATATGGATTGTTTGAAAATTTAGTATTCTTATCCTGGCTTTCCAATTTTTCTATCAGTTACTCTGTGGTTCTGGCCTTAATTGCAAATCAGTTGTCAATTACATAGAGAAGAAGATTGTGGGCTCTGGACACTGCATAAATGGACATGTTTTCCTCTTGTGGGAAAGTCAGCCAAAAAAAAAACAGAGCACCAATAGGAAACATCTTAATATCTGCTGCAGTATTATGCAGTGGTTCAATGGAGGTATTTCACAGCACAGTATTGCATCTCAATAGCTAACAAAGAAAAAAAAGACATGGGTCCTAAAAGTAGCACTCGGCCAAGTACGTATAGTTACACAGCAAAAATATATAAAGATAGACCGAATAAAATATAAGATTTATTTAAGACTGCAAAATCACCTGTTGGGACATCAAGCAATTGCAAACTGTACCGTCCCCCGGAGCCACACCAAGCAAGTGATACTATATCAAACCAAACCCCACAATGCTCCCCCAAAAAGCAATACAAGGGAATATGGTCAGCACAAAGAAAGAGTCTAGATTGAAGTGAATACGATTATACTGAATGTGATATCACAAAATATATGAAAAATAAATAATATCCATGAAAAATAATATGAACATTGACACTAATCCAGACAATGATGATGAAAGTCATACTGAGCTATAGGAAAATAGAGTAAAGTCAATGATGATAATGAAGATGAATAATGAATTATTAGTTAAATAAAGTCAATTGTGATAAATGGCATTAATGGGGAGTACATAAGAAAGTGAGTCTGGACGTCTTCCCTGTATATAGATATACAATCAATACCACTGGCATAAATGTATTCTGGGATATATACACTTACCCCTCTTCTCCCATTAAAAGGCTAAACCGGCAGGTAAAGAAATAGGATGAAAACATCACTCACAAGTTGCCTCTTGTCTCAGAAACCAGCTCATCATCATTTGTTGATGGATGCACTCACTCAGCTAGCTGCATCGCCTCACAATTGAAACGTTGATCGGAAGCAAGCAACCATCAAATATCCATGAAGAACTAGCATGCCTCATGGAAGCAAAAATATACAACATAATCTTCACAAAAGCTCTGAAAAGGTGTATAGTTTGATCTGTTTATGATACAACAAGAAATAATACATCAAGGATATTGTGTACGATGCTTGGAGGATTTTCTTGGGCGATTTGAAAACATCATAGAATTCAAAAAATGCAAGAATGTCAAAGAATATTGCAAAGCAAAAAAAAAAAAAAAACCCTAAAAACTTGTTTCTGTAAAACTGCACAAATCTCGTTTCCATTAATGGCATTTGACACCACTGTATTTTTTATATATACAAATTATTCATATTTACATTTAAATGAATAATGACCATTTGTAATTAAGATAGTCTGCAAGTTAGATCACACTTGATTGCTTATCCTGAAGTATAGTCTGTTATATTCCCCTTTTTTTGTTATTCCTAATATGTCTCTGACAAGGAGGACATTTATTTCTCTCTCTTCGGATTCATATTTGAAAATATCTCCACTTTCAAAGTAAGATACAGAAATATCCCTTGATTTATAAATTCAGTGATCTCACTGTCAGGATCATACATGTTTTACCAAAACAATAAAGTATAATTAGTTTGACTTTAAAGCGGAACTATGACGCTAATAACATTGCCCCCCCTCTCCCCCAATATATTTCTAACCTAGCAATATGCAAAACCTTCTTGTTCTTAAATTCAATAAGTCAGTGGTATTGCTGGAAAACACTTCATTTGCAGGCATCGGGCTGCACAGAGCTTACAAGAGAAGCTCTGTGCACCTGCGCGGTCATGAGCTTCAGTTACCTTAAGGCAGTGATTCTCAACCAGGGTGCCATGGCACTTTGGTGTGCCGCAGACATCAAATTAGGGTGCCCCATGTTTTCTGTGAAGACTGACAAAAAATTTTAATATCGTCTTTTAAATGTAGAAATATGGGAATTGTTAAGCACAATATGTTTATTTATATTACTATGATTGTGAGACCTAACAATATCTGTATATTTATGAATTGTACCCTTTATATTCTGCTCTTGATAAATTACGTAAACATGCTGGGGTGCCCCAAAAAGATTCAGATAGTGGGTTAGGGATGCCTTGAGCAAAAAAAGGTTGAGAACCACTGCCTTAAGGTAACCAACTTACGTCACCACTAATGCTGGTAGTGAACAGGGCAGACAGCACGGACTCAGATGTACATTTCCTTTAAGAAGTCTGCGCTGTCTGTCCTCTGGTTCCTGCATAAGAAGTGTTTTTTTCAGCAATACCGCTGAGCTTAAGAACAAGAAGGCTTTGCATATCGCTAGGTTAGAAATATATTGTGGGGCAAAGTTATTAGCATGATAGTTCCTCTTTAAATAACATTCACTCAGAGAATCAAAATAAAAGATAATCATTCATTTACTGCAAGTTTAACCTTTTATTTTGACTCTGCATGTTATCCAAGAGTATAATATGTACAGTCAAAAAGTATATAGTTTTTTGTCGTGTTCACCTTCTTTTTTTAAAGATAGTAATAATTAAAACGTAAAAATAAATGTTGTAGGATTTGTCCCCCTGAGTAAAACAAGGGTACTCCCACTGCTGAAAGGTGTTTTATTCAAAAGTTGTTGCAGCCCAAACTTTTTAGCTGCAGTATCACTGTGGCCTGAAATTATACAGTGGTGCTATTGCTACACCATCCGATGGACAGTTCTAGGGCTAGATTCTATTGCAGGTGCTAAATGTTAACACCCGTTTTATCAAACATTTTCCCATTGAAGTCTATGGGGAAAACTGGAGATAAAAACAGTGATACAATTAGCACCTGTAATAGTATCCATCCCCTGGTCAGTTGACCATAAATCTCCACAGGATGATGTACAACAGCACCACTGTACAATTTCAGGCCATTGTGATTCTGCACCTAAAAAAATTGAATAAAAAAACCTTTCAGCAGTGTTAGTACCCTTGTTTTATATAAAACCTACAACATATTTTTCTTAACATCTTAAGTTTGATTGATCTGTATGCAGTAGACATGCTTGTCAACATTGATTGTCTGTGTTTTACATTGTTGTTTCCCTTGTTTAACTCTGTCCTCTTTCACAGTCCCACATAGAATGATTTCAGAAAATAAAATGGTAGCTCTCTGTGAGCGGCATAAAAGTGATTAAAAAAATAAGTTATTGAAAAGAATTATGGAGAGTATATGATTTCTGGCTATATGCTTCCTGAATATGTTAAAGCTGAACTTTCATGCTAATAGCATTGCCCCCCAATATATTTCTAACCTAGCAATATGCAAAGTCTTACTGTCTTTAAGCGCAATAAGTCCAGGTTATTGCTGAAAAAACACTTAATTTGCAGTTATTGGGCTGCACAGAGATTACAAGAGAGCTCTGTGCACCTGCACGGTCAGTCCCTTCCGGTGCCTTAAAGCACCAAGGAAAGCCACTCACCAGTGCTGGCAGTGAACGGGACAGACAGAGCAGACTCAGAGGTACATTTCCTCTAAGATGTCTGCACTGTCTGTCCTCTGCTTCCTGCCGAAGAAGTCTGTTTTCAGCAATAACCTGGACTTACTGCGTTTAAAGACAGTAACTTTGCATTTCGCTAGGTTAGAAATATATTGGGGGGCAATGTTATTAGCATGAAAGTTCTGCTTTAAGACGAAATAAAGTGTTACTCTTTCTTTAAAAGGATTTGCTTCCCTTGGCCGCCACCTACTTTATTTGATGACGTTTGTGCCCCTGCTTTAACCCCTTAATGACCGGCCGATCGGTGCTGTCAGTTAAGGACCACGGAGCATTTTTTTTTTCCTTCTTTCGCTTCCGGACTCCCTGAACAGCGTGCAGCCTCGGAGGGAGCCCGGAATTCCATGACGTTCATAGTACGTCATGGGTTGTTCAGTCTAATCGACCTTTGACGTACTATGACCGTTAAGGGTCGTTAAGGGGTTGGTTAAGAGACGGTAATGTTTAATTTTGAAAAAATATATGTTGAAGGATTTATCCTGCTGTCTAAAACAAAGGTACTCCCACTGTTGAGAGATGTTTGATCCAAAGTTATTGCAGCTCAAATTAGTATTTTTTTGGGTACAGTATATCCTTCAATTTTGCAGTGATACTGTAACTTCAGAATCCCATGGAGACTTCTGATCAAAGCCCACTGCTGTCCATAGATAACATTAGCAACAGTGAGTGCAACAGTAAAAGTGTCAGTCCATGGAAGAACTACATGCAAAAATCAACAGAGAAAGTGTTTTATAAAGGATGATTTATCATCCATTTGTCATATGAGTGTTGAAAATAAGTTATTAATAGAAGTAATAAATAACAATTGTCTTCTCAAATTTGTGTGACAATATTTTATTACTGATTTCATGAATTTATATTACAAATGAGTTTGCAAATACATCCTCTTCAGTTAAAATAACCAAGATTTAACTGTTTATTGAAATGGTACAATATCCCAATGTAACATAAAAGTTGAAGAATTTCTACTTAATATAGACTGTATAACAATCAGTAATGATATGATAGCCTTATTTTTCAGCTGACAAATCTGTAAGGGACAATTTTAGTTCATTATTCAGATATGAAGGCCATTATATGATATTAGGCAATTAACCGTGAAAGGCATACACATTCTTTATTTCCTTTCTAATAGTTCTTGATTTGTTTTTTCACAGATTATCAGTTTACCATCACCACAGACATTGTGCTAGTTTATTGGGTCTGAGCTCTAACTTGTAGCTTAATGTGTTATTAAACCACTTGGTTGGCTCTGCTGGGATTTTAGCAAACAAATTTTATTTTGTAATATGGGCACAGGGCATGCAATGATTTGCACAAAGAGTCAAACTCTACAATCAGTAAATAAAACATTTTAGTTACCCCCCCCACCCCAAAAAACAAAACAAAAACTCAACACTAAGAAACCTTTTGGCAAATGAGAGCAAATTTCCATGCTTTAATTAAGCTGGTCTATGGGTGACAAGTCCAGTAAGTTATGTTAACCCTTTGAGTGCCAGAGTGGTATGCAACGTATTGCTCTGCAATGCATTGCGTACCAACTCTGGCACTCAAAGGGTTAATAAAAATGAAAAGAAAAAAAAAACACCACGATTAGATGTCCTTTTTCTTTGACAATTTAGCCATCTTTAAAGTGTCAGTTCATTAATTCTTTAAAGGGATAGTAATACTTTTATTTTGTAGGCATTAAAAAAACATGAAGAACGATATAAGTCTTATCTCTCAAACCTTTATGGTTTGAGAGATATTCACAAGCAAAGTTTCCCCCTCCCGCCCCTTTTACCTAGTGTAAGCAATCTCTTCTCAGATGTGGAATGCAGTCCATAGACCAGACAGATAACAGCAAGGGACAATATTCTTCCTATCAGAACAATGAAAGCCCTGCCACCCTTGACAAGCTTTTCAGCTTTTTCCCTTATCTTAATTGAAGATTGTCCCTCTCTGCAGTCCGCCTGGGCACCTCCCTTCTGCTCTGGCTGAGCAGTGTTACATCAGTAAAAGGGGCAGGAGGGGGACACTTTGTCATTGAATTACTCTTGAACTACAACTCTGACAGTACTGAAATAACACTCTCCAAAGTCCAAATACTATGATGATTAATTAGAGCTGCTTTTATTATGAAACATTACTATCCCTATAAGATGTTCTAAGACCAAAACTTCAGAAACCTGAAATATGTATTTCCAATGCCAAAGACAATCTGCCTGTATTCTCATACCTTTTGTAAGTTGATTCCTAATGTCGTCCTTGAGATCTTTCTAAAAACGAAATTGAAAACCAACTATGTCCAAATGCAGACACATTGGTTTAAAGAGATAGTAATGTCTCACTATAAATGAAGATTTGATTATTCCTTATGCTTTGTAAAAATTCTCTGTACCCCGTCATTATCTGTGTAGTTTTTGTGTAACTATATTTTAAAGTTTCCCTCTCCTGTCCCATTTACAGAATTCACTATTCTTTCTTCTGAGCAGAAAGACGTTCCAGAATGGGTCATGATGAGGGACAATCTTGCATCAGCATAAGGACAACCTGCTTTTCTTTGTTAAGGGGGGGGGGGGACAGGTTTTCCTTATACTGATAGACAAAATATTGTCCCTTGTTGCAATCTGCCTGGTAAAATGACCAGATTTCAGATCTCAGAGAATAATAGTGAAATCTGTAAGGGGGCTGGAGGGGGAAACTTTAGAATATAATTACACAAAAACTACACCTATAAGAACAATGCAAAGGTACAGAGTATTATTACATAGTATAATAATCAAATCTTCATTTATAGTGAGATATTACTATCTCTTTAAATTCTTCGTTGCTAGTCATGCATAATGATACTTCTATTATATGTTGACGGAGCTCCTAACTTCCTGACAACATTTGATCTATTTTTCAGTTGACATATTCATGCAATTGTTACAGTGGCACCGGTTAATATGTCCAACCCTTTGTATAACCTGTTGCCTCAAAAGCGAAACAGCAGGAAATTTTTTCACCAAAAAAATTACAATTTTCCACTTTTTTATCTAGCTTATTGAATCAATGGGAAGACTGGATTTCCATCCACCATTTGGAAAGTTTCCCTTCTTTTTCCATAGGCATAGTATAAAAGGGGTGCCAGGTTCCAGCAGCATGACAGTCTGTGTTTGTTAGCAAGAGAGAAAGGAACACATTTTTGAGCTAGACAAGACAGGCTAATAAATGGAAGCTGAAGTTTAGTTTAAGGAGTCTTGTAGGTAGGAAATTAGTTTGATGTGTTTGGGGAGTCTGGTGGCACTCTAAGGAGAGGAAGGCAGAAGTAGACTGATCCCAAATATCCAAAGTTACTTCTGGACTTGCTGTCTCTGTGCTAGGGGAGTCTGGTGGTGTGAGAAGGGATCAAAGAAGATTTATCCCAAAACCCCAAATTTTGTGTGACTGATTGGGAAGACACAGGCAGCTGTGACCCAAGTTCCTTCCTGATCTGGCTGTTATAGGGATAAGAGGGACAATTACTTAAAATAAATAAATAAATAAATAAATAAAAAAGGTTGATATGTGACAGAGACAGGGACCCTGATGTGAGCTGTGACAGAGGCAGACATACTAGAAGAGCGAGAGTATTTTGTAAAGGGCAAGACAACAAAGAGTCGCATGCTAGCATTGATGGATGAGTGGAAGAAGGTGTAGCAGCTCAACAAACTGTTGCATCTGACAGTGAACAAATTAGCACAAAAACACATGTCCTATAAGTAGTAGTGAATGTTGTGAAAATCCATCTAAGAGGTAAAGTAAAAATACATTGTTAAAACCCTAGAGGATTATAAAAGTAGTGGGGAAGAAGCGGAGGGTGAAACTGAGGATTATCTAATTACTGGTGATGATGATGTAGATCTAGACTATATCCCACTGGCATCCTTCTCTTCTTCAGATACAGATGACATTCAGAGTGACAGAAATGATGACATGGCCAGAAAGATAGCTGAAAGGCAAAGGCTCGATCTTACCCCACTGAAAATGAACACTGTGCCTGTTTATAAACAACTGGAAAGTCTGACCCTGGACAAACAACAAAAACGTAAACAAATACACAGTTATCCTAGCAGTCAATGTCAGTCTGGTCACTGTTTCCAAGCCCCATTCAGACACACACACACTAATGTTGAGTAACCAGCAGAAACAACACAGGTTATCAACATACACAACCTTAACCATGGCAAGTACTGTTGGAAGTGCAGCACCTTTGACACCTAGTAGTAGTACAGTTGCAGCACATATAGTCCCAGTAGTAGTAGCAGCCCCTCGGGAACCCCTCAGTCTATGAAGTCCACAGTATGAAGATACTTCATTCACAATCCAAAAGCTAAGCATGATGCTATGTGTTGTCTGTGCAAAAAAGCATGTGAGCAGGGGGAAAGCAAGCTCATACTTAGGGCGCCTGGTCACTGAGATCACTCCTGAAGCACAGAAGGCACACTGGCAACAGTAGCAGCAAGCACAGGCAGGTGATGTGTGCTGCTGTTCATAATGCTAGCCAGTTCTGCCTTCTTCATCATAATTTCCCCAGGGAAAAATGCCAACAGAATGGGAATCACAGTGTCAGGGGTATGTGGGCTTCCTTGACTGCTTGTCTTGCTGACTTCCCCTTCCACCTCAGTAGCAGCATCCAAGTCCAACCAGCTAGTCCTAGCTGCTTCACCACCACCACCCTCACTCTCATAAAGACACCTACCAGTTTCTAGCTGCTCAATGGTGGTGGGACTAATTGGGGATGACAAGTGTGGCTGAGGGTCAGGGTCCCCTGCTGTCACACTGCCATCTCCCTCAAAAGAAGGCAGCACACTGGCAGCAGTAGCAGCAGACAAGTCAAGCTGAACTGTGGTGTTCATACTGCTTCCCTGTTCTGCCTTCTTCACAGGTCTACCCCAGATCCCAATAGACGATGTCGGGGAACTGGGCATCACTGAATCTGGGGAATGTGGGGTCCCAGTGCCTTTAGCACTGGTGATTTCAGTGCTGTTGACTTTCTCCTCTGCCTCTGTGGCTCTAGCCTCAGGGTCCATCCCGTTTCTCTCTTTTTTTTTAATGCTGCTGTTGGTCATAGTTTTGGCCAGCACTAGGAACCAGTAACCACTATATTTTTTTAAATAATTTTTATAATATTTGATTTCAATTTATTTTTCTCTCTCTCTCTGTCTCCTTTTCTCCTAAACTATACCACACTGCATTGTGGGTTTCTATAGTACGTGGGTTGGAAGATTTCCACAAAAGTTTGTGTGGTTTTCGCAAAACGGTAACAAATCTATAGGTTTGTCTACAGCAAAACTTCCAGTGGGAAAAGTGGAAAATCACGTGTTTTCTGCAAAATTCCTTGTGGGAACAAAACAGAACTTTTCACCCATCCATAGTTCTCATTGGTTTGTAACAAAACATGGCTCCAAATCTGGATTAGCAGGCAATTAATATAGTTGCTATTCCAGTATTGCTGTCTCTCTAAATTGGGAAACAAACATTTTTCGTCATCTTTTAGAAGCTTATCAATGTGTAATGAGAGTTTTTTTTGTGTAGTTACCCATGAATCCTTTTTTATTAGTCCATATGGAACATAGGAAAAATAGGTTGAAGTCCCCTTCCCAAAAGGGAAAAAGATCTCAGACTCTCAGTCTGTACCACTTCACTCTGTCCAGTTTTATGTATAGCAAAGCCGAGAAAAACAAGAAAAGAACAAGATAGAAAATCCCCTGAACAGAGGACCCAAGAGGATCCCCCAGTCCATGAATCAAACCAGTGTTTTATTTCTGGAAGGCTAGCCCTCTGTTCGACATGGACTAAGAGAAAAGTATTTATCAGTAAGTACACAAAAATACCCTTTTCTCTTTCATCGTATGTGGAACATAGGAACAATGAGGATATACAAAAACCATCCACCAAGATTCCAGGGCAGGAAAGAAAAAAAAATCCTCAGAACGAATAACAGATTCGGTGGAAGTGAACTTATACAACATGAACTTCAAGTATCAAAAGACACCAAAACTACAAATCAAAGAACAGAAACCAACATGGTACAAGTCCAACAGGAATAACGCACAACAGCCTGGAGAACCTTCCACCCAAAGTCGGCTTCAGCCAAAGCCAACACTTTGCCACAGTAGTGTTTGACAAAAGTGTGAAGATAAGACCAAGTCACCTCCTTACAAAACTGCTCAGCAGAAGCCTTATTCTTGTAGGCCCAAGAGGCACCACTGACCTTGTAGAATGCAATATAACCCAAAAGGGTACTTGCTTGTGCAGCAGAAAATAAACCTGGTGAAGGATTGCCTTTACCCAAGATGCCATTGTCACCTTAGATGCAGCCAGGCCCGCAAACGGGTTATCAGGGATGACAAAAGGGTAATCTGATTTCTGGAAAGGCTGCATGCAATGGAAAGTGTACTTCAGAAATATCACTACACCCAAAAGGTGAAGTTCCTGTTCCTGTCTATTAGACTGAGCTGGACATAGAGAATGAAGAACAGCTCCCTGGTTAATGTGAAACTCAGAAACAACTTTATGGAGAAACCCTACAGGAGTTCTTAGAACCACCCTGTCAGGATGAAAGACTATGAATGGTGATTTAAAAGACAAAGCGTGAAGTTTGGCACCCTCAAAATTGAGACAACTGCCAATAAAAAAAAGCAGTCTTCAGCATCAGAAGATGTAGGGGAACTGAAGACAAAGGCTCAAAAGGAGCCTCCTGAAGCATTCCTAGAACCAGGTTCAGATCCCAAGGAGGAGTGGGATCCTGAAAGACTGGCCAGAATGACCCAACACCTGGACAAATGTTTGCACATCAGACGATTAGGCAATACACCTCTAGAAAAGAACTGAAAAAGCAGAAATCTGAACTTTAATAGAACTAAGGCCATCTGAAGACCATACTGAAGAAAGCCAAAGGTAACTGGAAGATGAAGAGGTTGTGGCTGTGACCCCCGATACTCTCACCACTTGTAGAACAGGGACCAAGCCCTATAATATGCCTTGGAGGAAACTGGCTTCCTAGATTGTGGCATGGTAGCAATAAAAGGATAAGAAAACTCTGTCTTTTCAATGTTCTGGCCTCAAGAACCAAGCGGTTAAAGCAAACTTGTCAACATGTGGATAGCAGAGCAGAAGCTAAGGCTGGAGCTCCACCACAGACAGACTGAGAAGATCTGAAAACAGGCCTGATGGGCCAGAATGGGGCAATCAGAATGACACGTGTGTGCTTCATTCTGATCGATCTCAAAACCCTGGGAATCAGTGGACCCAGGAGGAACACTCAGGCTAGAGGAAAGCTTCAGGGAATGACCATCTCATCCACCAAGAGGGCTAGCAAATCCTGAGACCTGGAAAAGAACCAAGGAACCTTGTTCAACCGGTAGGTCATGAGTCCACAACTGGGAGTCAAAGATACTCTGATTGATCTCCCAATTGCCAGGCATCCAGACACTGATGACTGAGAAAGTCTATCACCACTGTTTACTTGTGGAATGTGAACAGTGGAAAGAGCTGGCACTTAAGACTTCAGCCACAAATTCAACGTTAGCCCATGCAGCTGCACTTCTGGTTCCTCCCTAGTGGTTGATGTAAACAGCAGCTGTCAAACTGTTCAACTAGGACTGAAATTGCTCAAAGCTCATGAACAATAATGGACAGAGTGCCACCGTGGTCCAAAGAACCTGCACACTCAGAGGACCGTCACACTCCAGCCTGCAAGACAACAAAGGTCTGCTTTTGCCCTGGCAGACAGAGAAATTACAGAAGAAAGGTGACATTGTTGTCTGAACCAATTTCTGGAGCTCCCAAGTGTGGAACTGAGCAAACGGGGCTGCCCACAAAGCAGAGACTAGGTAGCCCAGCACCTTTGTGTGTTTCTACACTGTTGCGAACAGACAAGAAACCATCTGAGACATCTGAAGAGATAACAACTGAACTTTGTTGTCCAGTAGAACGACCTTTCCCTGAAGAATATAGAATCTCATACAGAGAAAGTGAAGGACCTGAGATGGAATCACAGACAGTTTCCTGAGACTGAGAACCCAATCATGTTGTTCCAGAATGGACATGCAGGACTGAATGAAAATGTGCAACTGGTCCTCTGAAGGAGTCTTAAGTAAAAGGTCACAAATTAACTAATAGGTAATCTGGCACTTGATAACCTAATTTGTCCAAATGTTAGCTGCATGGAGCGAATAATGGGGTATGACTGTGGTACAAAAGTGTAAATGACTACAATTGTCCAATATATATAATTATTAGCGGCACCCCAATTAGTCCTTCTCAAATCCCAGTGCAGCCAATCGCGTTGTTGCAGATCCGTGTACCAATATGCACAGACAAACAAACATGTAGAGACGGACATCACAAAGAGGGAAAAGAGAGAGAAAAAGTGTAGCAGGTAAAATTGCAATAACAAATGTGATTTAATAATAGCAAGGAATGCAAATATATATTAAAACATATTATATGAAATCACTTATTATTATTATAATTCCATATTCATTTATAAACACATAATAGCTGTGCTACTTGATGTAATCCAAAATAGAAAATGGTACAGGTATACCTTTGCTTTCAATCAAGAGAAAATGAAAGTATCTATGGCTCCATAGTGCTCCTTCTCAGTAGGAAGGAATGCTGTGTGTATGGGGTTCCTCTGCTATCTCCTCATGGTCCTTCCTGATGAGAGAGATGTGACTTCTAGGTGGTCTCCCTGGCATTCAGATAGTCTCTTGTTCCAGGATCTGTAAAGAATCCACTTGATGGAGTCACTTTTCCAGACACTGTTCAGCGTGTTTTGGGGCATATTTTGCTTCATTTTACCTCAACTGGTAATGGGCACCACATTTCCAAGACCACTGTCTGAACCATTCACACATGTTCCAACTATGGCAGATGCTGGCATTCAGATAGTCTCTTGTTCCTGGATCTGTATAGAATCCACATGTTCCAACTATGGCAGATGCTCTAAAAGACCTTCCTACAAGGGAGGAACTGAAGACTCTGAGGACCTGAAATGCAGGTTTAAGGCTGAAATGAAGAGAGATGTAGAATCTGTGTGAGTCGCTGTTCCAACAACAACACCTCTTGGAGCAGACTATAGCAGAGCAAAAGGATTTGATAGATAACTTAAACAGTATAGATGACTTGAAGAACAGAGGATGGAAGGCAAACATAATGATCCACAACCTCCAAGTCAATCCAGCAAAAAGACCTGAAGACTTTGCTTTCAGACTTTATTCCAAGACCTTTTGGGTAAGCCGGATGAATTTCCAATCAAAATAGAATGACTACATAGGGCATTAGGCCAGAAGCCTAACACCCCCATAAAGCTCAGAGACCTCATTACGCAAGGAGCAGATTACGCAGAAAAGCAGGATGGCAGACAAGCTTACATTTCCTGGAGTGGAATACTAACTATTCAGTTATATTTCTCTGTTTACCATAAAAAAACCGTGATCACTGAAACCAATCATGTGACGCCACTTACTATGAAATATAAATGGGTCTTCCTGATTTCTCTAATGGTCCAGCATAATGACAAATGTGCAGTTCTCCAACATCCTTCAAAAAAGCTCAGAATTCTGTGAAGAACTGTATTGCCCTACCGGATGACTTCGAATCTGTTAAAACACCCTTGAGCAAACCCCACTGAGATGGCTAACTGTGGGTAATTCCAACCATGATTTTGATGCTCTGAATCATTATATGGGAAACCCTCACTGTGAAAGATGGTGTACAGTGAATCAATCAACTGAAGAGTTGAACTAAAAGTGGACCTTTTGTTCTAATGCTCAAGGAGAACTGTCTCTCAGTCTACCAAACTACCCATCACGTCTGACAGAAAGCCCTTTCATACCTGGACATAGATACCTGACTATCCTTCAAACTGCCTCTATGCAAGTTTGGGGATGGTCTGAGGAGGACATAATGGGGTACTGAGTAGGTATTGAGTGGACTCACACAGTCTTGCCTCTCCAGGTACCACATTTTTGGCTACTGCTCTTCTCTCAACCAGCTGTTCCTGCACTCAGGGAGATAGTCCTTCCAGATCCAAATAAGCTTACATAGACTGTAATATTGCTGTGTCTAATGCCTGTTATATACCCTTCCCTCTTACTATGTGTGTGTATATATATATATATATATATATATATATATATATATATATATATTTTTTTTTTTTTTTTTTATCTCCTCTCTTTCTTTCTAACATCATCATTTCATTTTGTCTTGAAAATGACATTTTCACACAGATTTTACTAGTTAACACCATGAAGGACAATTTACGAGAAATAGTCTGAAAAGTGTGTGGTCAAACATAATTAAATAAAAAAAAAAAAAAAAAGCACACACAAAAACGTATGTTCAAAAAATGTCATTATTAACTCCAGTATAACGCCAAGAATTACCTCTAAATGAAAAGTGGAGTAATTCTGGGGCAAATTATCATAGCAAAAAGCAACTATGATAGCAAATTTATCATACCTGAGAAATTAAAAATTCCCCTAAATCCCCATTGATTTACATTTTAAGGTCTTGAATGCTAGGGAGGTCTCTGCATTGCTTTTTATTTACAGTCTATGGTCCTGTTATGCCCCCAAACTGTTCTACTTCTGTATATAAGGCCTAAAATTTCAGTATACAGAATGCATCCTCCGTTTTCAGACAAAAAGTTGCTAATATAGTCATATTTTCATAAATGGAGATATGCTTTTATATAGTAAAGCTGGCAAATTTAGTTTCCAAACAGATATTTTTTGAACACAGAGCCCTAAGTCCAGGGGAAAAAAAAATCACACACGTGCTAAAAAATATATGTAAACCATTCTATTATACTTATCTAGCCCACACATTTAACATCACTTACATACTTACCAACCTTTGCAATCTTTAACAAACAATAACTCCTCCAAACTCTATTTGACAAAAGTAACTCCTAGAAAGCCCTTCCATACCCTAGAGAAGTTACCAATTCAGTGCAGCAAATATACCCAGAACACCCCTTTAATGCTCGAATTATGCCAGAGGTGGGCAAAATAGGTTTTTCTTATCTAATTGAAGAAGGCTGGCGGACAATTGAGTATGATTGTTCCATGAAACAGGAATGAGCTCTCTTACGCTATTTTGCAAGGGGAGTAAATAGAATCCACTGGGACCTGGAGTGAAATCAGAGGCTCCCTTCCCAAAACCTACATCATGGTCTGGATCAAGTCTGACTAGCGTATTCTGAAAAAGATCTTATTTAAAGTTTGAATCACACATCAACACAGACTCAAAATGCAGTTCCTCACTGGATGATCTCACAAGGTATTCTCTTGATGGGGAAGAGAGAGGAAAAGTAATATGTTTGCAGCACCAGGAAGCTACTGAATCATGATTCATGACCCACCTGGTAACAGTTTACCCTTTTAGTACCAGCAGAGTGTACAATGTATTGCTTTGCAATGCATGGACCCCTCTGGTGCTCAAATGTTTAACAAAGACTAGGGAAAGGGCTCAGCAATACTATTTCTATCTTACTGACTACCAGAGGCCATGTGTTATGATGTCAGCAATTCTCAGCTAATTTAGGAAAAGAGTCTGATTATAAGGGGTCCCTTGGTTGCTGTTCCCCATAATGACTGTAATCCTTATAGTTATATGCCCCTTCTATTTTGATGTCAAGGCTCCATCACAACTGGACCTCCTATGGTTATATTCCTCTGGAATCCTGTTCTCAAAGCCAGGTAATGTAATTTCTCCAGGCAGTGGAATAGAAAGAAAGCACCTTCTGTGAAATGATGAGGCAGAAGACAGGAAAGGGGTGAGTCCTGACTGGGGTAAAGAACAAAAGGTGCAAAGTTGGGCCATGTGAGCAAAGTCAAAAGTAGAGCAATTCTGGGGCAAACCATCTGTATCAAAGGGGACAAATACAAAAATTCCATTTAAATGGGAACTATCAGCCCAAACAACCCCCCCCAATAATTAGCCATATAGCAATAAGCTTACCAATAGTCATATTATCCAGCATAATTACCGCGTTAGTCAGAAATCCTACTTCTGCCCAGGTTGACATGCAGGCTTCTTCCTTTAGAGGCCTCTGCGCACCTGCACTGTCAGTCCCTACTGTTTCCTTAAGGTACCATGAATGCCTCCTAGAGTAGACCGGGGCTGACAGCACAGGCGCACAGATGTCTGTAAGCAAAGATGTCTGCGCTATTGCCTGGTCGTTAGTCTCAGCAAAAGTAGGATTTCTGACTAACGCGATAAATTTGCTGGGTAATATGACTAGCTTATCGCTATATTGCTAATTATTTGGGGGGGGCTTTATTTGGGGTGATAGTTACCCTTTATCAATATTGGGATTTTAACCCCTTAAATGCTCGCGAGGTCTCTAATGCATTGCAAAGCAATATGATAAAAACCTCTCTAGCATTCAAGGGGTTAAAAGAACCATTTAAATCTGTGTATGTGTGTATACATGTCACATGTGTGTTTAATATATATATACACACTACTATATGTAAGTGTATGAAAAGATATATGTGCATATATACATGCATATGTACCTGTGTGTTTGTGTTTGTATGTATTTGTATAATAAACAGTTTATATCTATCGATATTTCTTTCTATACACAGACACACACATAGTTACCCCTTAAATCTCTTCCCTGGGGAATACACTCAGTGAGGGCCACATGAAATCCTGTTCCATTTTGCGGTCTCATTTCTATTTGGCTGGTGGAATGAACAAACTCACAACCTGGCTTCTCTGCATCTTTTCGGCATCAATTTCCCGACTGGTGAACTGTGAAATTAAACCGGCAACCTTCGCAGTTCTGACCATTAAATCTTTTGCTGAGCTAAGGTAGCATAGCTTTCTTTTTTTATTATTTATTTTATTTCTAAAGCATGCTGCATTAAAAGAAATATTTACAACGCAACAACAGTATTAACATTTACTTACTATTATTGCTTTTGTGTTATTTCAGAAAATGCAAGTGCTGATCAATATGAAACACTCATAAAATATATGTTGCAGAATTTTAGAAGCCATAAATAAAGGTGGTGCCAGTATCAAAATGCAGGAGAATAGAAGGTGGCACCCTGCTGTGTTTATATAAGAACACCATGGGCCTTACGTACAGAAAAGAGCAGCAATTCTGGACTAAACCACAAGGAACAACTGAAAATTGTCAAATGTTCCACAGACTTAAAGGGATAGTAATACTTCGTTTTATCTTTATTTTATTTTGTAGGCATTAAAAAAACATGAAGAACGATATAAGTCTTATCTCTCAAACCTGTATGGTTTAAGAGATATTCACAAGCAAAGTTTCCCCCTCCCGCCCCTTTTACCTAGTGTAAGCAATCTCTTCTCAGATGTGAATCTGGTTGTAAGACCAGACAGATAACAGCAGGGGACAATCTTCTTTATATGAAAACAATGAAAGCCCTGCCCCCCTTGACAAGCTTTTCAGGTTTTTCCCATATCTTAATTGAAGATTGTCCCTCTGTGCAATCTACCTGGGCACCTCCCTTCTGCTCTGGCTAAACAGTATTACATGAGTAAAAGGGGCGGGAGGGGGATACTTTGTCATTGAATTACTCCTGAACTACAACTCTGACAGAACTGAAATGACACTCTCCAAAGTCCAAATACTATGATGATTAATTAGAGCTGTTTTTATTATGAAACATTACTATCCCTTTAAATGGAGACTCTACTCTAGTAATACATATATAGTATGCAGATAAAGTTTTGGAAAGCACTCACTTCGTACATATATGCAATGGCCCAGGTGCATAATCCCTGCAGGCAGATGGATATATCAAGAAAAATGAGTAGCACCTGTGGGTCTTGTTCAAAGAGCAAATATACAGGTCAATGTTTAGGTTCAGTAAAATATATACACACATATATATATATATATATATATATATATATATATATATATATATATATATATAGAGAGAGAGAGAGAGAGAGAGAGAGAGAGAGAGAGAGAGAGAGAGAGAGAGTTAAGATTGTAGCCGTATTAGTCCAGTGATTCAGATGTAAAATAACAAACAAAATTAATATCTTGTAATACCTTTTTATTGGACTAACAGAATTATGGAAAAGCTTTCGGGATAAACTCCCTTTCTCAAGTCTAAAGCATTGCTGAGCACAAGGACACAGAATTCACAGTTAAAACAGTTAATACATTGAATTCAAAGCTGTGCTGTTTGCTGGGGTTAACACAGTGGGACTGCTGATAAGACAGGGACCAAGAGAAAATCCACACTCTTCTTGCAGAGGGTCGTAAATACCCTGTGCAAGGCAGAGCGTGGGGGTGGGGGAGAGAAAGAGAAGAAAAATACAGGAGATGGTATGGGAGGGGAGAGAGTTAAAAAAAGATTGCACATACTAAGAATGCTACAATGCCAACAATCCAGTATGGGCATGCAGGCCTATATACAAATTGTGCCCATATAGGTATATTATATATATATACTAGTTGAACAGCCCGTTACACGAGCCACAGTGCCTCTGGCAGCCGGTCACGGGACAGTCACGCGCAGTGGAGACTGCCCGCACCTCGGCTGATACAGAGCTGGACGCTCCTTCGGAGCGCCCAGCTCTGTATCAGCCACGGCGCGGGCAGTCTGTACTGCGCATGATTGCCGCACACGCAGCAGTGTCTACTGCGCATGTCGGGCGTTACACACAACTTAACTAATTATTATATAGGATATATATATATATATATATATACATATATACACACACACATATTATATATACATATGCACATACATACATACATACACCCACATACATAAACACACACACACATATATATACACACACACACACACACGTGTACGTGCACACACACACATACATACACACCTCCATATATATAAAAACACATATACATGCATGTACACACATACACATACCCATACATCTATATACACACACAAAAATACATGTAAAGAGCATATATATATATATATATATATATATATATATATATATATACATATAAACACATTCATATGGACACATACATATACATGAATGCATATACCTAAATACGTACACACTATGTAGGAATGCATACTAAAACATATCTATACACAAGTACCTATATATATGTACTAGTACATATACGTATACATACATAAACACATACATACATGTTTGCATACCTACAGGTACATATATGCACATAAACCCATATATACATATAGAATAGTACACCCCCATATATATACGCCTGCATGTATAAGAGTATGGGAAAGCATATGTCAGTACGTATACTTAATATGCTAATAATAATATGAAACTTGTCATTAGAATGTATGTTAACATGTGGCTATATATGAAGAGTTAGATAATGTGCTCAGAAATGCTTTAGACTTGAGAAAGGGAGTTTATCCCGAAAGCTTGTCAATCCATAATTCTGTTAGTCCATTAAAAAAGGTATTACAAGATATTAATTTTGTTTGTTATTTTACACACACATATATATGTGTAGGATGAGCAGTAGAGAGTAAATGAATGTAGCAATAAGACGTGATTTAGGGAGTTGCTGCAGACAGCAGATATATATATTGTGCAAGAGGAGTTATAGAGAACAGCTATACAGGGAAAAAGAAGCAGATATATAGAGGAGGTGTAGGGAACAGTAATGTGGAGACAGTGTGGGTTATAGGGAGCAGTTATATGGTACAAACAGAAGGAGATGCAGGTAACAAGTATGTGCAGATATAGAGGGAGATACAGGGAGCAGTTATATGGAATAGAAGAATATGTAGAGAAATGTTGACAATGGATATTATCATCATCGTCGTCATTTATTTAGAAATCACAAACAAGAACATTGTTAAATTGGGGTACAGTGGATACAGGGTCATTTATAATCAAGATGAAAAATAACATTGATACAGAATGACAGTAGGTTAAAAGGGCCCCGCTCGCTATAGCTGACAATCTCTGTATAAATCCTTCACTAAAATGCTCTTCTGTGTGTGCTTGGTTTGCAAGCATGCGTAGAAGACCATTTCATTGAAGGATTTCTGTTTCTATAACGCGATCTCAACACTGCTGCAGAGCTGCCGCCGGTCCCGGGACCGGATTCCCCTGCTGTCGGCTATAACGCTAACGTCAGGGGAGAGAGAGAATGGGTGGGAACTTTGAATGCGGATATCTCTCAAAACAAAGGTTTGAGGGATGCCGCTGGTCTTGTTTAATTCCAATTTTTAAGGGCTATAACATGAGGGATAGTAAAAATGAAGTATTACTATCCCTTTAAGAGGAATAAGGTCAACAGAAAAGTGCAAAATTCCAGTTGACATAAATGAGGCTATTAACCACCTGAAGTCTGCAGATGCCTCCAAAGTACTGTGAAGCAATTTTGAACATTTGCATTCATCGCCTATCATGAAGGTGAGGTGCACTAGAATTCTGCTTCTTTCATTTTGAACATACGTAGGTTCCCAGAGTTTTTGGAGCTGCTGTGTAGACCAGCTACAGGAAATTACCCAATAGGTAGAGGAAAGGGACAAACATAGTCTTATTGGCCTTTGCAGCTGCCAGCTGGCACTGCATGCTACTGCTAAGTCTATTGTCTACCATAACTCCCAAATCCTTTTCATTTGTAGATTTCCCCAGAGAAACACCATTTAAACTACATGTTGCATTTTTATTATTATATCCAAAATGCATAACTTTACACTTGAGATTCAATATAGACAAGTGTAAAGTTATGTATTTTGGGTATAATAATAATAAAAATGCAACATATAGTTTAAATGGTGTTTCTCTGGGGAAATCTACAAATGAAAAGGACTTGGGAGTTATGGTAGACAATAGTAGTAGCATGCAGTGCCAGCTGGCAGCTGCAAAGGCCAAAAAAATATTGGCATGTATTAAAAGGGGTATTGACTCAAGGGAGGAAGATATAATTATGCCTCTTTACAGGTCCATGGTAAGACCCCACCTAGAATATGCTGTTCAATTCTGGGGGCCCTTTCTGAAAAAGGACATTATGGAACTAGAAAGAGTGCAGAGGAGGGCTACAAAACTAGTAAGGGGAATGGAAAGTTTTATTTATGAAGAAAGGCTAGAAAAGTTAAACTTGTACACACTAGAGAAACGGCGTCTTAGAGGGGATATGATAACACTACATAAATATGTTCAGGGCCCATACAAAGGGCTCTCCAAAGACCTGTTCGTTAACAGAACAGTACACAGGACAAGGGGCCACCCACTTATACTTGAGGAAAGGAGATTTAATCTACAACAGCGGAAGGGTTTCTTTACAGTAAGGACAATAAAGGTATGGAATTCACTGCCTGAGGAGGTGGTGCTATCGAATACATTAGATGCCTTTAAAAGGGGCCTGGATACTTATTTAAAAGAGCATAACATAGAGGGCTATGTACGGTAGTATTGGGATTAATATTTATTTAGGGCTTGTTGATCCAGGGAGAAATCTGATTGCCATTTGGAATCAAGAAGGAATTTTTTCCCCCCATTCAAGGCAGAATTTGAAATTGCTATATTGAGGGGTTTTTTTTGCCTCCTTTATCAACCTAAATTACTATGTTACTATGTTACTATAGTGGGGTTTATAGGAATTGTTTATATACATAGCACTATAGGGGATCGATATTTTAAACATATGTGGTGTAATTCTGAATCAAACCAATCGTACCTTAAGGGATAAATACAAATCCTGCAAATTAACATTAACATTAATTTACATTAGGATTTTAACCATTAGAATGCTAGAGATGTCTCTAACACATTGCTTCTCAATGCATTCAAGACCTCTAGCATTCAAGGGGGTTGAACCATCAGAACATTTTATTTGCACCCTGTAATGCATTTGGTTTGCACCAGAATGACTCCGTTATTCCTTTGAACACAGGGTACAATTATTAGCAGACAGTGTAAAGTTATAGAGAAATGTAATAAAATAGTAGAAGATACAGAAGGTAGTTTCAAGGTACATCTGAGATGCTAGAGTCACATTGCAATCAGTGGGTAATTGAAAACATTGCCCATTTTTAAGATTGCCTCACAAATAAGTCTTCCAATTTTTTCTTTCAAAAGCAGAACACAGATTGTGGAATGACCGTAGGTAACAGTTTGTGAGAATAATATTGTTGTAAACTGTATCTCAGCTGCACATTTAAAGATGAACAGAAATGATAACCCAGTAGCAAGAGTACTTCAGTTCCCATGATTGGAAAACTCTTAAGTGATCTCAGTGTGTATTATTCCTGTGGCTGTGTGTGTGCGCAAAAGCTGTGTGTATGTATATTATATATATACATATATGTATGTATATATATATATATATATACACACATATACACACAGTACTGTGCAAAAGTCTGAGGTGTGAAAAAATGCTGTAAAGTAAGAATGCTTTCAAAAATAGACATGTTAATAGTTTATATTTTTCAATTAACAAAATTATAGTGAGTGAACAGAATAAAAATCTAAATCAAATCAACTGAAGAAGCACAAAGAAATGGGCAACGTTGAGGACCATAGATGCAGCAGATGAAAGACACCTCATGCTTATTTTCCTTCGCAATCAGATGATGTCAGCAGTGCCATCAGCTCAGAATTGGCAGAAAACAGTGGGACAAAAAGAAGCTGGAGCTTGGCACTCAATCACAAAATAGCAATGAATCAGGCAACTACTATATAAAAAAATAAAAGCTAGTAGTTTATTGATACAAAGTGAAAAAGTTGTTCATAACACCGGGGGCAAGTAATACACACCTTTACTCTAACGTGTTTTGCACCTATAGGTGCTAACTCATAGACACTCAGGCTACCTGAGTAATGGATATTTAAATGTTACAAGACAAACAATCAACGAACTTGACTGGATAAAAACAATTCAATGCATGTATACACAATAAGAAAACAGTAGGTCTCTGGTACACCCATCTACTGTCCGGAGAAGTCTGGTCAGAAGTGGTCTTCAATGAAGACTTGCGGCCAAAAAGCCATACCTCCAAAGTGGAAACAAGCCAAGCGACTCCACTATGCACAAAAACATAGGAATTGGGGTGAAAAAATGGCAACAGGTGCTCTGGACTGATTAATCAAAATTTAAAATATTTGGCTGTAGCAGAAGGCGGTTTGTTCACAGAAGGGTGGGAAATTGGTACAAGAATGAGTGTCTACAGGCAACAGTGAAGCATGGTGGAGGATCCTTACTAGTCTGGGGCTGCATTTCTGCAAATGGAGTTGGGGATTTGGTCAGAACTAATGGTATCCTCAATGCTGAGAAGTACAGGCAGATATTTATCCATCATGCAATACCATCAGGGAGGCATCTGATTGGCTCCAAATTTATTCTGCAGCATGATAATAACCCCACACATACAGCCAAAGTCATTAAGAACCAACTTCAGCGTAAAGAAGAACAAGGAGTCCTGGAAGTGATGGTATGGGCCCACCCCCCCATAGAGGCCTGATCTCAACATCGAGTCTGTCTGGGATTACATAAAGAGAGAGCAGCAACTGAGGCTGCCCAAATGACAGAACTGTGGTTAGTTCTCCAAGATGTCTGGAATAACCTACCTGCCGAGTTCCTTAAAATACTGTGTGCAAGTGTACCTAGAAGAATGATTGCTGTTTTGAAGGAAAAGGGTGGTCACACCAAATATTGATTTTATTTAGATTTTTCTTCCGTTAACTCTCTATGAATTTTGTTAATTGATAAATATAAACTATTAACATGTCTATTTTTAAAAGTATTCTTACTTTCCCACATTTTTTCACACCTGCCTAAAACTTTTGAACATTACTGTATATATGACACAAAAAGGTAATGGGAAAAAACAGGAAAACCCTACTACAATTTGTATGTGTAATTTTAATTATATATTTATAATCCAATTTATCTGGCCGCCCTGTATGTTCCCATGCTCCTCCCATCCTCCTGTTCACCGCTCTGTATGTTCCCATACCAGCCTTCCTTTTGCCAGTATGTATCTTCCCCTTTTTCCAGTCTGCATCTTCCCCTGATGTTTGCATCCTCCTTTTCACCATTCTGGATCTTTGATTGTTCCTCTCACCCTCCCTTTATGCCCTTTTCCCTGCTCCTCCCACCTTCCCTTTCTACTTTCTATATGTTCAGCAAAAAGAAGGGTGCGAGGAGTAGGGTAAGATACATAGTGGAGAAAGGGAGGTGGGAGGAGCACACAAAGCTGCAGAGCAGCGAAAGGAAGGCTGTGAATTACCATGCGAAAATGCAGAGCAGTGAAAGGGAGGCTGTGAGTACCAGGGGAAGAGGCAGAGCAGTAAAAGGGAGGCTGTGAATAACAGTTGAAGATGCAGAGCAGAGAAAGTGAGGTTGTGAATACCAGGGGAAAATGCAGAGCGGCAATGGGAGGGCTGATTTGAGCATCAATAGAGAGAGTTGATGTGAGTGGCGAAAGGGAGGGTTGAAGTGAATGGCAAAAAGAGGCTGTTGAAAGGAGAATGGAATAGAGGATGTACAGGGACATAGCGAATGTGATTGGAGAAGGAGTGTAATGTGATGGAGGGTGAAGTCTTGGACATGGTGAATGTGATGGGAGGAGGTGTGAATGTGATGGAGGGTGAAGTCTTGGACATGGTGAATGTGAGGGAGGAGGTATGGAAAGTGATGGAGGGTGAAATCCTTGCAGAGAGGGTTCCACCCCCTGCCTACTCCTGTGAAAATCACACCCCAATGTGTACTGAAGTGTGTGGAACTCGCTGCAGAGATTTTGACGAGTCACCAGGGGGGCTACACCCCCCCAGTACACAACACTGAACCAGTGAATGGTAATGATATTAATGCTTTATTGGAGGGTAATCCTTAAGATCTATGTGCCCACCCCCTATATCTATACGTATATATGTATAAGTGAATCTAGTTCGCTGTAGGGGACATGGCTGTAAAATGCTGATTGGTTGCTGCCACTGTTTAAAAATAAATAAATATATAAAACAGAAGGTTAGTAAAAAACAAAAAAGTCAGACCTTTTTGGCACTCAAAGATTTTACTAAAAAAAAAAAAAAATAAAAAAAAATGGTTCGCTGCACAGGCAATGCCATGCCATACACCTGCTAGTTATATAAATTATATATATAGACTTATTTTTTCAAAGTTCTAAATGCTAGAAAGTTCTCGGAGACCTCTTTAACATTCAGGGAATTGTATGCACTTTAAACACTGAAAACTGGCTAATTCAGTTATCAGGTGAACTGCATTGAGGAAGAATTTGACCTGTACTGGAAGTGTCCTAATGCCATCATACTTATCTGGCCCAAGAACAAATTGCTCAAAATTGCCTCATTTGGAGATTAGACCAAGGAATTTTCATATAAATACGGACCGCTTTAATAAAATAAAACCATACTTGATGGTAATTAGGGCTTTTTTCCTACACTAGAGGTGATTAATTGGCAAAACCATTTGAGAACATACTTTATCTTCTCACTAGACAACTGATTGGCACTGTTGCAGATCTAAATCAGCATTTATCAGCCACCACATTTAGTACTGAGTTTAGAAATCCAAGGGAGTTTAACAGAAAACACCTAGGAGCAGACATGTCATCCTCCCTGATTCTGTCTGGATAATGCTGATTCTTAGATTTGTTGATTTTTATTTATTTATTTTAACTTCATGAGAATCCAATGAAATCCAGATAAACACAGCTCGTTCATCAAGCTGAAAAGGTGCACTTCTACACCATACCAACTGCACATATTTCCACTGAATTAAACGGGGTATTAAGTCTATGTTTGCATAGGTAACATTAGCGCAGAGTTAATAAGCCTGTACTAAACGCACCCAGAATAGTTTACCCCCAATGGTACTGTTCATGCTGAAGATTTTCACATCGCAAAATGCACAACTTGGATGAGCTCATACGTCAGCCACATCAAGGTTACAGCAGGCTGATCAGACTATGGGTTGCTGCACAGATCATTCACACAAGAGATTCTGGAGAATGAGATGCCATTAGCATCCTCCAATGACTGGCCAAGCCATGTGGGTATCGGCCAATTATATGCCTTGTGACAAGCCTCCTCCATGCACCCCATGTGAGTTAATTGCAGGGGGAACATGGGAAATAGGAGGTAAGTTTGAAAGGGTAGCTTTGGATGTGCTAAAAGAGAGTGTAATCAACTTGCCTGTGTAAACATAGCCTTAACCCCTTGAATGCTAGAGGTCTCCAACGCAATGTGTTAGCGACCTTGAGTCTCTAGGATTGAAAGTGTATGGTGCAGTTGCATTGATAGAGCATTGCCCCTCCTGCACCTAGGATCCAAAATCTGCACTGTTCCAATGTCATTTTTTGTTGGCCCAGAAATCTCCATATTTCTCATCCTAATCCCCCAAAATGTAAACACCACACTGGATTACATTAAATGAATGTAAAAATCATACAGCAGTCCATGGTAATTAACCTCTTAGTTACAAGGGCTTTTTGACACTAGAGGAAAATAACAATTTTGAACTTTTTAGTATGCCTTTGTTCAAACATATTTTTCCTGCATTTCATTTAGTTACCATTCAAATTATATACCATGTTTTAATCATAAGTAGAGCTTTCTTTTGATATCACATTTACACAGATAACCCACCATTTTATGTGACAGTAAACAACTGAGAAAAAAAAGAATGAAAGGAAAAAAAATCCACAAAATTTAAGTGGGTTTTCCTGTGATCATTTGTACTCAACTGGTCCATTTTTAAAAGGGACTAGATTAAAAAAAATACATTTGTTGATACTTTCCAGATGTCCTTTTTTTTTTTGGGGGGGGGGGGTAATTTCCCTCTGAGATGAAAATTCCTATGTCCCTCTTTCTATCCCTTGTGTCCCTCTTTTTGGAGATCAGAATTTGTGGTGGGTATATAAGTGTATCACATTGTTCCACAGAAATAAAATTAACTTAATGTTTGTTTAAACTTCATTGTATGTGTTTTTAATTTCACCTGTGTAAATAAAATCCTTTGGTTTTGCTCTAAATCATTTATTCAGTAACACAAAGAGGTAGCAGTAGGTCATCAAGTGACCAAACCTTCTCTTCCTATATAGTCTTGACCTCAGAACCATCAATAACAATAAAAGTGACCCCTTCTGCCCATTTTCCCTATTTTGATGTGTGTTCTCTGCTTTTCCCTTCCTCACAGTGAGGAAGAGAGAGGCAGATAACACTAACAAAGGTAATTTCTCTATACATTTCCTTTGTCATGTGGCTTCCCAGGCACATGTGATCTCTGTTACAGTGATCACATATGCCAAGTCACCGGGAAAAAGGCTAAATTTGCTCAGATCTTTAAGCAGTCAGTTACAGCCTCACCGGCAGGCTCATAGGGCGCCCTGAGGCACGCTACGATCGTGAAGTCTTGATGTGTCAGGAAAGTCATCCATTCTTAAAGGGCGGATTCCTATGATGATAATTTGGTGATTTGTAGGTGAGCGTTAGAAATATATATGAAAGATGTGTAATACTCAGTCTCTCAAATAAATGAGTACTGAATTGTTCCAGATGTCAAATCGTGTATGTATATGTACGCTATAGTAAAAGCAAGTAACAAAAATGCAATAGAACAATAATACAGTAATACAATATCAATAGAGAATCTCCCGAGGGAGTACAGTGTAGAATACAGTGTTCAATCTACACAATATATAAATAGCAACCAAAAATTCCAAAATTATGAGTACTATAATGAATAGGAATTCCAACAGTACAATGTCAAAAATATCTCCAAAAAGACAGTATAATCTGATATTAGTAATACCCAAAATTGTATACTCACAAATCGGAGCTTGAGAGTCAATTATAGATATGTACGATGTACACAATGTATCAGTACAGGACAGGATTCCTGTGATGGACCTGGCATGTCACTCATCATTCATGGGTTAATTATTTGGCTGGCAGTGAATTTTTACTTTGTACCCTTGTATAATAAAGGGGGTTTCAATTTTCTGTGTGGATTTTTAATTCTAGTACATCAATGAGACTGAATAAGGGGAAGTGGAGTAATTCTAGTTCTAAAGATCTACACCATAGGGTAAAATATAAATTCCTATAATTCTCATTGATATGATTGGGACTTTTAACCTCCATGGATACTAGAGAGAGCTCCAGAGCACTACAAAGAAATACACAGTAACATAGTAAATTAGGTTGAATAAACACATAAGTCCATCAAGTTCAACACTTGCCTCATACCCTAGTGACATGAGAACTGTATAGCTATCTTGCTACCAAATAATTTAGTCTTTTTCAGACCTTCCTGATCTGCCTACTAATAAACAGTATAACCCTGTATGTTCCCTTTTGAAAGAAATGTATCTAATTTTCTCTTGAAAGTATCTATTGTATCTGCCATAACCACCTCCTTGGGCAAAGAATTCCACAATTTAACAGACCTTACTGTAAAAAAAAAACCCTTCTGCTGAAGTCTAAACCTCCTTTCCTCTAATCTCAAGGAGCGTCCCCTGATCACCTGATCAGGCCTTGGAATAAATAGCTCTCCGCAGAGATCCTTGTATTGACCTCTGATATATTTGTACAATGTGATAAGGTCTCTTCTTAGTCTTCTTTGCTCTAGAGTAAATAAACCAAGTTTGTCTAGTCGTTCCTCATACATCAAGTCCTCCATTCCCTTAATTAATTTTGTTTTTCTTCACTGTACCCTCTCTATTTCTAGTATATCCTTTTTCAGAACTGGTGCCCAAAACTGCACTGCATACTCAAGGTGAGGTCTTACCAGAGATTTGTACAATGGCAAAATTATGTTATCCACTCTTGCTTCAATACCTCTTTTTATGCAAGACAGGATTTTGTTTGCCTTTGCTACTGCTGTTTGACACTGGTCACTGTTTCCAAGTTCGTAGTTGACAAGGATACCCAGGTCTTTCTCTAGCAACGAGTCCCCTAAAATTATTCCATTAAGTTCATAAGTAGCCTTGGGATTATTTCCACCCAAATGCATGACTTTACACTTCCCCACATTAAACTTCATATTCCATTTGTTTGCCCAATCTGCCATTTTATATAAATCCCTCTGTTCTGAATGAATTACCCTGCATAATTTAGTGTCATCTGCAAATATTGATGTTTTGCTTTCTATATTTATTTCTAGGTCATTTATAAACGTGTTAAACAGCAGTGGACCTAATACTGAACCCTGAGGTACTCCACTCTCCACTTTAAATGTATTGGAGAATTGTCCATTTACAACCACACACTGTTCCCTATCCTTCAACCAGTTTTGTATCCAATTGCAAAGGTCATCTCTTAGCCCCGATTTCCTTATTTTATACCCCAGCCTTGTGTTGCACTGTATCAAATGCCTTTGCAAAGTCTAGATATACTACATCAAACTGCCTTGCCATTATCAAGGTTGCTGCTTACTTCCTCATAGAAGCTGAAAAGGTTAGTTTGGCATGATCTGTTCTTCATAAATCCATGTTGATTCCCTCAGATTATCTTATTTTTTGTGTTGTAATCCTGAATATAGTCCCTTATTATCCCTTCTAGCAGTTTTCCCACTACAGAGGTCAAACTCACAGGCCTATAATTTCCAGGTTCTGTTTTAGTTCCCTTCTTAAATAGACGCACTACGTTGGCTCTTCGCCAATCTTGTGGCACTGAGCCTGTGGTGAGAGAATCTTTAAAGAGTAAATATAGGGTTTTTGCTAGCACTGCACAAAGTTCCTTAAGAACCCTTGGATGTAAACCATCAGAACCCGGTGCTTTGTCAGTCTTAATTTTGTTCAGTCTACCCATGACATCTTCTTGAGTTAACCCAATATCTGATAATTGTATTGCTTTATTAGTTACTTGTTGAGGCTCTTCTACCATTCCTTGCTCCCTTGTATATACTGATGCAAAGAAAGTGTTTAGAACATCGGCCTTTTCCTTATCCTCACTAATCAACTCACCCATGTCATTTTGGAAAGGTCCAATACACTCCCTCTTAAGTTTTTTGATATTTATATATTTGAAAAACTTTTTCGGATTAGTCTTGCTTTCCCTTGCAATTTGAGTTTCATTTTCTATTTTTGCTACCCTAATTGCCTTTTTGCAATCTTTGTATTTTAAGAAAGAATGTTCAGTTCCTTCAGACTTAAATAGTTTGAATGCTTTTTTTTTCTTTGCCATTTCCTTCTTTACATGTGTAGTTAACCACATTGGCTGTGACTTCTTTTGCATTTGTTCCCCATTGGTATATATTGTTGGTTACATTTCCGCAACCTAAATTTGAATTCTGACCATTTATCCTCAGTATTTTTTACTTTAAATTTTGTATCCCAGTCTATGGGTTGCATTGAAGCCCTTAACAATTTGAAGTTATTTTTTTTTAAATTAAAAGTTTTGGTTGAACCTATACAGTTTTGCTTTGCCAGACTGATCTCAAATGTAACCATTGTGATCACTGTTTCCCAAATGTTCCCTTACCTTAATATTGAATACTGTTTCTGTGTTATTCGTTATCACTAGGTCCAATATATTGTTATTTCTTGTCGGCACTTCCACCATTTGTGACATGTAGCTTTCACGAAGTATGCCCACAAACCTGCTACCCTTAGCACTCTGACAGGTCTCATTTTTCCAGTTGGTATCTGGATAATTAAAATTTCCCATAATTATGGTATACCCAAGCTGGGCAGTTTTCCTTATTTGCAATAGCAGCTGGGCCTCAACATTGTCATCAATATTTGGCAGTTTGTAGCATATTTTACACCACATTTAGTCTCAATTTCTACCCACAAGGACTCCACATTTTGGCCAGTTTCCTCACTAATATCACCCCTCAAAATTGGATTTAGCTCTGGTTTCAAATATAAGCACACACCTCCCCCTTTTCTATTAATCCTGTCTCTCCAAAACAGGGAATGGCACTCTATATTTACAGCCCAATCATGGGTATCATTCCACCTTGTTTCTGTTATACCAATTATATCCAACAGCTCATTAACCACCAGCAATTGCAGTTCTCCTATTTTATCTACCATACTTCTTGCACTTGCTAGCATACAATTAAGTCTTTAAATATATCACTCCATACATGCCTTTTATCTACATCTTTATTTACTAGGAGTTACTCCCTATTTACTATATTTATCCCCACCCTTTCTCAACCCCCCTGATCATTTACTTGGACCCGGTTCCTATCTGCTCTATGTACCCAATTTTTGCTATCTACACCCACCTCCCTTTCCTAGTTTAAAAGCTCCTCCAAGCTTCTTAGCATTCTCTCCCCTAGCACAGAGGCTCCTCTACCATTTAGGTGCAATCCATATAGATTGTACCCAAGAGCAAAGTCAGCCAAATGTGTTGGAGCTAAAAAGACGATTTTAGTTTTACCTGTTAAATCCTTTACTGGTAACTTTGGGTAGGTGATCCACCCCTTTAATTGTAGGCAGGAACAATTATAGAATTGTATGCAGGGGGCGGAGCCTACCTTCCCTCCTTGGCTGCAGCTAGCCAACGAGCTCCAGAAAGATTTGAGACAATAACTATTGACTAAATAGTGGAAGGAAAAGAAGACTCCTGTGAGCATGACCCCGAAGGACCCCCAAGGTCTGCCACAGGAGAGCCAAGCATGATCCCTTGACAGGGTGGGAGACCAGTAACCTGTATGGACTAAGAGAAAAAGATTTAACAGGTAAGACTAAAATCCTCTTTTCTCTGTCGTCCAATACAGGTTACTGGTAACTATGGGATGTCCAACCATTAAGTTTCCCAGAGGTGGGAAGTAAGGCAAGGACCAGGCACGAAGCCCCCAAAATCACCAGAGCAGATATGAACCATCAGATCAGTGAAAGCCCAACAAACAATGAAGTGTCAACGGACACTGAACAGGAGTAACACCCCAACTAATACACAGCACACTGAACTAGAGCCAACGGGGCTCAAAAGTGAAGGAAGCACCAAGAACCAAAGAAAATCCTAGACAGGCAAAACTGACTCCAGGATTTTCCTCCCAAAGCTGGCATCAGCCGATGCCAGTACATCAACACGGTAGTGCTTCGAAAAGGTGTGCACAGATGACAGGTGGTAGCCTTGCACAACTGATCAGCAGAGGCCTGATTCTTGTAAGCCCAAGCGGCCCCAATAGATAGTGTAGAATGAGCTGTGACCCTGAAGGGGACAGGCTTCTTCCTCAGCTCATAAGCCTTATGAATAGTGGACTTGATCCAAGAAGCAATAGTCACTTTGGATGCAGGTCTTCCTGCCCTAGGACCCTCAGGAATAACGAACAACGTGTCAGATTGCCTGACAGATTTAGTGCGATGTACATAAAACTTGAGACAATGCACCACGTCTAAGAAGTGGAGATCCCTCTCCTTGTCAGAGGTGGGGTCAGGGCAGAAAGAGGGCACCACAATCTCCTGATTGATGTGGAACTCCGAAACCACCTTCAGGAGAAACTCCTGAGCAGTGCAAAGCTTCGCCTTGTCCTTGTGAAACACCAAATAGGGTGGTTTACAAGACAGAGCATGTAACTCCGCGACACGGCGGACAGACATAATCGCCAGGAGAGAGGCCATTTTCCATGTCAATAGACGTAGAGGAATAGTAACCAAAGACTCAAATGGAGGGCGCTGAAGAACGCCCAAAACCAAGTTAAGATTCCACGGAGGAGCAGGAATCTTGAAAGCAGAGTATGAGCAATGCCCTGGAAGAAAACCTTTACATCAGGAAGGATGGCAATGCACCCCTGAAAGAAAACAGAGAGAGCAGACATCTGAACTTTAAGGGAACTCAAACTGAGGCCCTTATCCACACCATCCTGCAAAAAGGCCAGGACCGTAGGCAGATCAAATTCTTGAGACAGGTCCTTATCGGCACACCAAGATAGGAAGGTTGACCAGACACAATGGTAGATCTTGGAAGATACAGGTTTGCGGGCACTGAGCATAGTAGCCACCACACCAGAAGAAAACCTTTTCTTCTTCAATATTGAGGATTCAATTTCCAAGTCATCAAGGCTAGACGATGAACATCCTCCTTCCACAGATAACCCAGCAGAAGAAGATCCGGACAGCAAGGAAGCCGGAATGGCTCCGCCACTGACAGATCCAGAAGTTCCAGAAACCAAACCTGGTGAGGCCAGTAAGGAGCAATCAGAATTACTGGAGAATACTCCAGTCGTAATTTCCATAACACCCTGTGCAACATTGGGAGGGGAAGAAAGATGTAGGCCAAAGGGAATAACCAAGGAATGGACATTGTATCCACCGCCAGAGCAAGAGGGTCCCTCCATCGAGAGCAGAACCTCAGAACCTTTCTGTTGTGTTTTGTCGCCATCAGGTCGATGTAAGGAAGACCCCACTTCTGAACAATGAGGGTGAACACCTGAGTGCAGTTCCCACTCTCAGCTGTTCACTGTGTGTCGACTGAGGAATTCTGCCATGACGTTGTCTACGCCAGGAATGTGCACTGCAGATATGGCAGGTATGTGTTCTTCTGCCCAAGACAAAATAGCCTTGACCTCTAACCAAGCGGCGAGACTTCTTGTTCCATCCTGCTTGTTGGCATAAGCCACGGCTGTGGCGTTGTCGGACTCTACCCGGACTGGACAGTCTTCCAGCTGAGATGTCCAATGACGAAGGGTGTGAAATATCACCCAAAGCTCTAATACGTTGATGGGAAGGAGTGATTCTTCCAGGAGACCACTGACCCTGAGCACTCAGGCGACGGAGGACCGCGCCCCAGTGGAGAGGCTGGCATCCGTCGCCACTGTGGTCCAGAAGGATACCAGGAAGGACCTGCCCTTCAGCAGATTGGAGAGATCAAGCCACCACGAAATACTCAGTTCCACATGAAGAGAGAGGGACACAGACATCTTCAGAAGGTTCAGCTGACCCCTGCACACCTGGATCACAAACCGCTGGAGTTCCCTGGTGTGCGCCATGGCAAACCGTACCATTTCTATGGTGGAGATGAATTTCCCCACTAGAGATGACAGCTTCTTGGCTGGAACTAGATCTTGAGCCAGGATCGCAGAAACCCTGTGGGCGATCTGGTGAGCTACCTCATCCGTGAAAAACACCATGTTCTTCTGGGTGTCGAAGAGGAGGCCCTGGAAGACCAGACGCTGGGATGGGACAAGATCTGATTTGTCCAAGTTATTGATCCACCCATGATGGGTGAGTGCATGAATGCATTGCTGAATCTGCTGATGAAGAAGTTCTGCAGAAGGGGCTTCCAGAAGCAGGTCGTCGATGTATGGAGTAACTCTGATGCCATCTCGGTGGAGGATGGACACTAAGGCTCCCAGGACACGGTTGAAGACCTGAGGAGCTGTCGTCAGACTAAGTGCAAGTGCTGAAAACTGAAAATGTCCCCGGTCGCAGTCAAATCGGAGATACTGCCGGCTCTCTGGATGAATGGCAATTTGTAATTACGTGTCCTGAAAATCCAGGGATGCAAGGAATTCCCCCAGAGACATGGCAGCAAGCACCGTTCATAGAGACTCCTGGTGATAATGAGTCCGGATCACGAAGGAATCCAGATCCTTTAAATCCAAAATGGGACGAGAACCGCCGAAGAAGGCTTGGAAGCCTTGGGCTTGGAGGAGACCTTGGGCTTCCATTGCTGTTTGGGCTTGGAGGAGGTACGCGGAGTTGAGGGAACTGTCTGGTTCGCCAGACGTGTCTCATTTTGATAGGAACGAAAATACCGGTTACACTTAAGTAGTGTTTTCTTCCTAGAAACCAAGGGCAGAAGTGTACTCTTACCCCCTGTGGCCTCAGTGATCCTTAAGATCTGGCCCAAACAAAGAAGTGCCTTGAAAAAGTAAGGAGAGCAATGCATTCTTGAAAACAGTGTCAGCAGACCAGATCTTGAGCCAAAGAGTCCATCTGGCAACCACAGACATGGTGGAAACCCTAGCCACCAAATGGATTGCATCAAATAAGGAAGCAGAAACATAGTGCTGTGCCTCAGAAATGTTGGCAAGGAGGCGCAATATATCTGAAGTTGAAGCACCCTGACAGACAGCAAGGGTGAGCTGTCCAGTCCAGACCGCAATGGCCCGGTTCACCCATGCAGCAGCGAATGCTAGACACATGCCAGTACCAGCAGTGGCAAAGATGGACTTGAGGGAGACCTCCAGTTTTTTGTCAGTCCGGTCTTTTAGAGCAGACGTATCAGACGCTGGTAAGACAGTAGATTTGGATAGACTGGAGATAGGAGCATCCACTTTGGGAGGATGAACCCACTGAGCAAGTGCAGCCTCAGAGAAGGGATAAAGCTTGGCAAATTTCTTGGAGACAGAAGGTTTCCTGTCCGGAGACTTCCACTCATCAGACACACGGCGGTCAAGAGTGGGGATAGGTGGAAAGCAAGTAAAGGGCTTTTTAGGCTCCAGAAATACATCAGAAGGGTCAGAAGGAACCTCCTGCACTAAGGGAATGTTTAGGGTATTTGAAACAGCCCTGATCAGGCCCTCAGCCAAAGGCTCAGGATCAGCCTCAAAAGGGTCCCCAAAAAACTGAGAGGAGCCCACCGCAGAACATCCCTCAACATCTGAATCCACAAGCAGTTCCTCCTCAGAGGAATCTGACACGTCAGGTACACCCTGAGGTTTTGGCAGGGAAGACTTGATGGAGATGGGGGTCTGCGAAGAATGAAAGACCCCCTGTAACTGGGATGGAAAGAGTTGCAATGTGAACCTAAGGTCCCTAGTAGCAGCCTTGAACTCTTGCACCCAAACTGGCTCTAATGCATGGCTGGAGGTCCCTGGAAGACTCTCAGGGACATCAGAACATGCTGGGCATAAATGCAATGCGCAATAGGGGATACTGAGACCCCAGCATCCTTAGTCTTAGGTCTGGCCCCAAGCTCCAATGGTATAGACATTCTCACAGTGTCAAATAACCTTACTGTATAAGAAATCACCCAATTACAGTGTGTAGGATTAAAGTTTCACCCCAGAAATCGCTAAAATAAACTTATCTGGCAGGTGAAGGATTACTCAGCAGAGGAGAGAAGGAGAATCCAAGCCCTGCATAGGATACTCGTTCTGGAAATAGCACAAAATGGCTGCCACGGTGGGAGCCAATCAGGAACGAGCGCGCGAAGCAAGCGCTCATGGGAAATGTAGTTTTACCAGAAAAGTACCCCAAACAGTGCCTGAAGCCCCCTGAGCCCCCCAAAACACTAGAAACATGAACCAGATGATAGAGCAAGGGCAGACAAGTAAAATGAGCCATCTCTGAAGTCACTAGGTTAAACGGAATCATAGATATGTCCCAGACTGTACAGTCCCATAGTAGTGAATGGAGCAATGGCGCCTATGCGGTAAAGCGGGCCTTTAACTGAATTTTACAAAATTGAAAGTGTAAAACTAAAAGATATGAAACGTCACTAGAACATGTTAGGATACCCAAAAACACACTGAACCAGTAGGAAAAGTGTCAGAAAACCCCCCAAATTAATGTAAAACCAGCAGCTAAAGGGTTAAGTACCACATAAACCTGCTCCAAACACCCAACAGACATACAGATAGACCCAATGAGTGCAGGAGTGTGCAGTAGGAACTCCAAATGTAAACCCCTGTGTGGAGGGGCACTGTGGAAATGTGGACCTGCAGCACTCAAAGGGTTGCTCACCTTTCCTGCACATCTTCTGTCTTCAGATTACCATGTTATAAGAAGAAGCCTCGGTGGGCAACTCTTGAGGAAAGAACTTGTAGCCAAGATTCCCCCCCCCCCAGGG
This sequence comes from Rhinophrynus dorsalis, assembly GCA_037306005.1. Taxonomy (NCBI): domain Eukaryota; kingdom Metazoa; phylum Chordata; class Amphibia; order Anura; family Rhinophrynidae; genus Rhinophrynus; species Rhinophrynus dorsalis. The sequence continues at coordinate 405,723,987 of CM074722.1, read as the reverse complement.
CTTAAGGTCCACAAAAAACACCTGGTCACTGAGCTAGCCACATATAAGGGCATTGTCAGTTATGGTAATTCGCCTAATGGTGGTATTCCATTTCTAACAGAAAAATAAAAAACTTCTAAAGCTAAAGCAGAACTGTTCTCTTGACTGTGTTATCTTCACCAAGGAACAAAGCTTTCTGGAGCTGGTTGGGTAGCTGCAGCCAAGGAGGGAAGGTAGGCTCCACCCCCTGCATACAATTCTAGAATTGTTCCTTCCTACAATTAAAGGGGCGGATTGCCTACCCAAAGTTACCAGTATTCTGTATTGGACGACAGAGAAAATCCAATTTTTATGAACTGAATTTTTGAGTGTTCTATTTAGTGCAGTTTGTTTTCCCCAGAAGTTCTTTTTTTTTTTTCAAAGCTTTATTGAAAATATATTCATATACAGAGTGATATAAACTGCATTAGTAACATACAAGCAGCAAGTAAGAATTAAGAACGGCTTTACATCAAAATAAATGAGTTAACATGACTGCATGACTCCGTATACATATATTTTGCAAAGCCTCAGAATATGTGTCGTAAATTACAGGAATTTGAGTTATATGAATCATCTAGTAAACAATAAATGGCAAAAGAGCAGATGTAAGCAGAAGAGAAAGATGAAAGGAATAAACAATCGTATCAGGCATTAATATCTGGGCGAAGCCCACACATCGTAATTCTGTATAGATGTTGTCTGATGCAAGTAGAACATAATAAGGAGATGTATACCTTCAGCTATGAAGCAAGTAGAAAATCTAGCCTAGCATGGTAGGGTCGTGTAAGATATTAAGCAGAAAAGTGACAAGACCGACATTCCACGCAGTATATAGAAAATAAAGAGAATCGTAAGAAAGAAAATGAAAGGAGAAGGAGCATAGAAGTAGCATAAATAGAAAGCAGAGAACAGAGCAGAAAGGAATTCAAATAAAGAAAAGCTGGAAAATATGGGATCGTGGATTAGGTGAAAGGGCATTATACCTGATACCCGGTCTGAGAAACACAAAATGGCCTCCAAGCGGGCCCAGGGGAGTAGGCAAGCAATAAGACTATCACAGTGCCCGTGATTTGCTGCCTTACCTGAATGGCTCTCCATTCGCTGTCTGCTTTCAACCCGCCCAGTATTGCCTATTTAGACTGGGCTTGGGCACCCTTTGGTTGCCCTTTTGTGGTGTCTCTATGTCTCCTGCACCTGCATTGTGTTCCTGAGCTTCCTGGGCCATCTGCTGTCTATGCTCTCCAGTGATCGCCTGAGTTCCTGTCTCACAGCTTCCTCGGTTCCAGCTTCCGTCCCTGATCTGGTTGGGGTTGCTGTTCCTGCTGCCGTTCCTGCTCCGGTTGACTGCCATTGATGGTCCTGCTTCCTGTCCTGTACCGGCTGTGTTCCTGCTCCATTTTAACTGTAAGATCTGAAGTATCTCATGTGTAGTTCCATTTTAATTGTAAGCTCTGTGATATCACTAGTGTAGCTCTATTTGAATTGTAAGCTCTGTGGTATCAATAGTGTAGCTCTATTTAAATTGTAAGCTGTGTGGTATATTTTCCATGAGGGCTTTTATTTGCATCCCCAAATATAAAATTCACCCTCTACGCATGGCCCACAGTGTGTGGGCTCCAATTAGATGCATGCACAGCAAAGTGTATGGCCCAGCACATTAACTAATTAGAATAAACTGCCATACTGTGCCACAAACAAAGATTAATTCCTCAAAGTGTACTTACATTATAAAGAGCTACATTAGTGATACCACATTGCTTACAATTGAAATTTAACTACCCATGAGATACCACAGAGCCTACAATTGAAATGGAGCTACATTGTCCCCTTCTGTTATCTGTCTGGTCTTACAACCAGATTCCACATTTGAGAAGAGATTGCTTACACTAGGTAAAAAGGGTGGGAGGGGAAACTTTGCTTGTGAATATATCGTTCTTCATGTTTTTTTAATGCCTACAAAATAAAATAAAGATAAAACGAAGTATTACTATCCCTTTAAGTTACCACAGAAACTTGTTCCAAACCCCTCACAGACATACAGATAAATGCAGTGAGTGCATGAGTATATAATAGGAACTCAAAATGAGACCCCTATGCGGAGGGGAAGCATGGGACATGTGGACCTTATGTCACGGATTTGAAGACTCTCAGACTTAAGGTTTGGTAAAATAACTTAACTTTATTAAAAGTTAAAGGCAGTCCCCGTAGGGTAAACATACATAACAATACAACAGTAATATAACATATAATAGGTTCTACCGGCCTTGCCTAAATACCGGGCAAGGCAACCCAAGTGACAGTTTTAATGACAGGCTCTACCGGCCTTGCCTATACCGGGTAAGGCAACCGTGAGATGACATATACCGGTTCTACCGGCCTTACCAATACCGGGCAAGGCAGCCCCCACGGAATGCTGAATGTAGGCTCTACCGGCCCTGCCAATACCAGGTAAGGCAACCTTAAAGATGGTGAATTACAAGGTTCTACCGGCCTTACCAATACCGGGCAGGGCAGCCCAAAGGAGTACTGGAGTAGGCTCTACCGGCCCTGCCAATACCGGGTGAGGCAACCTACAGGATGGTATCGTCAAGGTTCTACCGGCCTCACCAATACCGGGCAGGGCAGCCTGAGCGAGTAGACCAGCTGTCAGGTGACTAAGACAGCATAGAGCATAAGTATAGAGGTCTTACTCAGCAGGAGTCTATTGCCAGGGATACTCAGACAACTGCAAGGAAGTGGACAGCGACTGACCACAGTACTGGATGTTCAGGAGCAAACCAACGTCCGCACGTTGGGACTAATGGTAATAGTGCCACCAGGTTTAATGGAGCAAACCAGCGACCGCACGCTGGAACCAACAATGTATATCGCAACCAGGTTTAGTGGAGTAAACCAGCGTCCGCACGCTGGGACCAACAACGCATATCGCAACCAGGTTTAGTGGAGCAAACCAGCGTCCGCACGCTGGAGCCAATAATGTATCTCGCAACCAGTTTAGTGGAGTAAACCAGCGTCCACACGCTGGGACCAACAATGTATATCGCAACCAGGTTTAGTGGAGTAAACCAGCGTCCGCACGCTGAGACCAACAATGTATATCGCAACCAGGCTTAGTGGAGTAAACCAGCGTCCGCATGCTGGGACCAACAATGTATATCGCCACCAGGTTTAGTGGAGTAACCCAGCGTCCGCACGCTGAGACCAACAATGTATATTGCAACCAGGTTTAGTGGAGTAAACCAGGGTCCGCACGCTGAGACCAACAATGTATATTGCAACCAGGTTTAGTGGAGTAAACCAGGGTCCGCACGCTGAGACCAACAATGTATATTGCAACCAAGTTTAGTGGAGTAAACCAGCGTCCGCACGCTGGGACCAACAATGTATATCGCAACCAGGTTTAGTGGTGTAAACCAACAAAGTATGATCAGCAGCGAGAAGAACAATGTCGCCAGAGCGACGGCTGGAGCAGGAGATTCAGGAACTCAGTAAGATTAACCCGCGAGGTGCTGGAACACAGGAACACTGGAACTCAGTAAGATTAACCCGCGAGGTGCTGGAACACAGGAACACTGGAACTCTGGAACACAGAAACACTAGCATACAGGAACACTGGAACACAGGATCAGCAAGTACAGCAGGAACAGGCCCAGAAGCCTGACAAGCAGGTCAGGCAGAGTGGAGTCAGAAACACCACGAAAGGGCAACCTGGAAGTGCTCAGCCTGGGTTTAAAAAGGCTGTGTGAGGAGGGCTAATCACAGACAGCCAATCATGATACTCAGCAAGTGACTGACACTGAACAGCACCAATCACGGGCACCGTGATACCTTAGCACAGAGAGCTCACCTTTTTCAGCAGATCTTCTCTCTTCATATTACCATATATCAAGAAGAAGCCTCTCCTGGGGAAAGAACTTGCAGCCAAGATTTCTCCCCCAGGGCTTAGGTCCACAAAAGCATCTGGTAAACTGAGCTACCCACATTTGGGTGATGGAAATTGTCAGTGATAAAAGCTAAAACTATAGCAGAACTGTTCTCTTGTCTTGTGTCTTGACCAAGGAACAAAATCTTACTGGATGGGGATTGCCTAGCTGCAAGCTAAGGAGAGAAGGTAGGCTCCACCCAGCAGTCACTGCTCAGAATTGTTCCTGCCTACTTAAAGGGGCTAATCACCTACCCAAAGTTACCAGTAACCGGTATTGATTTCTTGAAAGCAGCTTATTTTATGGAAAATGCGTAACAGTCAGATTTTAATTCTCCCTGAAAACAAACTAAAATTTGTCTTATGGAGACTGTGATGAGGAGACACATGAATCAGTTTAACTCCAATCACAAACAACCCTAAACGGCTTCATTAGCCTTGAGTTCTAGGGGTCCTTTCTAAACTGGGTCAAGAAACATTTAAAAACTCTACCAAAGCTTCAGATAAACACTGCAGCCATAGTTTTATAAACAAATGTAATTTAAATTATATACACCATGGGGAAAAACAACAACAAAGTGCTCTAAATTACCCCTTTCAGCACCATAAGCTTGGGGAGTTTTTTATTCCCTGGAGGAAAAATACATTTTCAGAATTCTGCTATTCATCTGTTCAAATATTAAGTACATTTCTAATTTTAAATGGAAAACTAAGTATTGGGTTTTTGAAATGTTCTTTGTTTTTCAGCACAAATAGTTTTTTATGGTGCCTTGTTAAGTATTTTTTTTTTTAAAGTGTACCAAGCTATGTTATGAATACAAAAACAAGTTATAAAATGTTGCCAATTTCCAACGCTGTTTAAAAAAAAAAACAAAAAAAACAGTATGTACATTATTTTTAAAAGCACTGTACACCTTGTGTACACAAATATATAATATTTTATATATATATATAAAACAGACACACACACACACAGAGTACTGTGCAAAAGTTTTAGGCAGGTGTGGAAAAATGCTGTATATGTAGTAAATATTGTGGCGCCTTCACTGTCTGAATAGCAGTGCATAACCTGGGTGCCTGTCAAGGTAATAGCAATAGTCATCAGGAACTTTTTTTAAAACCAACTTTTACTAATGATGTGTCAACGTTTTGGATTACACATAAGCCTCTCTCAACAACCATAAAAATATTAAAACACTTATTTATATACTGTAACAAAGAAGGATTACTCGCGAATACCAAACATCCAGCGTGAACCTTTGCCGGAGGGTAAACAAATAATACCATTTTAGAAAATCGACAACCAGCACTTCAGTCACTTAAAAAGATACTAAAATATTTCAATATCGTGGAATTTTGTGGAATAACCAAACTACACCTGCCACTTTTGTTTTATGAAATTACCTGCCTTGTCTAAAATGGCCATAACCATTGTAGATATGAAGGAAAGAAATGCAAGACCTATCATTTTGAAAAGCAGATATTCACCTGCATCATATGAGGGCAAGGCAAGATGTCGTTCGACAAGGTCAGCAGAGCCACTTTGTGGGTACTTGTCCTAGATATTCAGGATCAGTCTGAAGTCAGGAATAACCAAACTGTTCACTCTTCACTGGCAGACTGGCAGAGCTAGAGAATTAGATGTTGAACTGGGGGAGCTAATGAATTAGGTACAGAACCCAGAGTAAGATTTCAAGGGTGATAGTTTATTCTTTGGTAAATGGAGCTCCCTCGCCCTGGAGCTGCTCTGGTTTTAAGGATGATGCTGTTATGTTTGTTTGTGTCTGGTTGGATACGATGGGTGCAGGGCTCGCCCACCGCACCCAGTCGGCCTCCACTTGTGTTTGCTCATATCCAGTTGGATGTGGTGGAAAGGGGTTTGTTCCTCGTGTCCAGTCGGCCAATGACAGTGATGATTTACACAGTAAGATTATTTATATTGTTTGGCCATTCCACTCTGTCTGCAGCAGCTATGAATACCAGAAGGTTCTTTTAGCTGTCTGCCACATAACTGGGTTTAAAGCCAATTCTTTTGTGAGTACCCTCTCACGTGGTATATAAGTGGTGATGGAGTTTTGTCATCTGATCCAACACAAGAGACGCCCCTTGTTTTTCTCCTGATCATTTTGCTTTTCATCGTACCAAGACTCTGTTATAGCTGACAAGTCGAATACACCCTTAGTCATGACTTAAATCAGTTCAAGGAGCTTGTTCCCTAAGCCACAAGAATTTAGAAGCATTCAACGGAAATTTTCCTTAGTGCTGTACTTAGATTTTTCATTTTGTCTATACACTTCTCACTTGTATTATTACTCTATCTAGTATGTAAATTACAGTCTATATTCAAAGAGAATTTACCCAAAAAGGCTTGTCCAATATCTGTCACTTTGTGGGGGAAAGGTTGAGTTATCATTCCTCAGTAAGTAACCCATCTTTTCTAGTATAAGTTAGCGACAGTAAAGCACCTAAACGCCTGACTTCATAGCTCAGTCCCCCTTGCTAGATGGGTGTAAGCAGTCTCCCATAAATAATGCCTTATAACAGTCAGTTGTACTGGCTTCTCCAGCAAAACATTATTTTAGTTGTGCGGTCTCTACCATATCGGTCCCACATTTTAAAGTATGCAGATGTCCTGGACATGATGCAGACATGAACTGCAATTTACAGTCAGTCTTCCCTGTTCATCTCTCTACCCCTTAATTATTTGGTGGCTATGTGAGTTACCTCAGGTGAAACCAGCTCAAAATGGCTGACTGCTTTCTTGACTCTTGTGTATGGGCCATATTCTACTTCTAATGTATTTTACTTTTGTGTGTATATATTTATACACACAAACACTTTTTGAGATTAATAAGCTAAAATTTATTTTGTGTATTAACCTTAAATTTATCTCCCACCCCTGCACTGCTGTCGCTTCGTCCTTTTGTTGAGGAGCACATTTCTACTGATAGTTATTTGCACATCTGGGGTGATCATTGTCCACTTGGTTTCTGGACAACAGGATTGAGCCCTGAAACAGTATTTGCGGACTTATTTGTGCCAAAAGTTAAAATGGAAAAAAATGGATTCCCTCCCCACACACACACTCACATAGTCAATGAACATGGTATATTAAAAAAATATAGTAAGGGGTCAGTTTGAGAGGTATAGAGTTTGCCTATTTTTACATTACATATTCTGCAAGAGCATAATATGTAAAGTCATATTGTTTATACTTTGTATTATTTTTCATAAAAAGGGTGAAAGTTAAAAAATGAATATTTAGGGTCTAGAATGTGATTTTCCATGACATTCAAATAACCGAAGCATATATTTATTATTTTTAATAAATGAGTGTTCATTCTTATATGAAGTTTTAAATATCAACTCAAATATTGTTATTATCTCAGATATTATATTATGGATTGTCATTTTACAGGTCACGGATAATCAAGCCTTTTGGTTTTGCTGAGAAATAAGCAATCTGTGCAAAAAATACACATATATTAAAATAATGTAAATTAAGTATAATAATTGCAAGCATGGCACAAGAGCACTCAGACACAGGATGTCCTCTCGTAATTAAGCTATAAGTTTCTCAGCTAGATTCCAGTGAAGTAGATCATCTTTAAATCCCTATCATTTTGAGGCACAATGGGGGCATATATATGAAGACAAATGTGTAAACTATTTGCAGCCAAAACAACTGCATCCCCTTTTATAAAATTAGCCACTTTGGTGCTTAGAGATCAAAGATAGGTCCTTAAAGCGGAACTGCCACCTCTTAAACACTTTGACTTCAATAACTCCCCACCTGGCGACTAGCAGCTTAGTAGTGCTAGTCGCCAGAATGATTACCTTATTCAGAAGAAATATGCATTCTTACTGGGATGACAGCAGCACGGAGCACAGACATCTTGCCATAGTGATGTCTGCGTGCCTGCGCTGTCAGTCCCAGCCGTGTCTAGGAGGCATTTCCAAAAAGGACTGATAGCTCAGGCACGCAGACGTCACTATGGCAAGATTTCTGTGCTCCTTGCTGCTGTCAGCCTGGTAAGAATGCATTTTTCTTTTGAATAAGGTAATTATTCTGGCGACTAGCGCTACTAAGCTGCTAGTCGCCAGATGGGGAGTTATTGAAGTTAAAGTGTGTAAGAGGTGGTAGTTCCGCTTTACTACACCTAAACAGTGCATTACAAGAGCAAATCAACTTAATTAAATTCTGGAAATTCCCATTGATTTAAATAAAGCTTTCAAAACCTTGAATGGTAGAAAGGTCTACAACAAATGGACCCTATTTTCAAAATCAAAGGCAGAAGAAACCTGTGAAGCTTTATAAAGCTCATCCCACAATATTGTTGTAGTTAAGATGAAATTGTTGGATAAATTGTTTATCACAGAGGTCTGTAACCTGTGGCTCTTGAGAAGGATATGGGTATTTAATGCCAGTATGAGTAGGAAGTGTGGTATACTGAGGCCAGATTGAGCCAGGGCACTATCTTGGACATTTTTTTAGCCAGGGCTCTATTGTGGTTTGAAATAGTGTAGTGGTAGCAAATGAACAAACTACTCTGACTCTACTTGATGTAAAAGCCTCTATCTGTCTTCCTGCAGTGATCCTGCAGTGATCAAACAGAGGCAAGAGTAGAGTATGTGAAGCTGTCATGAAGGGTCACAGTGCATAATAAGTCTTGGGTTTCATTCTGTCATTTTTGCCCATCATAAGACCTTGCTCTGAGGTCTGTATGTTGGGCAAAACAAACATCATAACATCTTGTTTGCATCTCAATGTATCAAATGGATAATGTCAGCTACCATTTATATACAGTAATATGCAAAAGTTTTAGGCAGGTATGAAAAAATGTTGTAAAGTAAAAATGCATTCACAAATAGACATGTTAATAGCTTATTTTTATCAGTTAACAAAATGCATAGTGAGCAAAGCAATGCGTTGCTTAGCCCTATGACACTCAAAGGGTTAAGGAACTCGGCAGGTATGTTGTTCCAAACATCATGGAGAACTAACCATAGTTCTTCTGCCTCGGTTGCTTCTCTTTCTTCATGTAATCTCAGACAGACTCAATTATGTTGAGATCAGGGCCCTGTGGGGGCCATACGATAACTTCCAGGACTCCTTGTTCTTTGTTATGATGAAGATAGTTCTTAAGACTTTGGCTTTATATTTGAGGTCGCTGTCATGCTGCAGAATAAATTTGGGGTCCATCACATGCCTCTCTGATGGATGTCTAAATATCTGACTGTACTTCTCACCATTGAGGAGACCATTAATTCTCACCAAATCATCAACTCCATTTGCAGAAATGCAGCCCCAAACTTGCAAGGAACCTCCACCATGCTTCACTATTGCCTGCAGACACTCATTCTTGTACCGCTCTCTAGTCTTCAGCAAACAAACTGCCTTTTCCTACAGCCAAATAATTCTAATTTTGACTCATCAGTCCAGAGCACCTGCTGCCATTTTTTCTGCACCCCAGTTTCTGTGTTTTTGTTCATAGTTGTGCCGCATGGCCTTGTTTCCATGTCAGAGGTACGGCTTTTTTGGCAACAATTCTTCCATGAAGACCATATCTAACCAGATATCTCCAGACAGTAGATCAAGGTCCCACTGTTTTTTGCCAATTCTAGATAATGTAACTGCTGGACATATTCCATTTGTGAAGGGAAGTAGGTATGATGTGTCTTATCTGCTGCAATAAGTTTCCTTGGCCGACCACTGCGTCTACAGTCCTCAACGTTGCCCGTTTCTTTGTGCTTCTTCAAAAGAGCTTGGACAGCACATCTGGAAACCCCTGTCTGCCTTGAAATTTCTGCCTGGGAGTGACAATGCTGATGCAGTACAACTACTTTAAAGGGCGAGATGTTCATAAAGTGGTGGTAACTGAAATGGTTTGTAATCAGAATAAAAAAGTTCTTACACCATGATCCGTCAATTTTCAGACATGTTTCCGTCATTTTTTGTATCCAATTCCACCATGTCCGTCAAAGGGAAAAAGCCGTCTTAAAAGTGGGTGTGGTTTCATCTTCCGTCATAATGTAAGGTATTTTCAGAAAAAAAATTAGCTTGAACGTAATTTTTTGGTCTATTAACGTCATTTGTGCCCAACATAATAATAATGGTCTAAACTTGGAGAAGAAAAATGAAAGTACTTAAAAGCAATTTTTCATTTCGAAGACAAAAAAAGTCCTTGTTTCTTTGAAAATTTTCTTTTCAAAGACAAACTCAAAGACAATTTAAGATCAGAATTTTTAATGGCAAAATTCAATTCTTACCATAATTTTTAATTATTTAGATGAATTTTCAAATGTGACGGATTAGTTCTGAAAATATTGTCCTTATTTTACCACCAATTCATGATCCGACAAGTTTTTCATTATGACGACTTTTTGAACATCTCGCCCTTTGAGTCTTGTTGCTGTGCTCAGTCTTGCCATCGTGTATAACTTTCGACATTCTTAGCGGAGTTTGACTGTTCCTCACCCAGTTTTATTCCTACTACATACATAGCTGTTTCTGTTTCAGTTAATCACTGTTTCAACCTACATATTAAATTGTTGATCATTAGCACTTGCTTGGTATAATTGTTTTATCATACACCTGCCTACAAAATCTCTCACTTTGTGCAAGTGTACCTAGAAGAACTGATGCTGTTTTGAAGGCAAGGGGTGGTCACAGCAAATATTGATTTGATTTAGATTTTTATTCTGTTCACACGCTATGCATTTTGTCAATTGATGAATATAAACTATTATTAATATGCCTATTTTTTAAATCGTTCTTACTTTATAGCATTTTTTCACAACTGCCTAAAACTTTTTCACATTAATGTACCATGCAAGCATTCTTTTTTGTGGCATTGTGGAAAATGATAACCTGGTATATGGATATGGGGCAGGTGGGTTTAAATAGCAGTGAGGCCTAAGACACTATTTTTGCACTTCTTAGAGAAATTAATCTACATTTACACTAAATGATAGACAGGAGACTAAACAATAGTGTGCTGAGTCCTTCAGCTGATATGAGAGCCAACAGTTCTTGGTAAATGTCTTGGTAAAAAATAAAAGTAAAGATGTGGTTCTGTGAAAGATTGCTGATTCTGGATTATCACAAACTTCATACATGTACAGTTATCTGGGATCAAAACAGCTGATTACAATCTGTCTATAATACAGACCCTTGGTTTACTGTTAATACAATATAAGGATAATTATTATAATACATACAGTTGATGTTTTAAATCTCAACACCCAAGATTTTATCTGAAGGTTAATCACCCTGAGCTCCATCTGCCTCTGGGTTTAAGCAAAATATATCAGGAATAAAACTGCAAAGGATTTATGAATGCCAACCCAATTTACTGCAGCAAATAAATTCCTGAAAAGGGATTACTGCACAAGGTCAAAGCCTGAGAACTTTCAAAGGTCCATTCCCAGCACCTCTTGCTAATGTGCAAGATCACATTTCTCTGCTATGATATGAAAGCCTATATAACTGTCTTTACAAGAAATGGTAGACCTCTCAACCTGTTTGTTTTAAGTGAGCCTGCATAATACAGCTCTAAGATGAGGCTAATGTGCTAAGAAGGACTGGAGCAATTATGTGGTAAACCAATAGAACCATAGAGGACAAATAAAAATTCACCAAATAACCACATTAAATGAGACTTTTAACCCCTTGAATGTCACAGAGGACTCCAATGCATTGCAAAGGATTGGCACCATTTAAATCAATGATTATTTTTATTTCAAAAACACAAAACAATGGGGGCGCTTACTAGATCGACCATTAGTTGTAAACTGAAGATATTTAGAATTAGAATAACACTCACATTTGACTGTCGGCCGGCTTTGTAGTCCAAACAGCCGGCTTAAAGTATGCAGTATGTACTTTAACCCTTTGTGTCTGTTGCATACCCCTCTGGCACTCAAGGGGTTAATGCATCTATGCTTTTTAACTCAAACTTATTTTATTTCTTTTACAGGAAGAAGAAAGAAGAGAAGAAAGAAGACAGAAGATACAAGAGAAAATAGAAGAAAGAATGGCGACGGAAGGAGACAGACAGTGGATGACAGGTAAGTTTAACACAGACTTTTTAACGATCGGTGCTTGACAGTATGTCAGGCACCGATCGTTAGTTTTTTTACTGTTAAGTTCCCAAAAATGGCGTTATTTAGCTGCGTTTTGGGAATTTAATGCACAAAGCGGACATTTGGACACGACACCAGTTTTGTGTCCTAACGTCCGTTGTGCTAAATGTCGGTAGGACATTTGAATACCGACCAAGACATTTTATTTTGTCTGTCGGTAACCATTTTTCTACTCCAACATTTGGATCAAGCCCTTAATCTGAAATCTTTCCCCCGTAATATTTGATGTAAATTCTTTAACCTTGTTACTTATAAATGAACAGGTGCCACAACATGAATTACCACATTTGTAGCTACCCACACAAGTAAAAAAGGTATCTTTACTCTCTATTTTTTTATATTTATTTCTATTTAGGAGATCACTTGGGGAGATCTCATTCTTTAAAGTCTTGGCTCTCCTATATGTAAATCGTGGCTTATTTTCAACAATGTTCTTCAGTACAGGGTCTGTCAATATAATTTTCCAGTGTCTCTCAAATTCGCTTTCTATGCTCTTGTAATCATTATTATAACGAGTAACAAATCTCACTATTTCTTTTTCATCTATATCCCTATTCTCTTGTACCTTACTCCTGTCTAAATTCCTAGCCCTATTACATCCCTGTTCAACCAATTCAGGAGGATACTTCTTCTGGAGGAATCTATTATTTTTATTTGTAACAACAGTGTTAATGATTTATCCCAAAATTCCTCCAGTACCTCTTAAGTATATTACATGAATGGGGCTCGTAAAAGTACCAAGAAAATATAACATGAAAAATGGAAGAAAATAAAGACAAATTAAGTGATTTTGCAAAACTCCATTCCAAAGTATATAAAAATAAAAAATATAAGACAAACTACAGCTATGTTAACCCTCTGAATGACAGAGGGGAATGCAAAGCATTGTTTCACAGACTGCAAACCTGTCATTCAAAGGGTTAATCCCAGTAGAAATATTTCAAATCCAGGCTTTAAAAAAAATGATATTAAGCTATATACATAATTGTCAGTCTCTTGCAAATATTGCATAAAATAACATAAAAATATAATGGTCTATTAATATGATTAGCTAATTATTTACAATTGTAGTCATATTTATTTTTCCTGTTTCTGCCAGTTGGCACTAGGCTCAGAAAAAAGATCATCAATAAACACAGCAACAATCACCTTGGCTTGATTTTCCACAGACTAAAGTAACTTTTCTTGGAACATAACCAATTTAAATTTTCTAGGAAATTTCAGATCTTGCTGGAATTTACTGTCCTCAAATGTCTAGGGAATTCTTTGCACCTGTAGCTCCATATACATTCACACTACAATTCCCGCAACAGCAGGAGCACGTTTGCCAACTAAATTTCCAGGGACCCTTTTCTACTTCACAGTGATAAGTTACGTGGTCCATAATAGCATCTAGTGAGACATTAATAGAACACCTCATGCAAGGCTTTGAGCTGCAGTTCTACAAGAACAGATATTACCCACACCAAAACAGTACATGAAAAAATGTAAATGCACATATAGTAATATATATTGGGAGGCTCACAGCCTGTTAACCCCTTGAGTGCCATAGGGGTGTGAAGTACTTTGCAAAGCATTGCACACAACTCTGGCATTCTAAGGGTTCATCCAGAGACAGAATGCAAAAAAAGAGGAACTGTCCCTGAAAATCAGGGTAACAGGGTACCCAGAACCTGAACAGATGGTCGCTGCTCTAACTGTGATATTAAAGGCTCTGATAACATCAGAGGCAAATATTATTTAGGGAGAATCTTTTTTCATAGTAACCATCCAGCTTTCAACCAACTTAATGGGAGATACTTTTAACCCTCTGAGCACCATAGGGGTATGCAATGCATTGCAAAGGGGTTAACGTGTGTTAACCATGCCAATCCTAGATGTCTCTAAACTATATGCAATACAGAGAACAATAAACAAAAGTTGATAGCACCGGTGCATAGTAGTCCAACAGAAAGATCTCACAATGGTAAAATCAATAAGGCTTTATTAAGTAACAAAATTAAAACCGTTCATACCTGGTACATCCCACACTTAAGCTGTACCATGGGGAGACTGATGGAGTGGCTAGATGACAAGTGATGCAAGTATATACCTCAAAGCCTTTAATATCCGCAGTTGTGGGACCGTTCTATTGGTCTACTATCAACAGAGCTAACAACTTTTGTTTATTGTTCTCAATAACAGCATAACCAACTCTGGTTTACAGGTCTGCCTTTTCGCTAGTCAATGGCTTTTATATATTTTGACTGACCCACCTATGGCCAAGAATAAAAACCATAAATTCTAGCCTAATGAAAGCCCTTGAGGGCCAAATTTTAATACCCCTGCCTTAGATGTCCTGCTCCACAATGCCTTAGAGACCTCTCTATCATCTAGAAGGTTAAATCCTGATCTATATATGGCAACTGAAGAAAGGTTTGGACAGCCCTGACTTTTAACCTTATCACTTCAGTGCAGAGTGTAATGCCCTGTGGGTAAGCATGACATCAAAGAGCCAATTACTGATTGGAATACACAGATTCTCACATTAGGTCCGGCTGCTGACACCAACCCATGTATGTGCTTACCTCACAAGTGTGACATACTCTGTATTGCTGCCAGACATCCTATTAGTTTCCAATCTTTCTGTTCCACACAAACGCCATTATAGATGAAGATCAAAATTCTGAGATGACAGATTGGTGACAATCTGCTGCAAGCCAAGTGCACCATAGGGAACAAACAAAAGTCCAAAAGTTCATATTGATGTAAATTAGGACTTTAACCCGCTGAATGCTCGGGGGGTCAGCAAATCTGTGCAAAACAATGCTTTGGAAACTTCTTGTGCACTAAAGGGTTTTAAAAGCCCAATTTTACTCAGCTGGAATTTTTAGTTGTTCCCCATGGAGCAGTTGGTTTGCCCCAGAATTTAACCAAGTTTCTTCCCACATCAGCCTCACTGGCATAGCTGGTGCTAGGAACCATTTAACGCATTGTGACATCTCTAACATCCAAGAAGTTAAAGGGATAGTAATGTCTTTATAAAACATAAGGAAATATTGTACCTATTAAAAAAAGAAACTAAATTATTCCAGTCCCATTTCTCAAACCTTTATGGTTTCAGAGATAGAATGTTTTAAAGTTCCCCCGTCACTGATGTCAGCTGTAAAGCTGACAGCAGGAGATGTGTGTCGGACGACTTGAGGCGGCTCTTCAGCAGAGCCGAAATACTGAAATCTAAAAAAATACTTCATTGGAATGGTCTACAAAGTGTGCCTAGTTTGCAAATACTATGTAGACCATTCCAATGAAGTATTTCTTTGTAGATTTCTGTATTTTGGCTCTGCTGAAAAGCTGCCTGCCGGTCCACAGACCAGGATCTCCTGCTGTCAGCTTACAGCTGATGTCAGGGAAAGGGGAGGGTGGGGGGAACTTTAAAACGTTCTACCTCTCAAATCATAAAGGTTTGAGAGATGGGACTGGGATCATTGAGTTTATTTTTCCAATTTCTACAATATTTAGTTATGTTTTAAAAAGACATTACTAACCCTTTAACTTTTTTCCCCATTCTGTCCTGTCTGCATCAGTAATGTCTTAATACTTTATAACTAGTAACAATATTAATGTGTACTGTAACTTTAAAGTAATAGTTATGTCTCTATTAAACTTTATCTGCAAGTCTTCTATATGGTTTTTATAACACTTTGTCTATGGTTAATGACGTACAGGTCCGTAGTTCAAAAGCTATTCAAGGTAAAAGGATTGTCCTCCTGCCCCTTCTGGGCGCCTCCCCTTCGAGCTGCAATCCGGTCGTGGGACCAGACGGATGCAGTGAGGGACAAACTTCAATCAGTAAGTATAAGGAAAATCCTGTGCCCCTTGATGAAGGATGACAGGAATTTCCTTTTGCTTACTGAAGATCGTCCCTCGCCACTCTCCATCTGGACCACGTTTAAAGGCAGTGTGACGCGGCCAGAAGGGGATGGAGGGGGGAACCTTTAACATTGAATAGCTTTTGAACACAACTGTAAGTCATTAAACATTTTAGTGTTATAAAAAGCATAAAGAAGACTCGCAGATAAAGTTTAATACAGACATTACTATCCCTTTAAGATGTTTCTCAATAAATGGCTTCATGCGTTTGGAAACTGAAGACAAAGCAGTTAAGGATCATGTAAAAATCTTTAACCCTGTGAGTGGCAGAAGGCTATTTAATGCTTAGAAATGCAATGTTTTGGCCAACCTTCTGCCACTGAAAGGAGTAACATAGAATCAATTTTTAATTACATTTACTCAATTAATAATTTGACAACTTAATGGTTATATATTAGTATCATTACTATCTCTCTGTAGTGCAGGGGTTAATGCGAGGGATGTAAATACTGTTTTACAAGTAGTATCCTGTTAAAGAGACAGTAATGTCCCATAAATTTTTTTAGAGTTTTGTAGAGCTTAAAAAATAAGCTAAACTCCCCAAATCTTATCTCTCAAACCGCTATGGTTTGAGAGATATCATCCTCTAAAGTTCCCCTCTCCCTCCACTTTTCCTGACATCAGCTGTAAGCTGTCCCTTTAACCCTTTGGTGCCAAAGAAGTGTGCAATGCATTGCAAAGCAATACACTGAGCATGTCCCTGGCACACAAAGACTTAAGCTGCTGAAATGTAATGCAGAACCTATCTTCATCCACGTGAACATTAAATTTCATATACACACTTAAATCCACAGAAATACATTGGATTAACAGTTATAAAACTCTGATATAGATTTTTTTTCATTTAATTGTTGATATAAATATGTTACCAGTAAGCATATTGCTATAGTTTAAACAGTAAACATTTTACATCTCTAGTTAATGCTAGGGACGTTTAATGCCAGGAACAATTTCAAAATTAAGAGATAAACCCCTTAAGAGTGGGCTATTTGTGTCATGTTTCAGGTTCATTGGATGAGCTTGATAAAAGTAGTTTTGCCATTATTAAAGGGACACTAACACCAATATATAAGGGTGAACGTATTACCTCTATACAAGAACAGAAGCATCCTGGAGCCTTCAAAAGATTTCTGAAGGGCTCCCTGTGCCAGATGGACACTCCTTCTGGAACCAGTGCACGTCCAAACTGCAGCCATCTTATTTGTTTGACTTGCTCTTGATCTCCCCTAGCACGTGATGGCCTGGCACAAGATCTATTCTTACCTATTTTGTGTATATATTCTGGAGAGAATTCAAAGAAGAACTACTTGAATGGTTTATATGATAAAAATCATCTGGAAAGAATAAAAGATTTGAACATATAATTTGAAGAAGACAGTGGGGATATGATAGAAACATTCAAATACATACCGGGATTCATCAAAGTACAGGAGTGAAGTACATTACAAAAATGTGGAAGCAGGGGAGGGCTGGCAACATTTGGCCTGGGGGGCAAATTTAATCAAGTGGCCCAGTTCCACTATCGTTCCAGCCCTCCGTCCCACTCCACCACCTTCTGTTGAGTCCATAACGTTCTTTAATGTTGTGAAGTAACACAAGTATCAGCTGAAGATGATTGGAGTTGTAGTCCAACAACAGTTGAAGGGCCACAGATTTCACATTATTTCTGCAAAAGGTTAAATCAGCATACAAAACCTGCGGGCAACCTGTAACCCTCCAGCTGTGTTGTACTGCAACTCCTACCAACTTTATCCAAATGTTGCCAAGTTCAGGATGATGGGAGTTGTAGTCCAAAACTGTTGGAGGGCTCCATGCTTCCTATCACTTGTGTAGGGGGACAAGTCAGTGTACAGCAGTTATGGGCAATCTGTGATACTCCAGCAATATTGGACTACAGCTGTCATCATCATGAACTCTATGTTGCCCCACTGAGGATTTGGGAATTGTAGTACAAGAGAGGATACTGCAGGGCCACATATTTCCCATTAATTTTGTTGGGGTAAATGGCAAAGACAAACAGAAAGGGGTTGCACAGCCCAGGATCCCCACCCCCCATGCACACTTTTGTCCTCTATCAGAGAGAAACAAAGCAGTATGGCCTCAGTAATGACACATTATTGCTACTCTTGCCATATGTCTAGACCAGGGGTGGGCAAGTTGTCACACTCCAGCTCATGTTAAACTACAACTTCCAACATCCTCAAGTACAGCTGGATGGCTGAAAGTGAGAAAAATTGTAGTCCAACAACAGCTTCAGGGCAATAGCTCTACATTCAACAGAGGCCCTGAACCTCAGATTTACCTGACACTGATATCTCTGAAATATTCTTTTAACAGAAAAAAATAAATAACACAGACTGTCAGTGTCCCCAGAGTAATGAGTTGCATTGTGTTGGGCCTTTGTCACATTACTTTTTCACACCTCCCAACATTCCAAATGGACCACATACCATTCAACAGAGGCCCTGAACCTCAGAGCATGGAATTTTTTTTACATACATATACAATTCATATAATTATTACATATAGAAAAGAGATTACTCTACCTTTTAAAGATATTACAGTTTGACCCATTAATGCAATTTAGATTTAAATGAAAATGTCAATTAAATCTGAATTGCATAATGGGTCAAACTGTATTCTCTTATGTAGAGTATATTTTCTATATATAATTAATTATATATGTATGTAAAAATTTGCATGCTCTGAGGTTCAGGGCAGCCAGGGGGGCTCAGTTGAATCCATATTATATGGGGGCTTGTGTGGACATCATCATGAAAAGTTTTGATTTGCTTACCACCAGCAGTCAGTCAGTAGAAGCACTGCAGATAAATTTTGCGCACTGCGCAGCTGGCTTGCCGCTCTCAGTCTCAGCACCAGACCAGTCAGTCCAGCCCCCAAACAGCTCATGACACAGACTGTGCTCTGCTCAGTGTAGCCTAGCCTCAGTATGTAGCCTATGCATGCGTGCTCGAGATGATGACGTCATTGACGCCAGGCAGCCCTCAGCCCATGACCCCAATGCCCACACACTGTACAGCCAGGCATCATCCAATGGGGATTGGGGAAGGAGCTAGGCATCATCCAATAGGGATTGGGGAAGGAGGAACACTGAGACACACTGCCTGAAGACGGAGGCAGCGCCAGCCAGTGCTGGTGCAAGGATTTTTGCCACCCTAGGCAAAACCTCATTTTTACACCCCCCTTGTGTCCGGGCCCTTTATACCCCGCCCACTTGCGCAGTTTTAACATTCGGATGTACAGCTCCTGTATGGCAGGTTTATCATTCTGATGCCAATACTGATTGATGTGTTAATTCAAGATTTAGCAAATATTCTAAGGATAGTTGCATATTTGCCAAATAAGAAACAATATCAAACCTATCCTATGATAAAAGCACACATTGGACCTTTTGCAGAAAAGAGGACCTGCAGTTCTGGGGAAAACCAGCTGCACCACAGGGAACAAACAATCCCATTGATCTAAATGGGGTTTTTAACCTATTGACTGCCAGAGAGGTCTCAAACATATTGCTTCACAATGGGTAATGTTTATTTGTTCCATAGAGTGCAGTTGATTTGTTCTAAAATTTTTCTGATTCTTCCTAGTACACCAGCCTCATTATGTGAAGTAGTCAGCAGTCCAACAGGCATCAGGCTTCTATTTCTTTCTATAAGGTTCTGGTGAGCAAAAAATGAAACCTCAGTATAGCTGGTGCAAGGGATTCTGGGAAATGCTGTAACCGGCCCTGTTCAATGGATCACAGGATCTTCTGATTGATACTTAGCAATTCAAATCAGCATAGTGTCAAATGTCACATGTATAGAGACAAAGGCATGATGCTTTATATCATCTCTGAATCCTTTCTACAGCATGGACACAATGGGTTTGTGCACTATAAAACTAAAAATATTTCCACTTCCCATCTAAACCTCTTTTCTGTACCCTACTCCACACAAAGTTCTGTTTGCATTAGTCTCCATTCATCTATTCAACCAGCTACAGTTTGCCTAGTATTCCCTTTATTCTTTTCCCCAAGCCAAGGGAACTTTAAACAACGTAGCACTCAAAGCATACCTCCCAACATTTCAAATTGCCAAAGATGGACAATTGTGTTTTAAGGGGTGATGCTGGGGGTGTGACCGGTGGGTGGGCCATTAACGAGACTTTTTAGGCTGTTTAATGACCTATTGGCACCTCCTTGTGTTACCTAATAAATGACTTATAACAATACCAAAGTATTTTATTTAAGCAGACTAATTTATAAACACACACACTGATGTTTAAACAAACAATAATGTGAGTATTATTGCTGTGGAGCAATGTGATACACTTATATAGACACCACACAATCTGATTTCCTAAAAAGAGGGACATTAGAGTGGGAAAGAGGGACAGTGGGATTTGGGTCTAAAAGAGGGACTGTCCCTCCTAAAGAGGGACACTTGAGAGGTATGTCAAAGGGTTAACCCCCCCCAGGACACCATCGCGCCAGTTCAGTAGGACTAGTGGGAAGTTACTTGATGTTACATACTGGATTGTCGCAGTCTGTTCCAAATGGCGACACACGGGTGACAGTGCCTCTCTCTCCTCAGACCTCAGTACAACAGTCAGCAGCCACCTAGGAGGTGCGTGCGGGAGCAGCTCTGCTCTGCTGCGCCTCAGCACAGCAGCTGCCAAGGTGAGTGCGGGCGAGGCTGTGCTGCGCGCCTGCAGCCCGCCGCCCCCAGTCGATGTGCGCCCACCTTGCCTATAGGTGGCGCTGACCCTGGCGCCAGCGTCTATTGGATCAGAATGGAGATGAGGGCAGGGCAGGAACAGGGTAGGAATCGGATGGTGTGGTGAGGTGAAGTTTTTTCATGTTGCGCAGCCCGCGCTGCGCAACATGAATAATCAGACTGCCGGCCCTGATTTTAATTACTGACCAGACTACAGGCCAGTGAGCCAGCCGTACATATTACTGGGATGCGCGCAGCGGCACAAGACTTTGGGCTCCGCTCTGGCCCGCAGCCGCACTGACAGTCACTCACACTTCTTCTACAGATTTTTTTTTTTTTTACATGGCGGCCCGCTACACGCACTGGCCCTGCCAGCCCGCCCCTGTGTAGAAGTGTTAGGAAAAGAAGTCATAGTTTAAAACCACAATGTTAACAATTCAGATGTAATGTAAGAAAGTTTTACTTTACCGAGAGGGTAGCAGATACATTTAACAGCCTACCAGCAAAAGTTGTAGAGGTTAACACAGTAAGGGAGTTTAAGCATGCATATTCCGAACATAAGTCAAGACCAAGGGCCAGATAAGGTTTGAGGTTTTTACTAAAGGAAAAATGGGAAGATTAGATAAGCCGAATGGCTTTATCTGCTGTCAAATTCTGTTTCTATTCACCTTTATAGACATGTTCCCATAACCTGTTTTACTTCTTGAAGCATATGAATTTTTTTTTTTGCTTTACCAGGAAGGAGAGGCTGCCTAGTTAAATGGCTGACTAGTCTCCCAGGAATGCAGTGGCAGCAGAGGTCTCCATCTGTTTAAACTCTTTGAGAAAATACAGCAATACAAAATGCGTCAGAGTGTGATCAACATTATTGGACTGTACACTACCCAACCAAAGGAGTTCAAACAAAGGAAAGAGCAACATTTTCTAAATAAGATGGTTTGGATATTATACCATCTTTTACCTGTCGACCATGAAGACGATTATAAAGATACACCTCTCCACCACTCTGTACCACGATATTGAGATCCCGCTGGACGGAAGAAGAAGTTTAACAGCTAAACAGAGGGTTGTTCCACCAGAGTGGGTAGGAACCGGGCTACACATAGAGGGCGAACAGCTTGTTACAGACCCTAACCAAGTGTATGGGAAGGACATGATACATGGACATTCTGATCTATAGCCCCAGAGTGTGATGGCAGCCAAGGTTCCCCACTACCGACTGTGTAACACGTATAAGTGGAGAAAAGGATTAGAATATCGGTGGACTTAAAATAGTCTCCTGAACAGGATAGATACTTTGCTGCTGTATTTCAAGTAGCAGTATTCTGATACATTGAAGCTTTCAAACACTGCAGCTTTTATTGGACAGCTTTTGGATATTTGGGATAGTGCTGATTCACGATTTATACAGGGTTTTATTGTATATGTTTTCAGCTAAATGTACATTGCATGATTTTATGAAGATATATATTATATGTAATAAATTACAGACATTTGTTTGATTTTACTATATGGATGTTTTTTGTCCTGATACTTCCTCACCAGTATTTTGCTACTATATTTAGGTTTGTAGGTTTTTCATTGGTCAACTAATACTACTATTCATAGTACAAATGGTAGTTGGCTGGTTATATTTTATTTATTTTTTATATTATTAGCGCTCTCCAGTGTGTTTTCTTTTTTTGTATATTTTTGTAGGTTCGTCTCACACTTACAGGGACAGTAGCAGCTATTATATTGTTCTTAATGCCTATACCTATCTTTCAGTTCTTTCTCTGTTTAAAAGCCTACCATGTTTGTGCTGGTTTTAAAAACATAAGCATCCTTAGGGGGAGTAATAGTTTGATGTGTGTGTTTTGACACGGAAGATGAATGCTTTGGACTAATTAGAATTAACGTAAAAAATAAATAATTGAACTCTTCATTTATACTCAAAGAAAGGCTTCCAAATAATTTCTTTACAAAATTTGCTTGCATGTGAGTAATGAATTATGCAGCTTTATCTGATCAAATCAGAGAACAAAGCTCTGTTAAGGTTAGAGTCTCCAACTACTAATTTAAATACTGCTAAAACTATTCATCTATTTGTAAAACAAAATAAGACGTTAGATGAAATTTAAATATATACTGTTAATGAGATGTAATGATGTGTAAGTAACAGGTCCACTTTAATTCACGAGAATCAATCTGCTTAGGATTGATTCAAAGGTGTCATTAATATTTTCTGTTCAGATAAAGCTAAGGAAGGGTTGTTAGCAGGTTTTAGTGTTCCTTTAATTGCTACTCACCCACAGCAAGGATGACCCTGAGACATTTGAAACCATTAATTTCTCATAAAGCCTGGATAAAGGTGGCCATGCCCATTAAAAGCAGTCACCTAGACCTGTATTCTTCTAACAATAAAAATTTGTTGCAACAAATATTTTCATATGCTTAAAGGGACTGTAATACTTAAAATTTTAAAAATATATATTGTAGGGTTCATCCCCTTGAGTAAAATAAGGGTACTTCCACTGCTTAAAGGTTTTTCATTAAAAATTATTATAGTTCAAACTTGAATTTTTTAGGTGCAATATCGCATTGGCCTGAAATTGTACAGTGGAGCTGTTTCTACACCATCCAATGGACAGCTCTGGTCAGTTGAACATAAATCTCCATAGGATGGTATAGCAATATCGCCACTGAGCAATTTCAGGCTGCTGTCAAACTGCACCTAAAAATCATGTTTGAGCTGTAATAACTTTTGATAAAACACCTTTAAGAAATGGGAGTACCCTTGTTGGGGGATAAATCCTACAATATATTTTTTTCTTTTGTTATTTTAAGTATTACTATTCCTTTAAGTGATCCATGCTGTGGGTAAAGAGCAGTTTACCCGCCACCCATTACCATACATCAAACATCCTTGACCTCAGAATACTAAGAAACTCTGGTGTGGCAGTTCCAGGATGGCGTGATTCGTGTTATAATATGGTGGTATATAATCAGTGTTGGTGGAATTAGGGAGGAGAGAAGGCATGATTTGCTCCTGAAGTCGGCAGACCAGGCTGAAATTGGAGTGAACTGGGCAGGATTATCAGGTAACTTTCCAGGCTGTAAAAAGAGCCTCTATCCCAAGACACCCAGTTTTCTGGGAAAATCTGGAGAATTCCAAGGTATGCCAATCACTGCATTTATAACATAATCATCACTTATGTTTAAGTTCTCAACTCCATTCTCATTCTCAACTCCAGTCCTCAGGGTACACTAACAGGTCTGGTTTTAAGGAGATCCCCAATACAGCACAGACAGATCAATTACAATGACTGACACAATACCGTTTGTTCCACTGGGGTCCATTTTTATGTTGATCTGTAAGATGGGGCCCAGCATCCTCATGTCTTTCATGTTCTATGTGCGCAGTGTCTTATTGTCAACCTTGACGAAGGACCACCTGACTATGCTTTGCGTGAGGACTTCTTTACTCTGCCTTGGACTAGCGTTTCTGACCGCTGGTGAAGACACAACCTCTGTGGCTCAATTCCAAGTCAGGAACAGTTGCTCCTGCCTGCACTAGTGTGACCTGCCATTGGTTTCCAACCATTAAAATATATTATGTGAAAAGAGAAAAAAGAAGGAAGTGGTCCTGGTGTGTTATCTTCAACAATTAGAGTCACCCACCATCACCAATGAAAACAGACTCACAAGTCAAGCAGTTGGACACAACACATATACCTTGTTCAGCAAGGATTGCTTAGGGGATATGATTCTCACCGTCCCCCTCTAGTAGTATCAGTCTGTAGCTCCACTCAGAAGGCAATCATCCACGAATGGAGACGTATATATGTAGAGGAAACGAAAACACAAAGAGGGGCACCTATAGTATATTACCCGATGGACTACTGGTAAATGAGTAAGACAAAATCAAATGCACTCACACTATAACAATGTTGATCGTCAAGCTTATGCCAGTAAATCAACAAATATTGCATGCAAGGTACTTTACCCATCTCTGCTTGGGTGTAGATAGTGTATCCCTCTCAGATTCTCCTTCACTGTCCTCCAAAGGGTGGTCCAGATGTAGATCCAGCAATACAAAATAAGTAAAACAAACAAAGTAGCCGTACAGATAAAATGCAAAAATGTATCAAAACAGATCCAGCCACAGTGGAAGTCTCCAGGGCAGATCCGGACAGCTCCCACGTATGACCAAATTTAAGCATATTTAAACAGGACTATAGAATAAATTAGCAATAAAAGGACACAGAATCACAATAGATGTATATCAGTCACAGGTTGGTCATCTGTATATATCAAGCAGCTTAATCAATATGAACATGAGCCTTAACTCGTTAACTGCTAGAATATAGTTGCCACCATTTCAAAATAAAGTCCAGTTTCCCTTTTCCCAAGGCAGTCACATCACTGAGTGTCACTAGTTCTACATTAATATGTATCATGACACCAGCAGAAATCTTCATTCAGCTGACTTAAAGCAGAACTTTCACCAGCAAGATTTAGTGTGGCAAATGATAATTACATTAGCGATATGCAAACACTTAGATTTATTTTCAAGTATAATTGCTGCATTAACAAAGAATATAACCTTTTATGCAGGCAGGCACCGGCTGGGATCTTGCAGTAGGCACTCTGTGCACCTGCGCTGTCAGTCACTTCAGGTGCCTTTTCGCACAAAGGAATTCAACCCACCAATAATGTGATCTCTGCTCTGCTGAAGAACCTCCGCTTGTCTAGGGACTGGATTCCCCTGCAGTCATCTACAGCTCAGGGAAAGGGGAGGAACTTTGGTCCTGAATATCTCTCAAACCATACAGGTTTGAGAGATGGGACTGGGGGCATTTAGTTTTATTATTTAATGCCTACAAGATTCATGTTTGTACACGTGACAATACTATCGCTTTTAAAGGATATCGCCTGAAATAACTGGTTCACTTTTGAAATGTTGCATGCTTAACCCCTTAAGGACCACTGCCGTGCCAGGACCGTCACAGCGGTCTGGCACTTAAGGACCAATGACGGTCCTGGCACTGCATGGAGTTCAGGGCTCCCCGCGTGGCTGCACACCGCTCCGGAAGCCCTGAACCGGAAGCAAGAATAAAAAAAAAAAAAATGCCCCGTGGTCCGCAAGTGCCGGCCGCACGTGCGCGTGCCGATCCTTAAGGGATTAAGAGCATGCAACATTTCAACTAATTCACTACGTTGTCATGATCAAAATGGAGACATGACAATCTCGCACTGCATGAAAGCGCGAGATTGTCATGTCGCCTACCTAATGGTTGCACACGGAAGCACAAATCTGGGTATTGGGAACGGGGGGGTACTGAGTGGAGTAGAAAAAAAATAAAACAAACTAACCTACAATATTGTGTGTTTCTGGAGAAATATATGAACAGCATAATGCATGTGAAGACTAAGAAGGTGATTTGGTTTTTGTCTGTGCCAGAGAAAGTCTACAACGATACCTATCATTTCTCTCTGCATCCACTAGGGTGCAGTCTTTCACTGGCACCGACAAAAAACAAATCACCTTCATAGTCTTCACATTAGGCTGTTCACGTTTCTCCAGAAACACACAACATTGCAGGTCAGTTTGTTTTGTTTTTTCAACTCCACTCAACAGCCCACCTTCCCAATACGCAGATTTGATATAAAGGGGCAGGTATCGTGCCTAATTATGTGCAGCACATGGATGCGCTCCAGCTGCTACAACTTTTTATATAAGAGACACTTTTAGCTGGAGCTCTTCCGTGTGTGACCATTAGGTCAGAGACATGACAATCTCGCTCTGCCATGCAGTATGAGATTGTAATGTTGCCATTTGGATGATGGCGACGTGATGAATTAGTTGAAATGTCGCACGCTCTTAAGCATGCGACATTTCAAAAGAATACCGAAATAACTCCATGTCACTTGAGAAAATAAAAATAAATACATATTATTCAGGATCCATACTGTTAAGAAAAAAGTGGGTGGGGTAGACCTTTGTAAAATTGGATTGTGGACACTTCCTAGTTTTAGTGCTCTGGTCCCTTCCCACTTATTTGATATGTTACCAAATTTCAATTTCCCTCTATCAATAGTTTGAGAAGATAGAAATAAATATAATAAGGTTAGAAAGGGGTTGGAAAGTTCCTCAATGATCATTCAGTTGTTTTCTTTTTCCATAAAATGTTACATAACCTCTCAAGAAGTATTTAAAGATCCTCCTCTCTGCTCCCAGATGGGAATAAGTAAATAAATAATAATGCAACCAATCAACACTTCTCTTGACATGGGGGATAGGTCAAGTCTGGCCCACAAACCATTGCCCTAGAGGCTTTGCATTCCCTCCCAGTACTCCATCCCCTATGGCTTCTGTGAAGGATTGTGATATCTCCAAGTTAAAAAAAAATCTTAAGATATCTTTTATTTCTTCACTCACTTATTCAGAAGTCTAGCAAGGACCACTGACACTGCACATATTCAAATTCTCACCAAAAAACAAAATGTTCTTAACACCATACAGGAAAATAGACAAAAGAAACACAAAAGCAAGAAAACAAGACAACTCAGGACACTGTTTGGTGAACGCTGAATAATCTGTGACTCTACAAAGGGTTCTTTTTTATTATAATTGCCACAGCAACCAAAACTCATTCTATGTTGCAACTAACTGGCTTTTAAAGGGATAGTAATACTTCGTTTTAACTTTATTTTATTTTGTAGGCATTAAAAAAACATGAAGAATGATATAAGTCTTATCTCTCAAACCTTTATGGTTTATGAGATATTCACAAGCAAAGTTCCCCTCCCCGCCCCTTTTTCCTAGTGTAAGCCATCTCTTCTCAAATGTGAGTCTGGTTGTATGACAGGACAGATAACAGAAGGGGACAATTTTCTTTGTATGAAAACAATGAAAGCCCTTCCCCCCTTGACAAGTTTTTCAGCTTTTTCCATTATCTTAATTGAAGATTGTCCCTCTCTGCAGTCTACCTGGGCATCTCCCTTCTGATCTGGTTGAACAGGGAAGGGATACTTTGTTTGTGAATATCTCTTAAACCATAAAGGTTTCAGAGATAAGACATATCATTCTTCATGTTTTTTTAATGCCTACAAAATAAAATAAAGTTAAAATGAAGTATTACTATCCCTTTAAGTACTGAGCCAACACTTGTGATTTGTCGGTTTCAATCGATCAATCACACAAAAAGAGTGAAGGCGTGAGAGGGTCCTACACACAGTCCCAGTGATAGTCTTCTCAATTTGTCAGCTAATAGAAGAAATTAACCAATAATAAGTTTAATTTCTTTACGTATAGTAGAATGGCGAAACCATTTTATAAATGGTAAAATCCAGGGCTGATGACAAATTGTAAGAGGCTTTCTGGAAAGGCAAATCTTATGGTGCAAATCTGGGTAATGGAGGTAAATGAATATGACTGATGATATGGTTTTCCCTGGCTCCATTTGCCAAATCACCTCTATATTCTGTATTGTATTTTATAACCAATTTATTGCTTTCCAAAACACCTTGTTTACATCTGGGAAAAAAACCCCACAAAATATTATCTTTGGGCACTGATAGCATAGTTATTGTTGGGAGGGGGACAGATGAATACTGCCAATAGCTCTTTATTGTCCTTAAAAAACATATTACAGAGTCTTTTGATTAGTAGATTTGTAGTGGTCCAAATATCATCATCTTTGTAGTTTGCCTAAAATAAATTATTGATGGCATCAATATAAGGTCTTAGTGGTACGGTGAGGTTTATGTGGAGTAATATTCTAATACTAGTTGAAGAGCACGTTACACTGGCCACAGTGCCACTGCCAGCCGGTCGCGGGGCAGTCATGCGCAGTAGAGACTACCTGCGCAGCGGCAGATACAGAGCTGGATGCTCCGCGGGCAGTCTCTACTGCGCATGACTTCAGCATGCGCAGCAGTCTCTACTGTGCATGACTGCATCGTTACACACGTTTTACCAAATTATGATATAGGATTTGGGCCCTGTTGCAAACGACAATACAATATCAACAGTGAGACTGTAATTAATTTAATATACACAAGATTATCCATAGCAATTATAGTTCGTGTTCAATAAAAACATCTATATTATCTTTAACCCCTTAGATGCTAGAGATGTCTCAGACTCATTGCAAAACTATGCACTGGTGCAGTCTCTACCGTCCAAGGGGTTAAACTGCATGCATATTTCTTATGGTTTCAGATATATGAGTTCAGATATATCCAGCACTAAAAACTCTCTAGTGAGGACAAAAGACAAATCCTACGTTGTTTTGAGAAACCTATTTATCATCCAATTCTTCATTTGTGGCTTCCTGATGAATAGAGATCCTTGCGGGTATTAAATGATACCTAAGGCACACCATAAACAAGTGAATACACAGAAATCTTAATTTGTATGCATACAGATATGTTTTATTATTTGTGATGCAGAAATTCTCACTAATGTCTCTGTACATATACTGGTTGTGTGTATGCTTAGTTTATACTTTACTACTGCTCTCTGGTGGTGAAAGTGGAAACTGCACATAATAGGATTTTAGTGTTCTTACCTGTTCCTTTCCTCTTTAGTCCATATGGAACACAGGTACCATGGAGTTGAGTCCCTCTTTCTGGAGGGCAAGACATCTCAAAAGACAGAGGGGGTTATTCACTAAAGTGTGATAAACAAGTGATAAAGCAGAGATAACGTCTCCAGTGATATCACTTCTTCAGTTCCTATATTATTCTATGGAGCCTATGCACTAAGATTTCTCCAAATTTTGGGATCTTAGTGCATACGCTCTATAGAATAACATAGGAACTGGAGAAGTGATAACACTGGATTAGTTATCACCATGTTATCACCTCTTTATCACACCCGAGTGAATAACCCCCCCAGAGTATTTGTGATGGAGATTCCTTCCTCTTCCTCCAGCTCAATCCCCCATCCAATAACTGCCAGAATTCCAGAATTAATGTGACCGAAGCCACACACATAACAGTAAGCAGAGAAGAGAGACAGAAATATACAAAAAGAAAAAACTCCAAGAGGACTCTTCAGTCCAGGAAGGCAAAACAACAAAGGTCTCATTTTATGGGTGGGAGACCTGTATTCCATATGGACTAAAGAGAAAAGTTAAGAACACTAAAAACCCTGTTTTCTATTACATCCAATACAGAACACAGGTATCATGGGGATATACCAAAGCTAAGCTCCAAGAGGTGGCAAAGGTGAAAAGGGCCTCATGCATGTCCCCATGATACCAGAGATCCCTATCCAGTACCTGGATAATACAAGCAACAAGTTTCAATGGACAACAAACTAGCACAGCACACAGAACAAGAGCCAACAATGCTCAGAAACAACTGAACAACTCCCAGGTTTGACAGGCAAAAATGCCTGCAGGACCTTCCGCCAAAGCTTGCTTCAGCAAAGGCCAGGACATTGACATGGAAGTGTTTGGTGATAGTACGCAAGGAGGGCCAAGTTGCTGCCATACCCAGCTGTTCCGCAGAAGCCTGATTCTTATAGAACCAAGAAACACCCACAGTCCTGGCGGAGTGCTCTGTGATCTTGAAGGGAACAGGTTTCCTCAGGATGTGATACTCCTGGCATGTAGTAGCTTTGATCTAAGAAGCAATGGTAACCTTGGAGGCGTCCTGGAACCATCTAGAATGACACACAGTCAGCCTTGCAAAAAGGCTTAGTACAGTGCACATAAAACTTATGCAGCGCACCATGTCCAATAAATGGAGGTTTTTCTCCTTATCAGACGTAGGATCAGGACAAAAAGGGGGCACAACAATCTTCTAATTGATGTAAAACACTGAGACTACTTTGGGAAGAAAATCCTGGGAGGTATGAAGTACCGCCTTATCCTGATGAAATACCAGGAAGGGAGATTTACAAGACAGAACTTGTGACTGTGACTCTCCACACTGAGACCACTGCCAAGAGGAAAACCATCTTTAGTGTCAGCTGGAGCAAAGAGATGGTGGAAAGAGGCTCAAAAGGAGGACTCTGCAAAACTGCCAGAAACAGACTGAGATTCCGGAGGAGTGGGGTCCTTGAAGGAGGGAAAGGTATGAGTCACCCCTGAAGAAAAACATTGACATCTGGAATAATGGCAATACGTCTCTGAACAAGCACTGAGAGTGCAGATATCTGAAACTTAAGGGATATCAAAATGAGTCCCTTGTTCACCCCATCCTGGAGGAACACCACCACTAAGAAAGGGTCAAAGATTTGTGCACACCGTTTATTAAAAATGGATCCCATTCTATGCTATGACTGGGAAGGAATGGGTTTTCGAGCCTGTATCATGGTTGAAATGACCTCAGCAGAAAAAACGTTTCACTTCAGAATGCCTGCTCAAAGAGTCATGCCATCAAAGAAAGTTTCTCCACATCCTCATGAAACAGGTCACCCAGAAGTAACAGATCTGGTCTAGCCTGAAGGTGGAGAGGATTCTAGACAGAGAGACTGACCAGGTCCACAAACCATGCCCTCTTGGGCCAGTGAGGAGCAATCAGAATGACTGATGCTGCATCCATCCTGATCTTCCGAAGCACCCTGGGAATAAGAGAAATAAGAGAGAACACATATGAGAGATGAACATTCAATGGTATCAACATCGCGTCTGTGGCAAAGGCCAGAGCATCTCCCATCCAAGAACAAAACATGGGAACCTTCCTGTTCTTCCTGGTGGCCATGAGGTCTATCGTTGGGACAACCCACAGTTGGATAATCAGGTTGAATGCTTTGGGATTGAGTTCCCACTCTCTTGGATCAATGTCTTGGTGACTCAGAAAGTCCTACGGTTTTCTACCCCTGCAATGTGAACTGCTGAGATGGCCAGAACACAGGCCTCCTCCAAAGAGAGAATGTGCTTCACCTCATTCCAAGTGGCCGCGCTGTGAGTACTGCCCTGGAGATTGATGTATGCCAGGGCCATGTATTCCCTGAAAGAAGTGAGGGCCAGGCAGATGGCTCAGAGTTCCAGGACCTTGATACACAACAGGATCTCCTTCTGACTCCACCTGCCCTGGACACCCATGTGACCTAGAATAGCACTCTAGTCTCTCAGGCTGGCATCCATAGTGACCATGGTCCAATCCGCAATCACAAAGGATTTTCCCTTCCAGGTTCAGGTGATGTAACCACCACCTTAGTTCTCCCCTTGTTTTCAGAGGGAGAGATATCTGTTGATCCAGATGTTCCGAATTTCCCGACCAGGTCCCAATAATAGCCCTCTGCAGCTCCACCGTGTGGAACAGAGTAAGGAATGGCATCATTGGTCAACACCAAGAAACGCAACACGCTCATGATGTCCTTGATCTCAGCCAAGGACCACTCCAGAGCCTGCAATACATCCCGATTCACCTGCAGAATAGGGGAATAGGGGAGAACTTCTGCAGATTCACAATCCACCCGAGATGGACTAGAATGTGGGCTCAGTCTTGGATATGACAGGCAAGAAGGTCCTCTGACACGGCCTTGATAAGGAGAGCGTCCAGATAAGGCATCAGAGAAATGCCTTGAGCGTGGATGAAGGCCGCTAGGGCCACCAAAACCTGTGTGAAAACGAAAGGTGCCAAAGCTAGGGCAAATGGCTGAGCCGTGTACTAGTAATCATTGGTGCTGAAAGCAAAATGCAGGTAGCGTTGGCTGTCCGTGTGAATCAGGATGTGTAAGTATATGTCCTTAAGGTCCAGAAAGGCCAGAAACTCCCCCTGGCACATCACTGTTATGAGAGAATGCAAAGATTCCATCTTGAAGACCATATACTTGTTGAGGCATTTGAGGTCCAGAATGGGTCAGCAGGTTGGAATAGAAACCGGTATAGTGCTCGGGGGCTGGTACAGGCACCAGGACCTGCTTTTCCAACAGTGAGTCCACTGCCTCCTGGAACAGCCTTGCCTTGTCTGACTCTTTTGGAACACCTGACAAAAAGAAGCGATATGGAGGAAGGTATTGGAAATCTATGTGGTACCCTTCTAATATTATCCACAAAACCCACTGGTCTGTTATGGAAAAAGCCCAGTAGTCCTGAAAAAAGGTGTAGATGACCCTCCTACAGGCAACAATGGACCAGGATTCTGTGGGTCATATGGAAGAGTGTTTGTCAGACTTAACCTTTGCAGCTGATCGCTTGGGCTGCCAGGCTTGTCTGGGCTTTGCGTTAGGGCTGGCTTGAGGGATCTGCAATCTCTGCAACCTCTGCTCTCTGGCGGGAGGGGGGGGGAGACGAAAAAGAGGTGCCTTCCTCATCAAAAATGGATGCTTGGTGGAAATTTGCAGTAGCAAAGTACTCTTACCACCAGTAGCATTGATTATGATTTGTTTCAGTTCAGATCCAAAAAGGGACTTACCATAGAATGGCAAGGAAACCAGTGACTTTTTAAAAGATTGGTCCACAGACGAAATCTTGAGCCACAGGATGAGGTGCACTGCAACTGAAAAGGATGAAGCCTTGGTGGGTAATCTGACAATGTCAAAGAGAACTGTTGCCCTCCTTAATGTCAGCCATAAGGACCAATAAATCCTTCTTGGGAACATCCACATGGACAGCATCCACCACTTGCTCACCCTAGACAGCAACTGCCCTGTTAACCCAGACAGAAGAAAAGATAGGCCTTCACATTACTTCAGTGGCAGCAAAGGATGCCTTGAGAACCAAGCTGGTTCCTTGAGGCCCACTGCATCTGCCAATGGCAGAGCTGTAATCATTGCCAACCATAAAATAGGGGGGTCCACAGTGGGGTGAGAAGCCTATTGTGCCAAAGCCATAGCCGAAAAAGGGTACGGCTTAGAAAAATGTTTAGTGAGGAAAAGTATTTTATCTGGAGTTTTCTACTCATCCAGAAGTATTTGGTCAAGAGTGTTATTGCATGGAAAGAAGACTTCTTATGCCTCTGGAAAACATCCGGAGAGGGGTCGCCCTTATCAGAGACGCCAGAGAATTTAAGGGTATCCAATACCGCCTTGATGAGCCCCTCTGCAGAGGTCGCCATTAGGGTAGAAAGAATACATATCTTCATATTCCCCCTCATCATCCTCATCTGAGGGTAATTTGTCCTCAAAGGAGACCCCAATAACTTGAGAAGGGCCCCTAGAAATGGGAGCAATATGAGTAAATGTAGGAGCAGGTTTCCATGACTGAAGTGCCCCCTGCAGATAGAAGTGTATTTGGGCCACTGACGAAAGCAATGTCTTGACCCGTGCGGAGTCTTGATCAATGCTGGAGTGCCC
This sequence comes from Rhinophrynus dorsalis, assembly GCA_037306005.1. NCBI lineage: Eukaryota > Metazoa > Chordata > Amphibia > Anura > Rhinophrynidae > Rhinophrynus > Rhinophrynus dorsalis. Next base: position 405,690,032 of record CM074722.1, on the reverse strand, counting down.
CAGGGAATAGTGGGTGCCATGGCACAAAAAGGGCATATAGACCCTGAATACTCCCTAGGGAGCCCCATTTAGCAAAAGGAACAGTGAATGAGGGGGTTATGGTTAGTCCCTGAGTCCTTTGTCTTGGATTTACTCGCATGCCCCTTAAAGTCTGACATACTTTCATATCCATTGTAGCAGTCTAATCACAAATTGGACCTAGTGGACTCCTACAAAAATCTCGGTATTTGGCTAGACCCCAACCTCACTTTCGGTCTTCATATAAATTAACCTCCACACTTTATCCCAAAATAAGTACTCTATTAAGAAACAAATCACGTTTAAGTACCCTGGTGAGAAAACGTATTGTACAACAGATGTTGCTGCCAGTCATAGACTATGGGGACGTAGTACATGCTCTAGCACCACAAATCCATCTTAGTAAAATGGACACTCTGTATAATTGATTATGCAGCTTTATCCTTCAATGTAATTACACTACCCATAACTGATATGCTTAAAGAACTAAATTGGTTAACACTCCAATCTAGACGTGCCCTTCACTTTTCTTACTTAGTACACAACCACTTCTCTGGAAAACTACTGGACTACCTGAGCTCAGTTTAACTGAATGGGATTTCCCTCAATTTATATTTGCAGCATACCCTACAACACACAAACATTATATTTATTTATTTTTAATTTACATTTAATGGGGTTTCCTAGCCTCTCGCCTTGCCTTTGCCCTGTAAAAAGATCTGCAAAACTAATACACATGTAAGAATTATTAGCATTGCTCTTTTGTGCTACTTATTAAGCTTATAACTACATGATTGACTTCTTGATTACAACACTTGGGGATATATAAACTTTAGGCTAGGGAAAATGTTGTGCAAATTCAGTCTGTACCCATATGTAAATCATTGTGCATTTAAAGCTTGCTATCAAGTGATATGTATAAATAATACACAAATATTGCCATGTGAGACAATTATAAAATCACTTTAGAAAAAATAATCTGTCTCACACACACACACACACAGTCCTCAAGAGGTTAATGCAATCTGAAACTTTTTTAAAACATGTAAAAGATATGTATAAAAACTGTTGTAAATGAAAAAAAAAATCTGATCTACTTACATGTTACCTACAGCACAGACAAGAACAAAATACCAATACCTATTATTGGCCTTGGCCTCCCTTGCACATCTCCTCACTGTGTTTGTTTATTTATGTACTAGTATAAAAGCCCATGTACATGGGCCAAGGTCCGCGTGATGTTAACCCTTTGAGTGCCAGAGGAGTACGCAATGCGTTGCCTCTGGCACTGAGAGGGTTAAGATGCCGGTCCTGCTCTGTGTCCTGCTGCCGACGCAGTCATGCACTGTAGAGACTGCTCAAAAGCACTGAATGATCCCAGCATTATGTGAGTTTGGGCAGTCTCTACTGCGCATGACGGCTTCTGACAAACATCACAGCGAATTATTATTTAGGACTAGTGTAAAAGCCCGTGTACACGGGCCAAGGTCCAGATGATGTTAACCCTTTGCAATGCATTGCGTACCCCTCTGGCACTCAAAGGGTTAAGAGGTCGGTCCTGTTCTGCATCCTGCCATCCAGCACAGAACTCCCAGCATTCTGTGCGTTCGGGCAGTCTCTACTGCACATGACAGCTTCTGACAAACATCCTAGCGAATTATAATATAGGATTGAGTCAATGTACCTTTGCTTACACTGCAGCACAAACTGTGGTGCTATTTCTTCCTCTTGGGCCCATTATGAGCAATTCAGGCCACTGTCTTCAATTATATGCATATACATGCTCTTCTGTAACTCTAGCCAAAACATGTATAAAGGAAAAAATTGAGCTATTTAGGATCAATTTTGGGTCTGTGAAAACTTAAAAACAGAGCAAAAAAAAGAAGATCCAATCTAAGTGTAGACGTTAATAAAATACAAATATAATAAAAACAAGTAATGCATTCACATGTGGCCTTCTTGGGCTATGTGTGTATAAATGGGTTCCTTCCCGAATTAGCCATGAACTGTGTCCTTCCTTCTACTCCAAAGATTCTGTCCTGTTGCTGTTGTAGCTCCGTTGGATGTTGTCTGGAGGTCTGTATATCCGGTGTGGTTGGAGTGATACCGGTCTAATATTGAGGAGATGGGATGGCATAAACTCCAAATTATACTTTACTTCATAAAGAGTTCAGTAATGGAGCCCAGAATTACCAGAGAAGCAGGTGGTCTGATGATGAGTAAAGGAACCTCAAAGGGGGTGTGGAAGGGATCCAAAACTATAGAGTGTACTAGAAATAAAACCCTAACGTTTTTGCGGGCATACACTCTGAATCCTCAGGGGATTTACCCTATAGAGTTGACAGAAGGACATAGCTCGTGGCTAATTTGGAAAGGGACACATTTATACATACAAAGACCAAGAAAGGCACATGTGAATGCATTACTTGTTTTTATTATATTTGTATTTTATTAAAGTCTACGCTTAGATTGGATCTTCTTGTTTTTGAGCTGTTTTTGAGTTTTTACAGACCCACATTTGCCATGTACAGTGGACAAGGCCACTGTTGAGCTCATCCTGCAGCATTTCAAGTGGAATACCGCTAAGTCTTCATTTAAGTCATATCCATAAACTGTTATAATATTCTTTGAACTTTTTATGAACATTGTTTCTAATTTTATGGTATATTTAGATTCATTTACCATTTATAAAATTGTATTTGTTTTATTGTTCTCCTTTCTATATATTATTATTATATTATTTTATCACATTATCATTGTATTGTTTTAGATTTGAGTTATATTTTTAGGTTTTAGGAGCTCTCCTCCCAGGGATATATATTATTTTGTTTCCATTCAGGATCAAGCCAGCTGTACCAAGTACAGGTCAAGAAGGGCTCATGTTTAAAGCACAGAGTCTTGTTGCCACCTTGGGACATGTAATGTTGCAAATCTCCCTACTACTACTAATGGTGCAGATGGACTGTGAAGAACACTAAAAATGCTGTCGATTGGCACAATCCCCAGGTCTCTTGTCAGCCTAGCCTTACCATAGATAACAAATCATACTTCTCAGAGATTAAATAAGGCTTTTAACCCATTGAAGCAATATGTTCGATATCCCTCAGCATTCAGAGGCTTAAAAGTTAACTTTAAAATCATTGGGAACATCTATGTATTCATTGTATAGATGATTTGCCTAATTACTCAACCGTTGCTTGTTTATACATATCCAGGGACAGATTTCCGATTAGACATAGCAGACAACCTCTCAGCACACCAGGGAGGAGATGCACTAAGGTGTGATAAAGAGATTATAACATGGAGATGACTTCCTCAGTGTGATAAACTCACCAGGTCCTATGTTATTCTATGCAGCCAATGCACTAAGATTTCTCCAACTTGAGACATTTTAGTGCATATGCATAGGCTCCATAGAATAACATATGCAATGAAGAGTTCATCATATTGAGAAGTCATCTCCACTTTGTCACCTCTTTATCACACCTTAGTGCATCTCCCCCAAATTGTTAAGGAAGCCTTAGCTTTGCTAGCTCCACCCATAATCTGAGTCAAGTGTTTGTGTCCAGCACATTCCCAATGCCTCTGCACTAAACACCCAATCTTAGTTTATGGTTGCTTATTCACCAGTTTATATAGCACTTTACTTGATGCTGATTAACCCCTTGGATGGCAGATAGGTCTCAAAAGCATTATGTATGTGGCAATATGTTATGTCATTGCCAAGTTACATTAGAGATATAGATATGTACACCTGAATGACTATCAAATGTAGGACATCTCATGTGGTCTATGTTATTTTATAACCACACAAAAGGCTTTTGCAGGCAAGAACAGTATGTGATTAAAAGGAATAAACCCAAAACATTTAGAGATGTTAGAAACTCTGACAGGGCTATACGAGTTGGGGTAGCTAGGTAGTAATAACCACCTGTAGGTATAAAACATGATCCAATACAGCACAGAGATTGGGGCTGGTTTAATAATACAAGTGGTGGAATTCTGGAAAAAAAACAACTGAACCACTGGGGTTAAACATACATGTCTTAAATAACCATTGCTTCAAATGGAAACTTTAATCTCTTAAATGACAGATGTTTCCAACACATTATGAAACAATGCAACTGAGACCACTCTAGCCTTCAATATTTGTTCCCTGTGGTGCACCTGGTTTGCCCAAGGTCACCCATCACTGCTATACACCTTTAAGTTAATGACTGATTCAGCAATCTGAAGTAACACCTGTGTAGTGGTGGCAAGGACCTGCACGGTTTCTATTTTATACTATAACTAGTGTAAGAGCCCGAGTACACGGGCCAAGGTCCGGGTGATGTGTCACAGCTCCGGTCCTGCTCTGCGTACTGCCGCCACCGCATTGCTACGGTCCTGCTCAGCATACTGACGCCGCCTCCCTGCTCCGGTCCTGCTCTGTACTGACGCCGCCTCACTTCTCTGGTCTTGCTCTGTACGGACACCTCCTCACTGTTCCATGCGATGCAGTCATGTGCAGTACTGCCAATCGCGGGCAGTCTCTACTGAGCATGACAGCTTCTGACAAACATCACAAGCGTTTTATTATATAGGATGCATTATAGGTGTATTATGCAGCCAGATTGATAAATTATTAGTAGGGAGATTAGCACCATTAAATACCCCAAGATTAAAGCGGAACTACCACCCATTTGAAACTTAGCCTCAAATAATTACCCATCTGGCGACTAGCTGCTAAACAGTGCTAGTTGTCAGCATTATTACCGCGTTATTGGGAATGCACACTGCTCCCAGGACTGACAGCCAGGAAACAGCGCAGACAGCTTTGCATAGTGACATCTGCGCACCTGCCCTGTCAGTCCCTTTTGGAGCCGAACGGCTCCTAGCAACACCACCTAGAGCAGACTGGGACTGACAGCGCAGGCATGAAGAAGACAGCTGGGACTGACAGCGCAGGCATTCAGACGTCACTATGTAAAGATATCTGTGCTGGTTCCTAGCTGTCAGTCCTGGGAGCAGTGTGCATTCTCAATAACGTGGTAATAATTCTGGCGACTAGAACTATTTAGCAGCTAGTCGCCAGATGGGTTATTATTTGGGACAAAGTTTCAAATGGGTGGTAGTTCTGCTTTTAGAATAAGAAGGGTGTTAATCCCCTCAACCAGTAATTAGCAATCCATCTACACAAAATACTTAAGCACACATGCCATCTCATCTCCACATCTGATGATTTAGAACAGTAATTTTTAGATCTGGTCTTCGAGGCACACCAACAGGTCATGTTCTGATGATATCCCTATATAAGCACAGGTAGATCATTCACAAAGACTGATCCAATGACCAATCAGGTGCAAACAAGGAGGAATATCCTGATAACCTGACATGTTGTGCCTTAGGACTAATATTCTGTTAGAAAATGAGCTAATCTTACTGCCAAGTGAAAAACATAAGTAGGAGAAAGGGACACTTATGTAAAACAGGGCCCTGGTGAATAATGCAGGTCCTGAGTAATGAAAGACAGTGAATGTGGTGAGCACTTGGACTAATTTTGCTAAATTAGGCCACCACAATTAATCCTTTTCACTGACAGAGAGACCTCAAGAGTATTGCGGTTTCTTCAGTGGTAAAAAGGACTAAAATATTTACATTAGTGAAACTAGAAAATGAAAACAAATAAGCAAAGACGAAATAGAGACATTTTAAGCATATGCTTCATGGAAAATGTATATACAGAAAGGGGTGAGTAATAAAATGCGATAATATTAATATGGGGGTATTTAGAGGACATATATGGACTGTCAGGAGATGTTATATGTGTCAGTAAGTGTTACAGAGAAAGGTTATAAAAAGTAAAAGGAGCAATTGTGGGGGCTAAATTAATTAATTAGAAGATTTATAGTAAATAGTTATATTGTGAGATGGTTATATGGGGTAACAGAAGGAGTTATATAGGGGTTATATGAAGAAAAAGGAGTCATTCTAGGGAGCAGTTATATGGAAGCAGAGGTTGAGTTATAAGGAGGGATCCTATGGAGCATTAAGAGGGTTTATGAAGAACAGGATTAATTACAGAAATGGGATAAAAGGAGAATTAAGAAAAGTTGGTGGGAGAGGTTATATGGAGGATTCGGAACAGATATAAAGCCAGAACAAGAGAGGAAAAATCCTAGGGGAAGCCGTCTGTACCATAGGTGTCAAATAAAAATTCACAGAATTCCTACTGATTTAACCCCCTGAATGTTAGAGACATCTTCTATGCAGTACAAAGCAATATAATGGATATCTTTTTTTAGTTCCCATAACAGTACAAGTTTTCTGAATTTCCCTACCTAAGCACAGGTAAACTAATGAGAATGATCAATCCACGAATTACACACTGGTGCTTAGAAAGGGAAATCTAGAAAACCTGAACTGTTAGTAGTACTTTTTTATTATTTATATTTTTGTGGATTTGTTGTACGCTCCAGTCCACCATTTCAACAGATTTTAAGGAAATGAACACTGAAAATACATTTTGGGAGACCTGAAAATAATATAAGTACTGATGAATCTGTGAATATGTTCCCAATTGAGAATGTAAACAAACAAGACACTGCTGGCAACCAAACATCAGTTTTTTTCCCCTATATTAACAACGTTTAAGGATCATTACACCTTACATGATTTGGTCTCACATTGATTGCAGAATAAACAGAATACATACTTGAATTTGTCTACCACCAGCCTTCTATCCAGTCAATACACGGAGCAAAATACTGGATACCTTTCAAAAACCTTTGGAGAAGGAACTGGTGGATTGGCATGAGGGTCTGTGTCATCTCAATAATAGCTCAAATTTATCCAAGAATAAAAAACCTAGCACTCAGGTTGCTGAGAGAAAATCATGTTATTACTATTAAAAGTGCTAACAAAGGAGCGAGTGTAGTTAGTCATCTTAGACTAGGCTGACCATACCTCACCTTTAAAAAGGGACATACGTGAAAAATGCATACTACAGGGTTGCTTTGATTTTGGTGCACTCCTGAGATATGCCTATTTCCTATGTGTCCCTTTTTAAAGGTGAGGTATGGTCAGCCTATCTTAGACATGTTATCTCCTGAAAAATATGAGACAGCTGAATGATATGGAAACCTATGTTAAATTGTCTTGGTACCCCGCAATGAGTTTTAAATGTCTGATGAGTTTATCTGATAGACCGTGGATCTTCTGCAGGGATGTTAGAGGATGCAGAAGTGATGACACTGAGGACAGAGTTCCCTATAATGACCATATTTCATGATTTGCCAAAGGTCTGCAAGTCCTTGGAGAATCCAAAAGGCAGATCAATTGAATCTGGAGTTTTTCCTCTTAATGAAGAATAGAGGAGTTGGTGGACATGCATTTGCAGGTCTTGGTCCCAATACTGATTATTTTGGATGTTACATGCCAATACTCGTCTATACCACATCACTTGAAGCTCTTGGATATAAGGCACCACCTTGACATTCATGGAGTTGAAGTGATAAGCTTTTCCTATGTACACAAGTATTGATATAAATATTATTTTATAAGTATATATGTATTGTGATTGGTTCTGTCAAGTGTCCATAGTAATTAGGTGGATATTGGGTGATATTGTATAGAACTTGTGTGTATGACTGATTGTGTAGTGTGCCTCATGTCTGTATGGTATCTGTAAATTAGTCTTTATTTTAGACTGGGTGGTTATTCGACATGCAATGGTCTTTGTCAGCTTATGAGGTGGTAGGCTATTAGTCAAGCACTAAGAGCTCGATGCACTGAATTAGATAAGCTCTTAAAATAGCTGATCTTATTGGTTGACTTTCATTACATAACTTAGGCTACATTCAGTTCTGGATAGGCCATCTGCAACATCCTGACACAAAATTTTAAATAGGTCCATCACCAGTTTATGTGTTATGGAACCTGACGAAGTGTGCACAGAAATGGGTAGAACATCCTGTGAACAGCTTTCACTTCAGCCAAAAATGGTTTAAGTCTCTCGAAGCACATGATTTTAAACTGTGAATAAACAAGTTATTGATTTTATCTTACTGGTGTTGCATGAGAATTGCGCTTATATCATTGTAGTGCAGACAGTTTACTGGTGAATTTGTATTTCTCCCTTACAATGCAGTTGATTTACACCAGAATTGCTCCTATTTTGTTTGTGCCATAGCTCCCATAGGGAGAGGCCATATGGACTAAAAGGAGGTGTTATAAAGAAGAAATAATGTGAGGTACAACGAAAGCCTATAAGAAGCAATGATATGTGGTACAGAGAGAGCCTTTATGAAGAAATAACATGAGGTGCTGTGAAAGCCTATATGAAGCAATAATGTAAGGTGCAGTGATATCTGTATGAAAAAAAATAATGTGAGGTACAGTGAGCCTATTTAAGACAATGTGAGGTGCAGTGACAGCCTATATGAATATGAGTAATGTGTTGTATAGGGAGAACCTATATGAAAAAATAGGTATAGGAAGAGCTTATATTAAGCAATTATGTGAAGTATAGGGAAATCCTATATGAAGCAATAAGATGATGTTGGTTTGCCCAAGTACTGTGTGCATAAGACCATAAGACACTCACTAGCACTGCTCTCCTACATAGCCTTACAGAACAGGGTAGTCAACTGCACCTGCGCTCAGTCCAAGCCGGAGCCAGCCGGCTCCTAGCAACACCTCCTAGACCCGGCTGGGACTGCAGCGCAGGCGCACGGACGTCACAATCGCAAGATGTCTGCGCTCCGTGCTACTGTCAGCCATAGAAGAGAGCATAAATCTATTAAAAAAGGTAATAATTCTGGAGACTAGCGCTACTAAGCAGCTCGTCGCCAGATGGGGACTTAGTTAAGCTAAATATTTTGTGGGGTGGTAGTTCCATTTTAAAGTCGCTGGAATTTCATTAAGGACTGGTTGAAAATGATATAATTTAGCACAAGGCAAAATGTATATTGGCCACAAGGATTTTCAGGCCATAAGTAAGGCGAGTGGGAGGTTACTATTCAGATGTGTTTTTGTTCCTTTTTTAAAACAAAGTGGCCTTACATTATACAACAAATAAATGTTGCCCAATGCTGGATCATAAAAATGATTCCATAATAGACAAATACAATTTTGCAAGATTCTAAGTAAATTCTAACTAAATTGATGCTTTTAACCCCTTAAATGCTAGACATGTCTCCAAAGCAATGCGTTGGAGAACTCTCTAGCATTCAAATGATAATATGCTGATTGAATTACATGTAAATGTATATTTTCCCTGAAGATGCAGCTGGTTTAATCTCAAACTGACCTCTTTAAATTCCAGATTACAGTCCAGGGTATCTGTCTGAGCTAGTCGTGTAATGTTAGATTATGATGATTGGGTTGTACCATGGGAAGGTATGTGAGGGTCGTTTGAGGCCAGTTGCTATATTATAATGATTTGGTAGACTGTGTTTTAGGGAATATTTTTTTCTTAGGGATTTTAAGGATTTTGTGTTAGGGCCTTCTTTGCACTATCAATCAAAGCGTAATTATGATGCTTTGAATTGCAGCAATTATTAAATGTTATTTTGAGCAACAACATAGAGAAAACAGAAAGATGGGGAGAGAACATAGTTATGGAAATAATAAATTGAGGGAAGATAAAAATTAAAATATTGTAAAATAATGTGAGGACAAATATTAAGATAATGAAGAACTTTTAGTATGAGATGACAAGTATAAAAACACAATAATTACAAATCCACCATCACCCCTCTTCTTCACACTGGTCTAAAAATCTATAGTTCAGGGTATGTATTAAATATAATGAACCAGCTTCAACACTTCCATCATTAAATTGGATCTATCACCTTAAGAAAAGTTTAGTTAACTGTAGAGAGAATTAAAACAGCCTATATCTTGTACCATCATTTGTTAGAAAGATAAATGGTTTTTCAGAAATTAAGCTCTATTTGGTGGTTGCACGGTGTGCACTCTATGCTAATTAGGTTGGAGCATTTCTAATAGCAGAGAAAGTAATAAACAACAGAGCACACTGTACAAGTAATTAGCATAAAATATCATGCTGTGGCATCAAAACATAAGGCTAATTTCTCAAAAACGATTTATAGCAAAATGGTGAGTACTACAAATTGACAGATGTAAATTCTCTACATAATACAACTAAATATGTCTGAATGAGACAGGTCCACTTTAAGACTTTAAAGGGATAGTAATGTTTCACAAAAACAGCAGCCCCAATTAATGTTCATATTATTTGAGCCATAGAGAGTGTTATTGCAAATTAGTACAAGAGTAATTGAATGATAAAGTATCCCCCTGTCGCCCATTTTGCCTAGTGTAAGCCACCTCCCCTCAGATGGGGAATCTGGTCTCTTGACCAGACAGCTCACAGCAAGGGACAATCTTCTTACTGTGCGCATAAGGAAAACCCTGCCCCCTTGACAGGTTTTTCCCTTATGCTAATTGAAGATTGTCCCTCTCTGCGATCCACCTGGACACGACCTTGCTGCTCTGAGGTGAGCAGTGTTACATCAGTAAAAGGGTTGGGAGGGGAATACGTTATCATTCGATTACTCTTGAACTACAACTCTGACAGTATTGAAATAACAGTCTCCATGGCCCAAATACTATGGAGATTAATTGGAGCTGCTTTTATTGTGAAACATTACTATCCTTTTAATGTGAACAAGCCCTGAACACCTCTTCTATAGCATGTACAGCAAAGAGGAGTAATGTTATATGCCATCTGATATATATATATATATATATACACACACACATGGCTTTAAACAAAGAGCGAAGGAACCGAATGCCTGAAATGTCCATATGCACCCACATTTAGGGTTGCCACCTTTTCTTCAAAAAAATACCGGCCATGGCATTCCCTCCATAGACTTAACATTGGACAGAAGCCAATTTTTTACCGGCCTGCCGGTAAAATACCGGCTGGGTGGCAACCCTACCCACATTGCCCTATCCTTGACATAAGCAGAGGGATAATTTTGCCATAGATAGCTTAGAATATTAGATAATAGTGCAGCAGACAAAATTTAGTTCCAGATTCCATTTTAGACTGGAATAGTATTAGTACATACACTCTTCAATGTGTATCAATGTGTTGAAGACATTAACAAGACAAATATTAACTCAAAAAAGGATAAAGTCAGGAAATATGGTAAACTGTCGAGACAATGAACATTTAGAGAAGGATATTTTCTGCAGAATCACTTGCTAAGCAGAAGGTTTGGAAATAGAGAAGGGTAGGGTAAGGATAAATTGTGGGGAATGTAAAAATTAGGTCAAGGAGAAAGCCAGAAAGGCTAAATTTAGGAAAAACCAGAACGTAACTAGAAGAAACATCAGAAAGAAGGTGAAATGTAGGTGAATTAGATAATTCATTGGCAAACAATAGGAAGGAGAGAAACAGTAAATGCAAGCATAAGTTAATGTAAAAATTAATTTAGATCAAAGTAAAAATGGACCCCAAGAGGACTCCTGTGCCCAGGATTTAAACAACATTTTTTCACTGGGTAGGAATCTTGTGTTCCACATGGACTACGAGAAAAGGATTTAATGGTAAGTTCACTAAAATCCTCCATCCACCAAGATTACTGGGAGGGAATCACAGTCTAAGTACAGAAAGGGTTAAATACCCCATACTACATAGGCAGCAACCTTTAGAAACGTAGGATGAAAGAGAATGTGAAGGACTGAGTGCAAAACAGGCTGGAAAACCACATTTCAATGGATGCCAAGTAACAGCAGGGACATAAGAAAAAGTACCATAGCACCCAAATGGTTAATTTACCTGTCTTCAGACTCTCATATTTAAAAACAGAATTTCAGAGAAGTTCAGTTGTGAGGCATAGACTTGTAATAAAGTCAAGCTCCACAGGGAATGGTCCAGACAAACACCTGTGAGCTGGTTAATCCAACTCCAGGGAAGCCAGTTAATGGAAGCTTGTCTAAACAGGGGATTATACAGCCTTATAGCTAAGCATACAAATAAAAAGAAGTCTAAAAAGATAACAATGTCAGCGTGCCCTATTTTCTGAAGCTGTTCACTTAAAACTGAGGGGCAGGGCATGAAGCTTGAAGGAAGAGGGAGTTCTTGCCTTTTTTAAGTACCCTGCCCTCTGGAGGAGGGAACTTTACCACATGGTTCTTGGGTTTCTGTCACGGTAGCTCAGACAAAATAAAGACTGACAGGTACAGTTAAAATCAACACCACTTTATTGAAAGATACAATATAATGAATAGCAAATAAGCACTTCCCCAACCTTCCCCGGGGTCAGGCGAGGAGACAGTGCTACAGTCCACTACCCAGGAGCTGACAATGAACTTAGCCCAAAACAGGAACTAGGAACATTGCAGAGAACCTAGCCTATGGTTCTGGGTACCACCAAGTTGTAGAAGAGTGGCAAATGACTGATCTCACCCTAGGACACTAGGGTCAGCAGAAGCGCAATGCCTTAGAATGCTAGAGCCTAAAGAGACACAATACAATAAAACTCTAGAGTACACAGCAGTCGCCACACCCTAGAACGCTAGGGTTCAGGCGAGATCCTAGTTAAGACCAGAGCGATACAAGGTCTATCGGTCAGACAACCCGGAGTAGTACTATGGCAAAGACCAGGCCTAGGGACCTGCACAGAAAGGGAGCCAGGCCCAAGGAATAGCATAAGCGGACTCAGACAAAGCCATGGTCATACACGTAACGGGTAGTCAGACAGAGCCACAGTACTTAGCATGGAGTGGGTAGTCAGCTAGGCCAGGGGTCATACACGGATTGGGTAGTCAGACGGAGCCAGGGATCGAGCACGGATCAGGTAGTCAGAAAAGGCCAGAGGTTCAGGCACAAATTGGGTAGTCAGACGGAGCTAATGGTCATACATGGATTGGAATGAGCAGCCAAGAACGGGTCACAACGAGGAATACATGCAATGTTCAACTACACCACGAAAGGGGCACTGAAGCAATGTTTGAAAGCCGCATATAAGGCCTACCGGAGAGGTGGAGCATAGATCTGTCAATTAAGCTGTGACTACAAAATAGCGAGTGCACTGTAGTAACCCGCGTATGCTGTTGAGCACAAGTGGGGAAAGTCAGGTAACACCACGGGAGAAGATCACGGGCACCATGATAGTTTCACATTGGACATAAGTGAATTACAGTTTAAATTTGATAAGACAAAGCTGTGTAGTTAATAGATCTGCTTTAACTCTGAAGACCCAGTACACAAAGAATTGATTCATAGCAGTCATAAGGATTTTTTTGCTCAGATTAAGCCGTTATCGTTATTATGCGGTTTTAATAGTCTTTTAATTCATGCATGTCAAACATAAGGCCTGCAGGCCAGCAGTGTAAGGCCCTTAATAGAGAGAAACTTTTTAAGTGCCCTGTATCAAGGGGTCCAACACATTGCTTTGATATGTGACACTTGCCAGTATACATAGGTTGCTGTAACACACTTGAGATCATGCAATGAACAAGTTACATTTGCATATGGATACTGGTGGGATGTTACATGGCCGCTCTATTTACATATGTGCAATATGGGGCTTATTTCACTTATTATTTTTAGATGATTTTTGCATTTATTCACGTTGACATATTTTGTAAGGTCCTAATATAAGGATTTCCATATTGTGGTAATGTGACCTTATTTAGGTTTGTTTTTTTTTTACATTCGGTTAACACTTTTTGGTGTTTTTTTTTTTTTCTTCTTCTGTACTGGGTGGCACTGGGTACTTATGGATGTGGTGTGCACTATAAGATTGTCTTCATTAATATCTCAGCAAGGATCAAACATTTACCTCTGCTAAATAAACAGTGATTAATTGAAACTAGGAAAAGTCCTACAAGCTATCTCATCAACATTTTCACCCTAACTGGAGCCTTTATTAATATCTTAATAAAGGCTCAAGATAGGGCCAAAAGATTGATTGAATAAACTTGCAATATTACTCAGCATTGAAAGTCCTGTGACTGCGGTTCTTCACCACGGATAAGTACGCATAATTATTTTGAAACTGGCACCCAGGCTACTGTTTCCACTACTGGTAAGTGCACAGATTTTGATATTATACATATATATGGATCTTAGCATCCAATGCTGGGGCCCTCCCTGGAGGAAAGTGTTGAGTATGCAGAACTCAACTGTATTTGAATTTGACATGTCTAGTTTCATTGCTACTTACCCATAGCAAGGATGACTGATACTTTTAAAAACATTAGTTACTCATAAGGCCTTAACAATGGTGACCATGCCCACTGAAATCTAGACCTGTGTTCTTGTAACTGAATAAATGAATTTCTGAGTGACTACTGTTTTCATATGTTTCAAGCATTCTTGCTTTTGGTGAGCAGAAATGTACACACCACCCATTACCATACCTGACAACATCTTTGACTCCAGAGTACTTAGAAGGGCTAGTGTGGGAGAGTACAAATGACAAGTTATAATATGGTCGTATGTACTCAGTGTGGGAACGGTTTGCTCCTAAAGTGGGCAGACAGGGATGTACGTGTGTGTATGTGTGTGTTGGGGGTGGTGGCTACTAGAGAACTCAACAGGCTGCAGAAAGAGCCTCGAGAAACCAGTAATTAACAGAGAAAACTGCACACTTCTGGGCAGATCCAGAGAGTTACAAAGTATGACCATCACTATACCTATATCAAAATCAGCACCTGTGGTTAGTTGAGTGATTCTCAGCCTATTGTCACGGTTTCCCAAGAATAACTCAGGAGTCAGAACGGTATAGTAAAAAGTAACAATTTATTAAATAAATACAATAAGAGTAATCACAGTACAATGAATAACAAAAACAGGCAATAGTCACGGGGAAACAGTAGAGGTCCCACTAGAGGTCAGCAACTCTATCAGGAATAGGAGTCTGCCTAAATGATGGAGCCTCTACCACAGACAGGCACACAACCCTGTAGTCTCTGTACACGGAAAGGCAAGCAGAAAAAGCAGCAAGAGACAACCTGACTCCCGTCTGAAGTCAGTGGGCAGGCCGAGGAAACACCGAAAGGTAGTAGCGGATAGGGAGAATATACGGATGCAAGCCTGTGTCAGTCCGAAGAAGGAAACCTCCCTAGGGAACGCAATGGGGAGAGAACCCAGTCTCAATCTGTAAACCGAAATGTACATCTGAACCAGAGCCACAGGTCCGCACCAGATTGGGTGTCTACTATATCCAGTGAGTCAGCAGGAGACTAATCAGACAAAGCCACAGGTCAGCACCAGGTCATACACAGTATAGGGAGTCAGCCACAGCCACAGGTCTGCACCTGATTGGGTGTCCGCTATACACAGGGAGTAGGCAGGAGAATAGTCAGACAGAACACAGGTCAGCACCAGGATGGATGTTCAGACAAATGAGGTCATACACAGTACAGGTAGTCAGCCAGAGCCACAGGTCTGCACCAGATTGGGTGTCCGCTATACACAGGAAGTAGGCAGGAGAATAGTCTGACAGAACACAGGTCAGCACTAGGATGGATGGAGACAAACCGGGTCATACACAGTACAGGTAGTCAGCCAGAGCCACAGGTCTGCACCAGATTGGGTGTCTGCTACACACAGGGAGTAGGCAGGAGAACAGTGAGACCGAACACAGGTCAGCACCAGGACGGATGGTCAGACAAGTGAGGTCATACACAGTACAGGTAGTCAGCCAGAGCCACAGGTCTGCACCAGATTGGGTGTCTGCTATACATAGGAAGTAGATATCAGCTATACAGCATAAAACAAGGACCTGCGTCATTCTGCCGCTTTGCCTGCACCTGCATCAATTTGAGAATCAATACCAGTTGGCAAGAGGACACAGACTGCCTATAGCGCCGCCAAGCTCGCCCAAACCTGGCACCATCAGTGATGCCTGGGAGGAGGTAACATATTGACGCCTCCTACGTCATCGTCGACAGCGGCGCTGGAATTAGGTAATGTAACACCTATGCAGTTGAAGAAAGGTAATTTTCTGTGAACAGACTGAAAGCTTGCACTGGTATTGTCACATAAGTGTCCATAATCAAACATGTTGGTTACTCCAAGGGGAAAAAAAACCACAACCAAAAGAAAGGAAGTCCAAAGAGGAGGCTACCCATAGACCTAACTTTATGACAAAGGACACTTGGATTATATACTAAACACATCGAATTGTATTCAATATACAAAAAAAATTCTTTACTAGATATAATATTAGTAGTAATAACTATACAAATAATTTATTTAAATAAACTTAAAACTAGAGATCCTTTATGGCGACAACCTCTATGAAGAGCTATTAAATTATCAAATCTAACATCAAGATCATGTGCTTGAGTGGAGATCTTATCATCCCCTCCACTTCTGCCATTCAGGATAGAGTGGAGATGCCATGGAGAGAGAGAGGCCCACCAGTGAGAATACACGGATCCAGTAAAGAATAAGATAAACATTACAAGAGTCCCACAAGATGGATTCCTATTATCCATTTACCAATTTTTTACATTTTGTATTGGTGACATGGAGGGACTCAACAGCTAGGAACTAATTGTATACCTATTATTTATTTTGTCACTGCTTAGCACTGCAGGGCACACTTTACTTTTGTTATTTAGGCTTTGATCTGTAGGCTCTTACACACATTAATAGATGTATTTATATGTATCAGTACAATATTATGTTTATGTTGACATCCGTACCAAGGTACTTGGAACAAATGGTCATCGCTTCCTTTGCTGGATTTGTATATTCTGATTGGTGGGACTCTTGCTGCCTACACAGTATCTTCCTTCTATCTTGAGTGGTAGAGGTGGAGGGGCCAGGTGGATCTCTGCTCAGGCACATGATCTTGATGTGATGTTTTTGATATTTTAATAGCTATTTGTGGGGGCTGTCACCATCTTGTATCTCTACTTGTGTTTTTACGTAAATTGTTTATGGTTATTAGACACTAGCAATATTAGCAGTGCATTGCCAGTGTGGTTAATCATGACTGCTTTAAAGTATTAGTAATGTCCCATTATAAATAGCTTGCATTTTGTAGAGCTTCAAAAGCTGAATTGAATGCAAAAAACGTATCTCTCAAACAGCTATGGTCTGAGAGATACATGCATTCAAACTCTGTGTCCTGCTTTCAGCTGTAAAGCTGTCAGCAAGAGATCCGTGTCGGCTGACACAGAGGCTCTGCAGCAGAGCTGCAATTGCGTTATTTAAAACAAATTACTTCCTTGGAATGGTCTAAAAATTGTGCTTGCGAACCAGGCACACTTTTTAGACCATTCCAGTGCAGTCATTCGCTTTAAATAAAGGGATTGCGGCTCTGCTGCAGAGCCTCCGTGTGGGCCAACACGGATCTCTTGCTGACAGCTTTACAGCTGAAAGCAGGACACAAAGTTTGAATGCATGTATCTCTCAAACCATAGCTGTTTGAGAGATACGTTTTATTGCATTCAATTCAACTTTTGAAGCTCTACAAAATTCAAGCTATTTATAATGGGACATTACTAACACTTTAATGAGTGGCTTGTTGAATTATCAGTGCTTAGCCATTTCAGCTCCAAAAAAGGTGTGCAACGCATTGAAAAGCACTGCATTACACATCTCTCCATCAGTGAACATGTGTGTTTGTGTGCGCGTCACGCGTGTATGTGTGTGTTTCAACAACAGCATGAGAGCAAGTGAGCATGTGTGACAGCGTGCGAGAACATGTGAGCTTGTGTGTTTTGAGTTATCTCATTGTGTATAGCATATTGCCTAACAGCATTGTGCGTATAGCATATACCATTTTGACTACTGCATACAGAGTACAGCATACTGAGTTTTACCTAAGGCATATAGAGGTTTTCATACTGTATACAGCATATGACTACAGCATATAGAGTTTGGCTTATTGTGTAAAGCGGTTGGTTTACAGAGTATTGTGTTTGATGTACATCATAGAATGCTTTACATATACCTTTGGTGTATGGCTTATAGTATATTTGGTATAGCGTTTGGTGAATTGCGTATAGCATTTTGCATATAGTGTATGGCGTATTGAATACAGTGTTTGGCGAATTGCATATAGCATTTGGTGTATAGCATTTGGCATATTGTTGCTGAATAGCGTTTGGCGAATAGCATATAGCATTTGGAGTATAGCAATTGGAATAGTGTGTTGGCACATTGCTTTTGGCATATACTATTTGTTGAATTGCGTTTTGCATATACCGTTTAGTGTACTGCATATAGTGTTTGGCGAATAGTATTTGGCATATACTGTTTGGCGAATTGCGTGTGGGTTTTGCATATAGCGGTTGGTGTATTGCATATAGTGTTTGACAACTTGCATATTGTGTTTGGCGTCTAGCTTTGGCATATACCTTTTGGTGAACTGCATTTGGGTTATGATTATAGTGTTTGGTGTATAGTTTATTGCATATTGCTGATAGTGCGTTTGGTGTATAGCGTTTGGTGAATTGCCTATAGCATTTGGCGTATTGTGTTTGTGTATAGCATCTGGCAAATTGCGTATAGCTTTTGGCAAATTGCATATAGAGTTTGGAGTTTTGCATTTGGTGTATAGCGTTTGGCGTATATAGCTTTGCATATAGAACTTGGCTTTTAATGCATAGCGTTTGGCTTACAGCGTACAGCATATGGCGCATAGCATTTGGCGTATTGCATTTTGTATTTACCGTTTCGTGTATAGCGTTTGGTGTATAGCATATATAATTAAGCATTGTACGTATAGCATATAATATAACGTTGTGTGTATTGCACTTAGCATTTTGCGGACAGTGGTGTGCGGATTGCATTGTGCATACCAGCATTTTGCATGTATTGTGTGTGTATGTGTTGTGTGTATTCAATGAAGCCCCTGCCTCTCCATGCAGCAAAATCATGCCCCCGTGGTTGGGCCAATAGGACAGGCAGTATAGAAGAGATTTGAATAACTCCTCCTTACTGCCGCTTCTGGGCGTGTTTGCCAGGCACACAGAAGTATATATATATATATATATATATATATATATATATATATAGAGAGAGAGAGAGAGAGAGAGAGAGAGAGAGATATTACTACCACTTGTACATCTAGTACAGTAAAATATTTTTTTTGTATACTGAAAAAAATGTTATGTGTTTAATATATAATCTGAGTGTCCCTAGAGTTGCTGTGTCATACTTAGGGTTATTGGGATGAGTAACCTCCTCTTTGGGCTTCCTGTTTCTATTGGTTAAAGGTGAAATTCTTGACATGTGTATAATTATGCAGGCTTTATCATAAAGGTCAGAGAACAAAGCTCTGCTGAGATCAGATTCCCCAACTAAAACGAAAATGACAAAAATCTCTAAAACTATAAAGGGCACAAGTTATAGCCAACTTAAATAGCTACATTCAATGACACTAAAAACTGTAGGAGTCAGGTCCGTTTTACACAAAAGGAAACCTTTCTCAATGTGCTGAAATCTGAACTTAAAGAGAGGACACCTTGTCTATTCTGTTAGAAATTCAGGACATGCGCTCCAAAATGTTGCCATCTTCAAAATTCCTGGTTACTGAAAAATGCGAACATTTTTCCAGACACAATTATGCACCTTAGAAGTAACATACTATACTTCCTGGAGAAGAGGACAATAGATGTTAACATTATTAGAAACTACCATAATGTTTAGAGAGAACCGCTAAAGCTTCATGCAGCCAAATTCAAACAGAAGGGGTTTGACGGTTTATTATAGAGAAAGCAGATCCTTCTAGAATATATTACATCTAAACCAACAAGGTGATTGGGTCCAAAAAGAATTTTCTCCTTAGCCACTCAGCTCAGAAACACTTCAGTTTCTTCTCGTTATATCTTTGTTAACCCTTTAAGAACCATTGTGATCTGCAACACATGCTTATTTTCACAATTTGTTTTTACTGCTAAAACCTGACAGAGCTTGCCCTCCATCTATATGTACACTGACTGCACAACACATTCAATATACAGAAAAGAATACTGATATATTTAGAGAGGGGAATATGCTATAAGTATAATCAGGTACATATTGGAACAAGCCAAGCAACACACACCCTATACTGCAATACTTCAGGATTTGAAAATGTCAGAGGTTTATAATTATATTTGTTGTGGTCCTTAGAAGGATATGTTGATCATGCAGTCCTCAAAGTAGACTAAGCACAACCCCGGGGGATGGAGGGGGGGGGAGATGCACTAAGATGTGATAAGAGGTGATGAACACTCAAGGTCCTATGTCGTTCTGTGGAGCTTATGCACTGAGATCTCTCCAACTGTAGTGATCTTATTGAATAGGTTCCATAGAATAACACAGTACTTGGAGAGTTCATAACACTGGAGAAGTTATTTTCACATAATCAACTCTTTATCACACCTTAGTGCAGTGGTTCTCAACCTGTGGGTCGGGACCCCTTCTGGGGTCGAATGACATTTTGCCAGGGGTCACCTAAAACCATCAGATATTTATATTTCGATTCATAACAGCAGCAAAATTACAGAGATGAAGGAGCAACAAAAATAATTTTACTGTTAGGGGTCGCCACAACTTGGGAAATTTTATCAAAGGGTCGCTGCACTAGAAAGGTTGAGAACCACTGCCTTAGTGCATATCCTCCACCCCACCCAGGTCGCATGTTTAAAGCCATCTGTCTTTTTGTCAGCTTTGGTTAGTGTCTTTTCCTGGCTAGAAGAGTCTAACACACTTTATGTGAAAGTACTATCCTTTTGTATGTAAGTAATTATCTTTTTTTACATATAATTTGTATTTTATAGGATTCAGTATTGGATGCAGATTGGCTTAGTGTGGGCCTCTTTCTTGCAGTTGATGCATTTTTTGCTTTCAGCATCTATGTGGCGACTCGAGTTGAAACACACATTTGTTTACTTCAGGCATTTGTGTGACGTCTTGCGTATTAGGTGGCTCTTACTTTTTGGAGCGGCTGAATATAATTTCAAGTGTTTTTACTGTAGATTACTTTTTTGCTTTGTTTTTGGAAATGTCCCACAGATGACAGACTTGAGGGTTTAACATTGCCTGTCTGGTGTTGTTGAACGGTTTATTTGTGCATGTGGACCGGCTGGGTTGGATACTCCCCTTCTGGGGTCCATCTCAGTGAGATCTTTCTTGTGCTTTTTTATCTTTTTTTTGGGGAGGGGAGGGTTGTGCTGCTTTTAGTTTGTGCATTTTAATAAAGTGCTAATTTTATATGATATGGCATTCAAGTTTTTCACTTATTTTTGGAGCCGGTTAGATACTGCCTTGTGTGTCTTTTTTATTTTAAGGTTGCTTGATATAGGAGAGGGGTAAGCACTAGGCTCAGACATTCTATATGTAATATTACTATTCCTGCTTACTAGTATTGGGGCAATTGGGTTGCATAGTGTACTAATATTGCATTAGGTTGGACTAAGCCTCTGACCTATTGGGAAACTAGCAACTCCCCTGTCTGAGATAGATGCACAATATATATTTGTGTGAGATGGTTTCCATTTATCCATTGGTTGCTAGAGATGTTTTAGAACACATTACAAATAAATTAGTTTGAGACATCTGTAGCATTCAGTGGGTTAATCTACTTTATCCCATAGAAATTTCCATTTTTCTAATCTTGTATACAAGAGAGCATCTGTTAAGAGATCAGTGCACATGATGTGGAACAGTTTTCCACTTTCTATAGTGAACCCTAGAGAGTTAAGTTTTAGTTATGTCATCACGGTTATCTCCCCTGGTGGGTATAGTTTTCCCAGAGGTTGTAAATCCTATTAGTTCCCTGCTGTTAAATGTGTTTTGCCTGTTCTCGTGCTGAGTGGTGAGACAAATGTTTTCATGTTTTGTTAATTCATATTAGGTATTAGCAAAAGCAAAGTGACTAGGCAGTCTAATTTATTTGGTGCCTAGAGAGAGGAGTCAAAAGTGAATATAGGTTTAGTGGAGGTTGACTCTAAACCAAGTATAATCACAGGGCATGTTTGTAGCTGTGATACTAATGTTGTCTATGAATGGACTCAGGTTCAAAGAAATATATTGAGAGGACTGCTAATTAAACTGTATACCCAACTATTCAACTCTTTAGATGCTAGAGAAGTCCCCATAACATTGTGAAGAAATGCATTTCAGATATACCTGGCATCCTAAGGATTAAAGGAATAAACCTACTGGAGAACATATTCTAGCAAGGCATAACTTTGGACCTCCAGAACATTATTATCCTTCATTTATATAGCACTAACTTATTCAGCACTGCTGTACAATAGGATCAAAAAATGCAAAAGAGTATTTTTTTGCAGATTAAGATATAAAATCATGTAAAACTACTATATTTAAGATTCACAATTTGCATTTAGGTTCGTAACAAAATCACCATGAGTTGCATTGCTAAGGGAAAAAGTTCCAAGGACAAATGGTATTGCCACCTAGTACCTTAGTAGAAGCCAAAGAGTTCAATGGTATTGCTATTTCTTTTTTTTTTAATTGGGAGCATTGGTACAATGACAACCAAATTTCCTACTAGACAAAGTAGAAAACTACCAAGACAGCAAAGTTTTGAGCAGTGCCTTAGCTGGCCACAACATAACCACATTATTAGCTGTGGGTGTGGCTGAAACATTCCCAATTCACTAGACACACACCCTTTGTTAATGAAAGAAGGTTTATTTATCAGTTTACATACCATTTCACTAGCCACTGTAAAAATCCCTTGGACAGTAGTGGGATCTCCAACACATTGTGAAACAGTGCATTGGCAGCCAATGGTTTAAACATCTGAGTGCCAGAGGGGCAAAGTTTTTTTTATACTTGTATTTAATGGGTACTTTCTGTATCAAGAAAAAGTGGATGGGTTGGGGTGGTCATGTAATAAGTGGAGAAGTGGCCATGGGTTGGGCTAGAGGCAACACATATCAAATGAAAATCTGGCTCTAAGCAAGACAATTTTGTCTATTCTATACATTTATGTCCTATATGGAAAAAACAACCTTCAAATTAAAAAAATCCCACTCAATAACACTGATAGATTTGGCTACATGAAAGGTCTTTATGACCAGGACATGACATTTCCGCAAGTCCCGCTAGTCATCTTTTGATTTATATTTTTTTCATCCAAGCTTAAAGATCACTTAAAAAAACTGATCCCATCAGTGGTTTCAATCAAGCCTTTCTGCCTCTTATGATGGGCTTTTGTGCGTTCGACTGTTTCGTCAATTTCCAGTGAAGTTCTGATTTCTGCATATGACCAAATTGGGGAGCACCAACATGGGGGACAATTAATTCTAAAACAGCCAGTAGAACAGTGAACCTACCTCTCTTCAGCTGTAGTTAATTTATGGTTCTGCATAACTGCTTATGCATCCATAGGAAAAGCATGCTTGCAACATCTTGGGGATTATGCACCTAATATGATCTACAAATACTAGCTAGGAATATATGATATTTAAAAGAGTATATACACAGAAACTAATAGCATAAAGAGACACACTATGCCACCAACAAATAAAGGTTAATTTCTCCAAAACTTCCTCTTATTACAAGGAGATAGTACAAAATTTAGAAAGTTTTTAATTCTCTTTCAATTTAACTAATCTTATATTACGGTGACAAGTTTTTATCCTCTCATATTCCAACATCTAATGCCATGGCCACCTGATGGGAATCCTGCAACCTCACGTGAAAAATTACTATGGATTCTAATTGTACAATTACTGGGAGAAGATAACTGAAAAGTATTGATTGCATCATATTGACTTCTGTCTTCTTCAGCAAATAACTGGTGCTCTTTTTATTTAAAATCCTGTGATGCCCTTTTTCATTTTGCATGCTATGACAAAGAACTTAATAAGGGTCAGAATCCATATATTGAGAACCCTGAGTGACTGTGGTGATATAAATTGTAATAGAATGAGCCTATTATACTGCACATTTTCTGGGCCGGGTCCAGAAGGACTTCCATTAGTATACATAAAATTATACTTTTTGTCAGTCCTTCTTTGTGTTAACAAACCCACCAGGCCCGATACTTCTAAACCTTCCATACAAAGTACATGATACAGAAATCTTTGTTCCTTTGACACAAGTTTGAACATACAGATTTATTCCCAACATCAGGACTAGAGGGGCACAATTATTAACACCATAGTTACCCACTTCCCAGCATTCCATGCAGCTTGATTATGGAAAAAAAAAGTGTGTTCTGTTGTATGTAGTAAGGTGGATTATTACAGTTATTCATGGTGGGTCACACACCATACATCTTTAATATAACATGACGATTAATCCAGCAATCAAAAAACGCTCAGATTTCATATCAGGAATTTATTATTCCCTATACGATTTCTTCAGAAACATGTATTACATCTAGTCCAGGCAAAGGCAACCTTTGGCCCTCCAGCTGTGGAAGGCTACAACTTCCACCATCCCAAACCAGCCATTAGCTAGATCAAGGAAGTTGTCCTTAACCCTTTGAGTGCCAGGGAGATATCCAATGTATTGCAATGCATTGGATACCTCCCTGGCACTCAAAGGGTTAACAGCTGGAGAGCCAACAGATGCCAACTGGACTAGACTTATGTTTCCCTGTATTTAGGTGGAAGACAATAAAATATTGGCATTGATGTCATAACACTTTCTTTGGACAATTAAATTTCCTTCCCTGCACCTCAGGCACAGAAAATTAGATTGTAAGCTCTGGTGGACAAGTCAATATGCCTGACAAATGAAAGCACAATACATTGAGGCATGCAATGTTGTTCAGTGAGACGGAAAAACATGTCAAAGCATGGAAAGTTTAAACAGCAGATAATGATGGAGAACGGAAAAGAAAGGCTGCTAATTGCAGGAGATGGTAAGTGGAGTTTTATTTTGCACAAACATACGGCTGGCCTGAATTAATTAACCTTCACCCTTCTGAGTCACTTTGTAGAACGACAAAGTATATTCAAATTGACATCTCTGTTCCTGCAAACCTTTTTAAAAGGAGAATATCACAAGCATACAAATACACTCAGCATTTTCACCATCAGTGTTTATACAGGGAAATTCAGCAACATTAAAAAATGCAGTGTGTTCCATTTTAGTGTATCATTATCATAAAACAGTGCAGCATATTTATTGGTATATAGAACTCTGCATCAATATACAGCATTCATAATCACTGTACAATAACTCTGTACCATGCAGTGAGTTAATAATTTTATACTCTGCATGATTAAACAGTGCAATGTGTTTAATATCAGAGTATAGATATAAATTCAGCCGTGCAGCCCCACTGACGTTGGCCTCTAATGCCTGTGCCTGCATTTAAGGATATTCACTACAGTGTATGATTATTGAAGTCAATATGTCAGACAATCTCAACATCATTAAGACTAAAATGCCAAGAATCCCTGTACACCAACCTCATACCATGCACAGGAAAATAGCATACAGTTGAATTTCCTCAATGCCTTTTGTACAGTACATGGACTTAAAAAAGAGCAGAAAATGTTTTTAATGAAATGTCATATATTGTAGGGCTTTTCCTGCTGACTAAAGAAACGCTACTCCTACTGTTGGGATATGCATCTTTCCAGAGTTACTGTTTAAACCTCTGAGGTTTCTTTTACATTCAGTGCCCTCTAGTTGTCATTTCAATTAGTTATACTGTTGCATTCTATGGGAGAGGAGAGTCACTGACAAACAAATTCTTATAGCAATACTAACAAGTCATTCATGACAGCCTGTCTCTCACTTCCTGAAAATTTAAATTAGTACAACTGACAGCAGTTAGAGTTCCCTAGCTTTATTCAGCATGCAAAGCCAACGGTTTTCATAAACAAAAAAGGTTGGTGCTCCTTTAAAACAATGTGTAGAGGAAAGGTGCACCCAAAAATATCCACATTGTGCAAGCGTTATTAAGGGGAGTAATGTTAGGAAATTGAAGCTAGGTAGGTCTAGGGAATAAAAGTTGCTAGAGAAAGACCTGGGTATCCTTGACAACTACAAATTTGGAAACAGCGACCAGTGTCAAACAGCAGCAACAAAGGCAAACAAAATCCTGTCTTGCATAAAAAGAGGTATTGAAGCAAGAGTGGATAACATCATTTTGCCATTGTACAAATCTCTGGTAAGACCTCACCTTGAGTATGCAGTGCAGTTTTGGGCACCAGTTCTGAAAAAGGATATACTAGAACTAGAGAGGGTACAGCGAAGAGCAACAAAATTAATTAAGGGAATGGAGGACTTGACGTATGAGGAACGCCTAGATAAACTTGGTTTATTTACTCTAGAGAAAAGACGACTAAGAGAAGACTCTGTGGTGAGCTATTTATTCCAAAGCCTGATCAAGTGACCAGGGGACGCCCCTTGAGATTAGAGGAAACGAGGTTTAGACTTCAGGAGAAGAAGGGTTTTTTTACAGTAAGGTCTGTTAAATTATGGAATTCTTTGCCCAAGAAGGTGGTTATAGCAGATACAATAGATACATTCAAGAGAAGATTAGATACATTTCTTTCAAAAGGGAACATACAGGGTTATGCTGTTTATTAGTAGGCAGATCAGGAAGGTCTGAAAAAGACTGCTTTATTTGGTAGCAGGATAGCTATACAGTTCTCATGTCACTAGGGTATGAGGCAAAGGTTGAACTTGATGGAATTGTGTCTTTATTCAACCTTGGGCTGATCTGTGACAGTACATTCACCCCAGGGCCATTATATAGGGCAGAGAGTTCATTATTGGTAAATCATTATTCAGTACCATTATATAATGCAGTAAATGTATTATCAGTGTTTAACCCTTTGAGTGCCAGAGGGGTACGCCACGCATTGCTTTGCAATGCGTGGCATACCCCTCTGGCACCCAAAGGGTTAATATTGTACAGTACAATGGGTTCATTATCAAGTTACCTATATTGATTGTTTGTTATTTACTAAGCTGCATGTAAGGGATGGTTTTTGAGCACCACACTGAAATGCCAGGCTGGCTGGATTGGTTCTGAATCCTGACAGCTGGTTCAAAGGTGTGGGGGTTTGGTTTGCAGGCATCCTTCAGGCCCTGTTGCATGTGTTTATCATAGCTCTTATTGTGTATATCGTGTGGAAATGTATTGGGTGCCTGCTTTCTCGTTGTTGTACTACATCTGCGGAGGGGCACAACTTACCTATACGACGTGAGGAGACCAAGGGTGGAGTGTAAGGGATGTTTTTTTTTTTTATCTCCTCAGTTAGTTGGGGGTTAATGCTCTGCAGTCATGTAGCCAGCTAATCAACAGAGGCAGGCAATGCTATCTGCAGTGACGTAGTGTTTATGAGAGGCAAGTAGTGCCGTCTCCAATTGTGCAACATTCAGTGTTATAAAATTTGCATGCACAGTGTTAGACATACCTTGCATACCTTTAAGGGTGTAGTCTGTATTTATCCTATAATCAACACTGTTTTAGTTTAGAGCCATTTGGGACGAGAGAGAGTGTACCTGGATCTCAAGTCTGTTTGTTTTACCTGTTTAATGATACTATGGAGCTTCGTGTGGAGGGCTCTCCCACATTGATGTACAGCTCGTAGCTAAGTAATTTGATTTATTTTATATCCTTGCATGTTTAATAAACTGTAGTTATAGTTTTCACTGTCAGTGAGTGCCTTTTCTTATCTTTATTCTGAAATTCCAGACCTCTAATAAAACACCGCACTATCAGCAGTGAGGGTGATTTTAAAGTTCTACTTGTTAAAAATTGCAGCATACAAATCTCTTATTTACTAAATCGTGAATAAGACATTCTACAAGTGTATTATGAAGAAATATGAATGGATGATCTGGCATGAATGGAGCTATAGGAATAACTGCCCATATTTTTATCAGGAATGTAGCAAAACAAAAACAATAGTTTATAATGAGATTAAGCACCTTATGCAGAAACAAAAAGGATTTTAGTCTTACCTGTTAAATCCTTTTCTCTTAGACCAAACAGGTTACTGGTATTTTTGGGTAGGTGATCAGCCCCTTTAAGTAGGCAAGAATAATTATGAGAAGTGACTGCTGGGTGGAACCTACCTCCTCTCCTTAGCTTGCAGCTAGCCAATCCCCAACCAGTAAGATTTGCAGACTAACTATTAACTAGGTAGTAAGAAGGTAAAGGAAGACTGAACCCAAAAGGACCCCCACGTTCTGCCACAGGAGAGCCAAGCATGGTCCCTTGACAGGGTGGGAGACCAGTAACCTGTATGGACTAAGAGAAAAGGATTTAATAGGTAAGACTAAAATCCTATTTTCTCTGTCGTCCAATACAGGTTACTGGTAACTTTGGGATGTCCAACCATTAAGTTCCCCAGGGCGGGAAGAAAGGCAAGGACCAGGTGCAGGCCCCCAAAGTCACCAGAGCACCAAAGAACCTACAGATCACAAATAGCTCAAAACTAACCGCAAAGTGTCAACGGACACTGAACAGGGGTAAAACAAACCCCATGAACTGTTACACAGCTGTCACGGTTTGTTAAGACTCTCAGACGTAAGGTTTAGGTAAAAACATAACTTTATTGAAAAGTTAAAGGCAATCCCATAGGGTTTTCATACACATACAAACAACACATAGCAGATAATGACAATAGCAAATAGGTTCTACCGGCCTTGCCAATATACCGGGCAACGTAACCCAGGTGAGTCTGGAACAAGAGGCTCTACCGGCCCAGCCAATATACCGGGCTGGGCAGCCTAACGGGATACCAATGAGTAGGCTATACCGGTCTTGCCAATACCGGGTAAGGCAACCTTAAGGTGGCAAAGTGAAAGGTTCTTCCGGCCTTACCAATATACCGGGCAAGGCAGCCCAAAGGAAGGTGACAACCACAGTGACCTAATGACTGTCAGATGATAATGACAGTAAGATGGAATATAGAGGTTACCAGGTCAAGTGGTTTCACAGTAATCAGAAACTCTCGTGCCCATATACTATAGGAATCAATGCTGTTAGGACTGGACAGCACACTCGGAACCATCAAGAACCTGACTGCAAGTCAGGGAGTAAACCAGCGCCCTATGTTAGGAACATACAGGCAGAATGAGAGCCGCAAGGCTTAGTGGAGCAAACCAGCGTTCGCACACTGGAACCAACAGGCTGAATGTGAGCCGCAAGGCTTAGTGAAGCAAACCAGCGTCCGCACGCTGGGAAACAACAGGAGGAAATGTCGCCGAAGCGAATAAAGAATAATGTCGCCACAGATGCAGGAACTGGAAGCAGGAAACAACAGGAACCAGCAGAGAAGATCAACCGGATCAAGCGCGGCCAAGCAGACTGGCAACAGGAGCAACAGCTACTGATGAGAACAACTGGAACCGGACTGGAACTGACAAAGCAGAAAGGAACTCAGGAACAGGTTGACTCAGGAACTCAGCAACAGGCCCAATCAGATACTGCAGTAAGGAGGAAGTGGATGCAGTCAAAGACACCACGAAAGGGCAACCAAAGGGTGCCCACACTGAGTTTAAAAAGGCAATGTGAGGCGGGCTGAAGGCAGACAGCCAATGGGAGCACCCTACAGGTGATAGACACTGAACTGCAGCAATCACGGGCACCGTGATCGTACCCCCCTTTCAAAGACCCCCTCTCCTAGAATAGGGTCTGGGTTTCTGAGGGTATTTGGCATGAAAAATCCACAGTAACTTGGGTGCATGAAGGTCCTTACTATCCACCCAAGATCGATGTTCAGGACCATAACCTTTCCAATGCACCAAATACTGTAGCCTTCCTCTAAGCCTTCGGGAATCAATGATACTCTGTACCTCGTATTCCTCCTGACCCTCGACCTCAACAGGCCCTGGCACCACAGGTGTAGTAGTGTAACGGTTGCATACAAGAGGCTTAAGGAGAGACACATGGAAAACATTATGAATGCGCATGGATGCAGGTATGTCCAAAGCATAGGAAACAGGATTAATTTTGCGAATAATTCTGTAAGGACCAATAAACCGAGGTGCCAACTTATTAGATGGGACTTGGAGCTTAAGATTCTTGGAAGAAAGCCATACTCTGTCCCCAACTTGGAAGGAAACCGCTGGAAGCCTTCTGCGATTAGCATAGCGTTGATGGCGCTGAAATGACTGACCCAGTGCCCTCTGAACTTGTGCCCATGTGGAACGGAGTTGCTCGATATGCTCATCCAGAGCTGGAATCTTGTGTCTGAAAGGAATCCGGGAGCAGACAGGGTTGGAACCCATAACTGATCAGAAACGGAGAGCTCCCGGATGAAGAGCTGACTGCACAGTTCCTGGCGAACTCTGCCCAAGGCAACAAGTCGGCCCAACTGTCATGATGGTCAGTCACGAAACAGCGTAGAAAATGTTCCAAACCTTGATTGGCACAATCAGCGGCCCCATTAGTCTGGGGGTGATACGCAGAGGAGAAGGATAGCTGTATGTCCATCTGTTCGCAAAATGCCCTCCAGAACCTGGACACAAACTGGCTCCCCCTGTCGGACACCAGTACCCTGGGTACTCCATGCAACCGAAACACCTCTTTAGCAAACACCATTGCCAATTCTTTATCAGAGGGAAGGCCACGGAGGGGCACGAAGTGAGCCATTTTAGAAAACCTGTCCACTACCATCAATATGAAGGAATACCCTCTAGACATGGGCAATTCTCCCATAAAATCAATGGAAACATGAGACCAGGGGCGTTCACCATTAGGTACCGGCTGAAGCAAGCCCACCGGGAGATGTCTAGGGGTTTTAGCACGGACACAGGGGGCACAGGCATTAGTAAAATCGGCAGAATCTGATCTCATAGAAGGCCACCAGAATAACAGAGAGGGACCATAACAGTTGGTCTCTACCAATATGTCCCACAGCCTTAGAGGAATGGTAAGTTTCAAGTAATAGAGTACGGAATGGTTCAGCGACAAAACATTTGCCCACCGGGGTTTCATGGGGAGCGGAGGCCTGGGAGGCCAGAATTTCTTCCCCTAGTGGTGAAGTGATACTGGTATGTAGGGTAGCCAATATTCGATCAGGTTGAATGATAGGTGCTGGTGCTTCTTTTCTGTCAATTTCAGCCTCAAATTGTCTTGACAGAGCGTCAGCCCCTAACATTCTTGGATCCCAGCAAATATGATACAACGAAATTGAATCGGGACAGGAACAATGCCCATCTGGCCTGGCGAGAGGACAATCTCTTGGCCTCAGAGAGTTAAGTCAGATTTTTATGATCCGTCAGGATTAAAACAGGATTTTTAGTGCCTTCAAGTAAGTGACGCCATTCCTTAAGAGCGAGGATAATGGCCAATAATTCTCTGTCCCCTATCTCATAATGGCTTTGAGCTCCGGTCAGTTTTTTATAAAAAACCCACAGGGTCTGAGTGTTCCACCTTTGATGTGCTGTTGAGAAAGCACTGCCCCAACCCCAATATCTGAGGCATCCCCCTCTAAGGTGAACAGGAGTAATGGGTTGGGTGGGATAACACAGGAGCATTAGCAAAAGCTACTTTCAGTTTTTCAAAGGCCTCCTCCGCAGCCACTGGCCAGAGAGATGGATTAGCGCCCTTATGCGTGAGGTCCGACAGGGGTTTAACAATGGAAGAGAAGTTCTTAATAAACTTCCTATAATAATTGGCGAAGCCCAGAAATCGCTGGATAGCTTTCAGACTCTTAGGCCTAGGCCATTGTAAGACTGCTGTTAACTTTTCCTTGCCCATGGCAATGCCTTCTTTGCCAATTATGAACCCCAGGAATGGTACACTGGTTCTGTGAAACTCACATTTCTCCAATTTACAGAATAAATTTATTTTTACGTAATCGTAGCAATACTTCAGACACATCCTTGATGTGTTGCGACAAGTCTTTGGAATGAATAAGTATATCGTCAAGGTAGACCACGACACATGACTAACATATCTCTGAGAACGTCATTGATCAGTTCTTGAAATACTGCGGGTGCATTACACAGGCCAAATGGCATGACTAGATATTCATAATGCCCAGATCTCGTGTTAAAGGCAGTTTTCCACTCATCAACGGCTCTGATACGTATCAAATTGTATGCCGCCCGTAGGTCCAATTTGGTGAAAATCGAGGTACCCTTGAGTCTGTCAAAAAGCTCAGTGATGAGTGGTATAGGATAAGCATTCTTTGCCATAAGCTTATTTAACCCACGATAATCGATGCATGGTCTCAGTTCGCCATTTTTCTTCTTAACAAAAAAGAACCCGGCCCCAGCCGGAAAGGTAGGTTTCCTTATGATCCCTCTATTAAGGGCATCAGAAATGTGAGGAAAACCAAGCTATGGAAGAATACAAGACAATGGGTATGTGCGTCCCCTAGGGGGCACCGCTCCAGGAGTTAACTCGATGCAACAATCATATGGTCTGTGCTGAGGTAAGGCGCCAGCCTCTCCCTTACTGAAAACATCGCTAAACTGCTGGTATACGTCAGTGAAGGGGAGGTGCACAAGACCTTAACTGGATGGGTGACGCACTTATCCGTACAGAACTGAGACCAAGCAGAGATTTCGCATTTTTGTCAATCAAATTGTGGATTATGCAACTGTAACCAAGGAAAACCCAATATTACGGCATGGTGAGGAGAGTTAATAAGTTGAAACTGCTGCTCTTCTTTATGGAGAGCCCCAATAGTCATGGATAACGGCATAGTTTCAAATATAACTTGAGTGGGTTCCAAGGGTCTGCCATCAATTGCTTCAATAGCAAGAGGGGTTTCTCTTTCAATGCGTGGTACCCCATGTAATTCAGCAAAGGTATTATCCATAAAATACCCAGCTGCACCAAATCAACCAGGGCCAAAACCTCCACTGAGTGTTGTGCCCAAGATAGTACCACCTGTATGGTGGGTTTTAGTGTGCCCAATACTGGGGACGATTGGACACCACCTAGGGCCTGTCCCCCAAGGGACCCTAGGTGTGTTCGTTTCCCGGACGTACCAGACAGGATCTTAGCAAATGCCCGTTTTTACCGCAGTACAAACACAACCCTTGCTTCCTGCGATATAGTCTTTCCTCCTTGGTTAGCCTAGTGAAACCTACTTACATAGGTTCATCTGGCTCCCGTACTGGTTCACTAGGCTTAGATGCCAGGGGAGGGTTGGCAAACTATGCTACTAGACCCATTATTTTTAGACCGTATTCTACGATCTCTGGAGGTTAATCTCTCACGTATTCTGGAGTCAATTAGAATAACATACTCAATATAATCATTAGGTCAGTAAGCAAATCTTTTGCAATTTCATCTTTAATTTGGTCACTCAGGCCCTGAGCAAAGGCTGCCAACAATGCCTCGTTATTCCACCCTACCTCTGCTGCCAAGGTGTGGAATTCAATGGCATAGTCGCCAACCGTGCGCCTGCCCTGTTGTATCTCCATAAAACGTTTAGCAGCAGAGGTGGTTCTACCAGGAGGCTCAAACACTCTCCGAAAGGATTGCACAAATTCACTGAAACTCTTAGTGCAAGGTTTAGCATTTTCCCACAATGGGTTAGTCCAAGCCAATGCTCTACCAGTCAGCAGGGATATCATGAACCCAACCTTACTACGGTCATTGGGAAACACGTGTGCCGTCAATTCCATAAATATTTCTAGTTGGTTGATGAACCCTCTGCAGAGATGAGGGTCACCGTCATACCTTAGCGGCAAGGGTGCTGAAACCGTTAACCCTTTGACTGTGGCCCCTGAGGGCCTAGTATCACTCTCCGGTGTCTGACCTGGCAAGACCACCGGGCTACAACCGGACTTGTCAGCAAGTACAGTGCGTTCAAGGATAGTTTGGATTGCAACCGCCAATTGATCCAAACGTTGCTCAAGCATATCCATCCTCCAATGGATATTCTGTGTATTACCGTCACTCTTATTGTCTGAGGTCATGGCCCTTTTGTACTGTCATGGTTTGTTAAGACTCTCAGACGTAAGGTTTAGGTAAAAACATAACTTTATTGAAAAGTTAAAGGCAATCCCATAGGGTTTTCATACACATACAAACAATACATAGCAGGTAATGACAATAGCAAACAGGTTCTACCAGCCTTGCCAATATACCGGGCAACGCAACCCAGGCGAGTCTGGAACAAGAGGCTCTACCGGCCCATCCAATATACCGGGCTGGGCAGCCTAACGGGATTCCAGTGTAGTAGGCTCTACCGGCCTTGTCAATACCAGGTAAGGCAACCTTAAGATGGAATAGTATGCGGTTCTACCGGCCTTACCAATATACCGGGCAAGGCAGCCTGACGGAATACCAAAAAGTAGGCTCTACCGGCCTTGCCAATACCGGGTAAGGCAACCGTAAGGTGGCAACATAAAAGATTCTACCGGCCTTACCAATATACCGGGCAAGGCAGCCTGATGGGATACCAATGAGTAGGCTCTACCGGTCTTGCCAATACCAGGTAAGGCAACCTTAAGGTGGCAAAGTGAAAGGTTCTACTGGTCTTACCAATATACCGGGCAAGGCAGCCCAAAGGAAGGTGACAACCACAGTGACCTAATGACTGTCAGATGATAATGACAGTAAGATGGAATATAGAGGTTACCAGGTCAAGTGGTTTCACAGTAATCAGATGTTCAGCTGTAGTGCTGAAGAATGTGGCGATTATAGCATGAGCTTGTGAAATTTGGCCATGCTTGATTTCCAGGAATGTGGATTGGCAAGGAATGTCAGTTAATGATTGCTTATTAATCAGTTATGAATATGGTTGAATAAAAACAATAATAATAATGAGACTGTAGTAGTAGTAGTAAAATAAAGCTGTGGCCTGCTCCAACTAGTGTAAAAGTCTGTGTACACGGGCAAAAGTCGGTGCGTTCGGTCAGTGTCTACTGCGCATGACTGTGTTGGACAAACCTACATTTGGCCTTTATTATTAGTGATAAGATGTGTCTGTGTTTATTTTGGGATTATACCCTATCCTTATGACATGTTAGTCTGCAATATGTAGATACTAAATATTATGTTGAGTTGATTTTCAATATACAGATGCTAAGCATTATCATCAATGTATATACATTCACATCATTGTAAAGTGAAGTGGATCTAACCAGTGTGAGGTTTACCTGAAATTTTCAAACTGCTGAAACAACACAATAACATCAGTTTTTTTCTCACTGCCACAACAGCAGCGTGCAGACAGAATACCACATTTATATCCACGCTGCTCATAAATAATTATGGATACCCAGGGAAATTAAGGCAGCTTGCAAAACAAGGTCCCGCTAACTTGTTTGTTTTTTCTCATTTTAATTTATTATTTTGCTTGGGTTATGCAGTCACAGCTGCCAGCTAAATGTACAAGGAAATACTTTAACCCCTGCATCGCCAGAGAGAAGTGATTCCAAATTATACTTCTCAAAGAATTCTACTTTAGAACAATCCATTCCTTTTTCAAATGACTGGATTGAATGAGGCTCAAGTACAAGGAATAATTCTGGCAAAAGACAATTGCAGCATAGAGGACAAATAAATATTCCCACCTATTTAAAGTGGAACTACCACATCAACTAAAGTCGCTCTGCAATACTTAGGCAGGTGGCGTCTAGCTTAATAATCGTTATTTTACATCAAAAGTGCTCCAGAGTAAAGTAATCCTTAAGCTTCCAATACCGGAAGCCAAGCACCAGCGCAGACATCTTGTCTGCGCGCCTGCGCTTTCAGTCCCAGTCACCCTTCAGAGGCATTGCACTGGCCCGAAGGCTCCGGAAGAGATGGACGGCGCAGACGCGCAGGCTGCACTAACCTGGCCCTCAGTCTCGGAATATTACTGATAACTTTACTCGGGGGCACTTTTAAGAGGTAAAATAATGATTAAGCTAGTCTCCATCTACCTAAGTATTGCAGGGGACTTTAGTTGATGTGGTAGTTCCGCTTTAAAAGCAGATTTTAACCCTCTGAATACTAGAGAATTCTCAAACGCATTGCTTCGCAATGCATTGGAGACTTCTCTAGGATTCAATAGAATAAATGCCCCCATTTAAATCAATGGGAATTTGAATTGACCCCTATAGAAAAGGTGGTCCGCCCCATAATTTCTCTAGTTCTTTTTAGCACATCAGCATCTTTAGTTCATGTAAAAACAAACATTTTACTTTTTATGGGAGCTTTTGACTGCAGCAGATCGGCTTCTGTTTACCTGTCTGAGTAATTACTAATTGCACATTTATAATTGCTATGCAAACTAGCAGGGAAAGGAGAACAATTTATATGGCTTGGAGGAATCACAGAGAGCATAATCCAAAAAGAGACATTAGATAAAGAATGTAAATAGTCTCCAGAAGCTTTGTTTACAAAGTAACTGTTCAGTTTAATTATATATGTAACAGCTGTCACGTGAACGCACTTGCAGGGAACATTGGTTCCTATGGGACATCCACAGTAGCAGGCTAGAGCATTCATAATGCACTTAATGGGAGAGTCAGTGATTATGAACCTACATAGTAAGCAACTGGAATATTGCCACCTGGCGACCACAATAAAAAATTGCAATTGAATGTAAAAAAATTAAACGTTGAAACATAATATCTGAATAAAAAAAAACCTGTAGCAGACAAAGAGGAAAAGCCCTATAACACGTGTTCTAAAAAAAGTTTACTAATTATGCAAAATGCAATTAATCCTTTTAAAAGACAGAGAATATCAATCACATTGATAATAAAATGGAGGTGTTCCGGTCTATGTGTTTAAGGAAACCCTGTATTGCACTAAGGAAGACCTGGTAGGCAAGACTTTGGCTCCACAGTTGGACCAAACACTGTTTTTCTGTCTGAACTTGTGCATTTGAATCTCTTACAGATCCTTTTTAAGCCAAAATGACACAGATAGCAAGATAGTTTTCAATCAATTCAGTAACATGCATGGGCATCCTGAGTGAGGGCAAGGGCAGGGGAGGGGGGCACTGACCTGGCCCAGTGGTCATATAATGGCTTGCACCCCATCTCCACCCCAAATTTCTGTGGATAACAGAATAACTAATGTATTTGGAAAGGTCTAAGGCAGGGATGGGAAAAGTGTTTGCAGCTGCTGCTAGACTACAAGTCCCATCATTCTGGTGGGGCATGATGGGAGTTCCAGTCTGGTAGCACTTGGAGGGTCTCACTTTGCTCACTGCTGGTTTAAGGGATGAAAAAAGTTTAACATTTATCCAACAGCAACACATTTATTATTTATGTTAAACCTTTAAGGACCAGGGGGTGGGAGCAAAGCATTGCTTTCCCTGTGGTCCTTAAAGGGTTAATGCTGGATTACATTTATCAGGAAATGGGCAGAACAGTATATCAGATAAACTCTCTGCTTCTATTCAACAAGATCATGCACAAATACCACTCTGGTATATGTGATGTATCAAACAAATGTGAACTCTGCTAAGGAGTCAGAGTGAGCAAGCCTTTTTGAATGGAATTCAGGGGAGTGGCCTGGCTCTCGTTCTTAATGGACTGTAGTTCCTGAGCTTCGATCCCCTGGAATATACTTTTTTTTCTAGGCTGGTTCTCTCTGAGAATTACCATAATGATCTAGAACATGATACGAGGCAGGCCAAAATTCTAAGAAATATCCGTATCCACTGCACTATTTTCCCCAAGGTCAGGAAAAGCACATATGGCTCAAATATGGCCGACACACTGGTATACGCGAGCCATTACCAGGAAAATCTACTCCTGTAAATGGAGATTTCAGCTCTATTGCTATGGCAATTCCTATAACTAAGCAAGACTTCGGGGATCTGCTATCTGAGATGAGCTTTCAGAAGTGACACAAGAAATATCACATATAGGAGGATGGATGGAAACCATGGAGGAAGAATTGGTTCAATGGCAAGCTTTCCAATCTGAAACCATTAAGAAAACTCTGATTAAACTCAATGACCTATCCAACCACCAATGCCTCTGTAAACTCTGTTGCAGAGGAATCCAAAAATATTATGTCCCGGTCTTACAATATATGCCACACCAACATTATGCTTAGTTCTCATTACATAACCTTACTGCTTATTTTCTGAGGGGGAGACAGTCGTGGGGGTCGTCTTTGCTCTTTCAGTGGGGTGTGATGGGGAATCAACCAGGTGGGTCTCTCATCCAGTAAGCCCTGTGTGGCTTTGGGGAGGTGACTACCAACTTAGGTGACTAAACTGTAAATTTTATTAGATATTTTACGTATAAACTGCCATTTCACAGACTATATTGGGTACTTTTAACGTGGAGCACTGACAGCAATTTTTCAAACTCATGGCTGTCTTTCTGCTTGTGCGATTGTGGGGCATCCTGGGGGGCTCCCCCCTTCCCGCTCAGTGTGGCTCCAAATGGGTTTGTTCAGGTGGGGGAGGCGGAGCTTGCTCTGAGGCAAAATGTATGCTTTTATAAGTCCTGTTTTACGTTTTGTGTATATTATGTATAGGTGGGTGGGGTGGACAGTAGCGACACCATGTTATACTCTAAAGACAGAAAGGACAGGTGCATCCCCAGTATAGTTGGGTTCTGGCACCTGCTGGTGTATGGCCCACTCAAATGACTAACATTCTGCAACCATCATGTATCTCAGTTGTCACTGTGTGGTTCACACTGGTGGTCCTTAATGATGAACAAATACAGATATTTTTGGGTCTCGCAGCTAGCTCATCAATTATAGATTGGTAGCAGATCCGGAGGGGTTGGGGGGCTTATCCCATTCA
Organism: Rhinophrynus dorsalis; assembly: GCA_037306005.1. Lineage (NCBI taxonomy): Eukaryota > Metazoa > Chordata > Amphibia > Anura > Rhinophrynidae > Rhinophrynus > Rhinophrynus dorsalis. The sequence goes on along the minus strand of CM074722.1, from coordinate 405,651,422 downwards.
GATTTAATACTAGGTGTAATTTGCCTGGGAGAGATGTGAGAGGTTTGTGAAGAGACTCAAAATAGGCTTTTATTAGTCACTGTATTGATAATGTTTGTATTGTTTCTTCTCAGGTGTCCTATATGTATGATGCTTATTATCTATTACAGTTTCAGATTCTGTTTGGACTAGCTATATTTTTTACGATTTCATTTTTCAATACAATCTGTCACTGATACCACGCATGGCTACTGTATTTGCTATTCCCGGGGTTACCTTTAGGCTCTTGTGTATGCTCACACGCTCTTTTTTTAGTCTAGGAAGCAGTGTGTGTTTATTCAGATCTTTTCTTCATTAACTAGTGCATTGGTATCCCTTCAATCTTCTCAATTTATTGTGCATTTTTTTTTCACAAGCAATACTAACTAATGGTACGCCCACTCTTTTACATGGTACCCCAGCCCAATAGAAATATACCATTTCACTGATTTCCCATAATGTGAAATGCCTTAAAGGGATAGTAACGTTTCGTAATAAAAGTAGCTCTAATTAATCTTCATAGTATTTGGGCCTTGGAGAGTTTTATTTCATTTCTGTCAGAGTTGTAGTTCAAGAGTAATTGAATGATAAAGTATCCCCTCCCGCCCCTTGTACTGTTGTAACACTGCTCAGCTTAGAGCAGAAGGGTGTGTCCAGGTAGATAGCAGAGAAGGACAATCTTCAATTAAATAATGGAAAAAGCTGAAAAACCTGTCAAGGGGGGCAGGGATTTCATTGTACTCAAAGACTACTGACCCTTGATGTGAGCTGTCTGGTCTATGGACTGGATTCTACATCTGAGGAGTGGGGGCTTACACTAGGTAAAAGGGGCGGGAGGGGGAAACTTTATCATTCAATTACTCTTGAACTACAACGCTCACAGTACTGAAATAATGCTCTTTATGGCTCAAACACTATGAAGATTAATTGGAGCTGCTGTTTTTGTGAAACATTACTATCACTTTAATTCCCCATTTAAAAGATCTATGGCTTTACATGAATTTCATTGTTTAAGAGGAGATGAAATAATGTTACAAGTAACTCATTTTAAAGCTACGAGGGAGCATAACCTTACAAATCCCTTTTATTCTCAGGCATCTTGAGCTTTTCCAATACTAAGAAAAAGGGTCTTGCTATTCTCATACACAGATATTTACCTTTTATTCATAAGGCAGGTTCCTTTTTGTAAAATGATTAATTGATAAAAACGTTATACTTTTTGCTAATGTATATGATCCCCCAATCAAAGAGGGTGATAGCGGCCATCTTTACAATGTGGAACATGATTGGCACCACTTCCCTCATTGTGAGGAACATTAGTCATCTCGTAAGTACCTGCCCCTTCTTTAGGGGGCTGCGCTCACCAACAGTCCATGCTAAATGTGTAGTGTATCACGATCCCCATTGATGACCCTATCGGGGGTGCTCATACATGCTGCAGAACGAAGAGGTGTAGAGAGAGGGAAATTGAAAAGGAGGACGAGAACCGGAATGATAGCCAATAAGAGAAGAATAAAGGCGGAGCAAAGGTAGGCTAGGAGGAGCCCAGAAAGAAAGCCAGAGCAGCAGACCTGAGAGATGACTGAACTCTCAGACAAAGAATAGGAGAGAGTCAGTGAAGGAGAAAAAAGTTAAACTGGATATGGCAAAGAGGACGCTGATAAGCCTGGAAGTGTGCCAGGACAACATGGACAGATGGGAAGGCAGCAGGCATAGCCCTGCACAGAGGGCAGCCCGCCCTGAAATTAGATGTCTGCGGTACATTTTGACCGAAGGGGACCTTCAGTCCTACGTCACATATCAACCTTTGTAAGTCCAATATCTGTAAAACTACAACGATTTGGAAGGAAATTAAAACAAAACATATATAGTCAGTTTAAGTGTATTATCACATGGGGACATTAAGATTAGAAGTAAAAGCTCCACCTTAAAGGGATAGTAATACTTCGTTTTATCTTTATTTTATTTTGTAGGCATTAAAAAAACATGAAGAACGATATAAGTCTTATCTCTCAAACCTTTATAATTTAAGAGATATTCACAAGCAAAGTTCCCCGCCCCCTGTTCAGCCACAGCAGAAGGGAAGTGCCCAGGTAGACTGCAGAGAGGGACAATCTTCAATTAAGATAAGGGAAAAAGCTGAAAAACTTGTCAAGGGGGGAAGGGCTTTCATTATTTTCATACAAAGAAGATTGTCCCCTTCTGTTATCTGTCTGGTCTTACAACCAGATTCACATCTGAGAAGAGATGGCTTACACTAGGAAAAGGGGCGGGAGGGGGAAACTTTGCTTGTGAATATCTCTCAAACCATAAAGGTTTGAGAGATAAGACTTACATTATTCTTCATGTTTTTTTAATGCCTACAAAATAAAATAAAGTTAAATTGAAGTATTACTATCCCTTTAAGAATAAGCAGAACATTTTATGAGAAGGAATAAGATGAGAACTCGTTTAGCTCAACAACTACGGCTGAAATTTCTAATGCACTACATACCTTGTATCAAGAACTCATAGAATACTTTAAGATAAGAAGGAAACTGCTTCAGTCGTTAACAATTTCAGTCTCCTTTAAACAATCTTTCCTCTTTATCCATTCAAATCTATTTCTTATGGTTAAAATTAGAGACTATATGGCATAAACTAATCTCCCCAAAATGAAAAATTCAGCTTAGGATATATTCTTGAACACCCAGTTCCAGAGGCGTAACTAGAAGCCTCCGGGCCCTGGTGCAAGAAGTGCTACGGGCCCCTCCCACATTGGCCCCCTCCACAATGCCCCACCTCGACCACATTGACCCCCTCCACAATGCCCCTCAATCTCCACAATGTCCACATCACCTGCCCCCTACCTGGAGCTCCCGCGCGGTCTTCTAAGTAATGCAGAGCGCTGGTAGATGAGGTCATCTCCCAGTGCTCTGCATTACTAGAGCGCCAGTGGGAGATTTCAGGAGCCAATGCCCAGTTCCCACAGAAGAATATCTAATGGCCATTAACTCTCTACCTAAGGGGAAGAGCCTGGGACCAGATGGTTTTTCCGAAGTCTAATAGAAACTCTTTCAACAGGTTTTGGCCCCACTCTCCACAGAGGCTTATACAGGCCTTCCAAATTATATAATGTTACATCCTGCAATGGCTGACACTCCCAAAATCAGTAAAGAGTCATATTGTCAACCAATTTCACTTCTGAACCTGGATTTTAAGATGTTTACTAAAATTCTGGCAGAGAGGCTAAAACGACTTGTCATCCTTGATCCACCGAGACCAAGCAGGCTTTACTCCCAGTAAGGAAATGAGAGAGAACACTAGAAACTGCCTAATATTTTATATTTCTTCTCAATTAATCAAGCCCCAGCAACGTATTTTATCTAGGAATACATAGAAGGCATTTGACAGAGAGAAATGGGACTTTCTTTCCAATGCTCTACAAGCCTATGAACGATAGCCACACATCATAAATTATTTCCTCTTTCTAGTTTCATCCTGCAGGGTGCGCTGCATGTGGCTGTAGACAACCTAGGCAGATGCAGGCAATGAATTTTATTGGGGGAATACTGCATCAGCATTGCAATGCTCTGGCATTCCAGTGCAGCTTTCCCTGGTTGACCTAGGGGCGACATTTAAATGACTCTTTATGCGGGCGACATTCTGATGTCACCCTTTTGACTCAGGCTACATTCTGATGTCACCCGTTTGAGGGTCACCAGGTAGAAGGTGACATTTAAATAGGATACCCCTAGAGCTAATAGGCAAAAGACAACAGAGAAACAAGTTAATAGCTGGTGCAGCAGAGGAATTGTTATTGAGGATAGGTGTCATTATGGCAATTTTGAAGTCATCAAGAAAGGTAATGGAGAAGTTAAAAATCTGTAGTAGTAGTAGTAAGTAGTAGTACAGGGATTAGTGTGGGTGAGAGGGACTGGATGAGGGGAGAGGGAGCCAGATCGAAAGTACATGGAGTGTAATAGAGGAGGACAGTAGGTTAGTCAAATCCTCTTTTGTGACTGGTGAGAATGAATCCATCATGGCAGGGGGAGACTGGGAGGATATGATAGTATATAAGGAGGAGGGAATCAAGGGAATACAGAAGGATGGCAAGGGTTGGGTTTATGGGTGTTATTTAGTTGTGAAAATTATGTTTTTTTAGCCAAGGAAAGAGCAGAATTAAAGCGGAACTTACACCTTCTATAAACTCTCCCTCCAATAATTAAGCATATGGCGACTAGCTTCATAATAGTTCTATTAGCTCTCAGAAGTACCCGATTCTGAAGTAATCCTTAATCTTTGGAAACCGGAAGCCAGACATCAGGGCATATCTTATCTTAGAAACGTCTGCGCACCTGCACTGTCAGTCCCGTCTCCTCTAGGAGGCATTGCACTGTGCTGAAAGGCACCAGAAGGGACTGACTAACCTGGCCGTCACTCTCCTAAGATTAAGGATTACTTCAGAATCGGGTACTTCTGAGAGCCAATAGAACTATTATGACTCAGGCTACATTCTGATGTCACCCGTTTGAGGGTCACCAGGTAGAAGGTGACATTTAAATAGGATACCCCTAGAGCTTATAGGCAAAAGACAACAGAGAAACAAGTTAATAGCTGGTGCAGCAGAGGAATTGTTATTGAGGATAGGTGTCATTATGGCAATTTTGAAGTCATCAAGAAAGGTAATGGAGAAGTTAAAAATCTGTAGTAGTAATAGTAGTAGTAGTAGTAGTAGTACAGGGATTAGTGTGGGTGAGAGGGACTGGATGAGGGGAGAGGGAACCAGATCGAAAGTACATGGAGTGTAATAGAGGAGGACAGTAGGTTAGTCAAATCCTCTTTTGTGACTGGTGAGAATGAATCCATCATGGCAGGGGGAGACTGGGAGGATATGATAGTATATAAGGAGGAGGGAATCAAGGGAATACAGAAGGATGGCAAGGGTTGGGTTTATGTGTGTTATTTAGTTGTGAAAATTATGTTTTTTAGCCAGGGAAAGAGCAGAATTAAAGCGGAACTTACACCTTCTATAAACTCTCCCTCCAATAATTAAGCATATGGCGACTAGCTTCATAATAGTTCTATTAGCTCTCAGAAGTACCCGATTCTGAAGTAATCCTTAATCTTTGGAAACCGGAAGCCAGACATCATGGCAGATATCTTATCTTAGAAACGTCTGCGCACCTGCTATGTCAGTCCCGTCTCCTCTAGGAGGCATTGCACTGTGCTGAAAGGCACCAGAAGGGACTGACTAACCTGGCCGTCAGTCTCCTAAGATTAAGGATTACTTCAGAATCGGGTACTTCTGAGAGCCAATAGAACTATTATGAAGCTAGTCGCCATATGCCTAGAGGGCGTCTTTATAGAAGGTTTAAGTTCTGCTTTAAAGCAAGGAAAAGGCAATTTGTAGTGGGGAAAGTCTACTAGTGACCCAGACGCATATAGGAGTGGGGGGAAGATAGTGTTTTTATTAAGCCACGGCCGTGGATTGGACTTACAGAAGCAGTGGAGAGAGAGGGGAGCATGAAGGTTCAAAGAGGAAGACTGAGTTTATTGCATATTTTACAATCAAAATGGCACACTTTGGGCCTTATACATGAAGCTAGAGGTGCAATTCTGGAGCAAACCAACTGCACCATAAGGTTCTAATGAACATCCTATAAATTCCTAGTGATTTGAATGAGGCTTTTATCCCCATTAATTCTAGAGAGATATCTAACACCCAAGGTGTTAAAAGCCTTATTTAACCTTTTGAGTGTCAGAGGGTTAAAGAAGTTTGAATTTTCATTTACCCTCCTATGGTGCAGTTGCTTTACTCCAGAACTGCAAGTCTTTAGCTTGATGAATATGGTCCTTTGTCTTTTCCAAAACTAGCAAAGCCTATAAAAGAATTAAGTACTATCACAATGTCCAATGCAATATGTTGGAGAAAACTGTGGTTCTAAAGAGTTAATTTGGATTATATGTATTTTTCCATGGACTTAAGTAAAACGTAAGTCATAAACTCTCTCTCTCTCTCTCTCTCTCTCTCTCTCTCTCTCTCTCTCTCTCTCTCTCTCTCTCTCTCTCTCTCTCTCTCTCTCTCTCTCTCTCTCTCTCTCTCTCTCTCTCTCTCTCTCTCTCTCTCTCTCTCTCTCTCTATATATATATATATATATATATATATATATATATATATATATATATAAAGAGAGAGAGGAAAGCTGATCATATAAGTGCATAGACATACTGTATATATTGGGGACATTAGCAGCCTTGAGACTATGTGGTAATCGGAGCAGAGAAGAAAGATGTTCCCATCTGACTCCTAGAGAGGTTACATCTTGGGGGAGAAGAGACATTTGCAATTAATTGATGCAGAGAATGAATGTGAAGTGACTTCAGGTATGTCTCATGGGGGAGGGGGAGAGATGGGGTTCGCTGTGCCGTAACACCATGAAAAGCAACAGGGAAATCAAAGCAGTCACAGCTTAATAAGATCCAGAATAAAATAAAAGTCTACTAGCCCATCTCTGTCATGCTGAGCATGAAGGGACTCTATGAGCTATCTATAGTGTCTATCATATGCCAAACACAATCCCTCTTTCAGATGATCTATTAACTACTCTCTCCAGAGTGTAACACGGGCATTGAAAGCAGCACAACAGAACGGTTTCATATTTACTGGTGGAAAAGACTGAGTAGTATCCACTTGCTGTGACTAATCTGGTCATTGAGATGTAATTAATTTTAAGTGCTAGAGAGGTGTGCAACTCATTGCTCAGCAATGTAATGTACACCTTTCTGGCACACAAAGAATTAAAGTCTTTCTACTGTATGTGTGTGTGGGGTGGGAGGCTCTTAGACAATGGAAACATTTAATGTACTTTTAGTTACATGGCTGCAACATTCTGCCTGGCTCCAAATGGTTATTATATTTTTGTGCACCACGAATCCTGAGTCTTTAAGGTTAAATTATGAAAAATGTATATAGCAGGACCTTTCCTGCTGAGTAATTCTAGGGTTATTCTACTGATGAGAGATGCTACTTTCAAAAGATATGACAGTTAAAACTGTTACAGAGTGACAGAGCTGTTAGTATAACATTCTTTGTGGAATGATAACTTGAAGCTCCCTTCGCTCAAACTATGCCAATAGAAAACATAGGGACAAACCCAACAAGAAGAATCGTGCAGTATGTTTTGTTTTCAATAAAAGTCCAGTCCTTCAAACAAGCACCACAAATTCCATCAGTTTAATAATTAAGGGCATGTCAAGAGGCGATGTCCAGTTGCCCAGAACTTTGGGCACCCTTTGGCCTCCTTCAGATCATAAAGGGACAAAGTTTTAACCCTTTGAGTTCCAGAAGGGTATGCAACGTATTGCCAAGCAATGTGCTGAGCACCCCTCTGGCACTCAAAGGGTTAACACATCCCCAGTAACACCACATTTTGCTGATGTTGTCCAAACCTTTGATCTACAGCTGTTGTTGGACTGAAACTCAGGTCTGGCCAGTGGAGGAATACATAATAAAAAGAAAGTCAAAAATACAAGACATATATCAAAGTATATATTCTTGAGCATGCACACTTGCAACAATATAAAACAAATATATAAGGTTGGCTGTATTGTATGACATTTGGATAATCAATAAATGAGTAAAAACTACAAAGCTAAATACACCTGTGAAAGCAGTCAATAGAGATACAGTGTTATTAATGGAAAAAAGTATTCCAACTCCAAACAGTAATTTGTTGCTATTCAGTAAATGGATTAAAAAAACAGAACAAAACATATAAAATGCATTTTAAGTACACTGAATCTTATATTGAGGGAAATGAAAAATTCTCTAATAGAGACTGACAAATCAACAAAGGTACATTGCATATTAAATTGCTAATAAAGCAATATCACCATACACCATATCACCAGATATACCAGTGGATAAAGTGTTTTGTGATAGTAAAAAGGACTTTGTAAACAGATATCTGATTAATAAAGAAATTGATATGTCCCACACAAATCATTGTACCTTTCATCCATTAAAAACATGGCGCCGTAAAAACATGAAGGGAGTTTAACCCTTCAAGGAACAGAGGGTTGTACAACGTATTACAATACAATGTGTTGCACACCCCCTATGGTCCTTAAACAATTACGTGGTAAGAGAAATTATGGTGCCAACACTTTGCTGAAGAACTTAAAGATATGATGGATACTAGATATGAGTTTCATTTCAAAGCATTCAGTAATGGTTTGGCATACCCTGCGTAATATAATCAATACAGGTCTAATCCAAAAGCCTGCTAAAATTCTTCAAGCCGTTAAGTTTATTTGGACATTCAGTTTGTTTCAATGAGGAGTCGAGTTCCCCAGTGGTTCTCGGTCTATTTGATGTGGTTGCTGTGGTGGAAGTTTAACTCTTTAGTATCCATTGAAATCCCAGTGGAACCTTAACAATCAAACTTTAACTTCTTGAACATAGCCAGATTTACATCGCAGCTCCTCTTGGAAAAACACTCCAAGTGCCATAGTCACCAACCATGATCACAACCTCCGTTTAAATATTACCATACCCATTGTACCTGGCATAGACAATACACTTAGACTACAAAAGCCAGGCTCAAAAATGTCTTAATCATTTGGTTTATAAGCACATCAAACACATTACTTCACAGTGCTCTGGAAACGTCTCTAGCATCCATGGGGTTAAATAATACACAGCAAAGGTGTATGTAAACTAGTAAATAAATGAGCCACCATAAACCAGGAGCATAGAGCATGGTGTTATTAGGGGTGCTCTGGACACACCCACAACTAATGTGGAGGACAGGGGATTTGCTAGGTACTTGCTAAGATGCATGAAGTCCCAGGTCTTCTCTGATGAGCAAGCATTAAGTAAAAGGAGTGAGTCCTCCAAAAGATCTATTTCTGTGCCATATTTCAAAGAAATCTGTTCAGTAAGTTTTACCGTGGCCATCTCTAATTTTTCACAACGGCAAAAAGGGAAAAAAATTTTTTAAAAAAACTATAATGGTCAACTCTACTTTTTTTTTGCCTTAACTTCATACTTTTATTTCCCCAACCACACAGATTTGGAGCAAACTGGTACAGTTTGTGGGACTTAGCATTAACTTGCATATTTTACCTGCATTTGTCAGTCTATTTGTCAGTCATTCAACCCCTTGGATGTTTCAGACATCTACGAAATCAATGCTAAGCAATGCTTTGGGGAATTCACTAAAACCCAAGGGGTTACACACCTGTACCTTCTTGAATCCACTACTTTAGTTTTGTAGATTCATTTTGTATCCAACTAATTATGTTTAGATTTTATTTGGATTCACCAGGAATAGATCATTTTAAAACCTACAATTTACAAAAAAACACATTAAGCTATGTTCACACAGGCAAATTTAGTACAGTGATAATAATGCTGCACTAAAAGCTGCACTAAAAGCATACAAGTGTAATTGCTGGGCTCCAGTGGTGCTATTGATACAGATTATATCCAACTCATAAGATAAACCAGAACTCAGCATGCTCAAAACTTGTATGTGCTCATGCTTTGGGCACATCCAGTCTACAGTATGCTGATCTGGGCAGATTATTTAAATGAGTGATCCTCCAGTAACTGGCCTGAACTTCCTCCTCTACGACAAATGGGAGCAATTCTGGGTAACCAGCTACCCCATAAGGAACAAATACATATTCTTCCAATTCCAATTGTTATGGATCTCATTCTCTGTAAAGATGGAGTTGACCTAAAATATAGAGAGATAGGAGAGAAAAACCCCTAGCAAAATAGGTTAATACAGCACACAATAAAACACATGAATTACAACTTGCAAAATGAAAATTCTGTTTGATCAGTCTGTTATAAGCTCTTTGGGATCACAGAATTCACTGTAGGGTTCAGGTGTGTATGGGAACTGTGAAGACTTGTCCTCATCAGTCTTTACATCCTTGTTATCTTTCAGAGAATATCTGGTGATGATAACTTTATCATCAAAACTCAATCTTACAAGGCAACTAAATATTTGGACACAACAACATCTCAACTTAACAGGCTGGAAAATACATTTTGTAACATCCCCGTGCAACAGAATTAGCAGTCTCTGATCATTTTTTTCTAAAAGACTTATTCAAGTATATTTAAGTTTATGCTAAAAGTATATACTTAAATAAAATACTTATTTAAATATATTCTACTTAATGTGGCACCTTTTTGTGCCTGTGCATACCAGACTTGAATTTAACAGCTTGTTCTATTTAGTAACTAAGCCTGGTCTTGTAATTCAGGTTCTCTTGTCTGTGTGTGTGTGTGTGTTTTTTTTTAAATTATCTACTTAATAGAGTGAACATCATTCTATACAGTATAGAATGATGTTCACTCTACTTAACAGAGTGAACATCATTGGTGTATCTGGTATATACCCCCCTTTTTCTGAGGATGATTTTCATTGGATTGTATTTTTTATTGCTCCTAGAGTTCACATCTACCATGTATTACTGGCAGTTTATATCCTGTGACATTTACCTACAGTGAATCAGAATTTATTTTGCAGGTCTTTATATCTGAGGTCAACTCATCTTTACAGAGAATAAGAACAATAAGGATGTCATCTTCTCTCTTTTTTTCTTCACATTCACTTATAGCAGTGGATGTTATCATTTTTCACTTATTTCCTAATATTCCTGGATTGTGTCCTGTAATATTGCTGCACCTAAAATTTAAAGTGATACTATTTCATTTTTCACAGTTGTAAACTCTTTGGTTTGTTCTCTTGTACTCCAACAAATTACTTCCAATGCACTGAAGGCAGGGCCGGATTTGTAATAAGGCAGAGTAGGCGCCTGCCTACAGGCGCATACCACAGAGGGGCACCTGTCATTGCTAGGATCATTTTTTTCCTTGGTTTTTTTATTTTTTATTAGCCTCGCCAGTCACCCCTGACACCCCCCCACACACACACTTGGCGCCAGCAACAACATGGAGAGATCTCAGAGGAGAGGTCTGTGTCTTCTTCGGCACAGACATGTAGAGCTGCTGAGCTCCCTCATCACTGTCGGCTCTTTGGTAATAATGCAGAGCGCTGGGAGATTACATCATCTCCCAGCGCTCTGCTTTACAGACCGTGCGGGAGCTCCACCAGGCAGCAGCTACACCTCTGTGCCAAAGGAGACACACACCTCTCCTCTCCAGCGAGGTAGGAAAAGGGGGGGGAGGCAATATTGAGATGATGGTGGCAATGTGAGGGGCAATATTGAGATGATGGGTGCAATGTGAGGGGATATGGAGATGATGGGGGGCATGTTGGAGCTGATGGGGGGCAATGTGAGGGGACATATGGAGCTGATGGGGGCAATGTGAGGGCAATATGGAGATGATGGGGGCAATGTGGAGCTTATGAGCATTGTGGAGGTGTCCAGTGGAGATGGCAAATAGTGTGTGTGTGTGGGGGGGGGCGCTTCAGATTTCTGTGCCTACAGGCTCCTCAGATGTAAATCCAGCCCTGACTGAAGGCGTCAGTAGTATTCAAGGGGTTAAACCAATGGTGAGCAATGTGCAACCCTCCAGCTGCTGCTAGACCACAGCTATAATCATCTCACACCAGCCAGCAGTTGATGGGAGTTGTAGTCTTGCAGCAGCTGGAGGGCTTCACATTATCCACCACTGGTTTAAACTCCATTAAATCAATGGGTACTTTTATTTATTCCCTATGGTGCAGTTAGTTTGCCACAGAATTACCGTACTATGCATCCATCCATTACATTTGCACATATCAGAATTAACGCATTATTGCTTGCACCATGACCAGCAAACTAAGACAATTTAAGATTATCCGCTTTATGCTGCTAAGCAGTTCTGCAAGGAAAAAAAAGCATATGTTACTTTTTGTATTAAAATGCATTTATTTCTACTGTAAGAGCGAATGCAGGTTTGATTTATTAAGAGAGAACATTCTTTTGAAACCAATCGCCTTGAAAACACTTCTCATCCGTGGTAAGGATGAGGCCATTTGCATTATATCGGCTCAGCATATGAACGCAGAAGAGATAATTATTCACAGCTAATGACTTTAATCAGGTCAAAAAGAATTTAATGGACAAGTATTATATTCACGCTCCGGACTTATACATATGAATTAAGCGCATATGGGTTTCCAAAAGGCAGGGAAGCAGATTTATGGAGCGCTGACAAAACCTCTTGTTAGTTAAAGCTCTTTATTCTTTTAATAAACAGGGTGATTTATGGTCTCTAGAGATTAATTTCCTGCCCTGAGGAAACAGGAGAGAGGAGGGTGGAGGATACCCTGTATCTACGCTGCCCTCTACCCATGAAAATTGAGGTCTGTGCATCTTAAAACAAACAAGAAGGTGTGCCAGAGCACGGAGTACTCAGAGCTAATGAATGCCCAGCTTGGAAAATAATTTGTCACTGCGCAGTCTTTAAAAGCCGACCTGAGAGCTTTCCAGCTCTGGAAAAAGCATTGATTCACACGGGAGAGGATTAATTTAAGAGACAAAAAAAACAGAGCAAAGTGAAAAAAAGAAGAAAAGGCGGAAGGAAGGAATTAGAGGAGATGAGTAGATGCTGTAGTTAAATGGGCAATATTGCACTTTGTCTTCATTTAAGATGAAGAGGTTTTTTATATATTCAGACACTTCTGAATCCAAATGACCATTTAAATAGGTATTGTCATTCTGCATCTACAAGCAATTTAAAATTGTCTGACTGGTTCAAATGCAAGTCACCAAAAGTAGACTAAAAGTTTGTTCTCTGTTATATCTGAAATATATTTATTGCACCATATTTAACACATGTATATTCTTATTTAGAACTGACCTGTCACCCTGAGAGTAGTTTGTTTCACACAGAATAAAAACCTACATAGAAAATGAAGTAGCCATTTTTTTTGGAAATAAATAGTTTGATAAATGGCCCATTATATTTCCATGGCACATTTTTGATCTTTATGCTCTACTTAGATTCATTCTTAGAACAGTGCATGGCACAGAACCTAATAAGAATAAAGTGACACTGTGTTGTACCATCAGTAAAGGTTGGTTTCTCAAACTATTTATATTACAAGTACATGGTTAGTGTAACATATAGGCAGTTTTATTTCATTAACATTAAAGGGACAGTAAACAGCAGCTCCAATTAATCTTCATAGTATTGAGCCATATAGAGTGTTACTTCAATACTGTCGGAGTTGTAGTTCAAGAGTAATTGAATGACAAAGTATCATCCTCCCTCCCCTTTTACCTAGTGTAAGCCACTTCCTCCCAGATGTGGAATCTGGTCTTAAGACCAGACAACTCACAAAAGGGACAATCTTCTTACTGTGAGAACAATGAAAGCCCTGTCCCCATTGACAGTTTTTTTTTTTTAGTTTTTTTGCCTTATGTTAATTGAAGATTGTCCCTCTCTGAAATCCACTTGGACACCACCCTGCTGCTCTGAGGCGAGCAGTGTTACATCAGTAAAAGGGGTGGGAGGGGGAAACTATCATTCAATTACTCTTGAACTACAACTGTGACAGAACTGAAATAACACTCTCCATGGCCTAAATTCTATGAAGATTAATTGGAGCTTCTTTTATTATGAAACATTACTATCCCTTTAACTAACAGTAATAATAGTGACAGGTCCATCTTCAATGCATATTGCCCTTATGCACAAATGAAAACTGTAGTAATTCTGGAACAAACTAACAGCACCATAGGGGAAAAAGAAATATTACTGAAATTCCCATTAACTTAAATAGGGCTTTTAATTGCCTTGAATGCTTCAGAGGTCTCCAGCGCATTGCTCTTGCATTCAAGAGGTTAAATTTAAATCAATGGGGGATTTTTATTAGTCCCCTATAATGCAGTTAGTTTGCCTCAGAATTACATCAGCCTTGTTGTCATTTTACATCTGCTAACAAATTTAACTCCTTAAAGACCCATGATGGTCCTGGCATGTCATGGGTTGATGAGCCATAAGGACCCATGACATGCCAGCATCAGAGGCGTAGGAACCCCCACAAATGTGGGAGGGGTAGCATTTTTACTGCCCCCCCAGCCCCCCTGTGTGTCACTTTGCCCCCCCAGCCCCTCTGTACCTTCTTTGTAGAGTGGCCAACCTGACCGACGTAGAGGAGCTTCTGATCCTCTACCTGGTCTGACAGGAAGCTACTGGTTGTGCTTGGCAAGTAGCTTCCTGTCAGACCCAGGTAGAGTATACAGAAGCTCCTCTACCCGCAGTTCGCTCTGCTCGGCCACACTACAAGGAGGTGACCGGCAGGAGGGAGTGCTGTGCAGTTTGCTCCCCTCCTGCCAGTCACCCAGAGCCTGCACCCCCCGGGCAAGTGCGCCTAGCGCCTGGGGTGATTTCTACATTATCTGTCCCTCTCATGATTTCTTGGAGGGGATGTGTCCCCCCCCACTCCACCCCTAGTTTCTACGCCCCTAGCCAGTACAGTCATGGATTTTAGGGCTCCCCACACGGTTGCATGTCGTTCAGGGAGCCCTGAACTGGATGCACATAAAAAAAAAAAAAAAAAAATCGTCTGTGGTCCTTAAGGGGTTTAAATTGTCTGGTTAGTTTAAATTAAATTTCCCATATGTATAATAAAAGATGGCAACTTTTTGTTTTCTTATACTTGATAAATATTAATTGCATGATATTTAACGCATACAGGGTTGTATTCATTAAGCTCAAGTGGTGCAATTGTGGAGCAAACCAACTGCCCCATAGTGGACAAATGAAATTCCTCAATGATTTAAATGTGGTTTTTAACCCTTTCAATGCTAGAGAAGTCTCCACTGCATTGCCTCTATGGCATCAAGGGGTTTAAAGCCCAGGTTTCAATCAATGGGAATTTGGGACATTTTTATTCGCCCCTATGGTGCTGCTGTTTTGCTCGCAAAATGCACCACTTTCTTATTGAATATGGCTTAAAAAGCCTTATGAAGGACGTTAAATAGGAGCAATTCTAGAAAATACCATTTGCTTCACTGAAGGGGGGGGGGGGGTGGAATAAACCTTCCCCAAATTCCCACTGATTTAAAGCAGAACTTTCAGCTTTATAATATTGCCCCCCAATACATTAGTAATATAGCAATAGGCAAAGTAATAGTTGTATTATGGTGAATAAATCTACGTTATTGAGGTAAACCACCTTCTTCTGCAGGCATCCAGCTGACAACAGCACAGACATCTTAGAGGAAAGTTACCTCTGAGTCTGCAATGTCTGTCCTGTTTGCTGCTCGGATTGGTGGTGCCGTTCGTTGTTTACCTTAAGGTAACAGAAGTTGCTTCCTGCGCAGGCGCACAGAGCTTCTCTTGTAAGCTCTGTGCCCAGAATACCTGCCAATGAAGGTGGATTACTTCAATAACACAGATTTATTCACCACCATACAACTATTACTTTGCCTGTGGCTATATTACTAATGTATTGGGGAGCGATATTATAAAGCTGAAAGCTCCGCTTTGACTAGAGCATTCATTCAAGAGGTTAAAAGCCCCATTAAAAGTAATGGCCATTTTTATGTTCCACTATAGCAGTTGGTTTGCTCCAGAATTGCACCTCTAATTTACTGAATACAGCCCATATCTTTATTTAAACAAGAATACCCATAGGAAATATAAATCTGAAGTCTGTAGAACAGGTTTATTATTGTGTATTATGTCTCTTGCATCCTTTCCTCCCTATAAATCATGTCAGTCCAAATGTATTATTAATGATCTTTTCATGGAGTGATTGGTAATAATTGAAAATAGCGATCACTAAGTGGTTATATTATTTTCTCCCTTAAGAATGGTTGGCTCAATTTAATTATCTAACTCACCTACACGGAGGTCACAGAGAACATCTGTCTTCTTAATTGATGTGGGACAGTGGTTTGTTTAATCCTTTGAGTGCCAGAGAGTTGTCCAACAGATGCCTCTCTAGCTCTCGAAGGGTTGAGAGGTCAACTTCATCCTGGGATAGAATATTGCACGTCACAGATAGGGACAACATGTACCAACAGCAGTGGTGTGCTGTTCCTGTCGAACAGATGGGGGACAACTGGATCTCCAGAAGGGCCCAAAATTGTATGCATGGTTTGTCTTTTATCATATACAATATAATTAGTGTAATCATCATTTGAAATGACAAGCATGTTTTAAATTATTTTAACATGCTTTTTTTTTTTATTTAAAGGTATAGTAATACTGCAAACCAACCCTTTTAGGACCAGTAGGGTGTTCGAAGTAATGCAGTGCTCATCCCTCTGGTACTTAACCCTTTGAGTGTCAGAGGTGCATGTGTTGTTTCTGGCATTCAAAGGATTAAAAGAACACTAACGCCTCCAACTAATGATAATCCCCCAATTATCTTTAATATGGTGTTACAATCCTAATGACCATTATGAATCAACTCTATTTGGAACAAGACTTCCCCAGATGGGAACGCAATGTACAGGGAGGGGAAGCATGTCATGTGGAGGATTGAACTAGGCAGGAAGTGGGAAAGGGAAAACGCTTATTAAGGGTGGGTGACAGGAAGTGGATTGCTGTCAGTGTAAGAGAGGTCAAGGAGAAGCATCCCTCCCTCCCTATGTTGGCGTGTGTGTGTGTGGTGTCTGGTTGCTTGTCACAGTGGGGGGTAGTCCTTGCCTGGTTTGCAAAGATGGATAACTTGAGTGTTAAAGTGAGAAGGATTTATGCTCAGGCAGAAGCCCTGTAGGAGTTTACCCCAGACTTAGGTCGTGGATGATGATGTTACCCATTAAAGCTAAGGTGGATGGCCAAGGGGGTAATTCCTTGGGAGTCAGCTGTAAGTGCTGAAGAATATTGGGTCAGCTATAAGTGCTGACAAATGTTGGGGTCAGCTGTAAGTGCTGAAGAATGATGGGTTCAGCTAGAAGTGCTGAGGAATGTTGGGGTCAGCTATAAGGGTTGAAGAATGTTGGGTTTCTAGCATGAGCCCGGGCAATTAGGCCATGCTTGGTGTCAAGGAATGTGGATTGGCAAGGAATGATTAATTAATGATTAGTTAATTACTAAAAATAAGACTAATAATAATGTGATTGGAATTATTTAATAAAGCTGTGGCATGTTATCCCCAAGGTACGTGTTTGTGTTTATTAGGGATCATACCATTTCCTTATGACAGGATTTCTTTATTAATTCTAGATATCATGTCCATATTGGTGATCGTAATTCTTTGCTGCCAATTTCCTAAAACACCAAAGACCCCCAACTGTTCTTAAAAAGGAAGAAAGAAGGACAATTTCAATATAAGGATTTTGGGTTCCTCGAGTCTGACAAATGTCCACCTCATGGACATGATATTCAATACTAATTAAAGGTTATATTTGGGGATCCAATCCATGCAGAATTAATTTACAGGGGGCATTAAGTTTTTCTTCTCAGATTGAGATAAATGGGGGTTTACTATTAGGAGGTGATGTGAAAGAATTCTGAGAATAATTGATAGCAGTCACTCTCTCTAACAGTATAGTTTGCTTCATTAAAATCTATTTTAATTTCCCCCCACCTGCTCCATCCCCAGATTTTGCCATAGGCCCCAGGGTATCCTATTGAAATGTCACCAACATGGCACGTTAAAAAAGTTGCTTGGATGAAAATGCAGAGATCAGAATGCTGCCAGCATGAAAAGGGCGACATTCTGTACTGCTGCCTTAATTGTCGAGAATCCTCCAGCAATCACATCGCATTGCTGTCCCAGCACCATACACTGCAATTCAAGTGGTATTCCTGCTCTGACTAAGGTAGGACAAAGCAAGCTGCAAGCAGACTGCAGGGAAGAGTGGAGGAGCAGGACAGAGTAGGATGTGAGCAGGCTAAAGGGGAGAGTGGAGGGACAGGACAGATCGAGCTGCAAGAAGGCTACAGGGAAGATCTCTCCACTTTTCCCTGTAGCCTGTTCGCAGACAGCTCTGTCCTTACAGTGAACACTACAGGGAACACCGGTGGACAATCCGCGATGAAGCCTCATTAATATGCAATGTGGGCTTTGTATGTCGCTCTGACACCCAAAGGGTTAAAGGGATAGTAATACCTAAAATGTAAAAAAATATATGTTGTAGGGTTTATCCCCCTGAGTAAAACAAGAGTACTCCCACTGCTGAAAGATGTTTCATTCAAAAGTTATTAATTTTCAAAGTTGATTTTTTTAGGTGCAATATCACAGTGGCCTGAAATTGTAGAGTGGCGCTGTTGCTACACGATCCTATGGACAGCTCTGGTCTCAGGACCATAAATCTCCATAGGTTGGTGTAGCAACAGCGCCACTGTAAAATTTCAGGCCACTGTGATATTGCACCTAAAAAATTCAACTTTGAAAATTAATAACTTTTGACTGAAACATCTTTCAGCAGTGGGAGTACTCTTGTTTTACTCAGGGGGATAAACCCTACAACATATTTTTTTTTACATTTTAGGTATTACTATCCCTTTAAGTCCATTAGATATTAATATATATATGGTTGTTTGGGGTTGGGATATTAACCCCTAGAGTGCCAAGTGGGTACAATGTACGAGTGGACACAGCTCTACTTGCTGTGCCACGGTCTTACAATGTACAGCTAAAATGCAGTCACTGCAAGCCGGCTTGCAGTGGCCGCATTTTGGCTAAAATGCTGCCTGGCACTCTTGGGGGGCATGAGGATCAAACCTCATGCCCCCCTAGTTATTGATCTCCCAGTCGATCGCGCTGGGAGATCAATATACACAAAGGAGAAGCATAGCTTCTCCTTTCCCCTCTCTCCTACCCAAACTTCCGGGTAGGAGTGGTCGGGACCGGGAGAAGCTTCCCAGTGCCATTGGTGACAGATGGCGTTAGGGAAGTTTCCCTGGTCCCGTTCACTCCTACCGGTGGAAGCTTTTGCTCTCCTGCGGTCGCCATATTGATCTCCCAGCCGATCGGCTGGGAGATCAATGACTGAGGGGACACCAGGAGGGATCCTGATGTTCTCCACGAGGTCTGATAAAAAAATATAATAAAAAAATAAATAAAAGTAAACCTGTGAGTGCCGCATAGGGCCACTTCTTTTGGGGACTTTTTTTTTTTTTTTTTGCAAGACCTCATTGGAGGGGATCAGAGGGGGTCCTGATGCCCCTTAATGAGGTCTATAATTTAAAAAAAATATATAAAAAAAATTAACCCTCTGAGTGCCACAAGGATCCAATGCACTGCTTTGCAATGCGCTGGAGACCCCTGTGGCACTCACAGGGTCACTTCTTTTGTGGACATATTTTTTTTTTTTTTTAAATTAACCCTGTGTGTGCCATTTGGAGGGGGGGGGTTCAATACAGACCCCCTTCCTGTGGCACACACAGGACTTTATCATTACTTTGTAGTCAGAGCTTGCTTGGTGGCCATCTGAATACAAAGTAACGATTTTTAAAAAAATTAACCCTTTGTGTGCCACAAGGGCCCAATGCATTGCTTTGCAATCTACTGGATATCCCTGTGGCGCACAAAGGATTATTTTTTTCCCCCGTTATTTTTTATTCAGACCTCATTGTATGGGTTCTGATGCCCCCAACGAGGTCTACACAAAATTATTGGGGGGAAAAGCCCCAAAAAATGCACGCGCCATGGGGGGGGGTCCCAACACAGTGCTTTGCAATGCGTTGGAGCCCCTGTGACACACACACTTTTTTTTCATTATTCTGTTTTTAGACCTTGATGGAGGACACCAGGAGTGTTCCTGATACCGCCTCCCCAACGAGGTATGAATACAAAATAATAATAAAAAAAAAACTCTGTGTGCAGCAGGGGGTCCAACACATTGTATTGCAGTGCATTGGGCACCCCTGTGGCATGCACACAAAATGCCTCCAATCCCCCAGTTCCCAATGTACAGTATCCCCCTGTCTGTTCCACAGCCACTGGCAGTCCCATTCCCCAGCCTGACCCCCAGCCTGTTTCCACTGCCTACTGGTAGACTCAAAGTACCAGTATGCACTAGGTTCAGGCTGGGAATCAAACTTTGTATGAAGGGGACATACAGTGCACACTGGTAGTCACAGATGCACCATATACACTATCAGACACTGCCCACCCCCCACACCATCACCACCATCCTCGCTCCTCTGCTCATACCCACACATACTGCCTAACCCCTCACTCTCCCACACACTTTGTTACACTGGAAGTCACAGGTCCGCACGTACACCGGCTGATGCCCTAGCTTCTTTCATCTGTTAGCCATAAAATCACACATACACAGTTTGCATTCCCATCCCTGTTTCACTGGTAGCTACGCTTCTGTCACCCAAACTGGTATGTCAACCCACAGCAGTGGGGTACCATTTTTCTTAGGCTGGCAAGAAGTCCTCCTAGAAAATCCCATGCTGCTGAACCATCTTAGTATCTTTGAAGTGACTGAAATGTTTTTTTTCCTGTAGCACCACATTCTGGAAATAGTTGTGCACACTAACTTAGGGGTAAAAAGGCAAGTGACCCCTCATTCAGTGCAACAGGTTATCTTCTTTCCAAACTTTTCCAAATTGTTTATCTAACTTTTCTTCACTCCTGAAGGTGTTATAACCATTTTTGTACAGACAAGTAATGTTTGAGAAAATGTTAGAAAAATTAAAGGTTGCAATATGTGTAGTTTTGTACTTCTAGCGCCCCCTAAGTTAGGTAAACTCATACCAATGAGGTGTCATTTTTCTCCTAAGAGCACTAGCTAATGAATACAGTTGGAAATTCCATGATTTTCAAAGATTTCAGTAAATTTGAAGGGGCAGAAAATGCTATTTTTTTTCCTATAGTGCCACCTTCTGGAAGCATTTGGCACAACAGGCTTGTGGCAAGAAGGCAAGTTACCCCTTATTAGATGTGGCAGGTTGTCTACGTTCCAGAAATATATAGTTTTATATAGTTATTCCACTGTTTTAGGGTAGCTTTACCACAAAAACCCTAGAATGCGCATATTAGTTCATAAAGTTGAAAATACCATTTTGTGCTCCTGGTGACTAGCACTCTTCGCTTGCCATGGACGTAGGTAAAACTATACAAATTTGTTATTTTTTTACTTGGAGGACTCAGGGCTTTTTCAGAAATTGAAATTTTCGCAATCAAGGTAAATGTTTCTGATACATAGTATGTGATTTTAGCAAAATAAGTAAATTTTCACTTTTTTTTCGTCATTATGGCATCATAGCTTTTTGCACGATGCAAAATTCTCTTCATGTAAGATACCACAAGAAAGCTCAATTCGTTCTGAAAAAAATCAATATATAGTTTTCCATATGTAATTAGAATTTCCCGGAGTAAATCAAGCCTAAACAGGAGGATAGCAAAAATGCTGAAAAAGTGTCTGGCCTGCAGGGTAAAGGAAATGGCCCAAGCCTCAGGCACTGAAGGGTTAATGCAGTGGCTTTGGAATGCTACATGGATTGCAGCATATAGAGCAGGAATACCATTTGGATTGCAGTGTATGGTGCTGAGACAGCAATGTGACATTGTGATTGCTGGAGGATACTAGTAAATTAAGCCAGTGATACCAGAATATTGACCCTTTTCCTGCGGGCAACATTCTGATATTGGCATTTTCATCCATACACAGCAACATTTTGATAGTGAACCAGCCCCAGTAGGTTAGTAGTTACACCACTGGAGGGAGAGGATTACTGGGAGTACTCTGTACACTATGGAACATATGTACTATGAAATATGGTGCAATTCTATGGCACTCTGCTTACACCATAGAGTACAAATAAAATGTCTCACTGATTTAAAGGGGGCCTTTAACTCCTTGAATGCTGGAGTAAAGAGCTCTCTAAATTTCAAGGGTATAAAGCCCTCTTTAAATCATATGGTATTTTAATTTGTTTCCAGTGGTACAGATGCATTGCCGCAGAATTGTTCCAATTGTATATCTGTCCATATGGCTCTTACTCTTCATGGCAAGTCTCAGCAAAAATCAGCTTGTACTAATTACAACATCAGGTTTCTGTCTGTCCACAGATTGATATGAAACTTCTCAGATAGAATTCTTTGAAGTGATTAAACCAGTGACAGTGAATTGGGAGTGGAGTCAGTTAAAGAGTCTGCCCCTGGGGAGACGATGCCACATGAAGAGCTATTCCCATAGGTAATGGATGTCACTGGTTCAGCAACGATACAAGATGCAATTTATCTCCTGACAGCTGGATAACGAGAGGCTCCCTTGATCTTTCTCTGTTTCCTGCCTCTCTGCTCTCTGTCTTCCTTCTTTATCTATCCTATCTACCATTATCTCTCTCTCTCTCACACACTCTCTCACATCCTCTCCCTCTTTTACAGACCTTTTTTTCATACTGACAAAATAACAGTAAACAAACATGACAGAATACAACAGTAATAATGTAATGATCAGGCCGAGTACAACACTGACATCAACAACCTAATAAAACATTCCATCCCCCCTCTCGCTCCTTCCTTTATGTGTCTTTTTTTGCATCACTTTGACCTTGAACTCTCCCCTCAAATTTGTATGTTTTATGTACAAAAGTCAGTGGTTCTTAATCATGTTTTGCTCTCTGTACCCCTAAAATGCAGTCTGGAATTTTCAGGGTACCCCTACCATCTTATAGGTTATTTCTTAAGAACATAAAAAAAGGAACACATACATATAGTCAGTCCTAAGGTTCACAATCAGCATGACAAAAACAGTACATTGAGCCTTATTTATCAAGTTAACCCTTTGAGTCTGAGAGGAATACACAATGCATTGCAAAGTAATGCGCTGTGTACCCCTCTAGCACTCAAAGGGTTAAAGAGGTGAAATTCTGGTGCAAACCAACTGCATTACTGAGGGAAATGAAAACTGCCTCTGATTTTAAACGGGGATTTAACCCCTTTAATGCTAGCAAGGTCTTTAATCCACTGCTTTGCAATGTGTTGGAAACATCGAGCAGTCAAGTATTTAAAGGGACAGTAATGTCCCATAAAAACTTGTTATAGTTTTGTAGAGGACGAAAAAATAAGCTTATTGAGATAAAGGCATCGATAGTTAACTGTTTTTCACGGTCCAGTTCCCAATATCGCTGCTTTTAGTGGCGTTTTGGGAACTAAAAGCACAAAACGGACGTTCAGTCACAACACTGTTTTTGTTGCTTAACGTCCTTTGGAGTTCTAGCTGGCAGGGCCTTTAAATACCACATTAAACATGTTAATTTAACAGCCGGTATTCACTTTGGCCCTACCAGCTATGTTAATGGTTGTATTTAAATCTACCTCTTAATCTTCAAGCTGTGCACTTCCACATAACGTGTTGCACTGAATCTTCGGCACAGATCGTCATGACTTTCCAGTGCTACTTAAAGGGGATCTCTCACCTAACTACACGTAATGCTCATTAGTTAGAGCATTTATCTAGAACACTGAAAATAGTGTTCATTATATTTAAAAAGCAGTTACATGCACAAGAATTAAACTTTAAAAAGTGTCCGGCAGCCTACTTCCGGCTTGCCGAACTTTGCCGATCAGAGACAGCTCCGTCCCACTACTCATCATCCTCCCATGAAGAAGGCTGTCTTTCACTAAAGTGGAGCGATCGCATTGGCAGAGATCGATATCTAGCCAATGCAATCGCTCCACTTTTGTGACAGACAGCCTCCGTCATGGGAGGATGATGGGTAGTGGGACGGAGCTGTCTCTGGTCAGCAAAGTTCGGCAAGCCGGAAGTAGGCTGTCGGACTCTTTTTAAAGTTTAAAGTGATAGTAAAACTTAAAATGTAAAAAAAAAAAATTTTGTAGGGTTTATTTCCCTGAGTAAAACAAGAGTACTCCCACTGCTGAAAGGTGTTTCATTCAAAAGTTATTAATTTTCAAAGTTGAATTTTTTAGGTGCAATATCACAGTGGCCTGAAATTGTACAGTGGTGCTGTTGCTACACGATCCTATGGACAGCTCTGGTCCCGGGACCATAAAGCTCCATAGGATAGTGTAGCAACAGCGCCACTGTACAATTTCAGGCCACTGTGATATTGCACCTAAAAAAATCAACTTTGAAAATTAATAACTTTTGAATGAAACACCTTTCAGCAGTGGGAATACTCGTTTTACTCAGGGAGATAAACCCTACAACATATTTTTTTTTACATTTTAAGTATTACTATCCCTTTAATTCTTGTGCATTAACTGCTTTTTAAATATAATGAACACTATTTTCAGTGTTCTAGATAAATGCTCTAACTAATGACCATTACGTGTAGTTAAGTGAGAGATCCCCTTTAATTCTCCTTCCACATCCCTCCCAGCTGCCGAAGATTCAGTGCAACGCATTATGCAGAAGTGCACAGCTTGAAGATTAAATATCTTTAAAAGTACGTAAATAAAGAAAAAATACATTTCCTAATACTACTTTAATAACTAAACATATGGTAAAAACTTTTGAAGAGGTGAATGTTCAGCTTTAAAAAAAATGTTAAAGTAAGTGTAAGAAAAATGGTAAAAGAACATGAAAAAGTATTCCAAAATATTTGCTTCAAAGGAGATTTTATTTAAGCCCTTGTATGAAGAGACCTCTCCAGTTCACTGCTTTGCCATAATGCATTGGAGCAGTCTCTAGGATCCAAGGCATTAATAAATACATTTATCAAATATATTACCTTGTGTTTGTTATATTTTAATTCAGAACATCCTCATATTTTGTGGAACAGCTCAATATTTACAAAATTACATGTGTACACAGACTACACAGTCATTTATTTGTAAATGTTTCTTTTCAAATTAGAGGAGCAATAATACAGAATTCTGGAAAAACAAACAAATTCCCGTACTTTCCCCGCAGAGTAAAATGTAGGCACTACCACAGGTAGAAGATGTTTAGTTCAAAATATATTACTGATCAAACTTTTTTCGAAGCTGCAGTTTTTGTGTCATGTCACTGTGTAGCATTGTTGTTGTCATTTTCAAAGTCTAGCCCTCCCAGAGAGCAAATAAAAGAAAAACCATATGCACTGTGGACACAAGTTGGTTCTGTTGCAAACATCTGATTTAACTCTTTGAGTGTCAGAGAGATATCAACGTATTGCATTGCACTGGATACCTCTCTTGCACTCAAAGGGTTAAGAAAAAAGTTTGAGTTGTAAAAACCATTGAATGAAACATTACCCCGGCAATGGGTTTGCCCTTGTTTTACTTGGTGAGAAAAGACCTAGAATATGTATTTTCATTAAAATAATGATTGCATAGTTCAAGGGATAGTAATGTTTCACAGCTCCAATTAATCTCCATAGTATTTGGGTCATAGAGAGTGTTATTTCAATACTGTCAGAGTTGTAGTTCAAGAGTAATTGAATGATAAAGTATCCCCCTCCAGCCCCTTTTACTGATGTAATACTGCACATCATAGAGCAGCAAGACTGTCCTGATGGATCGCAGAGAGGGACAACCTTCAGTCAGCATAAGGAAAAACCTAAAAAACAAATAAACAAATCAAGGGGCTGCCCCCCTTGACAGGTTTGTCAGGGTTTTCCTTATGCTCACAGTAAGACGACTGTACCTTGCTGTGAGCTGTCTGGTCCCAGGACCATATTCCACATCTGAGGGGAGGTGGCTTACACTAGGTAAAGGAGCAGGAGGGGGATACTTTATCATTCAATTACTCTTGAACTACAACTCTGACATTATTGAACTAATGCTCTCCATGGCCCAAATACTATGAAGATTAATTGGAGCTGATTTTTGGGAAACATTACTATCCCTTTAAGTGTAGCTTTCTATCTACATAAAATTGATTCCCATGGTCATTGCCATAAATTGCCAATTACTGAAATACAGAAGGGCACTGTGGGGAAAGCGCTACCATATACCATTCCATCACCAGACTGATGTTTTTGTTTGAATAACATAAAAAATGAAAACAGTGCATTGGAACACTAAACTTTTATAACTGATTAGAGTTTCAGTAACAAATAACATTGTTTTGGAAAGAATTTCTCCTGTATCCTTTAAGTGCTATAGGGGTGTGAAATACATTGCTGTCAAATGTATTACACACCTTTCTACCACTCAAAGCGTTAGAAAAATAATGATCAGCTTCTTGTTTTCATAAAAAAATATATAATTTTCCATCTCAGTTATGTTCAAGTAAATGCAACATATGCATACCCACAACCGCATACAGATATACATTATAAGCTATATGCAAGCAAAGAAAAACTTTGCGGTAGCAGTCGAACATTTAATAGCTCAATTGGGATTGCAGAAAGAATGTGAGTATATAATATATCTATACTGTGCACATAGTCCATGATGGTATCAAAAGGAGGACAGTCATTAATTCTGCAGGATTTCTTCCTGCAGCTGCAAGCTCGGAGCTCCCTCTGCATTTTCCCTACACAACTTTCCAATGCTCTCCAAGTACTTAACACTCCCCTTTTACAAGATGCCCAGCTTAGCACATATTTTTAGATGATGCATTTTATCCTTGAAGGTTTCTTTTAATTAATTAAAGCTTTCAGTACACTTGAAGAAGAAACCTGCTGGGGATGCTGGAAAGCTCTGTGCTTTGTCTATGAAGACCTATTATATTAGGCCACAGAAAGATGCCACTGGCTACAACCTTTATCTCCAGGACAAATAATGCAATTAGTCCTTTGCACTACAGTCAGAAATAAAGCAGCTTCCAATTTATCAGAAAAACCACAGATCTTATTGATGAATCAAAGTTTTTTTCTAGCGAATCTTGTAATTATATTTTTGCAGAAAGAGTAGTTTTACAAGTATGATCCAATTTCTTTGGCTAGTATTAGAGGATGTTTATTTAACTCTTTGAGGACCAGAGTAGGTGTTCAACACATTGCAAAGCAATGCATTGCACAACAACTCTGGTTCTCAAAGGGTTAAAGTGAATGTCTAACAGGATACATTCTGACCATACAATATGTTACTGATCAAAGACTTAACAAATATAATGTATTGTGCTTAAAATGTATTCACATGGACTGCAATGTAATTAATAAATCACTGCTCTTACCGGTGTTGACAATGGCATCTACTTCCAGCTTGGTGATGTCACCTCTGAAGAGTGAGATTTTCTCAATGAGATCTTTGTTCTTTGGATATTTCACCTCTTCAGGCTGCTTGACCTTCAGCTCTAGAAGGATACGAAAGTTTAATTTGGTTCTCTGATGACTAAACTTTTGGGACATCTGGCAAAGAAGAGACAATTTTGGGACAAACCAACTGTATCTTAAGAGAACTAGAAAAAATTCCTCTGATTTAAATGGGCCACCAATCTGAGGCCTAGAGGCTATTTATGGCCACCTGACATGGCCTGTATGACCCTACCTGATAAATATATTAACCCCTTAGTGACGGCCGCGTGCAGACGCGGCCGTCACTTAACGCCCGTCTAACATTTTTTTTTTTTTTTCTAAAAGAATCCGGAGTCCCCGAACGGCGTGCAGCCGCGCGGGGAGCCGGATTTCCGGGACGTACATGTACGTCCTCTGTCACTAAGTGACAGCCACACAGGACGTACATGTACATCCTGTGTCGCGAAGGGGTTAAAGGAGCAGTAAACTTTTTTTTATGAAAACACATATTTTATAGATCTTTTCCTGCTGAATAAAACAAGGGTACTCCCACTGCTGTCAGATGTTTTATTCAGAATTTATAACAGTTAAAATAATCATGAAGTGAATTTACTGTGCAATTACTTCCTGATAGTTCTAACTGAAAGGAAGTGACAGGCAGTTTCTATCACATTCTATGGAGAAATGTATATCTGACTTTCTTGACTTTCCTCTCCATTAGAATGTAACAGGAAAAACTAATTACAGTTTGACCACTAGAGGGCACTGCTAATGTACAAAAACGGGTTTAAAACTGTGGAAATATGAATGGCTTGGCAGTGGGAGTACTCTTATTTTACTCAGTAGGAAGATCCCTACAATATATACTTGTTCATAAAAAAAGAAGTTTACGGCTCCTTTAAATAGTGAGTATGTGACCTACTGCAAAACACAGATCTTAGCAGATTTTTAGCAATAAGGAAGGCATGTTGAGACAGCCACCAGCTGGGTCAGAAAGACGCATCTTCAATTGGTGTGTCTAAAAGACCAAAAGCAAACCAATTAATTGAGGCACTCAAAAATAAATATATAAATAATCAATAATTTTATTATTATTACAAGTACATGCCGCTTACACGAACAATAAAATCAATTGAAAACAACACATACAGGGAGTCATAAAATAGTCCCACTAAATCGCTAAATTCATTAAAGTGCGTGTGCTATAAGAAAGAAACAAGTTGCATAATATAATGTGCAGCAGAAAAGTAGCAAAATATAATTCAGTATAAATACTCAATACAATAATTAGTAGTGTATACTCTGGAGTCTATACACTAATATTTCTCAAGTGGGAGATATCTTAGTGTCTAGGCTCCATGGAATAACATAAGAATTGGAGAAAGGATATCACCTCTTTATCACACGTTAGAACATAACCCCCAGTATTTCCCTACCCAAGCCCAAAGTGTATCTCCAAGTGGTGAGCCATGCTCTTCATACCACCTGAAGAACAATGACCAGATCCTATGGCAAGCTGTAGAAGAAATCGGCTTTTGGGCATTAAGCATATTAGTGATAGCTGGTTCACAGAAACCCTTCTTCTCAGGATATTTGATTCAAAAGCACACCATTAAACCAACCTTGCTATGCCTGGGTGGCAAAAAGGACCCTGAAACAGCAGGTTCAGAAGAAGGGGAATATGCCAGAACTCATCTACTCACAAGTTGATCAGGTCTGAGAACCAAGTTCCATGAGGCCTATAAGGCATAATCAGGATGACGTATGCTCAGTCCACCTTGACTTTCCATAGGAGAAAATACATAGGCCTGGGAAAAGACCCATGGAAGTACCACTGCTCCAACTGAAAAGCTCAGCAGATCCCACGACCTGGAGCAAAACTGAGAGACCTTGTGTCCATGGCCCCACATACCCGTACTACTTAGTTGAAAACAGACTGATTTAGTTTTTACTCTCCGGTGTCCAGGCTTTCACAACTAAGATGGTCCTCCTCCATGTAGCCTGCCTCTGTAAAGTGAATCACCAACAGGGCTGGAACATGAGCTTCCACCCAGGAGGGAGTCAACAGAACGTTGTAATAAGGGAATGTGCTGCTGGTCCAGCTTTGGAGTTGACATAGGCCAATACCATCACATTGTTGGACTGGTCCAGACAAAGCGACTTGGACTAATGGAGAAAAGCCAGGCAATTCACCCAAAGTTCCAGCACATTGGTCAAAAGCTGGCTTTCATGACTGGACCAACAACCCTGGGATATTTGAGATACCCCAGTCTGACAGGCTGGCATGCATCATCACTGTAAACCAGTCCACTATGGCAAACGGGCAACACAGCATCTGGTAGGATTACTGAAACCACCAGTAGAAATCTACCTGTCACAGACTCTCAGTAAAGAAACACTCGAAACAGTACAAGTGAATTTAAACCAGTTTTTGAGCAATAGTTAATCAGAATACTAGTAGTAATAATGAACACTTCCTCCGTCAGAAGGGAGATAGACATGAGGACAGTGTCTAGTCCACTACCCAGGAGCTGACACTGAACCACCGTAAGTCTATAGTACTGAGTCTTAGAACCACACTTGGCTCTACCACAACAGGAAGGAATGATGGGACTAGTACAGAAGCGTATCCAGCGGCGGCACAGAGCGAACAGACCACCGATACCAAAAGCGTAACTGGTAGCACCACTCGAGGCAGCAGAGTAGGTGCTTAAATAGATGCAGCCAGATAGCAGCGCACTACCGAGGCAAGGAGCAAGACAAGCTGCACTCAGTCCTGCCGAAGGCAACTAGGAGGCACAGAGCATAGGTAGCACCGCAAATGCTAAGCCAGGCAACATGTATCCATAAGAGGCGAGGGCCCAGGAGCAAGACTAAGTTGCACTAGCTGCAGAGGCAAATGGAAGGCACCAAGTGGAGGCAACCTGCAAGCGACCAGCTGGTAGCTGAGCTACTAGGTAAAGGAGCGCACCCTGGATCGGCCTATTGCTAGTCAGACATGAGTGAGGCGGAGCATCAGTCAGACAGGCCACGGTCAGGAACCAGATCGGAAAGTCAGCCACAGCAAAGGTCACAACCAGAGCGAGTAGTCAGACAAGCCAAGGATCGAACACCAGGAGACTATCACGGTGCCTGTGATTGCTCACCCTTGCTGTCAGTCAGGTGTGTGTATTCCCCGTTGGCCACCTAACGCCCACCTAGCTCTGCCTATTTATACTGGGCTAAAGCACCCTTTGGTTATCCTTTCGTGGTGTCTCTGCGTCTGCAGTCACCTGCCTTACTGTATCCTTGGGCCTATTGGTCTGCTACCAGTGTCAGCGTTTCTCCACAGTCAGAGCTGCTGCTGCAAGGTTCCTGTCTTCATTCCAGATCTGATTGGGCTGTTGTTCCTGCTTCTGCTTCTGATCCGGTGCTGCCGTTTGTTCATCTCTCATCCCTGATCCGGTGCTGGCGTTGTTCCTGCTTCCGTTCCTGACCTGGTTAGCCGTCCTGCCGTTCCTGTGGTTGTCCGGGAGGGCAACCTGTTCCTGATGCTGTATCCTGATTATCTTCGTCTGGCTGCCTAGTCGCCTGGGCGACATTCTTATCACAGGGTTTACTCCATATACCGGTTGTTGATCCCATTGTATAGAACCAGTTGGGCGTTCCATTTCTCCAGTACACGGTACTGGTTTACTCCACATACCGGTTGCGGATTCTGCTGTATAGAACCGGTTGGGCATTCCATTGCTCCAGTACTCGGTACTGGTTTACTCCACATACTGGTTGCGGATTCTGCTGTATAGAACCGGTTGGGCATTCCATTGCTCCAGTACTCGGTACTGGTTTACTCCACATACTGGTTGCTGATCCCATTGTATAGAACCGGTTGGGTGTTCCATTGCTCCATTACGCGGTACTGGTTTACTCCACATACCAGTTGCTGATTCCATTGTATAGAACCGGTTGGGTGTTCCATTGCTCCAGTACACGGTACTGGTTTACTCCACATACTGGTTGCTGACTCCGTTGTATAGAACCGGTTGGCCGTTCCTTTGCTTCAGTACGAGGTACTGTTTATTCCACATTCCAGTGGCTTATCACGTTGCATAGAACCGGTTGGGTGTTCCATTGCTCCAGTACGCGGTATTGGTTTGCTCCACTTACCGGTTGCTGATGCCGCTGTATTGAACCGGTTGGGCCATACGTTTGTGCTGTATGCTATACTGACAGACTCTCCATTTACCGGTTGCTATTCAGTTGCATAGTACTGGTTGGGCTATATTTATGTCTATGATTGTGAGACTGGTTTGCTCCACTCTCCATCCTTGGCTGCTGCCTTATCAACTCAGCATTAGTGGAGCTGTCCTCATATTCCCAGTATATTGGCAAGGCCGGTAGAGCCACATCCAGTGCTTGTGTAACTTTCCTGGCTGCCTTGCCCGGTATATTGGCAAGGCCGGTAGAGCCACTTCCAGTGCTTGTGTAACCTTCCAGGCTGCCTTGCCAGGTATATTGGCAAGGCCAGTAGAGCCTGTTTGCTCCTATGGTGTCATCCTGCAGGCTGCCTTGACCGGTATATTGGCAAGGCCGGTAGAGTCTCATTCAGTGCTTGTGTACCCTCCAGGCTGCCTTGCCTGGTATATTGGCAAGGCCGGTAGATCCGGTTTACATTCTTCAGTGCCATCTTTCTGGCTGCCTTGCCCGGTATATTGGCAAGGCCGGTAGAGCCTATATTGCCGTTTCTTGCTACTACTGTTTATACCCATTTTGTATATCTGACATATGTGTATTTACTGGACCCGTGAGTGTTCCCATTAAACTTTTCAATAAAGTTTGATTTTTATCTTACTCTGTGTCTGAGAGTCATAACAAACCGTGACAGAGACAACGTAAGCCAAGCAAGGGTCAGAGGAACAAAGTAGATGAGCACAGGAACCCCACGAAAGGACAACAAGTCCTAAACTCAATGAGGTTTATAAAGCTGCAGAAGGAGGCGGGACCCAATTAGGCTCAACAAAATAGGCCCATAAACAGGCGTCTGTGCCAGTGCCTGAAACATGACTAAGCTGTGAGGAAGTGGCAGGAGGCCATGCCGGACGTTGGCCATACAGAGGTAAGAGCACAGGCTCGCTTTAGGCCTCAAAGGGAGACTGTGATAGTACCCCCCCTTTTATGACCTCCTCCCTGCGGAAGAGGACCGGGCTTAAGGGGAAAATGAGCTTGGAATCTGCGGAGCAAAGCAGGAGAGTGCACATAGCCAACAGGCACCCAGGAACGCACCTCGGGACCATACCCCTTCCAATGTACCATGTATTGGAGGTGATATCTAATTCTGTGAGAGCCGAGAATTGACTGTACCTCATACTTGACCTGGCCATTGACTTGAACTGGCCCAGGCAGGACAGGTGTAACGGTTGCAAACCAAAGGTTTAAGCAGGGACACATGGAAGACATTGTGGCTACGCATACTAGCTGGAAGCTCCAGGGCATAAGAAACAGGGTTGATCCTATGCAGTACCCGGTACGGGCCTACGAACCAAGGAGCCAGTTTCTTACAAGGCACCTGGAGGTTGAGGTTACGAGAGGACAGCCATACCCTATCCCCCACTTGAAACACCGGAGTCGGCCCGCGCCGACGATCCACATGTCTTTTGTAGTGCTGAGTGGACCTTTGAAGGGATCTTTGAACTTGAACCCAAGTGGAGCGGAACTGCCTAAGATGCTTGTCCAGAGCCAGAATTTCTTGTCCCTCAAATGAGTCAGGTAGCAGATCAGGCTGGAACCCATAATTAATCAAGAACAGGGAACTCTGCAAAGAAGAGTTAATGGCACCATTTGTGGCAAACTCTGCCCACGGTAACAAGCTTGCCCAGTCATTGTGATGGTCCGCTATAAAACATCATAAGAACTGTTCCAGGCCCTGATTGGCTCTCTCAGCAGCACCATTAGAGTGGGGGTGGTAAGCTGTTGAAAATGACAGCTGAATGCCCATTTGCCCACAGAAGGCTCTCCAGAAACGGGACACGAATTGGCTCCCCTGGTCCGAGACCAGCACCCTGGGCACTCCATGGAGCCTGAATACCTCCCTGGAAAATCTCAGCCAGCTCTTTGGACAAAGGAAGACCCTTCAGGGGTACAAAGTGGGCCATCTTAGAGAACCTGTCGACAATCATAAGAATGACCGTATGCCCCTTGGAAACCGGCAGCTCAACCATGAAGTCAATAGATACATGAGACCAAGGAAGATCACATTTGGTACCGGCTGAAGCAGGCCCACGGGAAGATGCCTGGGAGTTTTGCTGCAAGCACATGTGGCTGATACAAAAACAGAGCAGTCAATTCTTAGGCTCGGCCACCAAAAGAGCCTTAGAAGAGTGATAGGTAGACATTAAACGAATTTGCAGGTGCTCAGGGACAAAGCATCTCCTGCTAGGTTTGTCAGTGGGAGCGGTGGCTTGCGAAACCAAGATCTCCTGCTAATACTAGTTTGAATGGTAGCCAGAATGTGATCTGTCAGAATCATAAGCATGGGAACACTATCAGCCTCAGGATCTGACCCGAACTGTCTCAAGACGGCATCCGCCCTGATATTCTTGGCACCCGGAAGGTACGATACCACATAATTAAACCTGGATAGGAATAAAGCCCATATAGCCTGCCTGTGTGACAACTTCTTAGCCTTGGAAAGATAGGTCAGGTTTTTGTGGTCAGTGAGAATTAGGATTGGAGAACTCATCCCCTCCTTCAGGTAGCGCTACTCCATGAGTCGAGGATAATAACCAGCAACTCTCGATCCCCTATATCATATACACTCTGAGTCCTGGACAACTTCTTGGCAGTAGGACTTCCCCCTGAGCCGAGCGCTGAGACAGGAGGGCGCCTACTCCTGACACATCGACCTCCAGAGTAAAGGGCAAGGTGGGATTGGGATGGGAGCCTTAGTGAAGGCAACTTTCAGATCCACAAATGCTGTGATGGCCTCGGGGGACCAGTAGGACGGGTCTGCCCCTTGTTTGCCATGTCGGTAAGTGGCTTGACCACTGACGAGAAGTTCTTGATGAACCTTCTATAGTAGTTTGTGAAACCCAGAAACCTTTGAATAGCCTTTAGACCCACCAGACGAGGCCACTCCAGCACAGCGGACAACTTAAGTGGATCCATAGCCAGTCCTACAGAGGTGATCACGGACCCTAGAAATGTGACTTGAGACTTGTGAAACTCGCACTTTTCCAGCTTGCAAAACATCCTGTTGTCACACAGGAGTTGCAAGACCTGTACCACATCCGCTTGATGTGCCTCTATGGTAAGTGAGTGGATGAGAATGTCATCCAGATATACGACTACACATTTCTGCAGTAGATCTCTCAATATGTCACTGATGAATTCTTGAAACACTGCCGGAGCATTGCATAGCCCAAAGGCCATTACCAGATATTCAAAATGTCCGCTACGAGTGTTAAAGGCGGATTTCCACTCGTGCCCTTCCTTTAATCTCACCAGATTATAGGCCACCCTTAAATCGAGTTTGGTGAATACTATCGAGCCCTTAATCTGATCAAACCACTCAGTGATCAAAGGCATGGGGTATGAGTTTTTTACCATTTAATTTGTTTAGGTCTCTATAGTCTATACAGGGTCATAACTCCCCATCCTTCTTTTTGATGAAAAAGAAACCAGCGCCAGCAGGGGAGGAGGACTTGCGAATGATCCCTCTGGCTAGGGCATCAGACACATACCCCTCCATAGCACGGTTCTCCTCCACAGACAGAGGATAAATACGTTTCCTTGGAGGTATGGCACCGGAAATCAAATCAATGGTACAGTTATAGGGTCTGTGGTCTGGCAAAGTACAAGCCTCTACCTTATTGAATACCTCCTTGAATGACTGGTACTCTGCACGTAACAAAGGAGAGGTACAAAGTATTAGGTAGGCTGCTGCAAACATGTACCAGTGCAATAAGGGGACCAAGCTACAATATCGCAAGTCTGCCAGTCTATCCTGGAATTGTGAGTCTGGAGCCATGGAAACCCCAGGATAACTGCATAGTGTGGAGACTTTATGATTTGAAACTGTAGGGTCTCCACATGGAGCGCCCCTACCCTCAGGAACAATGGCACAGTTTCAAGAGTAACATGTGACGGCTGCAACAGCCTACCGTCAATGGCTTCAATAGCCAAAGGAGAAGAGCGAGGCAACAATGGAATCCTATGCTGGGTGGCAAAGTCAGCATCCATGAAGAAGCCAGCAGCTCAAGAGTCCACCAGGGCCTGAGCCAAGATCGAAGAGGTGGACCAGGACACCACTACTTCGAGAAACGGTTTCCCAATCAGTGAATCTGAGGACTGTGATACTCCACCTAGGGTTTGTCCCTTACACAATCCTAGGTGCGAGCGTTTCCAGGACGGGTAGGACAAGAGCGCAACAAATGTCCTGCTGTTCCACAGTAAAGGCACAGGCCCTCTCTCCTTCAAAACACCCTCTCCTCTCCTGAGAGGCACGTAAAGCCCAATTGTATGGGTTCCATCCTACCTGGCTCGGAACCAGGAGGCATGGGAGGTGAGGAAGGACAGGGTGGGGATGAAAAGTTAGGTGCTAGTCGACTCATAGTCTTATGATTTTTACCTCTGAACGCAGGCTTTTCTCTGAGTCTGGTATCAATCAGAATCGTGAAGCAGATTAATTCATTCAGATCTCCTGGCAACTCGCGGGCTGCTATTTCGTCCTTCATAGTGTCACACAAGTGCTGTGAAAATGCTGCCACTAACACCTCATTATTCCAGCCCACCTCTGCAGCCAAGGTGCGGAATTCAATAGCAAAATCGGCTACAGTGCATGTGCCCTGTCATATGGTCTTTAGCTGTTTTTCTGCAGATACTGCCCTGGCTGGAACATCAAAGACTCTGCAGAATTCTCCCACAAATTCTGAGAAATTGTCCACAATAGGCTTGCTTGTCTCCCATAATGGATTAGCCCAAGCAAGAGCTCTCCCAGATAGCAGGGAGATTACAAAACCGACCTTGCTTCATTCACTAGGAAAGGCCTGCGGTACCATCTCCAAGAAAATGCCCACTTGGTTCAAGAACCCTCTGCAGAGCGTAGGCTGCCCCTCGTATTGTTGAGGCAAAGGTGCTGTACCAGACAATCCTCTACTGGTACTACCTTCCCAATCTGTAAAATCCCATAGAGATGAATGGAGCATGGCGTCTAAGCGGGAAAGAACGCCTTCACTCAAAAAAAAAAAAAAAAAAAAAATTTTACCAAGAGTGTAAAAACAGTGCAAAAAGCATCAGCAAATGGTAGAAAAATGAAATAAACACTGGACCCAATAGGGAAAGTGCCATAAAGCCCTCAAAAGTGAACACACCAACAGTTAAAGGTTAAATTTACCACAGAAACCCATTACTCCAAATCCCCACAGACATACAGATAAACCCAATGAGTGCAGGAGTATGCAGTAGGAACTCCAAGAGAGACCCCTGTGGGGAGGGAAAGCATGGGGCATGTGGACTTCAGCACTCAAAGGGTTGCTCACTTTTTTAGCAGGTCTTCTGTTTTCAGATTACCATAGCTAAAGAAGCAGCCTCAGTGGGCAACTCCTCGGCAAAAAACATGCAACATAAGCTTTTCCCTCTCATGGCTGACAGGTCCACAACAGCACCTGTGAACTGAGCTATCCACTTGGGAATTGTCAGTAAAGGTAATCCACCTAATGGTGGTATTCCATATCTAACAGAAAACAATAAAAAACTAAAGCTATAGCAGAAATGTTTCTCTTGCCTTTCCTGTTCAAGGAAACAATCTACCTGGGAGGGAATTGGCTGGTGACCAGCTAAGGAGGGAAGGAAGGCTCCACCTTGCAAATTCTTTCCAGAATTGTTTCCTGCTTAATTAAAAGGGCGGTCACCTTCCCAAAGTTACCAGTAACCTATACTGGACGACAGAGAAAGTTAATTTTGAGAAGAGAATCTAGGCGTTTTTGAGACTGCTCCTTAAATGCTACAAGCATCTGCTACCAGTAGTGCTGTGTGAAATAGGCAAGAAATAGCTGGATGAACCTCAGGGACTATCCCACAAGTGCAATGCAGCAGTGAAAAAAGGGTAATGTAGGGCAAAACACTTAGAAAGGAAGACTCTCCTATCCAGCGACTTCTGTTCCTCAAAGATAATCTGATCAAGAGAATCACAAGAGGGGAAGTGGATAGCATCCCTTCTAACTCGTTTAAAGTGTTAGTAATGTCCCAGAAAAAATTATAATTTTGTAGTGCTTAAAAAGTTGAACTAAATGCAAAAAACCTCATCTCTCCAAACAGCTATGGTTTGAGAGATATTCACATTGAAAGTTTGATGGTCCTGCTGTCAGCTTTAAAGCTGACAGCAGGAGATCCGTGTCGGCCGACACGAGGAGGCTCTTCAGCAGAATGACTTCATTGGAATGGTCTACAAAATGTGCTTGCAAACCAGGCACACTTTGTAGACCTTTCCAATGTAATTCTTTTTAAATAACGTGATTGCGGACAGGATTCCCCTGCAGTCAGTACGGCGCTGACGTCAGGGATACGGGAGGGAGGGAGGAACTTTGGTTCGAGAGAGATTCCTATTCATAGTGGTTTGAAAGATAGGGTTTTTTGCATATAGATCAACTTTTGAAGCATTACAAAATGAGAATTATTTTTTCTGGGGCATTACTAACATTTTAAAGATTTCCAGACATGTCAAACACACACTTAGATAGCTGATCCAGATGAACAGAGAAGGATAAAAAGAAATGGAAATAAAACATTATCTGCACCACTGAGGGGAGCTAGTAGCCACAAGGAGACAAAAAGTGCCCCCCCACACACACACACATTGGCCCCCCTCGACCACTTTGATCCCCTCCACAATGCCCCTCAATCTCCACAATGTCCCCATCTCCTGCCTCCTACCTGGAGCTCCAGCACGGTCCTCTAAGTAATGCAGAGCGCTAGGAGATGATGTCATCTCCCAGCGTTCTTCATTACTAGAGTGCAGGAGGGAGATTGCAGGAACCAGGTGGAGGGGTTGCAGAGGGTGGCCGGGCCCCTGGAGTGCACGGGCCCGGTCGCAAGTGCGACCCCTATCGTTACATCACTGGGGGGCCATCAACTTGGCAAACACTGTATAATACAGAATATCATCCAGGAAAAAGGAATGGACAATTAAAAAAGACAGACCTATGGGGGAATGCCCAATAAGGGAATCAACTAATAGGCGGAGTGGGGGGGTGTTAACTGAAGATGGGAGAGAGTCTTCTCCTCCAGGGTGCTTTGCTCTGCAAGTCCCCTCTTCCTAGTTGTAGCTAATTAACCCCACAGTTCCTACATTCCACAATGGATGAAAGAGAAATATTTATACATTTAGCATTTTATCCCATAACTGCTCCACTTTTGTCATTATACATGTGTTTATTTGGTCATAGGAGAATATATCTTTTGAGACAATCTCATTATTATAGATAAAACATTTTTTGCTTTAATATGTACATACAACTTTAAATTATTTAACTAAAATAAGAAGTAAACTGTGTGGCTGATACACTAAGACGAACTGGTGTAATTCGAGAGCAAACCAACTACACCAAAAGGGACAAACACATACCTATTGATTAAAATGGGCTTTTAACCCATTGAGTGCTAGAGATCTCCAACTTATTGCTTTCTAATGTGTTGGTGAACTCTCTCGCAAACAAGGTGCTAAAAGTCCCATTTTAATCAATTGGAATTTTAGGACTGTTTATTTGTCCACTAGCATGCATTTGTTTGCCCCAGAATTACTCCTGTTAATTTTAGTACACCAATCCCAGTGTGTTGCTTCAATGAAGTGGACAAACTGGGCTGATGTGAGAAAACTACGGGGGAGATTCACTAAGCGGTGATAAAGACGTAATAAAGTGGTGATGACTTCTCCAGTGTATCACTTCTCCAATTCCTATGTTATTCTATGGAGCCTATGCACTAAGATTTATTTAACTCTGGAGATCTTTGTGAATAGACTCCATACAATAATGTAGGAACTGGAGAAGTGATAAACTAGAGAAGTCATCACCACTTTATCACCTCTTTATCACCACTTAGTGAATCTCCCCCTAGAACAATGATGAGGCAAACAATCTGAAACATAGGGGACAATAAAATTCCCACGTATTTAAATTTGTTTTTTAGTACATCAGCATCATACAGTTTTTTCTCCTTCAGTCTCTGAAATGTAATCCCATGAGTCTCTAGTCTAGCAGATAATAGTTTGAAGCTCAAGCTTGTCCCCTCTGTAACACCATGAATGCACATCCACCAGTGCAGAGTGGCAATTGGCATAGTATAAACTAATCTAACAATTACTCGTGTGTTTTATTGGGCTGAGCAAAGGAATAATAATGTTTTATCAAGAAAAGAATAATAATGTTTTATCAAGAAAAGAAAAACACACCAAGCTGTGTTCTACCTGCTGAATAAAACAAGGATACTCACCTTGGTTAATGGAAAAGGTCATTATAACTAAAACTTGTTTGATTTTTGTATTCTTTATTTTACATCAAAATTGACTTGTTTTCTCAGCAGGAAACTCTGTACTATATACATATATATCAGATGGTAGCAATAGCGTTATAAACTTTTAGACCAAAATTAATGGTAAACTCCCACCTCCTGCAAAAAAAAACTGCCCCAAGTTTAAATCAAAGGAAATATAATAAAACAAAACACACAATATGTGGTTTAACATAAAAAAGAACATGAGTGTGTCCTTTTAACCAATGAGGATGAATCGGTCACTAACAGAATAAGCTGAAACAGGTTAACCGAGAACACTAGACCGCCTGTAGACCTTTAACACTAGACCAATCTCAGGGTGCAGCCTGCCTGAGATTTTTAAACGCCATATCTAATTAGTTAGCACACATGAACTAGTAGGCCATTAACATCTAACCACCTGCCTGCTGCCACTTCTAGTCTGATAATAGTTTGATTTGTTAACTAGCAGTATTTTTCACTTAATCAGTTTTCTAGCACTAGGTCTATGGCTGTGCATTTATGTATGATAAAAGTGGATTAAACTTTGTTTATACTCCTGTGTAGCATGTCTAAAGAGGGAGATTGTGATCCCTCTGTATAGAGCTCTAGTGAGACCACATCTGGAATACTGTGTACAGTTCTGGAGGCCTCATCTGCAAAAGGATATAACTAAAATTGAGCGGGTTCAAAGAAGAGCTACAAAAATGGTGGAAGGTCTAAAGCATAGAACTTATCAAGAACGACTCAGAGATCTAAATATGTATAGTCTGGAGGAAAGAAGAGAAAGGGGGGACATGATTGAAACCTTTAAATATGTTAAAGGACTGAACAAGGTTCAGGAGGGAAGTGTGATTAATAAGAATCTGAATACAAGAACAAGGGGGCACAATCTGAGGCTAGTTGGAGGAAAAATCAAGAAAAACATTAGAAAATATTATTTCACTGAAAGAGTAGTAGAAACTTGGAACAAACTTCCAGCAGAGGTGGTTGATAAATCCACAGTAACACAGTTTAAACATGCCTGGGATAAACATGTATCTATCCTAAGATAACAATAAAGGAATACTAAAGGGCAGACTAGATGGACCAGGTGGTCTTTTTCTGCCGTCAATCTTCTATGTTTCTATGTTCTATGTAAAAAAAATCCATATTTTGCATGGATGGGAGGTTATAAAATAGAATTTTAGTGTTCTTACCTGTTAAATCCTTTTCTCTTTAGTCCATATGGAACACAGGTACCATGGGGTTGAGTTCCTGTTCCTGGAGGGCAGGGCACATCACAACAAACAGACTTTGTGGAGGACACTCCCTCCTACTCTGTCAGATCTGAAATCTACTGTGGAAGGTAGTCAGACTGGAAAGATGGACTGTCCTTCTCCAAGTTCCACAGAGAGGGTTGGATCCAAGTGCTAGAGGCCAGTCCTCAGGTTTGAATAGGTGAGATATTTGAACCTGATTTTAAGGTCAAAGTTCTACAGGCGGTATAAGACGCAGGAGTCTAACTATCGGGCTTCGAGGTGATATTGTAGAGTTTCGACTATCCCTTCCCTCGACAAGTCGGAAAGCCCGGTGCTGGTGGTTGTAAGGCTTCGACCAAAAAAGCCCTCGACAAGTCAATCAGGCAAGTGGTAGGAGTCACAGGCAATTGACAGTTCACACCCTCGATTAGTCAAAGGTCCAGAGGCAGTCGGAGTACTGACAACGATGCCCATATCTTAGTCAGTAGGCTTGAGGTTTAAAAGTCAGACTCTGGCTGGTGAAAGGAGACTCTGGCTGGCGATGGCTGCAGGGATACCCATTGAGAGTCAGTAACCAGCAGAATAAGGTAAATGTTGAAGACAGAGAGCAGTCAGGGACACCCCGAGGTTGGAACCAGACAGGAGGCAGAAGTACCAGGTTACGAGACAGAATCAGAGTCAAGGAAGAAGCCAGATCGAGTACTGAAGAGTTGGATAGTCAAATTCAGGAGCCAAAAAGTAGGGTCAGGAGAAGCCAAGGTTGGTACACGGGAAATCTAGATGCACGGATAAATAGGAACAGAGACTCTCAGGTACACGGCATGAAGATTGAGCAATGGTTTGGGTGCCAAGGTCACAGGTAAAGAGGAGTGACAGGGTTCTCCTCTCAATGGCCGGCCTCCGGACGGCCAGGAGCCTAAGGATGAGAGTGATGTAAAGCTTGAACCAAACTTGGTGCGTTTAATTCAGAAGCCAATTCCCAGGAGCAATCCACAGGGCCGTATCCCCACCAATCAAGTACTGCAATTAACCCCCTAACCATACGGGAGTCCGGACTTCAACGGACCTCATACTCAGGATGTCCATCCACCACAAGAGGACCCGGAGGAGTGGATGTCGGGAAATGTGGTTCAGTATCACTGGCCAAAGTAGAGAGACGTGAAAGGAGTTAGCCTCTTCCATAGAGATAGGAAACTCAAGAGAGAATGTGACCGGAGACAGAGGAGAATGAATGGCGAACTTGGGACCCAATTTTCGGGGAGGCTATCTCAGATGTAGGTGTTGAGTGGACAGCCAAACCTGATCCCAGGCTGAAATTGGGGAGCCTCCTTTTGTCAGCTGCTTACTTGTACTTGACAGAAGCACTCTGAATATTCCGGTGAACTGAAGCCCAATGTTTCTGAAGATCCCCAACCCTGGGCGTCAGCACATGGAACGTGTACTGGAGGATGAATAGGAAAAGCCTGAGGATGATATCCTAGAGCGGCATGAAAGGGCGATGTTTGGATGGAGGAGTGAAACAAATTGTTAAAGGCGAACTCTGCCAGAGGTAGAAGTGCCACCCAGTTATCTTCAGGAGCAGTAACATAATGGCTCAGATGAGTCTCCAAGGACTGACTGGTCCTCTCAGTTTGTCTATTAGACTGGGGATGGTAAGAAGATGAATACTTCAACTGAATGCCCAGCCATACGCATAAGGCCTTCCAGAATCAAGGGGTACATTGCACACCCCTATCTAACACAATCTGCAGAGGAACGCCATGGAGGCAGATATCTAAGACAAACGTCGGCCAGGACCTGAGCCGTGGGCAAACCTTACAGTGTTATCAAATTTCAAGAACAGGTCAACAACTACTAGAATCTTTGGTAAGTCTGTAATGAAATCCATGGCAAGGTGAGTCCAAGGAGTGCGGGGAGCAGGCAGTGGATGTAGAAGACCAGAGGGTTTTTGGTGGGAAGACTTGTTCTGAGCGAAACGGTCAAAAGCTTTAACAAAGGATTCAACATCCTGCTTAAGTGTGGGCCACCAGAAACAGAGGAGAAGGATCTCTGAATTTCGAAGGGCCCCTGGATGACCAAACATGGGAGACTGGTGGGACCACTGAAGGAGAAGAAAACGGTAACACTTAGGGATGAACAACAAATGATTTGGTCTACCTTTTATGACTCCGCAGTAATGATGCTGAAAAGATTTGATTCTTTGAAGCATGGACATAGAAAGAATGAAGGTAAAGTGTTTGGCTGGGATGATGGGTTCTGGTGGTGGTGCTGGTTCGGAAGTGAAAAAACATGAAAGAGCATCGGCATTAAGCTTCTTTGAACCGGGTATGTATGTTATGATGAAATTGAATCGTGTGAAAAATAATGCCCACTGGGCTTGCCAAGGTTTCAGATGTTGCATTTCCAAAAACTGTAGATTCTTATGGTCGGTCTGGATGATTACCGTATTTGAGACCCTTCCAGAAGGTGACATCATTCCTCTAGAGCCATTTTGATGGCCAGCAGTTCTCCGTTTCCAGCGTCATAGTTCTTCTCAGAAGATGAAAACTGTTTAGAGAAGTAAGAACAAGGATGCAAGCGGTAGAATTCTAATCTCTTTGGGAGAGACCAGCCTCTACTCCCAACTCAGAGGCATCAACCTCAATAAAGAAAGGCTGGGAAGGGTCAGGATATTGCAACATATGTACAGAGATTAAATATTGCTTCAATTTATCGAAGGCTGTTTCTTGCTTCAAATGACCAAGATTTAGGATTGGCACCTTTTTTGGTGAGGGCCACGACTGGTGCTACCAAGGATGAAAAGTTACGTATGAACTTTCTGTAATAATTTGTGAGGTCGTGGTACCATGAGGAGGAGACAGCTCCTCCCACTAGGCTGGAACAATTCTTCAAAGAAGTGCAGGGGTGGAACCTCCCCCTCCTCCATAGCAGGCTACCTAGTCACTCCCCTCCATATAAGATTTGTTCCATCATCCTGGTAGGAAGGCTGTGAACAGTTCTGATTAGTTTTTAGTTATTTTATTATTTTTCTTTAGATATGGGGTATCAAAATTCCCCCATTAGGCGGATTACCATTACCGGCTTCCCCCCATGGACTGCTCACTTAACAGGTACTGTTTGTGGACCTATCACAGTGACCGTGATTCTCTGTGAGACATTCCTACTTCCGGGTTTGTTTTTGGCTGTCGCTTATTGGTGCTAGCTGGCTAGCCCCTCCCAGGGCTAGCCTTTATATACGCCCTCCTGTCACTAGGCCGGTGCCCCTTCGTGGTGTTCCTGACCTTACATTATTCTATGCTCCTGTTCCGTGTTGATCTGGTTTTCGTCTGACCTTGTTCCTGTTCCGCTCCCGGTGTACAGATCCAGGCTTTGGCTGACTACCACTCTCTGTGTACCGATCCAGGCTTTGGCTGACTACCGCTCTTTCACGGTGCCCGTGATTGCTGCATTTATGTGTCTATTACCTGTAGGGGGCTCCCATTGGCTGTTTGCCTTGAGCCCGCCTCACATTGCCTTTTTAAACCTTGCCTGGGCACCCTCTGGTTGCCCTTTCGTGTTGTCTCTGACAGCAGTCT
Organism: Rhinophrynus dorsalis; assembly: GCA_037306005.1. Taxonomy (NCBI): domain Eukaryota; kingdom Metazoa; phylum Chordata; class Amphibia; order Anura; family Rhinophrynidae; genus Rhinophrynus; species Rhinophrynus dorsalis. The sequence continues at coordinate 405,607,080 of CM074722.1, read as the reverse complement.
ATTTCTCATACCTGCTTCTATGTTTGGGCCTGTTTCTGTGTTCCTGTGTTGCTGAGCCGTTCTGTTCCTGAGTTCCTGCTTGCTGTATCCGTTCCAGTCCGGTTCCGGTTGTCATCGCTGAGGTTGCTGTTCCTGCCGTCAGTCTTCACCTGTCGTTCCTGATCCGGTTGTCCTGTCCTGCTGGTTCCTGTGTTTCTGCTAGCTGTGGCGACATTGTCATCTGTCGCCTTAGCGACATTTCGCTACACTGTTGGTTCCCAGCGTGCGGACGCTGGTTTGCTCCATCGGCCTTGCGGCCCAAATCCATACTGTTGGTTCCCAGCGTGCGGACGCTGGTTCGCTCCATTGGCCTTGCGGCCTGATACTATACTGAAGGTTCCCAGCGTGCGGGCGCTGGTTCGCTCCATTGGCCTTGCGGCCCAGATCTATACTGTTGGTTCCCAGCGTGCGGACGCTGGTTCGCTCCATTGGCCTTGCGGCCCAGATCTATACTGTTGCTTCCCAGCGTGCGGACACTGGTTCGCTCCATTGGCCTTGCGGCCTGATACTATATTGAAGGTTCCCAGCGTGCGGGAGCTGGTTCGCTCCATTGGCCTCGTGGCCCAGATCAATATTGGTTGTTCCCAGCGTGCAGACACTGGTTCGCTCCTAAAGCCTTGCGGCTACATTCTTTATTGTTGGTCCCAGCGCGCGGGCGCTGGGTCGCTCCATTAGCCTTTCGGGCTTATGTATTTTCCTGTTGTCACCAGTATATGACACTGGTTATTCCTTTACCCAAGGGCGTGCTTGTTGCTTGTTCCCCCCAGCGTGCGGTCGCTGGTTCGCTCCATTACTGTACCATGCTAAGTTATGCTGGTTCCCAACTCGCGGGCGTTTGTTTGCTCCATGACCTGAGGTCTCACTCATAATTACTCATTGTCTCTAGTTCTTACACTTGAGGCCTCTCAGTGCGCTGTCCAGTCCTAGACAGCATCCATTCTGTTGTACACGGGTACTGAATGTCAGATTCCAGTGAAACCACTGACCAGGTAGCCTATCGATTAGTCTCCACTGTCTATTGCCGTTCTGACAGTCTCTGTGGTCATAGTGGTTGTCACCCTCCTTTTGGGCTGCCTTGCCCGGTATTTTGGTAAGGCCGGTAGAACCATTACAGTGCCATCTCAAGGTTGCCTTACCCGGTATTGGCAAGGCCGGTAGAGCCTACTATCTTGTTACTCCGACTGGCTGCCTTGCCCGGTATATTGGTAAGGCCAGTAGAACCACCTATTATTCCATCACAAGGTTGCCTTACCCGGTATTGGCAAGGCCGGTAGAGCCAAGTACAACTGTTCTAGCAGACTGCCTTGCCTGGTATATTGGCAAGGCCGGTAGAGCCTATCTGTTCCTGTCAGGCTGCCCTGCCCGGTATTTGGCAGGGCCGGTAGAGCCACCTATTGATTTTATTTCAGGTTGCCTTGCCCGGTATATTGGCAAGGCCGGTAGAACCTGCTTTACTTTGCATGAACATTTGCTTATGCTCTATATTGTCTGCATATGTGTAAATACCCTATGGGATTGTCTTTAACTTTCAATAAAGTTGTGTTTTTACCTAACTTCACATCTGAGAGTCATTACAAACCGTGACAGTACGAAAGGGCCATGACCTCAGATAATAAGAGTGATGGTAATACACAGAATATCCATTGGAGAATGGATGCGCATGGGCAACGTTTGGATCAGTTGTAGGTTGCAATCCAAACTATCCTTGAGCGTACTGTACTTGTTGACAAGTCTGGGTCTAGTCCGGTGGTCCCACCTAGTCTGACACTGGAGAACGATACAAGGCCCTTAGGGGCTGCAGCTAAGGGGTTAACTGCCTCTGCACCCTTGCCGCTTAGGTATGATGGTGACCCTAACCTTTGCAGAGGGTTCATCAACCAACTTGAAATATTTAAGGAATTGACGGCACATGTGTTTCCCAATGATCGTAGTAAGATTGGGTTCATGATATCCCTGCTGACGGGAAGAGCATTGGCCTGGGCTAACCCATTATGGGAGAATGCTAAACCTTGCACTAAGAATTTCAGAGAATTTGTGCAATCCTTTTGGAGTGTGTTTGAGCCTCCTGGTAGAGCCACCTCTGCTGCTAAATGCCTTATGGAAATACAACAGGGCAGGCACACAGTGGGCGACTATGCCATTGAATTTCACACCCTGGAAGCAGAGGTAGGGTGGAATAACGAGGCATTGTTGGCAACCTTTGCTCAGGGTCTGAGTGACCAGATTAAAGATGAGATTGCGGCAAAAGAATTGCCTACTGACCTAGACGACTATATTGAATATGTTATACTGATTGACTCCAGAATACGTGAGAGACTAACTGCCAGGGATCGCAGGATACGGTCTAAGAACAATGGGTCCAGTAACATATTTTGCCCACCCATCCCACCCTTGGCATCTAAGCCTAGTGAACCAGTACGGGAACCAGGTGAACCTATGCAAGTAGGTTTCACTAGGCTAACCAAGGAGGAGAGATTATATCGCAGGAAACAAGGCTTGTGTTTATACTGCGGCAAGCATGGGCATTTGCTAAGATCCTGTCTGGTACGTCCGGGAAACGAACACACCTAGGGTACCTTGGGGGACAGGCCCTAGGTGGTGTTCAATCGTCCCCAGTTTTGGGTACATTAAAACCCACCATACAGGTGGTATTATCCTGGGCACAACACTCAGTGGAAGTTTTGGCCTTGGTTGATTCTGGTGCAGCTGGGTACTTTATGGATAATACCTTTGCTGAATTACATGAGGTACCACGAATTGAAAGAGAAACCACGCTTGCTATTGAAGCAATTGATGGCAGACCCTTAGAACCCGCTCAGGTTACGTTTGAAACAATGCCATTATCCATGACTATTGGGGCTCTCCATAAAGAGCAGCAGTTCCAACTGATTAACTCTCCTCACCATGCAGTAATATTGGGATTTCCCTGGTTACAATTGCATAATCCACAATTTGATTGGCAAAAATGCGAAATCTCTGCTTGGTCTCAGTTCTGTATGGACAAGTGCGTCACTCATCCAGTTAAGGTCTTGTGCACCTCCCCTTCAGTTCCAGATGAATATCAGCAGTTTGGCGATGTTTTCAGTAAGGGTGAGGCTGGCACTTTACCTCAACATAGACCATATGATTGTTGCATTGATTTGCCTCCTGGAGTGGTGCCCCCTAGGGGACGCACGTACCCATTGTCTTGTGAGGAGAACCAAGCTATGGAAGAATATATTTCTGATGCCCTTGCTAGAGGGATCATAAGGAAATCTACCTCCCCGGCGGGGGCCGGGTTCTTTTTTGTAAAAAAGAAAAATGGCGAGCTGAGACCATGTATCGATTATCGTGGGTTGAATAAGCTTATGGCAAAGAATGCTTATCCGATACCACTCATCACCGAGCTGTTTGACAGACTCAAGGGTTCCTCGATTTTCACCAAATTAGACCTACGGGCGGCATACAATTTGGTTCGAATCAGAGCCAGGGATGAGTGGAAAACTGCCTTTAATACAAGATCTGGGCATTATGAGTATTTAGTCATGCCGTTCGGTCTGTGTAATGCACCCGCAGTATTTCAGGAACTGATCAATGACGTTCTCAGAGATATGTTACAGTCATGTGTCGTGGTCTACCTTGATGATATACTAATTCACGCTAAAGATTTATCACAACACATTAAGGATGTGTCTGAAAATATTGCTACGATTACGCATAAATAAATTGTTTTGTAAATTGGAGAAATGCGAGTTTCACAGAACCAGTGTGCCATTCTTGGGGTTTGTTATTGGCAAAGATGGCATTGCTATGGACAAGGAAAAGTTAACTGCAGTCTTACAATGGCCAAGGCCTAAGAATCTTAAGGCTATTCAGCGATTTCTGGGCTTCGCTAATTATTATAGGAAGTTTATTAAGAACTTCTCTTCCATTGTTAAACCTCTGACCTTACGCATAAGGGTGCCAATCCATCTTTTTGGCCGGTAGTTGCGGAGGAAGCCTTTAAAAAGTTGAAGTTGGCTTTTGCTAATGCTCCTGTGTTATCCCACCCCAACCCATCACTCCCGTTCACCTTGGAGGTTGACGCCTCAGATATTGGGGTTGGGGCAGTGCTTTCTCAACTACACATCAAAGGTGGAACACTCAGACCCTGTGGGTTCTTTTCTAAAAAATTGACTGGAGCTCAGAGCCATTATGAAATAGGGGACAGAGAATTATTGGCCATTATCCTTGCTCTTAAAGAATGGCGTCATTTACTTGAAGGCACAAATAATCCTGTTTTAATCCTGACGGATCATAAAAATCTGACATCTTTCTGAGGCCAAGAGATTGTCCTCTCGCCAGGCCAGATGGGCACTGCTTCTGTCTGCAGAGACCAATTGTTATGGTCCCTTTCTCAGTTATTTTGGTGGCCTTCTATGAGATCAGATTGTGCCGATTTCACTAACACCTGTGCCACTTGTGCCCGTGCCAAAACCCCTAGACATCTCCCGGTGGGCCTACTTCAGCCGGTTCCTAATGGTGATTGCCCCTGGTCTCTCGTTTTCATTGATTTTATGGGAGAATTGCCCACGTCTAGAGGCTATTCCTTCATATTCATGGTGTTTCGGTTGCATGGAGTACCCAGAGTACTGGTGTCCAACAGGGGGAGCCAGTTTGTGTCCAGGTTCTGGAGGGCATTTTGCGAACAGATGGGCATACAGCTTTCCTTCTCTTCTGCTTATCATCCCCAGACTAATGGAGCCGCTGAACGTGCCAATCAAGGCTTGGAACAGTTCCTACGCTGTTTCGTTACTGACCATCATGACAATTGGGCCGACTTGTTGCCTTGGGCAGAGTTGCCACGAACTGTGCGGTTAATTCCTCGACTGGGAGCTCTCCGTTTCTGATTAATTATGGGTTCCAACCCTGTTTGCTCCCAGACTCCTTTCAGACGCAGCAGACTCCAGCTCTGGATGAGCATATTGAGCAACTCCGTTCCACATGGGCACAAGTTCAGAGGGCACTTGGTCAGTCTTTTCAGCGCCATGCCAATCGCAGAAGGCTTCCAGCGGTTTCCTTCCAGGCTGGGGACAGAGTATGGCTTTCCTCCAAAAATCTTAAGCTTCAAGTCCCATCTAATAAGTTGGCACCTCGATTTATTGGACCATACAAGATTATCAGTAAGATTAACCCTGTTTCTTATGTCTTGGACATACCCGCATCTATGCGTATTCATAATGTTTTCCATGTATCTCTCCTTAAGCCTCTCATATACTACTACACCTGTGGTGCCAGGGCCTGTCAAGGTTGAGGGTCAGGAGGAGTACGAGGTGCAGCGTATCATTGATTCCCGAAGGCTTAGAGGAAGGGTACAGTACTTGGTTCATTGGAAAGGTTATGGTCCTGAGGACCGATCTTGGGTGGACAGTAAGGACCTTCATGCACCCAGGCTACTGCGGATTTTTCATGCTAAATACCCTCAGAAACCCAGACCCTACTCTAGGAGAGGGGGTCTTTGAAAGGGGGGTACTATCACGGTGCCCGTGATTGCTGCATTTATGTGTCTATTACCTGTAGGGGGCTCCCACTGGCTGTTTGCCTTGAGCCCGCCTCACATTGCCTTTTTAAACCTTGCCTGGGCACCCTCTGGTTGCCCTTTCATGTTGTCTCTGACAGCAGTCTATTTCTCATACCTGCTTCTACGTTTGGCCCTGTTCCTGTGTTGCTGAGACGTTCTGTTCCTGAGTTACTGCTTGCTGTATCCGTTCCAGTCCAGTTCCGGTTGTCATCGCTGAGGCTGCTGTTCCTGCCGTCAGTCTTCACCTGCCGTTCCTGATCCGGTTGTCCTGTTCTGCTGGTTCCTGTGTTTCTGCTAGCTGTGGCGACATTGTCATCTGTCGCCTTAGCGACATTTCGCTACACTGTTGGCTCCCAGCGTGCGGACGCTGGTTTGCTCCATCGGCCTTGCGGCCCAAATCCATACTGTTGGTTCCCAGCGTGCGGACACTGGTTCGCTCCATTGGCCTTGCAGCCTGATACTATACTGTAGGTTCCCAGCGTACGGATGCTGGTTCGCTCCTTTGGCCTTGCGGCCCAGATCCATACTGTTGGTTCCCAGCGTGCGGACTCTGGTTCGCTCCATTGGCCTTGCGGCCTTCTAGTATACTGAAGGTTCCCAGCATGTGGGCGCTGGTTCGCTCCATTGGCCTTGCAGCCCAGATCTATACTGTTGGTTCCCAGCGTGCGGACGCTGGTTCGCTCCATTGGCCTTGAGGCCTGATACTATATTGAAGGTTCCCAGCGTGCGGGCGCTGGTTCGCTCCATTGGCCTCACGGCCCAGATCAATATTGGTTGTTCCCAGTGTGCGGACGCTGGTTCGCTCCTAAAGCCTTGCGGCTACATTCTTTATTGTTGGTCCCAGCGCGCGGGCGCTGGGTCGCTCCATTAGCCTTTCGGGCTTATGTATTTTCCTGTTGTCACCAGTATATGACACTGGTTATTCCTTTACCCAAGGGCGTGCTTGTTGCTTGTTCCCCCCAGCGTGCGGTCGCTGGTTCGCTCCATTACTGTACCATGCTAAGTTATGCTGGTTCCCAACGCGCGGGCGTTTGTTTGCTCCATGACCTGTGGTCTCACTCATAATTACTCATTGTCTCTAGTTCTTGCACTTGAGGCCTCTCAGTGCGCTGTCCAGTCCTAGACAGCATCCATTCTGTTGTACACGGGTACTGAATGTCAGATTCCAGTGAAACCACTGACCAGGTAGCCTATCGATTAGTCTCCACTGTCTATTGCCATTCTGACCGTCTCTGTGGTCATAGTGATTGTCACCCTCCTTTTGGGCTGCCTTGCCCGGTATTTTGGTAAGGCCGGTAGAACCATTACAGTGCTATCTCAAGGTTACCTTACCCGGTATTGTCAAGGCCGTTAGAGCCTACTATCTTGTTACTCCGACTGGCTGCCTTGCCTGGTATATTGGTAAGGCCAGGAGAACCACCAATTATTCCATCACAAGGTTGCCTTACCCGGTATTGGCAAGGCCGGTAGAGCCAAGTACAACTGTTCTAGCAGACTGCCTTGCCCGGTATATTGGCAAGGCCGGTAGAGCCTATCTTTTCCTGTCAGGCTGCCCTACCCGGTATTTGGCAGGGCTGGTAGAGCCACCTATTGATTTTATTTCAGGTTGCCTTGCCCAGTATATTGGCTTTACTTTGCATGAACATTTGCTTATGCTCTATATTGTCTGCATATGTGTAAATACCCTATGGGATTGTCTTTAACTTTCAATAAAGTTGTGTTTTAACCTAACTTCACGTCTGAGAGTCAATACAAACCGTGACACGCTCTCTGTGTACCGATCCAGGCTTTGGCTGACTACCGCTCTCTGATACTGATCCAGGCATTGGCTGACTAAAGCTCTTGTGCTCCCCTCGCTATTGTTGTCAGTCCTCTCATATTTGTTGCCTCCGGTTGCGCTACTCTCTGCCTGTGTATCAGTGTGGACTCCGATACCAGTCTGTGCTATCTGGTCACTAGCGGTTACTGTTGTCAGCTCATTACACTACTCTCAGCCTGTGATTCTCTGTGGCCTCCGTTACGTACACCCAGTCTGTGCTCTCCATTCACTAGCGGTTACAGTTGTCAGCTCATACACTACTCTCAGCCTGTGATTCTGTGTGGCCTCCGTTACGTGATACCCAGTCTGTGCTCTCTGGTCACTAGCGGTTTCTGTTGTCAGCTCATTGCACTACGCTCAGCCTGTGATTCAGTGGGGCCTTTGTCAGTACCATTTCCCGTAGACCATTTCCCAGTCTACGGTGTTACTACCTGTCAGTACTCTCTCTGCTGATCCAGATACCAGGCTGCCTTACCCGGTATTCGGTAAGGCCGGTAGAGCCTCCTCTGTTCCTTGTTGCACCAGTCTCCAGGCTGCCTTAACCGGTATTCGGCAAGACCGGTAGAGCCTCCTCTGTTCCTTGTTGAGCCAGTCACTAGGTTGCCTTACCCGGTATTCGGTAAGGCCGGTAGAGCCTCCTCTGTTCCTTGTTGCACCAGTCACTAGGCTGCCTTACCCGGTATTCGGTAACGCCGGTAGAGCCTCCTCTGTTCCTTGTTGCACCAGTCTCCAGGCTGCCTTACCTGGTATTTGGTAAGGACAGTAGAGCCTCCTCTATTACTGTCGCACCAGTTACCCGGCTGCCTTACCCGGTAATTGGTAAGGCCGGTAGAGCCGCATTATTTGTATTGCTATCTGTATGCCCTGACCGGTGTCAAACTATCTTACTGCTGCTTGTAGAGTTTGGACCCGTGTAAGGCCTTGTTGCGCTTTATCTTGCCTAATAAAGCTTTTCTATTTTATCCTACCAAATTGTCTGAGTGTTCATTAAAACCGTGGCAGGACCTTTTCAGCCCTGGGAGAGAATCATGCAGCCCATGTGTCTCCCCTTCTAGGAGGAGTCTCTCTGAGGTTTCTTCCATTCAATGGTAATCTGAAGTAAGAAGACCTGCAAAAAAGGTTAGCAACCCTTTGAGTGATATGGTCCACTTGTCCCACAGTTTTGAGTTATTGGAGTATATTGGCTGTTTGGTAGCATTTAACCCCTTCCATGCTTTATTTTGCTGGGTTGGGACCTTTTTCCACACTTTCCCTTTGGGTTTATGTGTTACTTATGCTTTATTTGGGTTCTAAAGGTGTTTTTAGCACTTTGAGATCTTTTGTTTCTTAGCGTTTATTTGAATTCTAAGGCATGCTTTATCGCATAGCTGCAATGCTCCATTAATTTCTATGGAACAGACTGTTTGGGATATATCTCTGCAACCGCTCTATGTACCAAATTGTGAGACAGTTAATTATTTTTCTCTACCCTTGCCTAACACTCCAGTGGACATTCCTAGTGTCTTGGGGGTCTGGGGGGCACTGTGTTTTGGGAAGGATCTAACAGGTAAGACTAAACTCCTCTTCTCTATCATCCAATATAGCTTACAGGTACCATGGGGATGTACCAACATGGGTGGAAAGAAAAGGAAAGGACTAAGCGCCGGTCCCCATTATACCAGAGTTCCCATGGACTATCCAGGACATGGAACAGCCCAAACTAACGAAGTGTCAACAGACACTGAATATAAGTACACAGCACACAATATATATACATATCGTCCTAGACAGGCAAAACTGCCTCCAGGACTTTCCTGCCAAAGCTGGCTTCAGCTGGCTTCCAGAACATCCACACGGTACTGTCTGGCAAAGCTGTGCACAGAAGACCAAGTGGCTGCCTTGCACAGATGATCAGCAGAGGCCTGATTCTTGTAGGCCCAAGAGGCCCCAACAGACCTAGTAGAGTGTGCAGTGATGCAGAAGAGAACCGGTTTCCCTTTGAGCTAATAAGCCTTGCGGATGGTAGACTTGATCCAAGATGCAATAATCACCTTGGACGCCGCCAAACCAGCCCTGGGACCCTCAGGGATGACAAATAAGGCATCAGTCTTATGGATAGACTCAGTGCGGAACATGTAAAACTTGAGGCAAAGCACCACATCCAACAAGTGGAGATCCCTCTCCTTGTCAGATTTAGGGTCAGGACAAAAGGAAGGCACAACAATCTCCTGATTGATGTGGAACTCAGAGAACACCTTAGGAAGAAACTCCCGAGAGGTACAGAGAACAGCCTTATCCTTGTAAAACACCAGGAAAGGCGGCTTGCAGGACAGAGACCACAGCCAAGATAAAGCCATCTTCCACGTCAAAAGACATAAAGGAACGGTAGACAAGGACTCAAAGGGAAGTTGTTGCAAAACCCCCTTAAACAAATTAAGGTCCCACTGAGGAGTAGGAGCCTTATAAGCAGGAAAAGTAGGCAACCCTCTGAAAGAAGACCTTGACATCCTACAAGGTGGCAATGCATCTCTGAAAAAAGACAGAGAGCTGAGGTCTGCACCTTCAAATAGCTAAGGCTAAGACCCTTGTTCATGCCATCCTGCAAAAAGGAAAGGATAGCTGGCAGATCAAACTCCTGAGAGGACAGATCCCTGTCCACATACTATGAATGGAAAAGGAACCAAACCCTGTGTGGTAGGCCTTAGAGGAGACCGGTTTCCTAGCCTGGCCTTAGTGGAGACCATTTCCAAAGAATAGCCTTCCTTCCTCAAGATGGTGGCTTCAACCGCCATGCCGTTAAAGCCAGTGGTCTACATCTTCCTTCCATAGGTAACCCTGAAGGAGGAGATCCGGTCTGCATGGCAGAGGAAATGTTTCCTGAGCAGACAGCACCAGTAGTTCTGGGAACCAAGGTTGCCTGGTCCAGTAAGGAGCTATCAGGATGGCAGATACCCCATCCATCTGAATCTTCCGCAGCACTCTGGCAAGAGAGGAAGTGGAGAAAAGATGTAAGCCAGATGAAAATGCCAGGGAATCAACATCCACTGCAAACGCCAGGTGATCCCTCCATCGCTAACAGAAGAACTGAGCTTTCCGGTTGTCCCTGGTGGCCATCAAGTCTATGCAAGGAAGACCCAACTTCTGCACTAGGTCAAAAACCTCGAGGTGTAGTTCCCATTCCCCTGGATCCACTGTGTGGCAACTGAGGAAGCCTTGTAGGAAATTTTCTACACCTGGGATGTGCAAGGAGGAAATGGCAGGTACATGTGCTTCTGCCCAAGACAAAATAGCCTTGACCTTGCACCAAGCAGCGGAGCTTCTGGTACCTCCTTGCTTGTTGATGTATGCTAAGGCCGTAGTATTTTCGGATTTGTCCAGGACCGGGCATCCATATGGTGAGAGGACCAGTACCTCAGAGCATGAGATATTGCTCTGAGTTCCAAGATGTTGATTGAAAGAAGGGTCTCTTCCAGTGACCAATGACCCTGGACACTCAGGTGACCCAGGACTGCACCCCACCCAAACAGTCTGGCTTTCATCACTAAGGTCCATTATGGAATCACAAATAGCCTCCCGTTTTCCAGGTTACATAGGTCCAACCACCAGTGGAGACCCAGATCCAGAAGATCCGGATTCCCCCCTGGAAACTTGGATCACAAACCTCTGAAGGTCTCTGGCATGGGCCATTACATAAGGCACTGCTTCCATGGTGGATATCATCTTCCCCATTAGAGAAGAGAACTTCTTTGTTGGAGCCGACGTCCATGTCAGAGCTGAAGACACCTTGCGGGTGAACTGCTGAACTGACTCCCCCGTCAGATAGACCATACTCCGCAGAAAGTTGAACCGAAGCCCGAGGAAGATCAAGTTCTGAGAAGTGAATGGAGCAGACTTGTCCATATTCAGGACCCAACCGTGGTGAAGGAGGATCTGAGCACCTTCCTGAACTTGGCAGTCCAGTAGATCCCGGGAGGAAGCCTTCAGGAGGAGATCATCCATATACGGAGTCACTTGAATCCCCTTGGTATGCAGGAAGGCAATTAATGCCCCCAATATCCGGGTGAACACCTGAGGAGCCGTGGTGAGCCCAAGCAGTAGGGAGGTGAACTGGAAGTGCCCTAGATCGCAAGAGAACCTGAGGTACTTTTGACTCTGGGTGAATAGGGATGTGCAGGTAAGCATTCTGCAGATCCAGAGAGGCCAGAAATCCCCCTGGACACATCACTGCAAATGACAGTGCGCAAGGAATCCATCTTGTAGCGAGTCTTGATCACAAACAAATTGAAATCCTTCAGGCCCAGGATAGAACGGCAGTCGCCGCCCTTTTTGGGAACAACAAATAGGTTGGAATAGAAGCCAAAACATTTCTCTGGTTGAGGAACCGGAGCCAGAACCCTGTTGTCCAAGAGAGCCTGAACTGCCCCATTGAAAAGTCTGAATTGTTCCTGTACCTGAGAGGAGCGAGAAGGGAAGAACCTGAAGGGAGGCATGGATTGAAAGGGAATCCTGTACCCCATGGAAACCACCTGTAATACCCACTGATTCGCAACAGAGCCTGTCCAAGTACTTAAAAAGTGATGAAGGCAACCTCCCACCAGGGTGTGCAGACCATGGTTCAGCAAGTCATGCCGAAGGAGGTTTGTAGAGTTTGGGCTTCGTGGAGGTGTGTTTGGACCTCGATTGTGGCTTGGGCGTGGAGCGAGGGGCCTGAGGCACTGCCGGATTTGGCCTATGTCATTTACTTTGGTGGGGACGAAAAAGGCAATACCTTTTGACCTGAGGATTGCGCCTAGGAATCTGAGACAACAAGGTGCTCTTGCCTTCAGTGGCTTCACTGATGGGGTTCTTCAGTTCTGGGCCAAAAGAGAGGTACCCTGAAAAGGAAGAGAAATCAGATTTCTTAGAAATCAAGTCAGCCGACCAGATTTTAAGCCACACGTACGCCTGGCAGCCACCGAGAAGGCAGAGGCCTTTGCTTCTAGGCTAATGGAGTCAAAGAAAGCATCAGTAACATAGTGCTGTGCCTCAGAATTATTGGCCAAAAGAGACAAAAGGTCAGCCTTAGGGCCCCCTTATGAACTGCATCAGTTAGCTGTTCAGTCCAAGCAGCAATAGCCCTATTGACCCAAGCAGAAGCCAAGGTGGGCCTCAGATGCACCAAAGGCAGAGAAAGTAGCTTTTAAGATGGCCTCAAGCTTTCTATCAGTCAAATCCTTTAGCGCTGAAATGTCTGCAACAGGCAATGCAGTGGACTTAGAAACCCTAGAATTAGGGGAATCAACCTGATGAGGCCTAGCCCACTGAGCCAAAGCTGCATCAGAAAAGGGATACAGCTTAGAAAACCTCTTGGAAAGATTAAGACACTTGTCTGGAGGCTTCCATTCATCCATTATAATCTGATCCAGAATGGAATTAGACGGAAAGACAGTACAAGACTTCTTACACCTTTGAAAGACATCAGAAGTAGACTGAGGCTCTACAGGGGTAGATGGAATGTACAAAGTAGTTAAAACCACCTTATTGAGGCCCTCAGCAGAGAGTTCAGGGTCAGCTTCAAAGGGGTCACCATAAAATTGTGAGGAAGCCACTGCTGAGCACACACCTCAGACTCTGCATCTGAAGCCTCCACAGAGGAATCAGATAAATCAGGAATACCAGGGGCCTTAGAAGCCACATGTCTGAATGAAGTGGGGGGGTCTCCAGGATTGGAGAACCCTCTGAAGAGAAAGAGGAAACTGTGCCATAGAGGACTTTAAGTACTTGACTTTAAGTGGCTCTTGTTCATGGCTGGAGGGCCCTGGCGGCAAAGAATGGCCCACAGCACATGAAGGGAATAAATGACCTGATTATTCTCTGGGAAGCTCTGTTTGACATGAGGAACAGTAAGTAAGGAGAGGGGTCAAAGACACCCCTGAGTCCTTAGCCTTAGGCCTAGCTCTATGACCTAATGGATCACACATTCTTACAGGAGAAAAAGGGTCTTACAGTAAAGGAGAAACCAAATACTGTTATCCAGATTAAATAATTCACCCAGAAAGCCAAAAATGTACTTATCTGGCAAGAGAAGAGTTAACATGAGGAGAAGCGTAGAGGAGACCAAGTCCTGCGTATGATACTCGTGCAAAGGAAAAAGAAAATGGCGACCGAAAAGGCAGCCAATCAGCGAACAGCTTGTGAAGCGGGAGTTTATGGGAAATGTAGTTTTCCCAAAACAGAGTACCAAAGAGAGAACCCACCCTGGACCCCGAAGACACTAGGAATGTCCACCAGAATGTTAGGCAAGGGGAGATGAGAAGAATGAACCGTCTCAACTTGGTACATAGAGAGGTTGCAGAGATATGTCCCAAGCAGTCTGTTCCATAGAGATTAATGGAGCATTGCGTCTATGCGGTAAAGCTTGTCTTGGAATTCAAATATACGCTAAGAAACTAAAACTCTCAAAAAGTGCTAAAAACACCTTTAGAAGCCAAATAAAGCACAAGGAACACATAAACCCAAAGAGAAAGTCTGGAAAAAGGTCCCAACCCAGAAAAATAAGGAATGGAATGGGTTTAAATGCTACCAAACAGCCAAAATACTCCAATAACTCAAAACAGACAACATAGAAACACCCAACATGAGTGTAGGAGTTATGAGGAGAAACTACAGAAAGACTCCTGTGTGGAGGGGAACTGTGGGACAAATGGACCATGGCACTCAAAGGGTTGCTCAACTTTTTTTGCAGATTACCATTGAATGGAAGAAGCCTCAGAGATCCTCCTTCTGGAGAGAGAGAGAGAGAGAGAGAGAGAGAGAGAGAGAGAGAGAGAGAGAGAGAGAGGGAGAGGGAGAGGGAGAGGGAGAGGGAGAGGGAGAGGGAGAGGGAGAGGGAGAGGGAGAGGGAGAGGGAGAGGGAGAGGGAGAGGGAGAGGGAGGGAGAGGGAGAGGGAGAGGGAGAGGGAGAGGGAGAGGAGAGAGAGAGAGAGAGAGAGAGAGAGAGAGAGAGAGAGAGAGACATGGGCTGCATGATTCTCTCCCAGGGCTGAAAAGGTCTACAAAAAGCACCTGTTAACTGGGCAATCCGCCAGGGGAAGCCAGTAATGGTAATCCACCTAATGGGGGAATTTTTACACCCCATATCTAAATAAAAATAATAAAATAACTGAAAACTAAGCAGAACTGTTCACAGCCTTCCTACCAGGATGATGAAACAAATCTTATCTGGAAGGGAGTGGCTAGGTAGCCTGCTATGGAGGAGAGGGAGGCTCCACCCCTGCACTTCTTTGAAGAATTGTTCCAGCCTAGTGGGAGGAGAGGTCGCCTCCTCATGGCACCTGTAAGCTATATTGGATGATAGAGAAATCCATTTTTCTGCCTTGACAAATAGCTTGGCATACACAATGTGAGGCTTCTGAGGATGAACAACAGCAGCACAATGGCCTGTCCTACGGCTAGTCACTGCTCACAAACATCACGTTTTAGCTCTTCAGTGCCATTACAGATGAGAAATTTCCATGTACATATTAGACTAATCCCACCCTTGCTCTCAGTGCCTAGGGAATCCAGCTGTACCCTCCTGACAAGGCACAACAAGGCCAAAACGTATGTCAGGGGTTAGCTGGTGTTCCCTTGCAGGGGAGAGTTGCCTGTCATTTTGGAACTGGACCGCCATTTTGGGTGGGATTAGTCTAATATGTACATGTAAATTTCTCCTCTGTAATGGTGCTAGAGAGCTAAATCATGATGTTTGAGTGCTGACTAGCCATAAGACAGGCCATTGTGCTGTTTGTCCTCAGAAGCCTCTCACATTTTGTATGCTAATTATGAATATTCTTAGGGGTCTTCCTAAGAGACATGGACCCCTTGCTCTCAGTGCCTAGGGAATCCAGCTGCACCCTCCTGATGAGGCCCAACAAGGCCGAAACTTACATCGGGGGTTAGCTGGTGTTCCTGTGCAGGGGAGACTTGCCTGTCATTTTGTAACAGGACTGCCCTTTTGGGCGGGATTAGTCCAATATGTACTGTAACGGAAGCTGAGAAGGGACCGCGTCGCCTTCCGCCGTCGTTCCCGGGTCTCTCCTTCTCGCCGCAGATAAGCGCCGTCGGATGCACCAGTTGAAGTATGGACAGTCACTGGAAACAGCCGCAGGATTGCTGGAGGCAGGGAAGAGTCCACGTCGCTGCCTGACAGTCCACAAAGTTAGGTCGCAGGAAACTGGCAGCAGGCAGTCGGCGATTCAGGATACTTGGCGCAGATGGGTATCAGAGTGGATACTTTAGACCATAAGCAATACAAGACTCCAGGACTCCTTGTTCACTCCAAAACAGAACTCTCTTTATTGAACCAAAGCACACATATTTATACAGTTTCAAACCACACTAACTTAGAGCACAGTACAGGAGACTTAATTCAATCACAGTTCATCAATAGGACACAGCAAATGGTAGGGCAGAATACAATGGAGTAGTCACAGGGATAATTCAGTCACCACAAAGGGTCCAAGAACCAACAACAAATGATTCAGGGAAACATAATAGGGCAGACATGATTGGATTAATCACACAGCAGGGGGCCACAAGACAGTGCTCAATACAATGACTTGAGTAATTAAGCAAAAGGCTTGGGGGACTACAAAACATATTGAAAGTAAATATGCTCAAACTCAAATGATTAACCCTTTGCAGGTCAGAAGAGTTTGCAGCACCCAAGCCTTGAATTGTTCTTTCCTCTGGTACAGCTGCCTATCCACATAAGGCTAGCCAAAGTCTCTTAGTCCAGGATAAGGGCTTGAGAGATCGTATGCCAGGGCACAAAGGAGTGTCCAATATCCATAATCCTTGGGCCCAGGGGTGAATAAATGCCATGCCCAGACAAGAGCTCCCAGTAACGGGTAGGATCCGTTACATTTCTCCCCCTTTTGGTTCCAAGCCAGCGGGTGCGGTAGTAAACGCTGGCTGGGAGCTGTAGGAGGGCATGGAGGTGGTGAGGCACTTGTCTGGACAGTGCACTAGTCCGAAGGCCTTGGTCCTAGGCCAGTTTCTACTGAGGTGCCCCTTGTCCTGGGCCAGTGGTTAAAGTAGTCTTTCTGTTCTGGGCCAGGGGAAAACATGAGCCCTTTGTCTGGGCCAGGTAGGGGGAAACAAGGCCCTGGTCCTGGGCCAGGGAAACAATTGCAAGTCCCTTTGTCCTTAATCCTGGGCCAGAGGGTGAAGCAGTCTTTTTGACCTGGGCCAGGGGAAAACATGAGCCCTTTGTCTGGGCCCGGTAGCGGTGTACAGGGCCCTTGTCCTGGGCCAGTGAAGAAAATGCCAGTTCCTGTGTCCTTAAACCTGGGCCAGGGGAACTGATGCCTGTTTGTCCTGACAAACATCAAAACAGGTGGCCTCTCCTGGGCCCTTCTCCAGGCAGTGCTGAAGTCAAATCCTTCTGGGTCTGGGGCCAGTGGCTCAGGGTCAAGAGCCAGTCTATAAGGGGGATCTTCCTGGGGCAATTGTGTCTCTGGCTTCTGTGCATCAGAGTGTGGGGAGAGAGGCATATCTCCCCCTTTTAGTTGGGCCACTGCCCCAGAGGAACAGGAGAGGATGTTTGTCCCACTCTCCTGGGCTGGGGCAACATTCTGGGACACATTCCCACCCCCCAGGCAGAGCTCAGGAAATTCAGGGGCCCCAGCAACATCCCTGATGAGGACGGTGGTCCCACTCACCAGATCAGGGCCCAAAGGGGAATTGTTGGGGAGCGCCTTCTTGGGGCTTCTGGTGAGCTTGCTCCCACTCACCAGTGTCAGGGCAAAACAAGGGGTGGTGTGCTCACTCCTACACACCACAGCAGGGGGTTCACAGGACCCGGTGAATTTGCTCCCCTCCACCAAGCCAGGGGTCACAGGGAAAGGGAACACAATCGTTGGGCTGGGGATGAGGACTGTTGATCCACTAATCCCAGCCAAGGTTTCACATGACCTGGTGCGCTCGCTCCCACGAACCAAGCCAGGGGTTACAGGGGGACTGGAGAGCTCGCTCCTACTCTCCAGCATGAGGAACTTGGGGCAACATCCAGGGTTTCCAGGGGCAGTAGCAGCACTGCAGAGTGGCAGCCTGCTGTACCCCTCTTCTTCTTGGCCCCTCACATCAGGGCCATCTCTTGTCTTCTGGAGGAGGGCAGTCTCAATCCTCCTCGCAATCTTAGTCACATACCTGGAGAAGACACTCTTCCCCTTCTCCAGGGCAATAGCAACAGGGGACGGACTGGGGCTGCTGGTGGGGACCTGCATCTCCTTCACCACAGCAGGGGTTTCCCAGACCCTGGTGAGCTCGCTCCCACTCACCAGGTCAGGGTTTACAGGGGGGCTGATGGGGCACTCTTCTCCACCCATCAGTTCACACAACATATCCTCAGGAGGGCCAGCAGCACTGCTCTCTTCCAGTCCGCTGGGGTCCTCCTCTTGTAGGCCATCACTTTCCAGGGCCTTCTCTGCCTTGAGGGAGACCGCAGTCCCATCCCTCAAGGCGGCATCCTCTGTGGCCCTGGAGAGCACATACTGCTCCGCTTCCAGGGCATTTTCCACAATAACAGGGGGCATCACTTTGGGGCAGCTGGTGAGCTCTTCCACACTCACCACAGCAGGGGGTTCACAGGGACTGATAGGCTCTCTCCTACCCATCAGTTGGGACATACAATTGCTGCTGGTGGGGACCTGCATCTCATCCACCGCAGCTGGAAAGACAGGGGAAGGGGCAACATGCCTATCAGGGGAGACATCTGTCCCATCCCCTGATGCAGAGGCATCTTCTTGGCTGAGGAGGAACGAATTCCCACTCCTCAGCTCAGGCAACACACAGTCCAGGGGCAAAGGGGTATCAGGAAGGACGATTTTCCCACTTCCTGATGCAGGGGCAACAACAGGGGCACTGGTGAGGAACGAATTCCCACTCACCAGTGTGGAGTGAACAGGGGTAACACAATCCTGGCCCTCAAAGTCGCTGAAGTCCTCCTCAGATGCATTACCCCCCCCATTCTTCTTCCTCTTTTTGGAATTCCCGGACCTCTCGAATGAACCCAGCATATAGTTGCTCCAGGTCCCATTCACATCCTGCCAGAATATCCAAATTTCCCTGGCAGTCCGCAGGAATGTATCCACCAAAACGGTCCTCTCTTTTGTCCCGGATCTCCCAGTATCTGCTGGAGTCAGGGCACCCAAAAGTAGAGTCCATGTGGTAGGCGTTCCATACCAGCCCTTGGATGTCCCATCGCAAGCGTGCTGGGCACCAGTCAAAAAGGCCCTCGGATCCATATTCCTGGTCCAGGTATTTAACAAAGTCCCAGTACTCCTCCTGTACTCTGAGCTCCTCTGTAATGCACGCATCCAACTCTGGAACGAAGTCGTAGATAACATCACCCAGCTGGGTACACCACTGTATTCGGATGGCGCTGTAGCGATCCTCGTATGCTCCCAGAGTGTCTGCCAGCACTGTTTCATCTGCCATGCCTCAATTGCTGCACCCAATATGAAGGAGAAATCCCACCGCTATGCCACCAAAGTAACGGAAGCTGAGAAGGGACCGCGTCGCCTTCCGCCGTCGTTCCTGGGTCTCTCCTTCTCGCCGCAGATAAGCGCCGTCGGATGCACCAGTTGAAGTATGGACAGTCACTGGAAACAGCCGCAGGATTGCTGGAGGCAGGGAAGAGTCCACGTCGCTGCCTGACAGTCCACAAAGTTAGGTCGCAGGAAACTGGCAGCAGGCAGTCGGCGATTCAGGATACTTGGCGCAGATGGGTATCAGAGTGGATACTTTAGACCATAAGCAATACAAGACTCCAGGACTCCTTGTTCACTCCAAAACAGAACTCTCTTTATTGAACCAAAGCACACATATTTATACAGTTTCAAACCACACTAACTTAGAGCACAGTACAGGAGACTTAATTCAATCACAGTTCATCAATAGGACACAGCAAATGGTAGGGCAGAATACAATGGAGTAGTCACAGGGATAATTCAGTCACCACAAAGGGTCCAAGAACCAACAACAAATGATTCAGGGAAACATAATAGGGCAGACATGATTGGATTAATCACACAGCAGGGGGCCACAAGACAGTGCCCAATACAATGACTTGAGTAATTAAGCAAAAGGCTTGGGGGACTACAAAACATATTGAAAGTAAATATGCTCAAACTCAAATGATTAACCCTTTGCAGGTCAGAAGAGTTTGCAGCACCCAAGCCTTGAATTGTTCTTTCCTCTGGTACAGCTGCCTATCCACATAAGGCTAGCCAAAGTCTCTTAGTCCAGGATAAGGGCTTGAGAGATCGTATGCCAGGGCACAATGGAGTGTCCAATATCCATAATCCTTGGGCCCAGGGGTGAATAAATGCCATGCCCAGACAAGAGCTCCCAGTAACGGGTAGGATCCGTTACATGTACATAGAAAATTCTCCTCTGTAATGGCACTACAGTGCTAAAACGTGATGCTTCTGAGCGGTGACTAGCCGTAGGACAGGCCACTGTGCTATTGTTCGTCCTCAGAAGTCTCTCACATTTTGAATGTTGACAAATAATTGATTCTCCCTCAAACTCTGAAGAACTATATGAACATGCTTCTGATGCTGTTGCTGAGATGAAGAAAAAAAAATGAGTATATCCTCAAGATAGACTACGACAAATGAAAGTAAAATGTCCCTGAAAATGTCATTAACAAAATGCTGGAAAACTGAGGGGGAGGTAACAGAGACCAAATGGCATGACAAGGTACTCACAGTGGCCGTACAGAGTACTGAATGCCATCTTCCACTCGTAACCTTCTCTGATGCGTATTAAATTGTAGGTCCCCCGCAGATCCAGCTTGGTGAAGATCTTGGCTTCTTTTAAGGCATCAAATAATTCAGGAATTAATGGCAGAGGGTATTGGTTTTTGATTGTAATTTTATTTAAACCTCCGTAATCTATACAGGCCCCGAGAGATCCATCTTTTAGACACAGAAAAGTCCTGCTCCAGCAGGAGACGTAGAGTGTCTAATGAAATTGTTAGCTAGGTTTTTGTTGATGTAGTCAAGGAGTGCTCTATTCTCCAGTTTGGACAGTAAGACAGTTCTGCCCATGGGTGGAACTGTTCCAGGAAGTATGTCTATGGTACAGTTGTACAATCTGTGCAGGGGAAGGGTAGCCACACCTTGCTTAGAAAACACATCAGCAAAATCTCTATAGGGCTCTGGAATGGAGTCCTGAAGCAGGGATATGTTTCACACTTCAACAGAGAGGGTATCACAGTGCCTGTGATTCCTGTCACTCTCAGTTGTGGCTGACATTGATTTGCCGAGTGGGTTTGACCCGCCTCCTGATGACCTTTTTATACCTGGCTATCACATCTGTCAGATGCCCTTTCGTGGTGTTCCTGAGCCAGTAGTGCTGTTGCTGTGTTCCTGTATTCTGAGTTCCTGTGTACCGATTCGGCTTGTCCTGACTATTCTCCAGTGTTCCTGCTTGTGTATGACCCGGCTTGTCTGCGTACCACCCTTGGATCCTGACCCGGCTAGGCTGACGTTCCTGCTTGTGTATGACCCGGCTTGTATGACTACCTCCTACGTGCTCCGACTCGGCCTGGCTGACTTCCTGCTCCGAAGATCGACTTCCAGCTTGTTCCAGTGACCTGCGTTCCAGTTGTCGCCACCGCGACATTATCAGTCTCTGTTGCCCGCTTCAGTGTGACTGCCTTGCCTGGTGTTACCCACGATTAGTGCTGTGCCTCGCTACCCGTGCAGAGCTGTGGTTGAATCTGTGTGCCTTCCTTTCATTGCAGAGCCTTCCAGTAGCGCTGAAGCCTCGAGTAAACGTGCCTTTTAACTCTTGCAGTGCTGCCTCGATTTCACTCTCTCTATCTCCAGTACGAGCCTTGATACCCGTGATACTGCTGCTGAGTTGGCCGCTCACCGTCAGCAAGTCTAGTCTTCCATTGCAGAGTAGTCACATTGTTTGGGCCGTTTGGGCGCCTAAGGCTCTCCGGTGTCGATTACCGGCGATATCCGTAATACAGAGTGGTGGCAGTAAGGCTTCAGTGTTAGCTTATCCGGTACTACGCCCGAGGGGGCTAGTGGCTCTTGCATTCATATTCCAGCATTCAGCAAAGTCTGAGGAGGCTGTTAGCTCTTGCATTGCCGGCCGGTTCCCGTTACGCCCGTGGGAGCTATTTGCACTAGCACAAACCAAAGCAGTTCCAGTAACTACGCCCGTGGGGGCTAAGATGATTCCTATTCTGCTTAATATCCAAACACCTTGGCGAGGCAGTTCGGTCTTCAGTACTTGATGAACTTTGTCTATCCAGCACAGCCTTTTAACATCCAGGGCGTGTCAAACCTCCACATCTGAGACGGACTGCTATCTAGTCATTAACCCCTTGAGGGTTCATATCACCCTACTGCTTACTGTCTTGCATGTATATCTGTTGTGCTGTTACTATTGTAATATCTCAGTTTACCCGATCTGTGTATTACCTACCACCACTAGAGGGCGAACCTGTGCATTATTTTACTTTAAAAATAAAGTGTGTTTTATTTTCACTTACTGGTCTGAGAGTCCTAAAAACCGTTACAGTGGGCTAACTTTGGTCAGGCAAGTGTTGTGACAAAGGACTTCAGCCAATAAACTGGTCAGTTCCCCAATTGATGGTGGGGTTGTGGAGACACAACTAAGGAAGGCCCAGGATCATGGGGCCGTGAGACATGAAATTATGTCAAAATTAGCAGTCTCAGAATGCAGAGCCCCCGTAGTGAGTCGGATCTGAATAGTCTCGGAGGTGACAATACCTGGACCTAAAGGGCTGCCATCTACGGACACCTGGAGTGGAATCTGTTAAATCTCAATGGAATACAATTATGTGAAGCAAAATCCTTGTCCATAAAGAGATTGGCAGCACCTGAGTCTATAAATGCTTGAGTGGGGACTGACCTCTGACCAATGTAGCTGAATTGGAACCATCAAATGTTTAGAGCAGGTCAAAGCAGGTTTATGTACTGGATTAAGGGAGCATCTCTTTGACTCCTTAAGCCCTGGAAGTTTCCAAGGCGAGTACCACATTGTCAAAGCATGTTCCCCTTTAACCCACAAGAAAGACAGAGTCCTTGGGCTCTTTGTTGGCACTTTTCTTCTTCAGTGAGTCTGGTAACTGAACCCACTTCCATAGGCTCTTCTTGGGGCGAAGAGTTCTCAGGAGCTGAAGTGGTTGGAGACCAGTTGCTAACACAGTGAGCTGTCCTTTTCTTGTTGCTGCTCCTGCATGTGCCTGTCTAGCGCTAGACAGGGCATGATAAAACCTTCCAGATCTTCTGGAACCACCTGGTTGGTTAAGGCTTCTCATGCGTTCACTCAACCCTCTGCGGAATGCAGCCCTAAGGGCATCTGGGTTCCAGTCATTTTTGTAAGATAAGGTGCGGAACTCAACCGCATACTGGGCGACAGATCTGGACCCCTGTTGCAGCTCTAACAAGGAAGCGTCTGCGGAGGCTCTATGTCCATGGACAAACACAGTCCAGAAAGTTGCAATTAAGGCATTGGAATCTTCCATTAGTGAAGACCCTTGCTCCACTAGGGGTGAGGCCCAGGTCAATGCTTCATGTTTCAGGAGAGAAATCAGAAAGGCTACCCTGGCAGCGTGTGTACCAAATGACTGCAGCAGGGTTCTAAAGCGGAGATGGCACTGGTTAAGAAAACCTTGGCAATCCGCAGGGTGCCCTGAGAAGCGTTCTGGCAAGGGTATCTTGGGTAGTTCATAAGCAAGAAGAGGACTGGGTGCAGCAGCCTCAGAGGAAGCAGGAACAGGGGAACTCCGGGCTGCCGTGGAAACAGAGGTGGAACATAGCATCTCCAGGGTAGTATCCAATTTATGGTCTAGGGACTAGAGGTTCGAGGCATGTGAGGATAATATCTGGTCCTGTAGTTCTTGCCTGGATTGAATGTGAGAGACCTCTACTGGGTTTATAGATGTCTCAATCTTACTGTCAGATATGGAATCTACCAGGGAAGGTAGGCAGATTGGGAAGCTGGACTGCCCTTCTCCATTCCACAGAGAGAGCTGTGTCATGGTTTCCCAGAATCAAACCAGGAGTACGTATAGTAAAACAATCTTTACTGAATAAAATATAAATACAGTAAATCATAGAACAATGAGTCCTTCTAGTGGCCAACGACTATCAGAAATAGGAGTCTGCCAAAAGTTGGAACGCTCTTAAAGAGACCGGCAGAAGCCTCTGGAGTCTCTATATAATGAATGCCCAGCAGGAACTACAGTAAGAGACTGACTCATGCCTACAATCAGCAGGCAGATCTAGGGATCTCCCTAAAAATGATACGGTAAGGGAGAAGTACTGACTCAAGCCTGCAGTCATTAAGGAGACACCTGTCTCCTTTCTCAAAGGCACCAGAGCGATCCTGACTCACGCCTGCAGTCAGGGAGTAAGGTCTTAACCAGAGCCGAAGGTCTGCACCAGATTGGGTGTCTACTACACACTGGGAGCAAACAGGAGAATAGTCAGACAGAGCAACAGGTCAGCATCAGATCGGAGAGTCATACAAGCCGGGTAATACACAAATAGGTTAGTCAACCAGAGCCACAGGTCTGCACCACATTGGGTGTCTACTATACACAAGGAGCGGGCAGGAGAATAGTCAGACAGAGCCACAGGTCAGCACCAGATTGGATAGTCAGACAAGCTGGGTCATACACAGTTCAGGTAGTCAGCCAGAGCCACAGGTACACACCAGATAGGGTGTCCACTACAAAATGGGAGCAGGCAAAAGAGTAGTCAGAAAGAGCCACAGGTCAGCATCAGATTGGATGGTTAGACAAGCCAGGTCATACAGAGCCCAAACTAAACAGAACTGTTTGTACAACACAAGGGCAACTGAGTCAAGACTCAGACTGCCCTTTAAACCCCTCCTCAGGAAGTAGGTAAGAGGAGCAGGCTCAGAGGAAGGAAGTAGGTAGGAGGAGACTTCAGGAAGCAAGGCCTAAAACAGAGGCCTGCTTCACTCTGAAGCCTCGTGTCTGCAAATGACGCGTGGAATGACTCCGAGTGACTCTGAAGCAGTGGCGCTGGAACCAAGGTAAATTGTGACAGTACTCGCTCTCAAAGGCCTCCTCTTCCCCAAAAAAACAGTACCACTAAGGTCCCTTTCACTTGGTGGTAGACCTGTGTTACATATGGACTAAAGAGAAAAGGATTTAACAATTAAGAACGCTAAAATCCTATTTTCTCTGAAGTCCAATATGGAACACAGGTACCATGGGGATATACTAATGCTAGGCTCCAAGTGGCAGGAAAGGAGAAAGAACCTCATGCATGTTCCCATGATACAGGATTTCCCTAAGACTATCCAGTATCTGAATAACCCACTATCACGGTGCCCGTGCTCCCTTGCTTTTGTTTTCCTGTCCGTTATCCTGTGTAGTGCTCCCATTGGCTGTCCCGTGTTGATCCCGCCCAGTATGGCCTTTATATACTGGGCTCCTGCACCCACACGGTGCCCTTTCGTGGTGTTCCTGAACCAGTGCTAGTTTACTGCTCAGTGTTTCCCAGTGTACTGACTTGGCCTGCCTGACTACTCTTCAGTTTCCAGCTCCTGTGTACCAACCCGGATTGCCTGACTTCTCTTCAGTGTCTGCTCCTGTGTATCAACCCAGCCTGGCTGACGTTCCTGCTCCTGTGTACCAACCCGGCCTGGCTGACATTCCTGCTCCCGTGTACTGACCCGGCCTGGCTGACGTTCCTGTTCCTATGTACCGATCCGGCTTGATTGACATTCCTGCTTCTTCAGCTAGTTGTCGCCTCGGCGACATTCATACTCTACAGGCGATCCAGTTGCACTTGCTAACTAGCACTTGAGTCAGTTCCATTACTGCTCCTGCAGGTTGCCAGTGTCTGCCTCCGTTACTGCTCTGGCAGTGCGCCTTTGGCCTAGTCCTCTGTTACCGTTCATACCGGTTGCAAGTGCTGCCTCCGTTATTGCTCCGGTAGTCGCCATTGGCTTGTCCTCCGTTTCTGCTCCTGCAGGTTGCTAGTGTCCCCCTCAGTTACTGCTCCGGCAGTGTGCCTTTGGCCTAGTCCTCCATTACTGATCATACCGGTTGCAAGTGTCTGCCTCCGTGATTGCTCCGGTAGTCGCCATTGGCTTGTCCTCCACTACTGCTCCTGCAGGTTGCTAGTGTCTGCCTCCGTTACTGCTCCGGCAGTGTGCCTTTGGCCTAGTCCTCCATTTCTACTCTTACCGGTTGCATGTGTCTGCCTCTGTTATTGCTCCGGTAGTCTCCATTGGCTTGTCCTCCGTTACTGCTCCTGCAGGTTGCCAGTGTCTGCCTCCGTTACTGCTCCGGCAGTGTGCCTTGGGCTTAGTCCTTCGTTACTGCTCATACCGGTTGCAAGAGTCTGCCTCCGTTATTGCTCCGGTAGTGTGCCATTGGCTTGTCCTCCATTTACTGCTCCTGCCGGTTGCCAGTGTCTGCCTCCGTTACTGCTCCGGCAGTGCTCATTACTCTATATCTGTGGTACTCTGGCACTTCACGTTGTTCTGCTAGCCTTGGGTGATCATAAGCTCTCTATAAGGTGCTATCTCAGTACCTTCACACATGGGACTGTTTTCACTCATTGATGAACTTTAACTCCTGCAGTACCAGAATCCTGGGAAACTTACTCCTCTTGCCTGACCTGTGTCAGTATATACTGCTTGTACATTTATTTTGTACTGGACCTGTTTGGGCAATTGTATGATTAACCTGTCGTGTGTCTGTATTATACTGTCTGTATACTACAGGCCCTGTGAGGGTTCTTATTGTATTGTGAATTCAATAAAACTGTTTTTATCCTAAACCATTGTGTCTGTGAGTCGAACAAACCGTTACACCCAAGAAACAAGTGTCAACGGACACTGACCTTACACAACACACTAAAAACAAGAGCCAACAAGGCTAAGAAACTACTGAACAACAACTGGAAGAAAAAAAGTGTGCAGGTCTCTAAACAGGCAGAACCACCTGCAGGACCTTCCAGCCAAAGCTGGCTTCAGCGGAGACCAAGACATTGGTATGGTAGTGCTTAGTTAAACTATGCTAGGATGACCAAGTTGTTGCCTTGCACAGCTGTTCAGCCAAGGCCTGGTTCTTATAGGCCCAAAAAGCACACACAGACCTGGTGGAGTGTGTTGTGATCTTGAAGGGAACATGTTTCTTCCTGATTTCATACACCTGGCATATCTTTGCCTTGATCCAAGAGGCAATGAGACCTTAATAGCAGCCTTACCAGCTCTGGGACCCTCTGGGATGACAAATAGAGAGTAAGCCATACCAAGACAACTGCCAAAAAGGAAAACTGTGTTGAGCGTCAATTGGCGGGGAGTCCTCTGCAAAACACCCAGAACCAGGTTAAATTACCATGGGGGAGTGGGATCCTTGAAAGAAGGGAAGGCATGAGCCACCCCTTGATGAAACATTTTGAATTCTGGAATGATGGCAATACATCTCTGAAAAAGCACATACAGCGCCAAGATCTGAACCTGCGGGGCCCTGGATAGTAGCTGGTGCCTGGATACAGGGATACACAATTCAGCGTTGTCACATAGATATATGCTAGTGAGAGGGAGATAGAGAGCAGCTGTGGTTAGCATGGTTGAGGTCAGAATAGTCAAGGTCACGGAAGCCAATGGTCAGGAGTGGAAAGATCAGCTGAAGTCACAAATACCAGAGGACAGGAATATAGAGAACAGCGAGGTAAGGGTCACAAAAGCCAAGGTCCAGTAATCTAATGTAAGAGGTATAGGAGGTGTAACACACAGGTATGACACACAGTGAGCTATGGGGCAAATACAAACAAGCCCTGAGCAAAGGAACTCCCAGGGTTTATATAGAGGTGCTGTGGCTACAAAGAACCTCTTCTAATTAGCTCCTACTGGCAGCCCCCACCCCTCCACAAGTCAACCATTTGTATAAGCACGCTTGAGCTGTGGTGCATCCCCAGCCACACCCCTCCCAGACTGCACTGCTGACACACACGCCGGAGCTGCCAAGCCTCTCAGGACCTGGTGCGCACACAGGAACAGGACCAGGAAGGAACACCAAAGACCCAAGGCATCCATGGGCACATCAGGTGGGGACCTCAGAGTAAGCTGCATCAAGAGATATGAGCCTGACAGAACCTTAAAGGGGAACTACCACCCCGCAATAACTTAACATGAAATCAGTCTTCATCTGGCGATTAGCTGCTTAGTAGCGCTAGTTGCCAGAAATATTACCCGGTTCCAAAGATTTTGGCGTTTTTCTGAGGCTCACATGAGCAGGAAGCACGGACATCTCGTCACAGTGACGTCCGTGCGCCTGTGCTGTCAGTCCCTTTTGGAGCCGGCACATGAGGGGCACAGAGATCCTGAATAGGTCTAAGTCTCCTCTCAGCACAAGACAAGAAGATCAGATACAAGACTGAAAGGTGGACCTGAGAGGAGACAGAGCCAGACGGAGTAAGGAAGAGGGGAAGGGAAGGAAGAGGGCACAAGAAAACATCAGCCACCAGACAGCAACTTAAAAAGAAAACCATGAAAAAAAAAAAGAAACTTCAACATTTTTATTATTTTTTTCAACATTTTTATTATTTTTTTCTTCTCAGCGATAGATAAAAAAAACAAAACACAGCGCTAATTTGTGATATTGATGCTGCTCAGATGTATGCAGTGTGGGACGGGAGAGTGAGAGGGTATCCTATTGAAATGTAGCCCTCTATTTGGAGACCCTAAAGTGTGCAATATCAGAATGTCGTCCTTTTAATGCAACATATTCTGATTCACATATTCTGATTTCACCTTTTTGATTGTCGCCAATTAGAGGGCGACATTTCAGTGGGATACCTGAACAACTGGGGGGCGGGGGGGAGAAAAAAAACTAAGGTACCGGTAGTGGGAGCTGAAAATAAACCACCCAAATCACAGTCAAACCAACGGAGAAAGGGTTAATCCCATAGCTTAAGGGAGCTATCCTCAATCCAAAACCCTGACAGAGAAACATATATACAATAAAGATTCCCATTAGTGCAAGATCCTTCCAAGGCTCAGATCAGCCCCTGTGTGGAGAGGCAACACAGTTTGGTACATAAAGCGGACCAAGGCACTCAAAATGAAAACTTTTCAGCAAGATACCTTCCACAGGGCTGAAAGGGTTCACAAGGAGCCTGTGAACTATTCAGTCTCCTCCAGGGAAGCCCAGTGATAGTAATCCAGCTAATGGGGAATTATACAGCCCCATATCTAATAAGAAAATAATTAAAAACCCTGAAGAAACCTAACAGGATGGCTATACCCATACAGCTCCTAGCAAGACACAGGAACTCTGGGAGTTAGTGGGTGGGTGGGGGTGGTTGAGCTGGAGGAGGGAGTCTCCACCCCCAAAACACTGTTTTATAATAATATAATCCCCCATGATGCAGCTGGTTTGCTTCAGAATTGCAATTCTCTCAGAACAGCAAATATACAGAAAAAGTTTGTTCCATTTGTAAAATGTATCACTTTACTGTATATAGTATCATAGACAGTAGCAAATTAAAAAGACAAGATACCCTTTTGGTAGAGGTTCAGGCTTGAATTACATTCCAGGTGTCTGTAGTCAAGGCACTCTAGGCGCCCACAGGACTGAACATGGCAATACCCCCAGTCCACACTGGACTTCACCCAGGGTCCCATCCACTATTTCCATGCATAGAAAATACCTTTGGCCTATAACAAGCAAGAAACCAAAAGCTTTAATCCCTTGGACGTTAGGGAGCTCTACAATGCAAAATGTCTGCAATATTCAAGAAATTAAATAATAGTTTGTAAAGGGGTATTTAAAATTGTGCAAGGCTGCTGTGGTTGCTTTGGTCACACCTACAATTCAGATTGTGGTTGTGGCAAACTTTTGTGCTCTAGGCAGTTGCCTACTCTGTTACTGGCAAATCCAGCCCTGTGGAGGATACAAAACCTCCCTCCATACACATTACATTGCAAAAAAACAAAACATAATTCTAAAGCTTTTTATTCTCTGAGAATTCTACTAAATGATTTCTTGTGACAGTGTGATTGATTTATAGCTGTGACAGCTATTGTCAAGTCTTGCTCCATTTTTATGGCACACAATTAAATTAAATATCAATCAGGCAGAACAGATAAATACAGAATAAGGAGAAATAAAAGAAAATGCATGTTATATCTGCAAAGATAGGTAGACAGACACAGAAAAACATAGATGGAATTATGTGGCAAACCAGCTGCACTATAGGGAACAAATAAAAACGTTAGTGAACCTACCAATAAATCCTTTTCTCTTAGTCCATATGGAACACAAGAACAAGCTCCCTCCTCCAGAAGGCAGAGCACTTCAAAAAAGACAGGTCCTCTGAGATGTAGACTCCCCTCTTACCTCCAGCTTTACTCCCCTCACTCCCATACCACGCCCACACCTTCCCAGTTTCAACATATAGCAAGATGAAGAAAAAGAAGTGGGAGAAAAGAAGGAAAATCCCATGAACAGTTACCTCACGATGACCCCTCTGCCGGGAGATTTAACCAATATGGTTTATTTCTCCAGGCTGGAATTCTGTGTTCCACATGGACTAAACGAAAACTATTTAACTGTAAGTTCACTAAAATCCTCTTTACTCTTTTGCCCAGTTTTTAACACAGGAACCATGGGCATATATCAAAGCATCACCCACATGTCTGACTGGCACAGCATGAACCTTAGGTGTCAACTGACACTGAACTAGTACATCAAACAACTGAACAAAAGCAAGGACTAACAGGTTTCAGAAGTCTTCAAAAAAAGAGAGGATGAGAAAGGTCCCTAAACAGGTACCACTGCCTGAAGGACCTGTCTGAAACTGGCCTCAGCTAAGACATTTGTGTTTGGAGTAAGCAAAGACAACCACATTGCCACCTTGCACAGAAGCTCAGCAGTGGCCTGATTCTTATAAGCGGAGGAACCCACTGATCTGGTGGAATGCACAGTTACTAGAAAAGACAAAGGTTTATTCTTCCTGAGGACATATGCCTGCAGAGTGGTCATTTTGCAATAACAAGTAATAGTAACCTTGGGAGCAGCTTGGCGTGCGTGCAGACCCTCAGGGATAAAAAAAAGAATCTGATTTCTGAAATGTGTGCCTGTGATGAAAGTCATACTTAAAGCAACTTACACACTGTAAGGCACTCACTGTTCCCTCACTTTCCTGATCATCTGATCCCAACATCATTTTCATTGGTTGCTGCGAGTTTAAATGCTCGCACCATCTTTCAGCCAGAACTGACTGTACGAACCCTCCAGTCAGTAGTTCCAGCCTTCTGTGATTGCTTTCTATGGTTTCTGATCCAGCTTTTCCTTTGATCTTCTTATTTGCCTTTGCATTGACCTTGAATGTATTTGTAAATGGTAATCATATCACCCCTTAGACGTCTCTTCTATAATATAAACAAACCCAATTCGGCTAGTTTCTCTTTATAACTCAGATCCTCCAATCCCTTTAATCAGTTTTGTTTCATGTCTCTGAACCCTTTCCAGTTCAATAATGTCTTTAAGAACTGGTGACCAAAACTGTACTCCATATTCTAGATGAGGCCTAACCAATGATTTATACAGAGTTAGGATACTATTAGCATCCCTTGTATCCACACCACTTTTTAAGTAGGCTAGTACCCTATTTGCTCTTGCAGCAGCTGAGTGACTTTGCACACTGCTGTGAAGTCTACCATCTATCAGTACTAAATCTCTCTAATGAGTATTTCCCAAGTTGATTTCCATTTAGAGTATATGTAGCATGTTCGTTTCTACAGCCCAAATGAATAACCTTACATTTATCTATATTAAATTTAATCTGCCACTTTTCTGCCCGTTCACTAAGTTTATCTAAATCCTTCTGCAGAGAAAACTTCCAGCTCTGTATGTATTTCCTTAAATAGCTTAGAGTCATCAGCAAAGATTGAGACGCTACTTTCAATTCCGACTTCTAGATCATTAATAAATTAAAAAGCATTGGGACCAGGACTGAACCCTCTGGCACCCCACTTATAACTTTAGACCAATTTGAAAAGGTTCCATTTACAACAACTCTCTGCCATCTATCATTTAACCAGTTTTCAATCCATGTACAGATAACACCGCCCAAACCAAAGCCTTTTAATTTATGCAGTAACCTGTTGTAAGGCACTGTATTAAAGGCTTTTGCAAAATCCAAGTATACTTGGATATACAGCAGTTCCCTTGTCCAAATTACTACTTACTCTTTCATAAAATACAAGTAAATTAGCCCGACATGATCTTTTCTTTATAGGTACTTCGCTCAGTGGATTTTCTGTTACGACTTGGCTATGTCAAACTACCCTGCTCCTGGTACGACCTTGCTATGTCTGACTACAGTGCTCCTGGTACGGCCATGCTACATCTGACTACCCTGATCCTTGTATGACCTTGCTACTTCCAACTACCCTGCTCCTGGTACGACTCTGCTACGTCCGACTACCCTGCTCCTGGCATGACCCTGCTACATTCGACAAACCCTGCTTCCAGTACATCCCTGTTACATTAGACTGCTGAAGTATCCAACATCCACTTCAGCACTAGTAGGCTCCATACAGACTCTCCTACCAGGGCACCCTCTGTTGGAAGATCACAGTATCACCAGTTCTCTTATTTCTTTAGTTTTCCCTGTGTTTCCATTCTCCCGTATTGGTTGTGAGTATCTCTTCAAGGTTGTTTGATTTGCAGTCTTTTGAGACTGACCATCTCCACTCAGCATAAGATTTAACCCTGAGAACCTCCCAGGTATCCCCAGCTGAAAGAACGGTCTATCCTGTAATCTGGTTTCTCAGCCAGCACCTTTCACCTGTCAAGGTTTGGCTGAGCTGCTCTAACTCTGCTGTTGATTCTGTTGTCTGAGCTAATCTAGAGCTCTCTTGTCCATTGCTGCTGCCTTCTGAGTTCCTGGGTCAGGCTGAATCAACTGACCTCTCTGATTACTCACCTGACTGTTATCAGCCTCTCAGGGTATTTAAAGCAGCTTGGCTCACTTCCTGATTGTCCTAGTGTTTGTTGCTGCTGGCTGCTGTGGTCCTTCTGGCTCCTGGCTGTTCCTGACATTGTGGACTTCTGTGTTCCTGACTCCTGGCTTGTTCCTGCCATCGAGGACTCCTGTTTTCCTGACTCTGGCTTGGCTGAGTTCCTGTCTTGGTTCCTGACCCTGGCTTGTCTTTTGGTTTATGCTCCTGGATCACAATTCTGTTTTT